>CP092087.1:4372500-4435000 GCA_029203775.1 Neoneuromus ignobilis | reverse complement strand
AAGAATCTTTGTTTTCTGAAAATATTCCAGATTTAATGGATGCTGAACAAATGTGACCAGCATCAGAAGAATTTAAAGAATTTGAAGAAAAATTAAGAAGGCCATAAAGAAAGTTTTAAGGGGGTGGCCATTTTATCAAACAGCATGGATGTCAGATATAAATAATGGAAAAGTAATTGAATCTGAAGGAGATATAACATTTTTTTAATGCTGTATCAGAAGAAAAATCTAATTGTTCTGTTGCTGATGAATTTAAATCAATCATAAATGAATCAGATAAAAAATACGACCAATGTGTGGATTTTTTTTAAAAAAATGAATTAATGAAAATAAAAGATGTTGAGAACGATATGTTATTTTCTGATGAAATTGATACTCTACAATATATTTTTATTCGAGAACGATTTTAACAATATACTGGGTGTTCGGAAGTAATTTTTTTCCCACGAGTGTCATTAGTTGTATTTTTATCCAACCAACTTCATTTTTAATAATATTGTCATTATATATTTTGACAGCTAATACATTTCAAGGTTTAGTTTTGAGTAAAAATTTTTTTGATTCAGTGCAGTTGTTTTTTTTGTGTGTCATATCAAAAATGAAAAGGATCATTTTCGGCATATTTTGCTTTTTTATTACCGAAAAGGAAGAAATGCTGTTTAAGCAAGAAAAAAGTTTTGTAAAGTGTATGGAGAAGATTTGTTAACAGAACGCCATAATTTTTCATGGAATTTATTACATATCAGAATGACGCAAATTTTTACTTAAATGTATAAAAGCACGATATAAATATATGAAAGATATAAAGATATAAAACATTTAGTTCAAATGAGGTCAAAAATCGCTCGGTTCAGTTTTTTTACAAACAAAGATCAGAAGTTGTACGGGCGTGGAATCATGCTACTACCAGAAAGATGGCAAAATTTATTAGACCAAAATGGTCAATATATAATTAAATAAAATATGTATATACTATAAAAAAAATTGTTCATTTTCCTGAAAAAAAATCGAAATAACATCTCGAACGACCCAATAGAAGTTTTGAATCTTTTAGAATGTCAACGAAAATTTGCCAAGTAATTTGCACGTATATTTCAATTGAAAAAAATGATAGGAGAAAAAACCGTGTTTTGAAAGCAACAAATGTACAACCGAACGTACGAAGAGAAACAAATGTACAAACAAAATTGTTACATAATCATTCCTGCTTAAACGTTTACATATGAATAATATAAATACTAATTATTCGAATAATAAATACGCGAGTGTCCTAATTATACAGCCGTTCCAAATATAATAATTATATTTATTCACGGAAGTTTAAATGTATGCTAATACTGTCACATGACATTTTCGACTTGAACGCGTAAGTTTTGTGATAT
The DNA here is from genome assembly GCA_029203775.1 of Neoneuromus ignobilis. NCBI lineage: Eukaryota > Metazoa > Arthropoda > Insecta > Megaloptera > Corydalidae > Neoneuromus > Neoneuromus ignobilis. The sequence continues at coordinate 4,433,618 of CP092087.1, read as the reverse complement.
TGTGCAAATAATTAAAATTAACTCAAATTAAACAGCTTTCGGTGATATTAGAGTGTACGTTTATTTAACTCCATAGTGATTAGAATACTAATTTATGAATGAATTCATTTATCATATACAAGCAGACTATATATTTCAAATGACAATAACACGTGAATTTCACTCGTATGTATGTATGTATATACATCCTGTTCGAACGGTGTTGGAACATTATCACATTCGACATGTGTTAGACATCTCAAATAACGTTTGAAGATAAATAGTATCGTGTATTTACGTGCTTAAGTGAAAATCAATGGCGTACGATTAATTCCTGATTGAAATATGGATGTTGTGATCGATGGTAATGAATTAATTCGTGTACGAGAAACAGCTAATTCTGTTAAACTTGAAATTCATTTACGAGGGTTGACATTTATAGTAAAGTTTCATAACATACACTAAAAGTAACTTAATGGAATTGATAAGATTGAAATCTCGTAACTTATTTGGTATAAAAACAGTCTTTACATGTGGTTTATTTACCCTTTTAAATTTATCGGTATTTTCGTATTACTAATTTATTGAAGGGTTGTGTTCGTTGCATGTTTGAAGTGGTTTTGGATCAGTTCAGTTATACTATATTATAAAGGGCGGTTGAAATGAAACTGAAGGGTTTAGATAGATATTTGCTTGCTTATTATCATATAATATTCTTTAATATCCTTCAGTCTGGTTTGAACCACATTATAAAATCAATTTCAACTCGTTAGTGGTAGTTTATGTGAAAATCAAAATTTTTATACAAATTTTTAGAATGAAATTCTTTCAATCAAAATTATTGAATTGTTTAATATTTTTTTATCAAAATAATATTAATGAACTTTAAACGGATACCATGACATTTAAAACGTAAAAACGAAATAAAATAGTTCATTATTAAAAAATATGATACATTATTAATTTATTATTGATAAATATATTTTCCAAAAATATATCAATCTTTAAAATAACCTCAATATTCTCATTTCACTTTAAAAATGAAAAAGGTAATAATTTAGTATATATCTGTTTACTATAAAATACTTTTTTTAACAAAAAATTAATTTATCATTAACAAATATATTTTCCAAAAATATGTCAATCTTGAACATAACCTCAATATTCTTATTTCACTTTAAAAATAAAAGTTTATTATAAATTGATTTATTATAAAATATAATTTCAATAAATATATATTTTAATTTACTATTAACAAATATATTTTCTAAAAAATATTTTAATCTGGAACATAACCTCAATATTCTCTTTTCCCTTTAAAAATGAAAAATATAATAGTTTATTATACAATTATTTACTGTAAAATATGATTTCAACAAACATATTTTGAATAACAAACATATTTTCCAAAAATATGTCAATCTTGAACATAACCTCTGTATTCCTATTTTACTCTAAAAATACTAATAATTTATTATACAAATGTATATCATAAAATTAATTTTAATAAATATATATTTTTAACTTCTAATTAACAAATATATTTTCGAAAAATATGCCAATCTTGAACATAACCTCAGTATTCTCATTTTACATTCAAAAATAAAGATTGTAATAATTTATTATACAACTATTTACTATAAAATACAATTTAAAAAATATTTAATGTAAATTATTTTTAGATTATGAAATGATTTAATTTTTTTTATATATTAACAGTATGAAAAGAATTTTCTTACAATTTTTTTTATTAAACAGTTCAGAGTTTTAAGTACTACTTTATTTCAGAAAAACAATTATCAATTCAATAAATGAAATAAAAATAATCATAATTAAAAAAAACACTCATCCTAACACTACAAGATTTTATCACAATCAAAGCACTTTAACATAAACCAATTAAATTAAATACTCGTCATACTATTCATAAAATTTACACTCGAATTTTAATTAAATTTGAAGCATACTAAAAAAAGATTTTCTAGTACAAATTGAAAAAATATAATTAAAGGTCATTACATTTATTAAAAATTTCTGTACAAAAAAATATATAAAACTGTTTCGAGAATTTCTACTCAAATATTATATTACAGTTTCGAATTATATGCGCATAGAAAAAAGTACAACACAAAAAGAACCCGAACGTGAACTTAACAAGCAGAAAACAGAGTTATAGAAAGTTTTAACGAAAAATAAATAAATTATTTTCACGAATCGCTTAACGCCGTCAAACGAATAAGCTGTTTCCGCAACGATAACATCACAATTGGTTACCCTCAAATCATTCACGTTATGATAACACTTCATATATGGTATACATGAGAATAACACATGTACTAAATACTACACAGCGCTTATATTGCTTCATTTTATTAGACTACAAATGAATATATTACTTGCCATTTGTATCCGAAATCTGTATATCGACTCTTGTAATTCGGTATTTGAAGAGGCAATTAAATAAAATTTCATGGAATTCTTTCACAGCGGCGTATAATAAAGTCGAATATTTGTATTAAGATGTTATAAAATAAAGATACTTATCAATTTTCTTATTTTTTTTTCAACTCGAATGTTGATACTTTATTTCTATAGACGAAAAAAATTGAAAAAATCCAATTCGATTATCTTTACAATCTAACTTTCAGGAATTTTTAAAAGCTTTTAACGGTCATCAGTTCTCATAAAATTTGATATATGGATTTTGTAATCAGGTAAAATACTATTTGTGATATATGTTTGTTTACAAATGTCGATACCAGTTCTGTTCGAACTCTCAGATAATCAATGAATCAAAAACCAATTAACGTAAATTAATTTTAAAATTGCTGACAGAAATATTACATATTATATTTTGACAAAAATATTATATATTATATTTTTCTATTAAAAAAAATTTGAAAGCCAGTGTTCAAAAACTTGGGATTTTACAAACATTTAATTTTTATTGGGACAACGACCCCAAGCACAAAGCTTATAAAACACGTAGTTGGTTGTTATATAACTGTCCCAAAGTACTAGAAACACCACCATAATCACCTGATATAAATGTGATTGAACATCTATGAAATTACTCAGAAGTTGCCATTAGAACACACACCATTAGTAATAAAAATGATTTAAAAAAGGGGTGTTAAAAGAATTGAAAAAAATTGATCTAGCTTATTGTGAAAAATTAGTTAAATCCATCCCGAATCGTTTAAAGACTATAAAAATTAATAAAGGCTTCTCTACTAAGTACTAAAATAATTCAATTCATTGTAAATTTTAATTTAATAAATAATTTGTAGTTGTATGAGTTACGTTTTGATGTATTTTTTGTTCATTTTTCAAAAATTGTTACTTTTTCTGGAGTATTAATTTACGATTGAAATTTTCAAATATAATAAAAATAACCTTAATAAAAAAATTAAGCAAAAAAAAATAAACAAAATTGTTATTATATTAAAATATATGTGTAAAATTATTGGAAACATAACTTTGTACAAGTTTCACTTTGACCCACTGTATATGACCATCAAGATTTAGTTTGATATAAAGCATTCGTTTAATTCAATTTTTACTCGTTCACAAATTGTGGTCCAATTTCATGAATTACACCTCAATGTTTATTTTTAATGCTTATATCGTTTGTGGTTTATCATCATAAATGAATGATTTCACATAAACCTACAAAAAATAATCCAATGGAGTTAAATCACATGATCTTAGTGACCAATTTATAGGTCCATTACGTGAAATAATGGATTCATTAAACTTTTGTTTCAATAATTTTATTGAAATTTTTACAATTTCAAAGTGTTGTTGAAGTATTAAACGTTCCATAACAATTTAAAAAACTATACTGAGTTGAAATGTCAAATTAATCTTAAAAAATATTCAAACATAGCTCCCACCAGCTGTTAAAATTCTGACATTCTTATTGGAAAACTCTATATATATAATAATAATAAAGCTTTAATCAAAAGTTTCTTAAAAACCTATCTGTCCGATTTTAAATGACATTCACTGTATGTTATTATTTTATTTTAACGAATATTGATTTTTTTTAAAAAAAAAAACAATATTCTATTTTCCTTTAGTCCATTTTGACGAATTTTCTTATATCGCTGATATATATATATATATATATATATATATATATATATATATATATATATATAAAGTTTAAAACTGAACTTACAGTATTCACTTTAAAACACATTCTATGTAAATAAATATTCCATCAACTCGCTGACATAAAAATTTTAAAAACACGAGATTTTAATATTTTTGTTTTGATATTTTTCAATACATTTCGATACAAGATTTCATCGAAAAGAAAAACAATTCGAACAAAACAGTAACTCGTACACTGAATAAATATAAGTACATGGAAACTCAATTTATCACGGTACATTTTCTGGTAATAAAAAAGTGTCACCGAACGATAATGTACTGTATGCAATGCACGTTAGAAATAAAAACGTGCTCGACAATGATATTTACCTTTCACATTGATGTATGAATGATTTTTGATGTGTGTATACGTGTTCAAATGCACATTGATTTATAAAATGTTGTGCATGGGTATAAAATTATATTTTTGATGATTCTTTTGACATAATTCAATTTTATTATATACAGGAATACCTCGAATAGTCCGGATAATCGGTTCCACTGATTAGCCGGACTAATCGAAACATTAACTAAATACAAAAAATGTTAATTGGTTCCAAACAATTTTTTTCCTGTTTTTCAGTAAATAAAACGAGGGTAATATATTCAAATGTTTGTATGTATCAACAAAACAAAATCAGGGGTTTATATATTCATTTTAAATACATTTTCAAATGGGTTATAAAAATTAATTTATCAAAAAATCGACTTTATTCTAGAGTTGCGAATCGAAAACTAATAGAAAAAGAAAAAGATCTCAAAACTAGAACTGCGCATGCGTTGCGCATAATATGCATATGCAATTCCGGTTTGCTTTTTTATTATGTTTTCATAATAAAGGGGAAATTTTGAAAATTTGGGTATAAAAATAATTTTGTGTTAATTTTTTGGAATTTTTCAAGAAAAACTTTTTAGTAGGATTTTTTTTACGTAAAATTTTTTTTTGGATATTTCAAACCGGACTATACGAGGTACTACTGTATAATGTATCCCAAATGAGACTGAAGGATAGTAAAGTAAAATAAATAATAGTAAAAAATAAATCTATGTCTAAACTCATCATTTTGATTTAGGTCCCTACATATAAGATTTTCCAATAAGAATGTTAGAATTTTGACAGTTGGTGGCAGTCATGTTTGAATTTTTTTAAGCTTATTTTGACATTTCAACTCAGTATCGACTGGAAAATTATCATGGTACGTTTAATACTTCAATAACGCTTAGAAATTATAAAAACTTCAATAGATTTATTGAAACACGAGTTTAATGAGTCCATTATTTCATGAAATGGACCTATCAATTGGCTACAAACATCATGCGATTTAACACCATTGGATTATTTTATGTGGGGTTATGTGAAATCATTGGTTTATGCTAATAATAATAATTAGTTCATAGTCATACTAGAAAATTATTTTATCGATTAGATAAGCACAAGTCAGGCAAATAAGTCTTTAGAATATCAAGATAATCTTTTTTCTTCATTGTTCTTTTAATTTTTATCAATGGACCTATATGCCACCATGTAAAATCCCTCCACAACATTATATGATTTCTTGATTTTTTTACCCATGTTGATCGATGTTAATAATATGTTTTACATCAGACTGAAGAATATTAACTTTAGTCTCATCAGAGCAAATAATTTATTTCCAATCATCAAGAATCCAATATTTATATTCTTTGTAAAATTCTAATCGAGCTTTTCTATTTTTTTCTGATATGCCTAATTTTTTTGTTTTACTACTGACACTAAAGCAATCCTCCTTAATCCCTTTCTTGCAATTCATTCACTAACATTTTATGCAGAGCATTGGCAACTTGTTTAGATATTTTAACCCTTTTAGTTTCCATTAATCGTCCCACTGATTGGACATCATCGTTTGATAAAAGTATATGACGTCCTCTGAAATTTATTTCAAGCGATCAATTCTTTCCTATTATCAAAAGAAAATTTCTGTAGCATATCTTTACCAACTCAGATTTATTCAATATTTTACTGGGTAAGATTTTTATATTTTATATTTTACTGGGTAATCATATATATATATATATATATATATATATATATATATATATATATATATATATATATATATATATATATATATATATATCAATATATAAAAAATCTTAACTTTAATATTATCAAACCTTTTTTGAATAACAGAACAAATATGTGAGACGTATAAAAGTTACCATCAACCGTCAAAATCACCACAATTGAAACACTGAAATAAGAATGAAATTGTGTTTTCTAAGTGTTTCAAAGAATCATATAAAAATATACAAAAAACAGATATAAAACATGGTTGAATACTCAAGAAAAACATACAAAACACTCAATAATAATTTACAATAAAAATAAAATAAAATGTATTTTTATTTGTATTTTTCACTCTTTATTATTATTTCTAGTATATATTTTCGACAATATATTATTTTTATCGACATTTGTAAATATAAACGAGCTTGTGGTGGTCATATGAATGAAATTGTATTCTATCATTAATGCCATAGAATATGGTTTAAAATAATAAAAATAAATAACTAGTTAATTAAATACTTTTTGTTTTATTTCAATTTAAACTTCTGACGCGTTTATTGGAAAACCCTATATAATATTAAATGAGAATAAAGACGTACGATTAAAGTCATAATATATTTTCATTTAATATTTTTTTCAGAAAAATAATCTAATATCTTCGCTCAGACCTTATTATTCTTTCATAAAGAGGGATTACACGTGTCGCAATTAAAATTAATTTGTTGAACGAATATTCTGAGAAAAGATTATTTAGCTCATAATCGTGAAGGAAATGATTTCGTATAATGATCTACGTATAATATTAGTCGCCATTTTCAACGAAAATTGGTTCATAACCGTTATCGTATCTATAATACAACGTGAATGTTGTAAAACGAAAGTACTTTTCAGTCAATAATCGTAAATATAGATTTTGGTTCGGTATAAAGTTAAAAACTATTAAATCTGTTAGTACGTATTAAAAACTGTCTGTTAAGTAAACTTAAATAAAATAATATCCTGGGATCCTGTCAATCATTTCAATTATTTATTTGTAATATTATAATCATATTTAAGCCAGGTTATGAGATTTTACAGCATTCTCTATACTCACTCGACTTATCACTAACAGATTTTTATTTTTTCAAAAATCTTGATCTCTCTATTCGAAAAAAAATATATAAATCAAAAGGTTATAGTTTTATTTACCAAATTTGAGTAATCGGTTTTTTGACTTTAAACACTGAATAAAAAAAACTAGATACCTATCATAATTAACAATAATCTCGTTTATTGATAAAAAGTATTTTTTATTATTATAATATTATATGGCACACATTTAATGCACATTATTTGTGGAAGAGCCGTATTCAAGTGGCCAAAGAGTTGTATGCGGCTCGCGAGCCGCGTTTTGCCGATCCCTGGGTTACACTAATCTTTTATTCCAAAAAGTAAATCGAAATAAATTTATCGAATAGAAATCTTTCGGTCTGTTATAAATAAAATCCATTTGAATTCATGTCCTCTTTCGAAACATTTCTATACCATCACTGATGATATTGCATAAACGAGAACAGAATTCCATCACGGGAACGACCATTTCGGTCTACTGACCATATATAATGCTTCTATCTGGATTATTTTACATGTAAAAATTGAACTACGTCACCTACCGTACCATTCACACGCACATGCACACATATTTGCATATGCATATATATATATATATATATATATATATATATATATATATAAATTCAAATGTATTCAAACTGAATTTGTTACTGTTAACATTGTAACCACGTATTCAGGGGGGTGGTGTTCATTTTTGCAGTCAGTAGTCGCTGTCAAGTAACGGTAACAGCGAGTTGCTTGTGGCGTGTACGTTTTTCACGCGCGACTGATCTTTCCACCGATTTAACAACGGCTATCGTACAATGTAGAGAAAGAAGACAATTGGTTATAAAGTCAGATATTCAGTTGGACATTTTTGTCTTCGCCACGCCTAGTAAATCGTCATCGTTCCGTGTTTATCGCGTTAGAGTTTTCTTTTGTCGTTCGGCAAACTTTTCATCTTTTTCGTATAGACGATTTAAAGAACACAAGCGGATTTTTTTATATATACAGTCAATAGCGTTCGATTTCTCTCACGTCGACTCTTATCCGATCGTACTTGTACAAAAAAATAAATAGTTTGTCGTTGGTAAGAACGAATTTTCTGGATAATTTTTATGTTGTATACGAGAGTGTGTTTTATCGGGCGTTGGTGAATTTTGAACTATGTATTTTTTAGTAATATTGCATTTATGGAGCTTGAAGAAAATATAACAGTTGACTTTTTTTCAAATAACCAGTTCTAGAATAAAAATAATCGGTTATGTATTCAAAACTGGTTTCTAGTTTTTTTTTAACACAGAAGAATTTACACAAATGAATTTTAACCCCAACACCACAATAATTTAAAGTGTTCAATAATCACTTATTGTTAATTTATTATTTATAATTATATAATCTATAATTATATTGGCTGATGCATTTCGATGGCGACGCCATCATCGTCAGAGCCTTTCTGTTAAAATCTAGACTAACTTTTTATATATACATATACTAATTTGTGTTTTGTGTCCTTATTTAATCGATTTACAACTGGGGGTCGAATCTTTCTTTTCATTTCGTCATCTGGTCTGCAAGCATGAAGTGTTTCGGTTATTTATTGTTTTTTCAACATGTTCTTTTCCATAGATTTGTGACTTTTTTTGATGACCTGAATTAACTTATTTATTAATTATGACGGTATTCGAAAATTTTTAACGATTTGTGAGGTCTGTTCTAAATGAATTGAATATCTGCATGCGTTAGTTTTGTAATTTAATCTTTTTTTTTAAAAAACTAACATATTAAAAATTAGCAACTAAATAATAAACACAAATCTAGAAGAATAAAAATTCTTATATAATTAAAAATTTTGTATTTTTCTATATAAGGTCATAATTGATTTATTAAATATTGAACAGAATTTGAAAATTACTAAAATGAAAATATTTTTTTATATATATATTTATAATTAAATAAAATCATCATTATTATCTCTCTCTGTCCATTGGTAGATAAAGGCATATTTTAATGAAATTCATTTTAAACTACATTTAATAAATAAATAACATATTCAAAAATTAACAAATAAATAATGAATACAAAATATAAGAAAAAAATTCTTAAATCATTAAAAATTTAACATTTTTTTATTCAACGTCATAACTAATTGTTTAAATACTTAACAGAATTTGAAATTTACTAAAATGAAAATATTTTATATATATATTTATATATATATATATATTTATAAATAAATAAAATCATCATTATTATCTCTCTCTATCCATTGAAAGATAGAGGCTTATTTTAATGAAATTCATTTTAAACTACAGTTAATAAATAAATAACATATTCAAAAATTAGCAAATAAATAATGAATACATAATATAAGAAGAGAAAAATTTCTTCAATTTCTTATCATTAAAAATTTAACATTTTTTTTATATAACGCCATAACTGATTTTTTAAATACTTAACCGAATTTGAAAATTACTAGAATAAAAATATTTAAATAACATATAATGTTTTATTAAAAATATTTTAATAAAACATTTATGTTTTATTAAGAAAAAATTTTACACACGTTTCCCTATTTATATGTTTCTTTTTAATAAAACATAATTGGATGACCCTATATAACATTTACATATTAAAAAAAATAATTTATACTTTCAATATATCACTATTTTCAATATACCTTACTCATAAAAATTCACACAGTACTATCTCAACAAGAGATTTCATAATATTTATATCCCGTGTCGCAGATTACTCTATTTTATTACAAGAACATTTATTACATCGCTAAATTAATCCGTTTACAACTTTCACCTATTTATCGCCCATTTAAGCCATTTATTACATCCCATCACATAATTCTTTTATGTTTGGATATTATTTCAAATTCTAAGAAAGATGTTTTTTCATGTAAATTGAATATAAAAATTGAAAACGAAAACGATTTTTCATGTATGGGTCTAGTAATTTGACCAAGTTATGTAATATTTACAAAAAAAAACTATCAAAACAGCAATTGTATCTATAATCAAACATTTTAATTTACAAAAAAATACCTAAATAAAAAAATTAAAACAATGCTATTCATTTACTTAAATCATTAGTTTATACATGATTTAACTCATAATCTCACAAAAAGCTGTCAGCTTTTATTTACTATTCTCTCTGCGTTCATAACTTACACTAAAACTTACACTGAATTATTCATGATGTGAATAACAGGAACGTAAAGAAATAGTGTGTGTGTGTATATATATATATATATATATGTGTGTATATATATATATATATATATATATATAGTTTGCAAACAATTGTCGAGGGGCAGGTTTAGAATATATAAAAAAATACAATATGATTTAAAATCAATATACTGATCTTTAAAATTTAAAATTTATCTTCGAATGTTGTAAATATTTGTTTTGATTTATATTTTTCAGTTTTTTTAATGAAATTAATATCACCTGCTCAAAGGAAATATTTTTTTAAAAAAGAAAATTAGATACTCCGACTCAAACTCGACATATTAGTTTAAAAACGAGTATACGAACAACTTGACTACGACAGTTCTAAACTTTAAACTGAAACTAAGTTATAAAGAAAATAAAACTCTCTATAATATACGAGATGTGTTCAAAATGTTCCTAAACAAATATCACTACAGACACGCAGTGAATTTTTATAGATACATCTCGATTAAGTTTTGACAGCTGGCATTTCTTTTATTCGAACTAAAAGTTTGAATCAATTTCGTTCAATGGATTCTACGAGTCGTGCTTTTCATGTTTATGTGTTTTATATTTCACTGTTCTTGTTTGTCGAATAATAAGGTGATTTTCAATGTTCAGATCTATTATTAAAGTTTCGAGAAGAACGGCTTTGTTCCAACTTGTAATTTAAACTGACATGGGAAAATAAAAATAATAATTTTAAAAGTATACAAATGTTGTAATGTACAAAATGAGATGTATTTTATATTTTTCTATTGTATTTAATCATTTATGATAGACTATAAAGTATATTAGTATATGAAGATTATTAAAAAGTATATGGAATTTAATAAATCAGAATATAAACTAAAATTATAAAAATTATACACACTTGAAAATTAATTTTAAAATAATTCTCAGAAACATTCATCATTTTTACTAATTTAATCTATTTATTTTAACATTTTGATCACTACTGTATAATTTGAAAAATACATATTTAACCTGGAATATATTTCAAAATTTAAAATATGTGATTTAAACTTTTCGAAATTTTAACAATTAATATATTTTTTTTAAAAATATAAATATTTACTTTTATTTTTTTACTCACAAGTAATATAATTTTTATATAAAACGAATGATACCCTTTTTGAAGCATTTATGTTTGTTTATTTTATTTGTTTTCGATATAATTAATCAATTAAGTCTGTTTTGTTATTTTTTCCAAATTACACAAGTGTCCACGATTTTATAACTCACTGTATGTTCGAAGATCATTTCTAAAAAGACTCTATTAAGCCTCCGTCCTGATCGTCGTAAGATAACACAAACACGTACATAATTCGTTAATTTATCGTATCTGTTCGTAATACAAGTACGAAATATTCCATTTAACTGGCTGTGAATCCAATACGTACCGCATTAATCCATACCTTCATGATTTAGTGTACCGAATCCTTCGTCAAAGTGTGTGTAAGTGGCGAAGTGGCGAAATGCTATGCCGCACGTCAGCCACTGGTCCACCCGCTTGGGATGAATATTGTTTGAGTAAGATTTATGAACGAAGGCTATACCACAATCCGTTTCCATTTAAATGCAAGCATTTGCCATCGTTTACCGAATGCGTATCATTATTTTCTTACGTTTGGTTTGCGTGAACATTCGATTATATGTTCTCGACTCGTTTAGTCTTTCGTACCGAAAAAATAAATCGTTAATATTCAGAAAGTATTCAAACTTTTTATTTACTTCTTTTTTCATTATTTATCTCGACGAATACTTTTTTAAAAAATTCATTTATATACTCCAATTAAAATTGTATGCTTGGGAACATTTATGAAAATTTATCGTAATTATCGAATATGAAATGATGTACTAGAATTTTGGAATTTTAAATATATTAAATGTTATCAAATTATTTCGAGCCAAAGTAACTCTTATTCTTTTACGAACAGTATTTTAAAAAATACAAAATATTTTATTATTTTATATATTTCATGTTTTTAGCAAATATCAATCGTATAAGACGATCTGCAATCCAAAGGTAATTACATATTTTCGGTTAAAATGTACAGTGCCTAAAAGATAAAATAGAATAAGCTAAAAAAAATTCAATTGAAAAATAGTAACTCATACATGTATTCGAATAAAATTTTCAATTTTAATATGAAAAAATATTCTTTCTCAAGACCTTGAAGCAAAACAACGATATCAAAAGAAATTTCATGAAAAAATGTGTTTTATAAAAAATTCTTTGTTTCATGAAAATATATAATTTCTTAAAACTTTGAATCACCTTATTCTAACATTCTGTATTTTAAGAAATAACTCGATAAAATAAAATAAATTCCTTTCAGAGAAAGAAAATACTATATTAAAAGAAATTTTCTAGAAAACTATCTTATAAAAAAAATCTTTATTTCATTAAAATATGTATTTTCTCAAAGCCCTGAAGCACCATATTGTAACATTCTCTATTTTAAGAGATTACTTGACAATGAAAAATTAATACTTATTAGAAGAAGGAAACACTATATTAAAAAAAAATCTAAAAAAATGTGTCCTCTAAAAAAACATTGTTTTATGAAAAGATATTCTTTCTTAAGATCCTGAAGCATTTTATTTTAAAATTCTCTATTTTAAGAGAATACTTGATAAGGAAAAATAAATCCTTATCAGGAGAAAAAATCTATATGAACAACTTCATTCAAAAATTGTGTCTTATAAAAAAATCTTTGTTTCATGAAAATATATATTTTCTCAAAACCCTGAATCACTTTATTCTAACATTCTTTATTTTAAGAAATAACTCGATAAAAGAAAATAAATTCTTTTCAAAGAAAGAAAATACTATATTAAAAGAAATTTGCTAGAAAACTGTATTCTATGAACAAATTTTCATTTCATGAAAATATATTTTTTCTCGAAGTCCTACAGCACCATATTGTAACATTCTCTATTTTATTACTTGAGAATATTATATTAAAAAAATTCTGGAAAAATGTGTCCTATAAAAAAACACTGTTTCATGAAAGATCCTGAAGCATTTTATTTTAAAATTCTCTATTTTAAGAAAATACTTGATGGAGAAAAATGAATCCCTATTAGAAGTAAAATTTATATAAACAACTTCATCAAAAAAATTACTGAAAAATTGTGTCTTATAAAAAATTCTTTGTTTCATGAAAGTAATTTTTTTGTCAAAACCCTGAAGCACCTTATTTTAACATTCTTCATTTTAAGAAATAACTTGATGAAGAAAAATAAATCCCTATCAGAGACAGAAAATACTATATTAAAAGAAATTTCTTGAAAAACTTTGTCCTATAAAAAATCCATTGTTTTATGAAAAGATATTCTTTCTTAAAGACCTTAAGCAGCTTATTCTAATATTAGTTATTTTTGGAGATTATTTGATGAAGAAATTATAAATAAAATAGTTCATAACTCTAATAAATATGTATATATATATATATATATATATATATATATATATATATATGAGGGTCGTTTGATAAGTATGGTAAATTTATTTATTGTTTAATTAAATTTTTCAATTTAGTTTTTCTTACTGTTTTCCATACTTATCAAACGACACTCGTGTGTGTGTGTATATATATATATATATATATATATATATATATATATATATATATATATATATATATATATGCTATACAATGCGATCTTACAAAATTCATATATAAAATTATACAGCATGTATATGCAAATATTGTATCTTATTTTAACTTCAAAATTATAGTTTTTTTAATAATAAAATGTTTAAAAAATGTAAAATAATTATTAATTCATATCCAAAGATCAATGTTTACTAGTTTTATGATATATAATTTTTCAGAAACAAAAAACTGGATTATAAAAGGTTAACAAATCAAAATATGTTCAATAAATATATTTCTAATTTAGAACATAAGTTAGAAATAAATACTATCTTATATAAAACGAATGATTATATTTTAAAAATCAGATTTTGTAACACTCAATTATAAAAATAACAGCACTGATAACGAAATATACTTCAGCTAAACAAGTCGACAACAATTGATTATTTACTCTCTGATGAAATCTGTATTGAGAAATGATTTGATTGTATAAAAATTATTAAACAATCAAAATAAAATATTATCTTTGTTATGCAGAATAATTATAATTAAGTAATTTATACAAAATTAAAAAAAGTGGAAGTGAAAAAATCAAACTCAGAATATTTGTAATTAAAATTTTTTTTATAAAAAAATATTTTTTTTAGTTTGAAATTTTTATGAAAAATTAAATATTTTCTAAAGTTAAAATGTTAATTCAGTGAAAATAATAGTCAAGTAATAAAAATATAACTCAATAGAATATTAAGTATATAATTTTCTATAAAAATTTTTATAACAATAAATAATTTATTAAAACAACATAAATATATTTCTAATTTATAACACATAAAATACTATTTTATATAAAATAAATGATTATATTTTAAAAGTCAGATTTTGTAACATTGAACTATGAAAATAATAACACAAATTTCGAAATTCACATTAGCTAAACAAATTAATAATAATTGATTATTAACATTGTCATAAAATCGGTATTAAACAGTGAATCGATTTTATAAAAATTAATTAACTATCAAAATTAAATACCATTTCTGTTTTATGCAACAATTTTAATTAAGCAATAATTAGGCGAAAGAAAATCGAAGACTACACTTGTAATTAAATTTTTCATTTTTTATAAAAAAATACATTCCATACTTTGAAATTTCTAGGAATAACAAAATTAAATATATTTATATGTTCAAAAAAGTACAATTTTGGACTAGTGAAAGTAATGAAAACATAACTCAATAAAACAACAATTAGGTATATAATTTCCTATAAAACTGTTCACAGCAATAACCAATCTATTGAAACAAAAATGTGCCCACAAAATAAATCTTAGATATTGCACCACAATTTTTCCGAACCGAATTCCTCCCATACAACAATCTTTCTTATTTACTTATATGATGTCATTTATTGACATATATATTCGCTTATATAACGCCAGTAGACATTGACATAAAAGCTTTATGAAGAGAAAATATGTGACATATCAATTATAGACTCACGAACGAACCACAGTTTTTGTAATGTCGAAACTTCCTATAATGGCCGAGATCAAAAGTTAACGGTTCGGCTAGGGAAACAGATTATTTCCGATATACTCTTGTTCAAAGGGTTATAAAATCGACTGTTTAAAATTTATTTACTGTTATAATTAAATCGAAATTATTTACAAAGAAATAGTTACAAAAAATGTACATTCATTCATTTATAACCAATATCCGACGTTAATTAAAGGTAAAAAAATATTTATGAAATTTTATCGAAATATACACACATGCTTCACTAATTTAAATACTTATATTTTATAAACATTTAAAAAAAATACTATTTTTTGTACCTATATATCTATCTATTTTTCTACTATTTATCTATATATCTATCTCTCCCTATATATATATATATATATATATATATATATATATATATATATATATAAATATATATATATATAGGATGTTTTAAATGTGATAGAACTTTAAATAAAATCTCTATAGAAAGTTCTATCTAACATAAAAAACAACATCTTTTATCATACCTATATATAAATATATATTCACACACACACATGTAAATATATAAAGAATATTTTTTTAGGTTAAATAGAATTTTCGATAGGGATTCAACTTATCATGCTTAAAAAACATCCTCTATATACAAACTCCAGACAACTTATTATTACAACAGAATAAAGTTTTAAATTTTAATATTCAATGCAAATTTTACTCCATTTTTGTTGTTTTTCAGTTTGACTTATTTATACTATCTGTACTTATACTGTATATTAATATATATATATATATATATATATATATATATATATATATAATAAAATATATTATTTTAAAACATTTTTTCTATTATTTAAAAAACAATACTCACCGCTAATAAAATAAATTGAGTGCAGGATTACAGCTGAAACAAATAAAAATAATGTTAAACAATTTTAAATAAAATTAATATATATATATATATATAGAGAGAGAGAGAGAGAGAGAGAGAGAGAGAGAGTTTTCCAATCAGAAAGTCAAAACTTTGAAAGTTAGTGGCAGCCATGTTTAATTTTTTAAGCTCATTTTGACATTTCAACTCAGTATATTTTGGCAAATTACCATGGAACGTTTAACACTTCAACAGCGCTTAAAAATTGTAAAAACTGCAATAAACTTATTGAAACAAAAATTTAATGAGTATTATTTCACGAAATGAACCCATCAATTGGCCACCAAGATTATGTGATCTAACTTCATTGAATTATTTTCTGTAGGATTATGTGAAATCCTTGATTTATGCTGATAAACCACAAACAAAAAAAGTATTAAAAATTACCATTGAACGTATAATTCGTTAAACTGGACCACAATTATATGAAAGAGTGACTAAAATTGAACTAAACAAATTTACCCTGTCAAGCAAATTTGTGGTGGTTATATGAGTGAAATTATATTTCATCATTAATGCTATAGAATATTCTTAAAAATAAAAAAATAAATAACTCATTAATCAAACACTTTTTGTTTTATTTGCATTTATACTTCTGAAGCCTTTATTGGAAAACCCTATACATTGATCTGAACTGTATTTTTTAAAAATATTATAACTATTTGCTCAATAATAAATATAGAGTCATCCAAATGCGATTCCTAGATTTGTGTTTTTTTAAAAAAAGAAACTATACACATTTCCCAATACACCACCCTAATACATATGTTTATTTTTAATAAAACACAAATTTATGGGTAAAATTTGGATGACTTTATATGTTTTAAATAAACAAATATTTATATAATTCAAAAAACACGATTTTTTTATAAATATGTTTTATTTGAGCGTCAAAAAAATGTTTTTTTCTGCTTGATCATTTATCGGTAAATTATAAAATAAATATCAATTAAAAAAAGCAAATATAAAATAAATCATTAGAAATTTAGCCTTTATCAGTCGTATGTCACCTCTGACGTGACATTACAACTTTGCTCTATCAGTCGTATGTCACGTACGAGGTGACAAGACTGAACAAGTAACAACGTCCTTATTACTGAATGTACACACTGTATATTTTTATAGTTTAATTCTTACTCGATAGCAGACAACACGTTCTGTCATATTTCAGCAATTATTTTACTTATAATTTTTTATTCCTCCCAAATTAATAAAAAATCTATAGCAATATGGAAATTAACAGTGATAGTTGTAGTGAAACATGTGAACATTTTGAATATTTGGCAAGTGATTTTAATTTTTGTGATGAAGAAGACAGTGATACAAGTGTTATATTTCAGTCAAAGAAAAAAAAATCGATTCCTATTCAATATTCAAGTGAAGAAGAAAGCGAAGTGGAAAGAGAAATTGTTCCTGATTGTGATGAAGATTGGATTGAAATCGACAGTGATGACGAAGACATTTAAAGTGTAAATATAAATATTTTTATGCACAAAACTATCTTTTTATATCAAATAACTTTAATTACTCTTCTCTTACAATAAGCACTCAAATATATCTCCGACTTAACGGAAAGTTAAGTACAAAATGCTAATGTCCAATAAGGGTTAATAGACGGTGTTAAAAAAATAATAACTAATAAATTATTATAATAGTTCACGACTCTCTAATTTAAAAAATTATATTCCATAATTAATCTTTATTTACATAAATCAACTCCTCATAAAAAATCTTCGATGAAATTTAAACAAATATTGTCGATTGAACAAAAAAATCAATTATAAACGAAGCGAAGCGATTTTTCTATTTTTATTTATTGCAAATAAACCGTTCGTAGATATTGCTTTGATGTTGAAAATTTATGATGATCTAACTATGACCAATTTTCTCCTAGAACGCAACTTTCGATCCCCACACGCCCTCACACCTCGGCCCGTTCCACTCGAACGTTTCTCGTGTGATGTGACAGGCGCGGTCACGGTATATTTTTTAAGACACGGCCAATTTGGTGTTATTTTCTTTCTTCTATCTTGATTTATAGTAGTTTGTGTTTAACTTTTTGTCTCTGAACTTCGTACTAAAGTATTCTATCAATATAATTGATTTGTTAATCCATTCCCAACCGAGACCGTTTCTAATCAATTGATTATTTCTCGTGTATTTTTGTATATCGAGATCGAAATAAGGTTTTTCAGTTTTTGTTTTTTGATACTGGGATTTATTTTTCGAGAAAGCTTTCAAACATCGTTTATATTTGTCAGATGTTATTTGACATTTTCAACCCTTATCAAATTTTTCAACAAAATGAATCAAACATCTGTTTCAAACAGATTTGCGGATAAATAAATCATTTCAGAAATTAATAAAGTATCCAACGTTTAAACAAAAGTTTCTATATAATAATGACGAATATGTTTTCAATTAATATATAACAATAAACTACATAATATTTTCTTAAAAATTCAAACTTAATGAGTTTATGAATAAATTTAATTTTAATAAATCAAACAAAAAATTGAAATCTTGTTTTCATTTTATTGTAAAAATTGATTGAATATTTCAAATATTTTTCTATTAAAATTTGAAATAAAAAATATATATTTTTAAAATTTATGACTTATATATATATATATATATATATATATATTTAAATCTTTTTAATAAATGAATACAAATTTAGGTAAATAGGATGGATGTAGAACATCTACTTTGTAAATTTATTAAGTATTTCTAAAGTAATATATGAAGACAATGAAGGAGTATCAGATTAATCAATTAAGAAAAATTCAGGTAAATAAAATGAGACCAGAATTCTTATTTTGTACATTACATGAGAATTTCTCAAATAATTTGCAAAATCAATAAAAGGTTGTCAGATATCAAAAAATATATTTTTGACTTTTTTTTAATTCCATTTTTCATAATATATTTTAATGAATTTATGTTATAAGCCTTATTCACTTATAAAAAGTTATATACAATTTTTTACAGTTTAATAAATTTTAAACATATTAATCAATTAAACATAAATTAAGAAAAGTTCAGGTAAATAAAATGAGACTAAAATTCTTATTTTGTACATTACATGAGAATTTCTAAAATAATTTGCAAAATCAGTAAAAAGTTATCAGATATCAAAAATATATTTTTGACTTTTTTTTAATTCCATTTTTCATAATGAATTTTAATTAATTTATGTTATAAACCTTAAATACTTACAAAAAGTTATATACAAATTTTTTACACTTTAATAAATTTTAAACATATTAATCAATTAAACATAACCTGAAACTTTAGAAGCTGTTGTATTTTTCAATTTAAAAACATTAATTTTTATTTATTCTAATTCACTCTACATGTAAGATGTGATTATAAAGTTTCAAAACATAGATTATATCAAATGTTATATACACACGAAAAATATATTAATTATACCATTTTTATAATCACTAGAGCTCATATATATATATATATATATATATATATATATATATATATATATATATATATATATATATATACACTCGTCCCTCAATTTACGCGGGACATTTTTACCCGATAAATTATGCCTCTATTTACGCGGGACTTTTTTTACACGGTCAGATAGATTTCATTTTATATAATTTTTCATGAAATTTATTATATATCAGAGTGACGCAAATTCTTACTTGAACGTATAAAAGCACGATATAAATATATAAAAGGTTGATTGTTTCGAATTACAGTAGCGATAATGACACCGAATAAAATTCATCTACTTGTGTTTTCTAAAACGTCATTATTTTTTCGTTAAGCTGTGTGAAATAAATATAACTTTACTAGCTTTTATTTCCAATATTTTTTCTGTTGTACTGACGGACTCAATTTACGCGATTTTCATTCGCGTAAAACAAATCCACGTGGAATGGATACTCCGCGTAAATTGAGGGACGAGTGTATATGTATATATATATATATATATATATATATATATATATATATATATAACTTATTGTATATAACTGAAATCAGAATTTCAAATAGCATTATTATTCAAAGCACAATCGCTATAATGAAGTTATTATGTTTTGTTCTTATACAATCACAAGTTGTTTTTCGTCTATTGTGAGATACACGTATCATCCGAGGTAAACAATAAACTTTTAATGTGTTATATCTCAATTTACGTTATAAGAGAAATCGTTAGTGGTAACGAAAGTCGGATAGTAATTTTCTTCGGCCTGCGTGTGTATCATCTGTGTTCGAAAATAAAGAACTCGTTCGAGATAACAAGACATTTTCTTAAACAAACATCGGTAATTTTTATAAATTTAATAGTTTGTAAGTCACTCAGATTCGAATTTGATTTATTCAACTCGATAATAAATAACTTTTATTTATGGTCAAATAGTTTTCAACGTTATAATTTTCGTTTTGATATATGGATGTAATAAAAATGAAATTCTAGTCAAGTATAATTGCGTAGAAAATTAATTTCAATTTTTTTTTCATTATTTTTTTCACAAAAAACACATATATATATACGAGGGTCGTTTGATAAGTGTAGTAAAGAAGTAAGCAAAACTAAATTGAAAAATTTAATTACATTAATTAACTAATTAAATTACTAATTAAATTAAACAATAAATAAATTTACCATACTTATCAAACGACCTTTGATTATTTATATACATACATAATCAAAAGAGTCTACATCAGCCCACTGCTGAATAAAAAAAACATTTAATGTCATTAAGTCGTCTTAAATACATTTCCAAGATTTTTCCATTATTTTCTATTTACAGAAAATCTTATCTAACTCTCACCCTTACTGTATTTTACAATATTATTTTTTCACTCTTAATAAAATCTATTTTTAGATCCTTTTTTGTCTCTTAATCGCCACTCCATAATATTTTTTTATCAATCTTCTTTCTTCTTACTGTATACCCCTACCTATTTTTTGATTTTATTTGTTCTATTATATAGGGCTTTTGAATAAAAATGTCAGAACTTTGACAGCTGGTGGCAGCCATGTTTTAATTTTTTTAAACTCATTTTGACATTTCAACTCAGTATAGTTTGACAAATTATCATAGAACGTTTAACACTTCAATAGACTTATTGAAATAAAAGTTTAATCAGTCCATTATTTGACGAAACTGACCCATCGATTGACCACCGAGACCATGTAATCTAACTCCATTGGATTTATTTTCTGTGTAGTTAGGTGAAATCATTGGTTTATGCTAATAAATTACAAACAATAAAAATATTAAAAATAAACATTTAACGTCTAATTCACGAAATTGGACCACAATTATATGAAAGAGTGACAAAATTTGACTAAAATTGGAAGTCGTGGTAGTAATATGAGTGAAATTGTGTTCCATCGTTAATGCCATAGAATATGCTTAAAAATAGAAAAATTAAATAAATAATTAAATTAATTCTTTTTATTTTATTTCCATTTAAACTTCTGAAACACTTATTGGAAAACCTTATATCAATTATCCTTGTCTGTTCTCATATCCATTTACAGGTTTTCCGATCATGTTTGGAAATTCCTAATAATATCCTTTTATTGTTTCGATATGTTGTTGAAAATTTTTGCTTTTTTGCATTCATTATGTAAGTTTTTGACTCAAAAATACAAGCAGTTAATACATATTAGTTATATGCTTTTAGTTTCAAGTTCAATTGTATTTTACTTTTCATTCCATTATTCGTTTTTCTAAATGACTTTCATATTGTTTTAACTTATGAACAACTACAAGCATTGAATGGAATTTTACAGTACCCCCAAGACATATTATTGCAAGTCCATACTTGTATTGAGGACACATTTTTGCCAAACATCTAAAAACAGGAGTAGTAGTTAATAAATTATTGTAAATGCGTTTCTGCAATTTATATCTATTCATGGTTAAAATTGTAACCTTCTACTGAAACAAAAAAGCTAATTATATAATTTGAAAAGACATGACGTGTAAATATTATATAACACTAATATCCAGGCGTCACATTTGGATGACCCTATATAAGAAAATTTTAAATTTCCTGAGTGAAATAAATAAATCACCACTTAATAATTAAAACGAATCAAACGTTTCCGATCGTACCAATCACAAAATGGCTCGTTTAAAAAAACGATTGCGTGGACTTTTTTGGGGAACGAAATTCAATAGATAAATACAAATATAATGAAACCAATCACGAAGAAAAAATATAACATAGAAGCGGCGTATATACAAAGTAAACGTTTACGAAAAAAACCTTGATTGAAAAAAATAATACAAAAAGTGTAGAGAAGAGGTATGTTAAAACAATTTCGAACGAAAGAAAATCAATTGACGCGGCCTGAACTAAGCGCGTCCAGCGCTCCTTCGTTCACAAAAGACGCGAACAAAAGGGCTGTGTCGCGATGACAAGCATGCGGCAATGGCAGTACTTCCTTCTCCTTCGTCGATGATAATCATCAAAACCTTTCCGTGCTCATTTCAGGAAATTGGAAAAGGGGTAAGATGAAAACGGACGTATCTTCCAATATGTCTCATCGGTTCGTCTCTGTTTTTCGGTTAGGCTGTGTCATTTTCTCTGACTAGGTCGTTGCTGTAATATACTAGTAATTATAACCTAAATCGATCCGAATTTATTCTAATTTCCTTAACAGACACGAAAATATTTATTATTTATAAAGAGAGAGGATTTTAATAATGTCGGAAAATAATGAAGGCAAGTAAATCTTATTGAAATCCATACATCACAAATATTTTATTACTATTATTGTATAATTATTTAATTAGCTAGAATTAATTTTTAATGTATATTTTTTTAAAAACTGCACAATATTATATACGAAGGTCGATAGATAAGTATGGTAAAAAAGTAAGGAAAACTAAATTAAAAAAATTAATTCAATTAATTAATTAATTAAATTAAACAATAAATAAATTTACCATACTTATCAATGTATTTTAATAAATATATTTATTGTTTGTCTTTCAAAATTTTAATTTATAATTAATTTTCGCTTTTATTACTATAGGGTTTTTCAAATACCGCTTCAGAAGTTTAAATACCAATAAAACAAAAAGTATTTAATTAATTAGTTATTTTTCCAGTTTTTAATCAATTTACGCGGAGTATCCGTTCCACGTGGATTTGTTTTACGTGAATGAAAATCGCGTAAATTGAGTTCGTCAGTACAATAGAGAAAATATTGGAAATAAAAGCTAATAAAGTTGTAGAAACACATATTTATTTCACATAGCTTAACAAAAAAATAATGAAGTTTTAGAAAACTCAAGTAGATAAATTTTATTCAGTGTCACTATCGCTCAATTGGTGGCCAATTGATGGGTCCATTTCTTTACATAATGGACTCATTAAATTTTTGTTTCAATAAATCTATTAAAGTTTTGACAATTTCTAAGTGTTGTTGAAGTGTTAAACGTTCCATGATAATTTGCCTATCTATACTAAATTGAAATATCAAAATGAGCCTTTAAAAAAAATAAAATATGGCTCTCACCAGCTGTCAAAGTTCTGACATTCATATTTAAAAACCCTAATTATATGGTTACGTAAAATATAGTATTTGAAAGCGACCACATATGTGGAATTTAATCAATAATTCCACTTATATTAATTAATCGTGTGAATTCGCACAAACGTCTACCCTATAAGTACTGCCTTGATTGTTTTCGTACGAATTCTGAATATGAAATGTTCTTTACCAACAAGTTAAAGGAAAAAAGTTCTCCTTTTTATTATTAAGAACAGTTCGAACGTCTCTGTCAACAAGTTGTAAATAACACTCGATTCCATCTCTGTAGACGCTACGTTCGGGTGAAACTGTTGAGAGACGTTCGTGACATTTTTGCTACGAAAAACTAACTCGCATCCCTAGTTACAAATTATGTTAGCTCTAGAAACTTTCTAGGTGCGACCGAAGATGACTTTTACATGTTTGACTTTGACCCTTTAGTCTGAATAGTTTGCATAATCCTAATTTATAATATGAAAAGCTGACAGTGATGTTTAGATGTATTGGTTTCAGTTGGTTAAATTGCCGTTTTACTATTGTCAAGTATCGTAACACGTTTTGTTTACAATAGTGAATGTTATTTTTAAATTACTTTATACATTCATTATTATTAATGACAATTATATTCATAATAAATTAATAAGATAATAATGAAATCTACCTTACCAACAACTATTTTTGATCATTTTTCTCTTAGGTTTAAAATCCTTATTAAATAAATTACTAAAGAAAACCGTATATATTATTTTAAGATTTTTAAATTTTAAATATAAATGATATATTTTGTATATATTTCAACTAACTGTATTATATATAGGATATTTTTTAAACGTGATAGAACTTTAAATTGAATCCCTATTGAAAATACTATCTAACCTAAAAAAATCACCTTTTTATTTATATATATATATATATATATATATATATATATATATATATATATATAAATATGTATGTATGTGTGTGAGTTATATGTAACACATATTACGTTCTCAAGGCTAGTCACACGGAAACAGAATCATTATTATTAGTTGATTGTTGAACAATAATTCCCTTGCGAGTACAAGGAAGTAAATAGAACTATAATAAACGCGACAATCAATTTTTGAAGTAAATAAAATATCTTAATAATGAGAACCAGAGGTTTCTTTGTTCATTAAAACACTTTGTAAAATCAGTTCTACATTGGACGTTGCAACAATAACATCAATTTCTAAAATAGAAATTGCAAAATGTAGAGCTCCTCAAGTTACTGTTGTTGCTGATTGATAATTAAAGAACATGATTTTAAACGTTGTTGCAGTTGATTGATTGATAAATAAAAATATGTTTTTTTAAAAATTGTACCTTTGATTATTTAAAATAAAACTTGTGTGTATATATATATGTGTGTATATATATATATATATATATATATATATATATATATATATATATATATAAAAGGTGTTTTTGATATTTCGATAGGATAAATTTAAAATTATATCACACTTAAAAGGTGTTTTTGAGGTTAGATAAAACTTTCGATAGGAATTAAATTTAAAATTATATCACGCTTAAAAAGCACCTATATATATAGGATCATCCAAATGTGATGCTTAAATTTGTGTTTTATTAAAAAGACATATATATATATAGAGAGATATATATATATATATATATATATATATATATATATATAGAGTGGTGTATAGTTTCTTTTTAATAAAACACAAATCTAGGCATCGAATTTCAATGATCCTATATATATATATATATATATATATATATAATAATAATAATAATAATAAAATAGTCTAAATTTTATAACAAAAGCTCTGACGATAATTGCATCGCTATCGAAATGTGCATTAGCCCATTATTATTATAAACAACAAAGTGAACAATAAATGATTATTGAACACTTTATAACATATTGTGGTGTTAGAGGTGAAAATTCACTTATGTTAAAGATAAAACTCGACAAAAAAAAATAATATTCAATAAATTTTCAGATCAAAGAAGAACTAAACTAAAAAAGAAGAAATATAGGATCATTCAAATGCGACGCCTAAATTTGTGTTTTATTGCAAAGAAACAACAGAACTTATACACATGTTCCTTTTTAATAAAACACAAATTTAGGCGTCATATTTTGATAATCTAATATGTGTATTTTAATTTTTATCAAAAAAAAATACAGGACTATGCAAATAACAAAAAATTGTAGATTTATTTATACAATAAAATATCATACTAAAGCTAGAAATGAAATAAAATCTATTTATATACTTTGGGCAAAACATCAATATTAAAATTTTCATTGTTAATGTAAACTAATGAATTCATACTACAAACTTGTTTCGGTGTATTAATTCATGCAAACCCCAAACTTAATACCCTACAAGTTCGGGTCATTAAATTATTAGTGTATAGGGAATTTAGTCAGACTTTACATTTACCTTTTTTTCAATTTTGTACTAAATACTTACACAATCATACCTTTAATAAATATTATTAATTCAAATTAATGTTTTCATATCACTTTTATTCTACAATACATTATACAGATGCTTTGCTTTATATTTCACTAATTATAGAATTGTTTATACATTGTTATTAACGGATTATTAATTTCAAATGACGTTAGGATTTATTATGAAAGGATATGTTTATATTTAAATAAATAATGTTTATATGTGGCTTCAATTAAAAGTAAATATTCATGTTAGTGAATTGAAATTTAACACTGTATGAATATTTACATTTCGAAAATGTATTTATTCTATATCATATTTTATAACCTTTTATTGTGATAATAATTATTTAATTTAACTATATATATATAAAGAAAGAGAGAGAAAATTTTCCAATAAGAATATCAGAACTTTGACAGCTGTGGCAGTCATGTTTAATTTTTTAAGCTCATTTTGATATTTCAACTCAGTATAGTTTGGAAAATTATCATGGATCGTTTAACATTTCAACAACGTTTAGAATTTTTTTAAAACCTCAATAAATTTATTAATACAAAAGTTTAATGAGTCCATTATTTAACAAAATGGACCCATCAATTGGCCACTAAAATCATGTGATCTAACTCCATTGGATTATTTTTTGTGGGGTTATGTGAAACTATTGTTTTATGCTGATAAACCATAAACAACAGTAGAATTAAAAATTAATATTGAACGTGTAATTCATGAAATTGGACCACAATTATATGAAAGAGTGGTTAAAAATTGGACTAAATGAATGCACTATGCGAAATTGTGATGGTTATATGAGTGAAATTGTATTCCATCATTAATGCTATAGAATATGCTTAAAAATAAAAAGATATAAATAACAAACTATTTAATTACTTTTTATTTTATTTTCATTTAATCTTCTGAAGCGCTTATTGGAAAACTCTCTCTCTCTCTCTCTCTCTCTCTCTATATATATATATATATATATATATATATATATGTTTATATATAAGTATGTTAACCCTTATCGGTCGTATGTCACCTCTGACGTGACATTACAACTTTGCTCTATCAGTCGTATGTCACGTGCGAGGTGACAAGACTGAACAAGTAACAACGTCCTCATTGCTGAATGTACACACTGTATATTTTTACAGTTTAATTCTTACTCGATAGCAGACAACACGTTCTGTCATATTTCAGCAATTATTTTACTTATATTATAAATTTTATTCCTCCCAAATGAATAAAAAAAACTTTAGCAATATGGAAAGTAACAGTGATAGTTTTAGTGAAATATGTGAAAATTTTGAATATTCGGTAAGTGATTTTAATTCTTGTGATGAAGCTGCATATCTTGCAACCTCATTCCCAAGGGAAGCATAATGACTGCATTGTATGTTCCAATCGGAAGTTACCTGGAGGAAGAAAGACGACTATATACTTCTACGAAACTTGTAACAGAAAACAATTCCTTCATGTAGGAAAATGTTTCAAAAAATACCACACATTGAAAAAATATAAATAACATTTAAGCTTGAAGATTACACGTTTAATAAAATGTAAACATTTAAAGTGTAAATATAAATATTTTTATACACAAAACTATCTTTTTATATCAAATAACCTTAGTTACTGTTCTCTTACAATAAGCACTCAAATATATCTCCGACCTAGCGGAAAGTTAAGTACAAAATGCTAACGTCCGATAAGGGTTAATATTTTTAATTCTATTCATTGGACTATAAAATGATTTTCTTTTAAAACGAGTCAAACGTTTTATCAAATAAAAGAAACTTCTCCAAAGACCATTATTTATAAAGTATCTATTCGGAAAATAGGTATTAAAACAAACAAGCAGATAGGTAGAATTATATTTGAATTATGTAGGAGAGATTACATTCATTAAAATTAATCCCAGCAGGATATTTTCAATTAAGAGGGATATCTTAGCTTACAGCTATTTGTATAGATACGATACGTGCAATTAATATGATATTTCATGACGGTAACTAATTGCATTCGCTTTGTCGTTTATTTGTTGTGTATCTTATTATTTTTCCATATTAATATACATATCATGTTATATGGTGAATATTATTTAAGATGTATGAGATAGACACGTCCTCTTGATTTTATTATTGAGATTATAAAACGAGATTAGTTTATCATTTTAAAATGATTTATTGTATTTGGGTAAAATGAAGAGTATTTCATTGTTATAGGATTTGCTTATCAATGATATGATAATGAAATAAAGTAATAATATCAAATGTATCATCATCATCCTTGGCACCATAGATTATTCCAGTGCCTAGCCTCTTGAAATTTTTTTCGTCATTTTTCTTTATTTAATGTTTCCTATTGCCAATTAGTCCTAAAAAGCATTTTTGCATTATTCTCAGTGTTATCTTTCCATGCTACCTTTGGTTTTGTTCCCACTGGTATTCTTTTGTACATTTTTTGGGCTGTTTTATTTCTCGTTACTGAAATTATCTCTAAGTGGCTCAACCGTTTTTTGACATTTTATAAAAGATGATAGGACTGGATTTTCATACCTTTTTTCTACTTCTGCGTTATATTTTATTCTCCATATTTCGTTTTCATAGTTTGATCGAAATATTTTTCTTAAATTTTTTTTTCAAAAATATTTATTTCTCTTATTTGTTCTGGAGTAAACGTCCAGGTTTTTCCCCCATAGTTGATCACTGGCCTGATTATTGTCTTATAAATCATTAGTTTGCATCTAGTTGAAGTATTTCTGTTTTTTATTATGTCTTTATCCAAAGAATGTATATATATATATATATATATATATATATATATATATATATATATATATATATATATATATATATATATATATATATATATATATATATATATATATATATATATATACATGTACATATATATATATAAATATAAATATATATATATATATATATATATATATATATACACTCGTCCCTCAATTTACGCGGAGTATCCGTTCCACGTGAATTTGTTTTACGCGAATGAAAATCGCATAAATTGAGTCTGTCAGTACAGTAGAAAAAATATTGGAAATAAAAGCTAGTAAAGTTGTAAAAACACATATTTATTTCACAAAGCTTACTGAAAAAAAATGACGTTTTAGAAAAGAAAAATAGATAAATTTTATTCGGTGTCACTATCGCTACTGTAATTCGAAACAATCAACCTTTTATATCGAGCTTTTATACGTTCAAGTAAGAATTTGTGTCACTCTGTCACTATATATATATATATATATATATATATATATATATATATATATATAATAAATTCCATGAAAAATTATATAAAATGAAATCTATCTGACCGCGTATAAAAAGTGCTGCGTAAATCAATACCACGTAAAAAAAGTCCCGCGTAAATAGAGGTATAATTTGCCGCGTAAAAAAACTCGCGTAAAAAGAGTCCCGCGTATATTGAGGTTCGGCTATATATATATATATATATATACGAGGGTCGTTTGATAAATATGGTAAAAAAGTAAGAAAAATTAAATTGAAAAATTTAATTAAATAAATAAATTAAACAATGAATAAATTTACCATACTTATAAAACGACCAGCATATATATATATATATATATATATATATATATATATATATATATTTATATATTAGGTTGGCAAATATCTCCCTTCCGCCTTCTGGTCTTTTGAATTTCGCAGCTATGTACAAAAAAAAAAAAAAAAATCGGAAGGGAGATACTTGCTAACCTAATATATAGATATTTTTTAAGCGTGATATCACTTTAAACTGAATCCATAAAAAAAGTTCTATCTAACCTAAAGAACATACTTTATATGTATATGTGTGTGCATGTATATATATATATATATATATATATATATATATATATATATATATATATATACATGCACATATATACATATAAAGAATGTTTTTTGAGGTTAAAAAGAATTTTCGATAGGGATTCAATTAAAAGTTCTATCATGTTTAAAAAAACAACCTATATATATATATATATATACATAACATAGAATTAAATGTTATATGATCTTTGAATATTAAATAGATTCTTAATATTCTTATTGTTACTCAAAGTTATAAATCAATGTCTATAAAAAAATATTTGACAGCTTAATTAAATATTTTCATTCACAAAATCTTTTCTTATAAAAAAATACTGTTTATTAAACACTTTTCACCTGTTTAATTTCATAACTTCTTTAAATATAAAACATTTCTTTTTATAAAGGTTGTTATTTTCGTTTTCCTTAATTGATATTAAAATTAATTAAGGATAAATATAACTGATATATTCCTCAATTAATATAAGTGAATTTAGTATAAATATAGGGTCAACTAAATTTGATTCCTAGATTTGTGTTTCATTAAAAAATAAACCTATGTATAGGGTGGTGTATAATAAAACTTGTATATAGTTTCTTTTTAATTATACACAAATCGAGGCGTTACATTTAGATGACCCTATATCATTTATATATTTATATTTAATTATTTTAAAATCTATCTTTATGGCAGTAAAGATATTTATAAGATTTTTATGCACATGTATTTTTTTGATTAAATATTGATATATTATCATTGATATTAAAGCAATATAATTATTTTATACAAACCAATCATTTGAATGATTGAAATGAAACTAATGGTTTAAATATACATTTTTAAGTCTCATTTTGTCCTCCCTGTATAACTATCTTACATTTTATTCAAAAGTCTCATACGTTTCGGTATTCAGAATACTTTCAGTAAAAAAATGAGCTACAAAAACAACTTTTTTTACTTCATATTCAGAAGAGATAAACTGGCATTAAGATACGGTAATAAATAAGAAAATAATAGCGAAATTAGTAAAATGACATTTCATTATTCACGAACATAAGAACTGAGTCCCACAAGACCAGTTACACTGATATATTTTCCATGATGTCGAGTCATTAAACGCTCGAATACTTTCTAATTTTGTAGAAGAAAGTATTCTTATTTTCTTCATACGTATTATATATATATATATATATATATATATATATATATATATATATATATATATATATATATAAAGTCGAGTCATTTTTCTTTAATGCGGTTCAGAGAAATTTTAAAAATATGTAACGTTAACTTCAGTTATATAATAAAAAGTTTTTAACTGTACGTAAATGTACATTGTTAAAAGTAAACATCAAAAGGAAACCATACAAAAATTAATTTACTTTATATAAATTAGTTTTGTTATACAACTTCTTTTATGTATCGTAAATGTTTTATTACATTTACCACATTGCTTTTATATTTATCTTACTTTACATTACGATATGCAGTTAAATTAAATAAATGTATATGTACATAAATATATATATATATATATATATATATATATATATATATATATTTATGTACATATACTTTTTCAGAAAAAGTTCAATAATCGACTGTACAAATTAATAAATTTTTATGTTTGAAATTAATTTAATTAATTAAATGCATATATAATAACTCAAAATAACATGATATATTCAGAAGAATACGTTTTTTAAATAAAATATAACTTTTTCTTCCAAAATTGTCGAAATTATGAAAAATTGTATTTTTCAGAGACTGAAAATCGAAAAAATTAAAAAAATTATTTTCTTTAATGAATGTCATTATTTCAATGAACAGTTGATGTTTCCCTAAATAATAAATCATTATTTATGATCTTAGTACAAAATAATTCATTATTGTAACTTTTGATTTTTGACAAAATTTCTATACTATAGGTCGTGATTTTTTAGGTCAAAAATTTCGATTTTTTAAAAAATAAAATTTGGACGATTGTTTTCTTATGCAACAATTATTTAGTTCAAAAATATTGCATTTCTAGCAAAAATAGTTTTTATTGTCTATTATACATTATTTTAAAGACGAAAAACGATTTTTTTGAAAAATCGAATAATAATTGACTGAACAAATTGGTAAATTTTCGTTTATAAAATTAATTTAATTAATTAAATACATATATATTAACTCAGAATAACATGATTTATTTGGAAGAAATTTTTTTTTATATAAAATCTAACTTTTACTTCCAAAATTGTCGAAATTATGAAAAATGGCATTTTTCAGAGATTGGAAATAAATCAATTTTATAAATTAGCATATTTTCATTTAAAAAAAATAAAAAATTTCATATTTTAATTTTTTTAAAAAAAGTAGTTTAACTCAGATAACAGATAATAACATGATTTATTTAGAAGAAAACAATTTTTTATAGAAAATATAACATTTTTTTCTAAAATTATCGAAAAAATTAAAAAAATTATTTTCTTTAATGAATGTCATTATTTCAATGAACAATTGATGTTTTCCTAAATAATAAGTCATTATTTATGATCTTAGTACAAAATAATTCATTTTTAGAACTTTTGATTTTTTGAAAAAATTTCCATACTATAGGTCGTGGTTTTTTTAAATCAAAAATTTCGATTTTTTAAAAAATAAAATTTGCATAATTTTTTCATTATACAACAATTATTCAGTACAAAAATATTTCATTTCTAGTAAAAATAATTACTATTGTCTATTATATATTATTTTATAGATGAAAAATATTTTTTTTGGAAATTCGACTTATAATCGACTGTACATATTGGTATATTTTCGTTTCTGAAATTAATTTAAATAATTACATACACATGTATAAACTCAAAATAATATAATTTAATTGAAAGAAAATGTTTTTTATATAAAATATAACTTTTTCTTAAAAAAAATTCCAAATTATGAAAAATGGCATTTTTCGTAGACTAAAAGTCAAAAAATTGAAAATTTTTATTTTCTTTAATAAATGTCATTGTTTCAATGTACAATTGATGTTTCCCTAAATAATATGTCATTATTCATGATCTTAGTACAAAATAATTCATTTTTAGGACTTTCGATTTTTTCACAAAATTTCCATACTATAGGTCATGATTTTTTTTCATCAAAAAATCGAATTTTCTAAAACTAAAAATAATTAATTTTTTTGTTTATACAACGATTATTTATGATAGAAATAGTGTATTTTTAGTAAAAATTATTGCTATTAATAATTATTTATCATTTTATAAACAAAAACCCATATTTTAGAAAAATCTGTTTTTTAATCAAATATAGAAACTGTTGTATTTTCATTTTAAAAAAATTTTTGATTAATTATACATGAATATACTAACTTAAAAAGAATACATTTGAGTAGGAAAAAAATTTCATATTTGCTATATGAATTTTCGTTTCAGTAACAATAAAATTGTAAAAAATAATATTTTCTGTACGGTGGATATCAAAAAATCAAATATCAATATTTTTACAAAAAAGTGATGTTTTTAATAATGGTACATTATTAGTAATGATTTTAGAGCAAAACAATTATTAAATTTATATCACACATTTTAAATTAACCTATAATTGTATTATATGCTAAATTAAACTTGTAAAAAAATATTTTTTTATAAGAATAATTCCAAAGGCTATTAAAAATATGTAAAATCAATTTAAACTCATTGTTGAATGACAATTGGAATGCATTTATCAAATGCATATATCAAATCTATATAACATAACAAAAAATTATACTCAAATGAAAAAAGTCATCAATTAGCTTGGTATAATTTTATATAGAATAATCCAAATGTGACGCCTAGATTTTCGTTTTATTAAAAAGAAACATGTGTATAGGGAAACATGTGTTTAAACAGTTTCTTTTATTTCTTTTCAATAAAACACAAATCTAGGCGTCACATTTGAATTACCATATACATAGTTACATAATGAATAAATACATTAATATTTTTTTATACTGCTATGTGATCCTGCTTTTGAAATTCAAAAATATACCTAATTAAATATGAAATTGCGTATTGTACACATTTTTTCATAAAACAAAAAGATACAAGCAATTCCAAAAATAGTACTTTGTGATTCATACTACGTCCTGTAAAAAAAACATCAATGCTTTATTTTAATACGAGAGATTTTTCACTGCGTGAAATTACGAAATTTAAATTAATATAAAATTCCACTTCAGACGTGAATTTCATCGTTACTTTTTAAATTTTATGAAATATAATTCTTTTATATATATATATATATATATATATAAATTATTTCTAAAAATAAATAATCTGTAAATCGATACACAACACCATGTTTAAAGATTTAACACTTAAATGTTATAAAAGCCTAAGGACAATTTCGCGTTACGACAAGACATCTCTCTGCTTGAATTATCCAGTTCTCATTAGTGTAGTCTGCGTAAGAGAAGTTAATAACACCAGCTAATAACGACTGTTAATTTAATTTACAGATTGTCTCGGCACAGCAGTGAACGTTGATAAAATCAATAACGGATTTCTGATTTTAAAAAATAAATATGGAAAAATCAGTTGACACCAATCTATCGTTTGGATACAGCAGTATACAAAAGTTAAATCAATCAAATTCAGTAGAAACTAGAACAACCGTTGCATATAATTTGTCAATACAGTTTATTTACATGAAAAATATGTCGAGTTTTCATGTGATAAATATAACAACTAACTATAGTTATTTTTAATAATAAAATATACAGTCATCCAAATATGACGCCTAGATCTATGTTTTATTAAAAAGAAACTATACACACGTTTCCCAATTTTTAATTTTAATTTTTTTTTGTTCAGTTTTTATAAATATCATAGTTTGTAAGCCACTAAGATTCGAATTTGATTTATTCAACTCGATAATAAATAACTTTTATTTATGTTCAAATAGTTTTCGTTTTGATAAATGGATGTAATAAAAATGAAATTCTAGTTAAGTGAAATTGAGTAGAAAATTGTGTTTCGTTATTGAATTAATTTCAAGATTTTTCATTATTTTTTTCCAAAAAAAACACTGTATCATTCTGATAAATGTTTTATCAATGGACTACGACGAGTGAAGAAAATATAGAAATAATGTATATTCAGGTATCTTGTGACATTGTTCAGAGCTGTATTAACAAAATTCATGTTTATGACTTGTGTATATATATATATATATATATATATATATATAAGATCATCCAAATGTGACGCCTAGATTTGTGTTTTATCAAAAATAAAAAAAAACTATACATATGTTTCTTTTTAATAAAACACAAATCAAGGCGTTACATTTGGATGACCATATATTTCATATTTTTTGGTTATTTGTCAGGAATTTGAATTTCAAGTTTCAGTACTACTGGCTGTAGATAGGTTAGGAATTGTAATTAAGTGAATTTGAAATATGATGGTCATTTATTAACTCAAAACAGTATTTGCAAATAAACTAATTGTTTTTACTGTCTAGAATAAATCATTAGATATTTCAATAAGTTATACTTTTTATCATGAAATATTATATTTAATTAAATGCTTCGATTAAGTTTTGGATTTTTCTTAATATATTATACATGTATATATAGGGTTTCCCATAATAATGTCAGAAATTTAACAGCTGGTGGCAGCCATGTTTGAATAATTTTTAATTCATTTTAACATTTCAAATCAGTACAATTTGAGAAATTATCGTGGAACGTTTAATACTTAAAAGTTGTAAAAACTTATTATAAGTATAAATGAAATTTATTAAAGCAAATTTCAGAATTTGAAGTAAAAGCAATCCACTAGTCATCGAACAAAGACCACTGCATCCACAAAAATTACCTATCTGACTTGCATAACATTTTGGTAGTGTCATCGGACGATATTTGTTGAAAATTAAGCTGGAGATCACGTTAAAGTAAATGGAATTCGTTACCGAACCATGATTAATTTATTTATTTTTTTCATAAATTATTGAAAATGGTTTGCACAATATGTGGTTTCAACATGACATACATCTGAGGAAATAGTTGACTTATTCAAACAAAAGTTTAATGAGTCCATTATTTCACGAAATGGACTCATCAAATGACCACCAAGATTATATGATCTTGCTCCATCAGATTATTTTCTGTAGGTTTATGTGAAATCATTTGTTTATGCTGATAAACCACAAACAACAGAAGCAATAAAAAAAATACACATTGAACGTATAATTCATGAAATTGTACCACAAATATGTGAAAAAGTGACTGAAAATTAGACTAAACGAATGCACTATATCAAACAAAGTCATGGTGGTCGTATGAGTGAAATTGTGTTCCATTTTACACAAATGAATTTTAACTCCAACACCACAATAATTTAAAGTGTTCAATAATCACTTATTATTTACTTGTTATTTATAATTATATAATTTAAAATTATATCAGCTGATGCATTTCGATGGCGATGCTATCATCGTCAGAGCCTTTCTGTGTTCCATTATTAATGCCATAGAATATGCTTAAAAATGAAATAAATGACCAATTGATTAAATACTTTTTATTTTATTTCTATTTAAACTTTTGAAGCGCTTATTGGAAAACAAGATATATATATATATATATATATATATATATATATATATATATATATATATATATATATATATATATATATATACATGGATATATGTATGTATATATTTGTTTTTAATTACAAAAATAAAATCTAATTTATTTTTATTTAGATATACTTCAATATATGTACTTTATTTTCAATGACTATAAATTAATCAATTCATATTGAAAACGGAAAAAGCTGCTATATAGATTTTTATATCAAACAATAACACCAAATGACAGAGTGAATAACAGACACTAGAATTAAAACAAATTGTGAATACAAGTGTTCAGCAAATATTTACATTCTTTCAAGATCTTTCACACTTTCAGTGTGAATATATATATATATATTAGGTCTACCGGAAAGTTCTGTCCGATAATGTCATCTCAAGTTTCGAAGATGAGTCATTCTACAGAAATGGAATTCACAAATACTGCCATCACGCTGGGAAGAGGTCTTTAACACTATATTTACGGAGCGAGTCAATTTGACTCATCTAAGGTTTTGTTGCTATATATATATATTATAGAAAACTTAAATATTATGTTTTAAAAACATACTCGTATGTTGGTTTTTAATTACATAATGACACATATGCAAAAAAAATGTTACATATTTGCATATATGTCATTATGTAATTAAAAACCAACATATGTTTTTAAAAAATAATATTTAAGTTTTCTATAATATATATATATATATATATATATATATATATATATAGCAACAAAATCTTAGATGAGTCAAATTGACTCGCTCCGTAAATCCAGTGTTAATAACAAAGGACAAATTATATTATTCAGTAAATATTAATAAATGTATTGAAAATGCATTATTTTTTTAATTTAAAAACGGACAGAACTTTCTGGTAGACCTAATATATATATATATATATATATATATATATATATATATAAAGAGAGAGAGAGAGAGAGAGAGAGAAAGAGAGAAAAAAACAAAGTACAAAATAATTTTCAACACAAATATAGTCATTGATTATACAATATATCCAGAGTAATATATTGTTTTTTTCTACAAACTCTTAACCTAAAAAAATAAACCAACAAAATGAAATATACACATACATACTTCCACACAAAACCATAATAAAAACCTCTATCAGCTCACTACTATTCCAATTTATAAAGATTTTTTTTATATATGATAGAACTTTCGATAGGGATTTGATTTAAAGTTCTATTACGCTTAAAAACACCGTGTATATATATATATACTGGGACACTCATATAAACTTATTAATTTTTTTCCACTCTACACTCATACAAATATTTCATATATATTTGTTCTAAATACAAACACTGTTCGTTAGTTTCAGACTATCGCATTCCGAAAAAAGTAATATTCATGGGTAATTTAGTAGTAAAAAAGAGTAATTGTTTTTTTCAATTACGGAATTCACTTCGTTATCGTCTAAAAACACACAAATAATTTTTTGTACAAAACAAAGCGCACAGACGACAAACTGTCGTACCTTAAAACATAACAAATGACTATTTTAACTAATCCTGACAGGAAAATTATGAGAGTAAACGACGTTAAACTTTAATCGGTATAAACTTGTACAAAGGAAGCAATAAGCCTGTATCGCGCAGATCGATACAGCGAAAACATTATATATATATATATATATATATATATACAATTCTTAAATTTTAAACCTACAAGTCAAGAATATCTGAATTTTACAGCAAAGCAATTAAGCTGAAAACAGAAAACAGATAATTTGCATTCAAGTAAAATAGTTTTAAAGCTATTTAAAAAATTCCAAAATCTCTATGAAAATCAAAAATAAATATTTGAATACAGAACAAATGATATAAAATATACATTTGAATGTGTAATTCATTGAAATTGAAATTTTATTGTATTGAATATAATTTAAAATTGTAATACAATGTATAAACGAAAACTTAAATAGAGAATTATGATCAGTAAATATGACATTATATTCCGTGAAATAATACAGAGTAACAATAACATATCAGTAAAGTGTCTAAGCATTAAATAAAAACCAATTTTTATTTCATAAACCTATAAACTGTTAAATTTAACGCTCGCGCCTCGTCTCGAATCGCATAATCCAGTTAATAAAACGAACTTTGGTACGATAACGTAATATAATATTACAACAAAAAGAACGACTGTATCTTATATTGTTCATTATTTAAGGTCACAAGCTCGAGTTATGGCGGTAGCGCTGTGCAGAAAAATGACGAGCGCGATATGAGACAATGGTGGTGGTGGCGGCGTTGTTCTTCTGAACGCGTCAAGTTCAGGAGTTGAACTGCTTTTATAGTCTTGAAAAATGACGTTCGTCTTACCGAGCAGCCACATCGGAACTCCTGGGACTCGAAGAAAATGTTATACGTCTATCAGTTATGTGCTCTATGCCATTGTCGTCGTACGAAAAAGAAATTAACAGTTTTAATAATGAATGTATAAAACGTGTAATATATTAATGTACGGACTGACTGTTTTTGCGCAGTGAAAATGTTCACGGGATGTTTAATTAGTTTTTAACAATATTATTCTACAATATAACATTATATAAATGAGCTGTTATTTTTAAAAATGGTACAAGTCCATTTTTGAGAAAAAATGAATTAATGATAGTTTTAGTGAGACATAGATGTCTTCTTTTTATATTTATAAATACAATATTCTCATAAATTAATCAAAATAAATTCAACTGTAAAATATTATCACAAGAATGTTTTTTTGAAAGTGGAATAAGTCCATTCATAATAATCAATAATTGAAACAACTTTCTAATCATATTAACTATTATTATTATTAATTATATGAAATGAAACGAGAAGATTTTATCTCAACCACATCTCTAGAAGAGGCAATATCAGATAGGAAAAAAATATGGACGGAGAAATTATAAAGTGGTTGAAGATATGCTGGATGAGGTTTAAAAGTGATGAGCCTTACAAAATTTTCTATAAAACCTCTATGGAAGAAAATGCAAAATTTAAAAATATTGATCTATTTGAAAAACGAGGAAGGCCTAAAAATTTTATTAAAATTTCTTGGTACCACTGTACACAATTTCAAGACTTATAACAAGAGAGAAAAATAATGATATGTTAAGTTTACTGTCTTACATACCTCCTATTCACCATAAATACTTCACTATGTTAAGTATAGAGGAGAAATAAGATTGAAATATAAATAAATTTGTTCGAAGTTATTTACTTTTCATAATTGTTTATTTATATTTTTTTATATTATATAACTAAAAATATTTTGAATAAATTCGATTTTTCGTTTACTTAAATGCCTTCATTTTAATTATTATTTTTTACATTAAGCAAAACAATTCAGGAAAGCAAACTTCAATTAAAACATCAATTTAAAATTGCTGCTGTTCATATTTTTCATAAGTGGTATAAATCCATTTATAGTTAAAAAACAGTTATTTTCATTAAAAAAATTATTAATTATTATTATATAATAAAATTTAACAAGTTTATAGTTTTTAAAACATAACCCGAATTTATCAACGTTTGCCAATATTTTTCAATTAATTCAAACCTTCAAATATCTCAATAAATAAATGGACGTATACCATTTTCAAAAACACGACTCATATATAGGATTATATGGAATATAAATTGACAATATATTATACACTGAATTAAAAAAAAATCTGTTCATGAATTTTTCACTCACATCACTATATACCAGTAATCATAAATTTTGAAGAATACTAAACACTTTTTTATAAATTTGATTTATATAGGGTTTTCTAATAAAAGTGTCAAAACTTTGGCAGCTGATGGTACATATGTTTGATTTTTTTAACCTCATTTTGGCATTTCAACTCAGTATAGTTTGGCAAATTATCATGGAACATTAAAAACTTCAATAGACTTATTAAAAAAGAAGTTTAATGAGTCCATTATTTTACAAAATCAACTCCATTGGATTATTTTTTGTGGGATTATGTGAGATTATTGGTTTATGCTGATAAACCATAAACAACAGCAGCATTAAAAATAAACATTGAACGTGTAATTCATGAAATTGGGCGAGAATTATGTGAAAAAGTGACTGAAAATTGTACTAAACATATTCACTAAGTCAAGAAAAATTGTGATGGTCATATGAGTGAAATTGTGTTCCATCATTAATGCTATAGAAAATGCTTAAAAATAAAAAAATAAGTAATTAGTAAAATACTTTTTGTTTTATTTCCATTTAAACTTCTGAAGCGTTTATTGCAAACCCCTATACTTATATTTAATAAAATATATTCCAAAAAGAATAATTATTCTTCATGTGACAAAAAAAATAATCAACACTAATTCATCACGAAATAATAATAAATTTCTTCCCGGAACAAAAGCAATCATCAGCAATTATCGATTCTTTCACTTTATACCCTTACATCAATCACCAGTGACTGACGAATATTGAATTTCATTGACACGAAGAAAAATTACCACCTTCATATGTACATTATATATTTATGATATACTAACCACAACTACAATAAAATTATCGAAATTATTTTAATATATTATTAAATAAAATGTACTGTTAAAGAAATGATAACAATCAAAATAAAGTCCAGATAGTTTATTTATTTACACAGACTATAATTTTCCCTCTGTGATGACATTTGTCTGAAAATAGTTTCAAACGATATCCTATTCATTAAATCAAATATTGACATAAAGTTCTTATTGCTTTTATTCAATATTGATATACTTTAAAGTTTAAGTTCTTATTGTTTTTATTTCAA
This sequence comes from Neoneuromus ignobilis, assembly GCA_029203775.1. Taxonomy (NCBI): domain Eukaryota; kingdom Metazoa; phylum Arthropoda; class Insecta; order Megaloptera; family Corydalidae; genus Neoneuromus; species Neoneuromus ignobilis. The sequence continues at coordinate 4,391,847 of CP092087.1, read as the reverse complement.
TATTGATATACTTAACTAAAAAAAACACTACCCTAAAGGAAAATATAAATAATATATATATATATACAGTGAGTCAAAGTGAAACTCATACAGAATTATGTTTCCAATAATTTTACACATATATTTTAATATAATAACAATTTTCATTATTTCTCTTGGTTAAGTTCTTTATTAAGGTTATTTTTATTATATTTGAAAATTTCAATCGTAAATTAATACTTCTACTCCAGAAAAAGTAACCATTTCTGAAAAATGAACAAAAAATACATCAAAATGAAACTCATACAACGAATTACTCTCGCTTGAAAACTGCTGTGTTAAGAAAGTATACTTTTCAAATATGTGTTTGGTTATAAAAAAAAACCTATTTTTAAGTCGTTTGTAATCATTTTGTAAAAAATATAAGTTGGATTTTCAGTTTGAATAGACAAAGAGGACAATCATTGATGGACGAGCAAAAGCTAATTATTTTTCATTACAAAAATGGAAAAACCCTACGGGAAATTGGGAAAATAGTTAATAAAAGCCACGCTACAATGCAATCTGTAATAAAAAGATTTAAAAATGGCCAAAATGTTGACAATAAAGTCAGAAAGAGTCTCCGTAAGATTTTTAATGACCATGACGAGCGTTGGAGGCTACGAAAAATTAAAGAAAATTCGAAAATTAACGCACCCAAATTGACTTTAGAAGTTAAAAAATATCTAAATAAAAAAGCAAGCCCCTAATCAATTCACAATATACTAAATAAAAATGGGTTTCATGCTCGTATTGCCAGGAAGAAAACCTTTCATAAATCTATCTAATCGCAACAAAAGGTTAAGCTTCGTTCAGAAACATGTTAATAAGAATTTTGATTATTGAAAAGATGTTTTGTTTACGGACGAAAGCAAATATAATTTATTTGGAACCAATGGGAGAATTAATGTATAGCAGAAACCAAATACAGAAATGTCTTTAAAACACTTACGTCCAATAGTCAAACATGAGAGCGGTCATGTTATGGTATGGGAGTGTATATCTGCGAGAGGGGTTAGAAATTTAATTTTATAGATGACATTATGAATCAAAATGTTTATATTCATCTATTAAGAAAAAAATTAAAAGCCAGTGCTCAAAAACTTGGGATTTTACAAACATTTCATTTTTATCAGGACAACAACCCCAAGCACAAAGCTTATAAAATACGTAATTGGTTGTTATATAACTGCCCCAAAGTACTGGAAACACCACTACAATCACTTGATATAAATGTGATTGAAAATCTATGAAATCACTTAGAAGTTGCCATTAGAACACACTATTATTAAAAACAATGATTTAAAAAAGCGTTATTAGAAGAATGGAGAAAAAATGATTAGCTTATTGTGAAAAATTAGTTAAATCCATCCTGAATCGTTTAAAGGCTATAAAAATTATTAAAGGCTACTCTACTAAGTACTAAATTAATTCAATCGATTGTAAATTTTAATTTAATAAATAATTTGTTAGTTGTATGAGTTTCATTTTGATGTGTTTTTGAATGATTTTTCAGAATTCGTACTTTTTTTTGGGTCTTTAAGTATTATTTTATGATTTATTTATTTTTATATGATAAAAATATCCTTCATACACAATTTAAGTCAAATATAAAAGGATTTTTTTATTTAAAAATTTATATATAAAAATTTATTGAACATAATACTGTATGAGTTTCACTTTAACTCACTGTATATATATAAAGTGTATAAATTTGAGGTTAGGAAATAATTTGACTATTATTTGATGAAATGTCAAATATTGAACTCATTATTCAACATTTGTTTATTAAAAACTTGAGTAATTTTAGTGATAAGAAATGTTGTTAGTAGGTTTATTAATTGATACCAAGAAAAAAAACAGAAAATACTGAATTTTTAAAAAAATCATTTTCAGTGATAAATCGAATTTTCAATTTTATGGTTATGTAAACGAACAAAATTGTCACATAAACCGAAAATCCATTGTTGGACAACAATGATATCCTCTAAAAGTCACTGTTTGGTGTGGTTTACATCCAGAAGCATATGTGCATTTTTCTCGTGAATCACTTCAAGATTGATTTCACTCCAAATATGACAATTTTGTTTATTAACGTACTCGTTAAGCCGAAAATAAGCTTCATCACTGAACAACATTTTGTGCTCTATGGGTTTAGCGAACAGAACACTGATTTTTGAAATAAATTTCTGCAATTTAGAAACATTGCTCAAGTATCAAACGTTTCATATTGATTTGCCAAAATATACTGAATCCAAATGTTACTTATAACGGGCAAACTAATAACTGACTTGACAGCTATTCCTATCGAAAATTCTATCCATCCTAAAAGAACATGTTTATATATATATATATATATATATATATATATGTACATCTTTAATTTACTTATTCCATATGAAATTTATTCCATATGAAAGATTATTGTATTGAAAATTAAAATAAATATATTTTTATCTTTGAGGTTAAGTCTGACTATTTTATTTCCTAGTCTTTAAATCTTAAATTATGAGATAATAAAATAAACACTCATAAATTGACTGTTGTTATTATTCGAAACAGATACTTCATTTTTATTGCCATAATTTGTTTTCAAACACAACATCAATTCAATCTTATGTACATAAATAGAAAACAACGGATTAAATTTCAATCGAGAAATGTCTACAAAAACAATTTTTTTTTCTCAGAAATGTAACCGATCCGGAAACATTGCTTCGTTTTTATTATAAAATGTTGAAAAATGTCAAGTAATCGAACAGTGTTCGTATTATTTTATCTGTAACTAATTTCCAAGGATTTTAATCAATCAAAATGTTTCGGACGAATTTATTTGATTAAGCATTTAATGAACAGTCATTGTAGTTCAACTGAACAGGATAATAAAATTAATGAAAAAAGATCTTTACTTGATTAAAGAATTGTAAACATGGTGTTTTTTTTTTGTTTCAATAATTTGTAATTTTTTCTTTGATTATATGTTTTGTATATATAGGTCATCCAAATGTGACGCCTAGATTTGTGTTTTATTAAAAAGAAACTGTACATATGTTTCCCTATACACATGTTTCTTTTTAATAAAACACAAATTTAGGCGTCATATTTGGAAAATCATATATATAAAAATATGTATATATGTATGTATGTTTATATAAACACAGATATGTAATTGCTGTATAAAAAATAATTACTCAACAACAACACATAATGAAACATTTTCAAAACAAAGCTTATTAACTTATTTTTGTACACAGGATTTTATATTTAAATAATTCAGTAATGATTCAATTTTTAATTATAATTACAGTTTTTCTCTAAAGAAATATGTGTTTGAGAATAGTTAAAAGTTTTTCCAATACAATTCAAGAAAAGATATTTAGTTAAAAACTTAATTACCTGTTATTAGTTTTGAACTTTCCAGTTGATTATAACTAAGTTTATGTATTCAGAACGTCACGAATGATTCAAAATATATGTAAATTATAACATTCTTTTGAATATTTGTTCAAATAAACTTGTTCATGCTCATTAGTAAAGTTTTATTACTTTTTGGCATTGTTTTTTCTTATTACCCAAAAGTCATTTTAAATTCGTTTAATTTCTTTTGTGTCTCAGAACTGTTCTTGTTGTTTGTCTTTGAGATTATTGTACTGTTGTCAGGCCCTTAAAACCAGTTTCGGGTATCAAGTATAAAATCACAATCAAAAATCTACTTGCAAATTATTTTCGAGTGTATGCTTAGAAAACAAAATTATACAAGCACACACGAATCACACAATACAGGATTTAAAATTAAAATAAAAATGTTTAATAATCAATTGTTCTTTTCTTCATTCCTTGGTATGCATTTATTAAATGGCTGATTTGCATGTTAGGTTTTATAATACATTTTCTTGATGGCGTGAATGAATTGTTTATTTATTGTATTTGAAGGTTAATAATTAATCCTAATATCAAACTGATTTTAATTGAAATATTATTTTAATTGCAGTATTCTATTTCTTCAGTGAAAAGTTAAATTTTATGACAAGTATATAGTATAATAAAATAAATAAATGTTTTATTAGTCAAAGAAAAATATATACGTAATTACAATTTACATTTTTTTTCTTAAAATATACGGTGGTCCAAATGAAATTGAAGGATTTTAAACGATAATAAATGATAGAAAGGAAATAAATATATGTTTAAGGGGCACGACTAGTGTGACACTTTCAAAAAATCGATATTTTTTGCATTTTTCGATTGTCTATACCTTCAAAAATAACATACTAAAATTTAAAGTGCGATCTCAAATAGTTTTTATAGCTCTAGGTATAATATTTATCGATTTATAACACTGAAATCAATACTTTTATCTTTAACGCGTTTTTCTCAAAACTACATTTTTAAAATTTGCTGCAGTTCTAACTGGATAACAAATCATCCGATCGATTTGATTTTTATTTTAGCATATTTAGTATTCGTTTCTCCATACAATGACCCTCCAGTTTTTTGATTGGATAAAAAATGTAATTTTGCCATACCAAAAACCATTAGATTTTTGAGCTAAATTTTAAACTTTTTTTCAAAACTCCGACATTTTGTTAAATTTCAATTTTTTCACAATCCTGAGTCATTTTATAGGCAAAACCTTCTAGTTTAACGAACTTTTCTTTTTTTTATTTCAGGCACTGTGAAGGCCGCAATCACTGCAGCAGTGGGGGAACGTTTTTTTTTTTTTGTTTTTTTTTTTTTGAGACTCGGGAGATGGCGAATAAATTGCTGAAAATCGAATATTTTCATTCAAAAAAATTACTATGTATACATTATTTATGCACAAATATATCCTCAAAATTTTAAAACATTCGATGTAATACTTTTCTTTAAAAAAATTCCCGAAAATCACCTTTTTTTTAGGCGGTCACACTAGTCGTGCCCCTTAAACACTTCAGTTTTATTTGAGCTAACATTTATAAACAATTTTTTTTTTAAACGTGATAGAACTTCAATTGAATCGCTATAGAAATTTCTATCAAATCTGAAAAAAACACTTTATATGTATGTATGTGTGTGTGTGTGTGTATGTGTGTATATACCTGAAATAAAATGATAAATGAAACATATTCCTAAACAAATTGTACAAATTCAAAATTTGAATACATATTGGCATTTTTCTTATGGCACATGTGTTTTCAACATCAATTCTCCTTTATCTCTATTATGATTTTATGATACAAATTCTGTTCGATTAAATATCTGTACTTGTAATGGCATGAATTTATAAAGGTATTCAAAATATATTCCATGAGTAATATATTTGTTTGTGTATTGAATTATTTCTGTTCTGCATTTGTAATATTATTTTCTAAAATGAAATGTTGGGGGTTTATATATATATATATATATATATATATATATACACCCGTCCCTCAATTTACGCGAAATATCTGTTCCGCCTTGGATTTGTTTTACGTGAACGAAAATCGCGTAAATTGAGTCTGTCAGTGCAATAGAAAAAATATTGGAAATAAAAGCTAGTAAAGTTGTAGAAACACATATTTATTTCGCATAGCTTAACGAAAAAATAATGACGTTTTAGAAAATAAAAGTAGATAAATTTTATTCGGTGTCACTACCGCTACTGTAATTCAAAACAATCATCCTTTTATATATTTATATCGTGCTTTTATACGTTCAAGTAAGAATTTGCGTCACTCTGATTTATAATAAATTCCATGAAAAATTATATAAAACGAAATCTATCTGACCGCGTATAAAAAGTGCCGCGTAAATCAATACCGCGTAAAAAAGGCCCGCATTAATAGAGGTATAATTTGCCGCGTAAAAAAAGTCCATCGTATATAGAGGTATAATTTGCCGCGTAAATTGAGGGACGGGTGTATATATGTATATATGTGTGTATATATATATATATATATATATATATATATATGTATGTATGTATGTATGTAAGTAAGATGGGGATATTTTTTAACCGATGTTCTATAAATTCATACACATACTCTCTATAGACTGAGTTTCTAGTTACATTTTTCTTTTTCTAATTTGAAAAAAGCAGTGAATGGACAATGATTGGGTAACGAAGACTAGTTTAGAGATCGTTTCGAATTATTTCTATTCAAAAGATGATGAATAGTTCTTTAGTGAGAGATAACTGTGATATATATTTATATGAAAAGTGTATTGAATGTTGTGGTTATTATAATGAAATGCTGTTTTCTTTTGATAAATTTTCATCGTTGTTATAAAAATGTTATTACTTATATATATATATATATATATATATAGAGAGAGAGAGAGAGAGAGAGAGAGAGAGAGAGAGAGAGATTAGGTATACAAGTATGATTCCACCATTTTTTCGTAAAAAAATATACGGTTATTTTGAAAAATTGTAAATAATTTTTTATTCAATATAATTTCCATTGTTAGCTACAATATTTTCCTATTTATTTAGTAACTTATGAATTCCATGAAAAAAAATTTCTTGTTTTGATGCGATTCATCCATAAAGCCAATTTTTAATGTCTTCAAAAGAATTCAAGTGCTGCTTTGAAAGTGAGTGTGCCATCGATCGAAACAAATGAAAATCAGAAGGAGTGGTCAGCTGGTGAATACGGCGGGTGGGGTAAGATTTCCCATCCAAGTGCTTCTAACGTTTCTTTCACTGGTTTGGAAACGTGTGGTCTAGCGTTATCGTGCAACAAAATCACTTTATTGTGTCTATTGGCCCATTTTAGTCGTTTTTGGTTCGATGCACGATTCAAATTGATTAATTGTTGTCGGTAGCGATCAGCAGTAATTGTTTTACCAGGTTTCAATACCTCATAGTACACCACACCTTTCTGATCCCCTCAAATACACAACATAACCTTTTTACATGAATATTTGGTTTTGTAGTCGATGTTGATGCTTGACCTGGATATATCCATAATTTTTTGCGTTTAGGATTGTCAAAACGAATCTATTTTTCATCCTTAGTGACAATTCGATGCAAAAACGATTTTCTTTCGACTCGTGTAAGTAAAATTTCACAGGTTATTTTTCGCCTTTCGATATCCATTTTTTTCAATTCATGTAGTATTCATTTTCCCTCTTTTTGATTTTTCCCATTATATACAATCAGAAATGCTTGGTTGTGTAACATCCAATACTTCAGCGAGTTGTTTTTTTATCAATAATTTTTTTATTTAAAAAAACGACTATAAAGACATGAATAATTTTTTAGTCTGATGATTATTGGGATGAAAATTTATTAGATTTTTAATAATTTTTACAACTAAAATATTATGATTAAATTTTTAATCAGATTAAATTTAATCGGATAACGCTTTACTTTGTTAACAATATACATGATATTATCATACAGCCAGTTCTAATAGATTAAAAAAATCTTTAAAATAGTTAAAAAAATACATAATAGAGTTATTTCTAGTTTGGTTATTATTTAAAACGCCATAACTCTTATACTAATTCAAATCATTGCTGTTAACGTGTACCACGGCCGTGTTGTAAATGAGAGACATAGTTTTCGGCACTATTATAATCCAAACTATCACGTAACACGAACACGAAGAAATAAATCAAATTTATGAAAACAAATATAGACCAATGAGGACCGTAACATAATGTTTTTGTGTCCGTCCACCCTCCATAACACTTTTGTTGAAAGCTACAAGTTTCTATATTAAATAGTTGAGCGATAAAATCGTATACAACACGTATTAAATATATTACCATTAAATTTTATACATTCAGGTGTTGGGGAATGTTAAAGAGAGTTAATTTTTAGATTTATTTTCCTAGATGGATAACGAAACCAAAAAAAATATAAACAACTCTCAAGAGATAACAAAAGTAGGTCAGTTAGTGCCACAATAAAAATACTAATCAGCAGAAACAGTTTGAAAAATATTATTTTTGAAAAAAAAACGTTTAGCATATAAAGCAAATTTTTTATTACAAATTTTAGTGAACGATCCAATTTAGATTCATGGTTATTACTAATTGACAAAAACATTAATTTCTATCCACGTCACTAATATTAAATAATATTTTTTATTACAGAATGTAACTACTGACACAAACCTTGTTATTCTAACTCTTCTTGAATTAATCCGTTATTTTCTTTCAGTCGTTTTCTTTTTTCATTGTTATAAATGGCAATAAAATTTTATATTGCTGTAATTATTTACTATTAACTTAACTAGTTTTTGATATCAATTTAATTCTAGAATTATCTCCGACTGTGTTCCATGAAGTCACGTACATACTTTATAGCTTGTTTGCAAACGAACAAGAACTTAGTCTAGGATTTCGTTACTAAAAACGAACATTAACGTTGATATCTAGCCTATTGTTAGACTGAAACTATTATATTGATGTCACGTATAGCAGACCGTTTATTAATTTTTTATCGTTATTGCGTTTAGAAAAACAAATATATATATATATATATATATATATATATATATATATATATATATATATATTAGGTTTTCCAATAAGCGTTTCAGAAGTTTAAATGGAAATAAAGCAAAAAGTATTTAATTAATTATTTTTTTCTATTTCTAAACATATTCTATGGCATTAATGACAGAACCCAATTTCACTCATATGACCAGCATGACTTCGTTTGACATAGTGCAGTGTTTCTCACACTTTTTCGACCGCGGACCAGTATTTTTGTAATATTTTTACGCGTCCCTCTTTTATATGAAAAACATATAACATATTTTTTAAAGTGCTAATTTGTGACCGGAATTTCTTTCTGCAGACCGGTACTGGGCCGCAGACCACAGTTTGTGAAACGCTGACATAGTGCATTTATTTAGTCCAATTTTTAGTCCCTCTTTCACATAATTGTGTGGCAATTTCATGAATTACACGTTCAGTTTTTATTTTTCATGTTTCTATTTTTTTTTGGTTTATTAGCATAAATCAATGACTTCACATAACCTCACAAAAAATAATCCAATAAAATTAGATCACATGAATTTGGTGGACAATCGATGGGTCCATTTCGTGAAATATTAGTCGCATTAATCTTTTTTTTTCAATAAATCTATTGAAATTTTTACAATTTCTAAACATTGTTGAAGTGTTAAACGTTCTATGATAATTTGTCAAAGCATACTTAGTTGAAATATCAAAATTTGTTTTTAAAAAATTCAAACATGGCTGCCACCAACTGTCAAAATTTGAAATTCCCATTGGAAAATCCTATATAATTACATATACAAATGATTACAATAAGATTCAATTCAAGTTATTTATATATATATATATATATATATATATATATATATATATATATATATATATATTTATAGGGTCATCCAAAAGTGACGCCTAGATTTGTGTTTTATTAAAAAGAAACTATACATATGTTTTTTTTAATAAAATACAAATCTAGGCGTCACATTTAGATGACCTTATATAGTTTGAGAAAATGATTTTCTATTCCTTACACTTTTCGTTTATATCGTCGCAAGAAAAGTACAAAATCTTTGAAATTTTCATAAGTTATATTTGACTTTAAATACTCTTCGATTAAGAATATAGAATAAAACTCTTCTTTTTGTTTTGAGTTTTGTCGTATTGAATTTCATATAAAGTGAAAAATATCAATTATATTTAAAGAGTCATTGAAACGTTGTTCGAATAATTTATTGTAAATGGAATATGGAATGATTTAAAGTCGCTGAAGTAGAGGAAAAAAACATTTTTTATGATTATGATGTACTTCATATACATAAAGATCTGATTCAAGATACGTAATCTGTATAAAATAAGTAATATTTTACGTAGTGTCGAGCCGAAAAAGCGGGTATAAAATATCTTTTATTACAATACAAATCGCGTGCGTACGTGCTGAGCGTAATATACACGTATCTCCTAATCACGCAGGATGTTGTTGGAACGAACGTACGAAAGGAAGTAAGAAGGGAACACAAAACATACATAGCGACTGGGAGAGAAGCACATTTTTATTATGTGCATGTATCCGCACAGGGTGTATTTTCATTCTCCGATAAAAATCAAATCAGTCGGCAGAGGGCAGAGTAGGTCAGGTTGGTAACAGTGGATGTTACGGTCTCTTGAGTGAGGTTGTGTACAGCGATCGATTATTAGATTAACTAATTTAACCGGTTCTTTGTGTACTTTAACGATTTCTTTCATTCGCGCAATGTACAATTTTATGACAGTTTCGTTGGAACGTTTAGCCGATCGTAAAATGGATCTCTCGTTTAGTAGAATCTCATGGAATTATATTGTAATGCGACGGACGTTCTCAAATAATAAAAAGACAGTTTATTCTACGATACAATGACTTTTTACGATAATTAAGTTCATTACAATTTCAAGCTTATTTGATTTCAATTCGTCAGTTAAATTGTTCATATTTACTCAGATAAGACGTTCATAGGATTTAATAAAAAAAATACTTTATTTATATATATATATATATACTCAGATAAGACGTTCATAGGATTTAATTAAAAAAAAAAAAATATTTTAATATTTACTAATATATATATATATATATATATATATATATATATATATATATATATATATATATATATATATATATATATATATATATATATATATATATATATATAAACGTGTTTTTAAGAGTGATAAATATTTAAATTGATTCCCTATCGAAAGTTCTATTTAACCTAAAAAAAATCTTTATATTAGGTCTGTTAATAAGTTTTTGAATCTAAAATCACAGTTTCATATCAATATAGTTCTATGTCCGATAATTATTTTTGTGTTTATTAAATAGCTTTATCGGATTGTAGAACTTTTTCCAGTAGACCTAATATGTATTGTATGTATATATATATATATATATATATATATATATATGTATATATATATATATATATATATACACAGATAACCTTCCTACAATACGATTTAGATCTAACATGTTAAAAAAATTGCGAAAACCCTTCTACAACATTACATAACACGAATTTTTTATAAAAAATATATCAGAAAATTATAAAATAGTAAATAATTACAAAATAATAAGTAATGGCTTGAAATCTTATTTATCACAGTTTCATATAACACGGTATTTTCTAGGAACCTATATACCATCTTATAGGTGGGTTATTTGTGTGTGTATATATATATATATATATATATATATATATATATATATATATATATATATATATATATAGATAGAGAGAGAGAGAGAGAGAGAGAAAGAGAGAAAATTTTAGGTTAGATAGAACTTTCAATGGGGATTCAATTAAAAGTTATATCACGTTTAAAAGACATTCTATATATATATATATATATATATATATATATATATATATATATATATATATATATATATATATATATATATTACCTGGGAAATCTTTATCGTTTAAATAAGTTTGTCTTCCAAATCGGGGTGAATTTTTGAGGGTCTCATCACCCGAAGGAAATTCTTGGCACCAGTTACGAGCATTTCATTCTTTTACGGTATCTTCTCCAAATTTTTTTATAGGTCACTGATGAGTTGGAACCAAGTTTGAACTCGTACAGTAAGCACGCAAGAATAATTTGTTTTTGGTCAGCCATATTAAATAAGTAAAAAAATATAGATTGATGTTCATCGTTCAAGTGCACTGATTAAATAACTCAGAGGATGTACGACAATATTATAATTTGAGTTAATTACTGTACACAGTCGTGAGTTAGGTACTATAAAAATTCGAAAAATTATGACTAATAAAAATCAGGAAGAACTTTTTTGGGTACCTAATATATATTAGATATTAGGGATTTTTTTAAGCGTGATAGAACTTTGAATTCAAATAAAACATATAATAATTAACCGGATGACCATTTATTTGGTATTATTCTAAATAACATTTTATGACATTGATATTCAAAAATTAATTCGAGCAAATGTAAACTACGGCTACCACGACATATCGTATTTTGTCAGTCCAATTTTGGGTCACTTTTTCAATTAATTATGGCCTTATGTCCACAATAATGTGAGTTTATATATATATATATATATATATATATATATATATATATATATATATATATATTATACATACACCCGTCCCTCCATTTACGCGAGTTTTTTTACGCGGTAAATTATACCTCTATTTACACGGTATTGATTTACACGGTACTTTTTATACACGGTCAGATAGATTTCGTTTTATATAATTTTTCATGGAATTTATTATATATCAGAGTGACTCAAATTCTTACTTCAACGTATAAAAGCACGATATAAATATATAAATGATTGATTGTTTTGAATTACAGTAGCGATAGTGACACCGAATTAAAATTTATCTACTTTTATTTTCTAAAACGTCATTATTTTTTTGTTAAGCTATGTGAAATAAATATGTGATTCTACAATTTTACTAGCTTTTATTTCCAATATTTTTTCTATTGTACTGACAGACTCAATTTACGCGATTTTCAATCGCGTAAAACAAATCCACGTGGAATGGATACTCCGCGTAAATTGAGGGACGGGTGAGTATGTGTGTGTGTGTATATATATAAATATATATATATATATATATATTAAAAAAAGCATTAAATATAAAATATAAAACACAAGATCTTGACGAATCAACAGAACGCTTTTAGTATGCATTAAATAAGAAATTGTTTGATAATTTACGCCAGTTTTATGATCACGCTATACTCATTTTTATTTTATGTGTACGTAAAAGTAAAATATTATAATCATTTTTATGTGCCGTTATATACACATTTCGTAATATAAAAAGTACATTTTTAATCTGATTTAGAATCCTATAAATCAATTACAAGCATGGATACAGATAAAACGTTTATAACCATTTTAATTTTTTAAGAAATAAGTTTTGTAAAAATTATATTAAAAATTCAAAGTGACTGATTCAAAATAATATATTTTATTACATACAGTATTTACAAAAATACAATATCTTTTTATTTTTAAAAAAATGGTGCTCCAACTTCGCTAACAAATTCATGTGAAAATTTCGTTTCCGAACTTTACCAAAATTTTCCAAAAATTACCGAAGTACAAATTTTATAAAATATTAAAATTCTCAAAAAATTGAATAAAATAGATTTTCAGGCAGACTCTTCAGACTTTTTAGACAAAATAAATTTTAATTATATTGATGTTATATAATGTATATATATATATATATATATATATATAAAAAGCGGAATATATATATATATATATATATATATATATATATATATATAATAAACATCATCCACACAGAAGCTTTAACAAGCTTTCTAAACGTTTCATTTTTCACGATTTATTTACAATTTTATATAGAAGCAAATTTGTGAATCGACGAGCGAAACGAGTAGAGGGCGAGTAAAGTAAATAAAAGTGTTTGAAAATCCAATTTTAATCAGTAATTCGTTTTAGTTTATAGCTAACCTTTGATCTTATATGAAAAAATCAACATTTTCAAAAGTCAATTTTTTCATATGAGATCAAAGGTTAGCTATAAACTAAAACGAATTACTGATTAAAATTGGATTTTTTTTAGAAAATTTTACATACTATAGGTTGTATTTTTTTGAAGTAAAAAATTGAAAATTCTAAAAATCGTAACAAGTCAATATTTTTTATTTAAACTCGATTATATTAATAGAAAATAATCGTCTTCTGGCAAAAATTACGTTCGTTAATAAGAAAAACGATTTCTGTAGCCGAAAATCAATTTTTAATTATTTTCGTTTTTTCTTTGCAATGTAAAATATCAAAAAAAATCTTTTTCTGTGCTACGTCATCCAATTTTGATTAGAAATTAATCGTATAAAATGTTATTTTTAATGAACAATAATGGAAACTTAATTCTATATTAGTTTTCTAGAAATGAAAATTATCAGCTTTCATTCGATTGAGAATTTTCATTTGATTGGAATGAGCATAGTTCAGAGTTTTTTCTAAATAAAATTCGTCTCACGTCTAAAAATGAAATTTTAATCATTGATTTATGATATTTCATAGCCAAGCTTTGATTTTAAATGAAAAAAAATGATTTTTGAAAATGTCAATTTTTCATGAAATTTTCCATACTATAGGTCGTGGTTTTTGGAAGCAAAAAATTGAAAATTTTAAAAATCACCATAAGTAGTATTTTTTTTATTAAAATTGAATTAAGTTAGTAGAAAATAATCGTTTTCCATCAAAAATTATATTCATGATTAAGAAATACGATTTTTGTAGCCGAAAATCAATTTTTGATCATTTTCGTTTTTTTCATCAAAATTTAAAAAATTTTAAAAAAATATATTTGCACTACATCATAAAATTTCGATTAAAAATTAATCATATAGATTCTAGAAATTATTTTTAGTAAAAAATATTAGAAACTTTAATCTTATTAGCGCTCTACAATAAAAATTATTAATTTTCATTCGATTGAGATATAAACATCATCAAATGAGCATAGTTCAGGGTTTTTTCTAAATATAATTCGTCCTACGTTCAAAAATGCGATTTCAATCATTCATTCGTGATATTTTATAGCCGAGCTTTGATTTTAAACGAAAAAAATTGATTTTTGAAAATGTTGATTTTTTATGAAATTTTCCATACTATAGGTCGTGGTTTTTTTGAGGCAAAAAATTGAAAATTTTAAAAATCACTATAAGTTGTTTTCTTTCATTAAAAATCGATAAATTAAGTAAAAAATAATCGTATTACAAAAAAAAATACATTTATTATAATGAAATACAATTTCTGTAGCCAAAAATCAATTTTTAATAATTTTCGTTTTTTCTTTGAAATTAAAAAACTTGAAAAAAATATTTATCTACATTCCATAATCAAATTTGCATTCAAGTTTAATCATATAGACCCTAAGAAGTATTTTTAGTCAATAATAATGAGAATTCGATTCTATATTAATGATCTAAAATGAAAATCATTTATTTTCATTCGATTGAGACATAAATGGCATAGAATGAGCATAATTCAGGGTTTTTTTCTAAATAAAACTCGTCCTACGTTCAAAAATCAGATTTTAATTATTGATTCATCATATTTTATAGCTGAGCTTTGATTTTAAATGAAAAAAATCGATTTTTGAAAATGTTGATTTTTCATGAAATTTTCCATACTATAGGTCGTGGTTTTTTTGAGGTCAAAAATTGAAAATTTTAAAAAGTACTAGAAGTAATTACTTTTTATTAAAAATCAATTAAGTAAGTAAAAAATAATCATCTTCTTGAAAAAAACACATTTATTATTAAGCTATGAGATTTTTACAGCCAAAAATGGATTTTTAATAATTTTGGGTTTTTTCATCAAAATTCAAAAAAATAAAGAAAAATATTTATCTGCGCTATATCATCAAATTTCGACTAAAAATTAATTATATAGACCTTAAAATGAATTATAATAGAAATTTGATCCTATATTAGTGCACTGAATGAAAATTATTAATTTTCATTCCATTGAGACAAATGGTATGAAATAAGCATAATTTAATAATTCAATACAAGTACTGCAATATACAAAAAAAATAAATAAATAAAAATATTTATATAGATCGTTATTTTATTTGTCCATATTTATGTTAAAAGAATGTTTTGTTTCAGTGAAATCATGAGATTTTTAAATGTTTAAATATTTTTTAAAAAAAGGTAAACCTATATAAATATATATATATACATATATATATAAATATATATATATACATATATATACACTTGTACATGTATGTAATTGTATGTAGGTGTACCTTTATTTGTCCAAATGAGATACGAGTGAAAAAATATCTGTACGTATGTGCAAATGAAGATAATTCAATATGTTATGTTTAATTCACACGCAAAAAAGTACTCACCTCGAACTGAACCCAGCTGGCGTTCACCACCACCACCACCCAGCTTTCGAAAAAGAATGATGACGTAGCGAAACTGAAAAATAAAACACGACAATAAAATATTTTATTAAAAAAATGCCATTGTAATGTTGTAATTGCCTGAATATATACAGGAATATATGAAAATATAGGTTAAATAGGACGGTGAAACGTTTAAATAAAAAGAATTTTATAAATTTTCAAACTGCACGAATTTAATGGTCAGGTGAAATAATTTATAAACAAATGTTTGTTTGATACATCAATGTGTTTATGAAAATTATTAAGAATGTAAAAAATATGTTGTTAGTGGAAAAAAACAACAATTATCCGATTGACGACTAACGAGAAAAATTTTAGTCATTTTAAATTAATTGTTAGTTATGATTAATTTATTAGTCGTTAGTCGTTCCAAACGATTGATTTG
Source organism: Neoneuromus ignobilis (assembly GCA_029203775.1). Taxonomy (NCBI): domain Eukaryota; kingdom Metazoa; phylum Arthropoda; class Insecta; order Megaloptera; family Corydalidae; genus Neoneuromus; species Neoneuromus ignobilis. Next base: position 4,375,524 of record CP092087.1, on the reverse strand, counting down.
AAATTAATCGTTTCTAAATCAATCGGTGAATAACGACTAATAAATTAATCATTAGTCGTGATTGATTTTTCAGTCATCAATCGTGTAAACGATTAATAAACCGATTGATTTGAATATTCAAATCTGTGGAATATTAATTAAATGTGATATTAATTGAATACTATCACTAATTAAATCATCACGAAAAATTATTTAAAATTTAAAAGTCAACTTTTCATATAAAATTAATTTGTTTGAAGAAATTATAATTAGATTTTAATGAAATTTAATTCATGATTTTAATGAAATTAAATTTTAAATAATTATTAATTAAATATAATAATTTTTAAATTATTTCTATGTGAGTATGTAAAACCGTTAAAATAAAAGATAAATAAGGGTTTCGTTCACACTTTTCATCCCATCTTTCAAGCAGTGAAATGAGATGAATTCTGTTTAACAAAAAAATCATTTTCGAAAAAGAAGCAAATATATGAGAGTAGAAAAAAAATTATATGATTTTAGTCGATTTTTTATATTTTTATCCTACTAATTTTTTATTAAAAAACAGATTACAATGACATGATTAAATTTTTTAGTCAGATGATTAATTGGATGAAAATTTAGTCATTAGATTTTTAATCATTTTTATGGCAAGAAATCGTGACTAATTTTAATCAGATAAAAATTTAGTCGAATAACTTCTTACTTTATATCATAGTATGAATATATGATTTTTTTTCTTATATTAGTAAGAAAAATATATAGATTGATTTATGTACATTTGATTAGAAACTTCTAGACCATATTTTCAACCACTGTTGAGTTATAAACATAGAGATTACAATTTTAAAATTAGCTGTTTTTAATGAGATATTGGATAGAACTTGATGGATAATTTAAAAAAACAATATTTTATATAATTCATGAATCATTGATATTTAATACATTGAGTCGTCAAATGTGATTTTATTTAAAATCTAAAAAAAGGGAGAATATATAATTATAGATTAACTAAGAACACTGATTGATATTAATCTAAAATGTTTATAACTTATAATTTTAACAAGACACCAGGAATATTTAATAAAAATTAATAATAAAGATTTTCCACCAAAGCGAAAAATTATTCATAATAAAAATGTATGAATACTTATATCCTTTTTATTGTTTCATATTTTTTCTAGAAAAAATATTATATATGCTGGAAAGATAAAATTTTATCTAAATATTTTTTGTATTTTAAATTATGAATCACTAAGCTATTTGAATAAATGTTTATTTTCATTGTCATTTTTTCATTTTGTAACAAACCTTTAAATTTTGATAGAACAAAAGTACGAATGCTTTTATGCCTGTATATTATATATACACCCGTCTCTCAATTTACGTGGGATTTTTTTACGCGGCAAATTATACCCTATTTACGCGGTATTGATTTACGCGGCACTTTTTATACGCGACCAGATAGATTTCATTTTATATAATTTTCCATGGAGCTTATTATATATCAGAGTGACGCAAATTCTTACTTGAACGTATAAAAGCACAATATAAATATATAAAAGATTGATTGTTTTGAATTACAGTAAAGATAGTGACACCGAATAAAATTCATCTACTTTTGTTTTCTAAAACGTCATTATTTTTTTGTTAAGCTATGTGAAATAAATATGTTCTTCTACAACTTTACTAACTTTTATTTCCAATATTTTTTCTATTGTACTGACGGACTCAATTTACGCGATTTTCATTCGCGTAAAACAAATCCACGTGGAATGGACACTCCGCGTAAATTGAGGGACGGGTGTATATATATATATATATATATATATATATATTTAGGGTGATCCAAATATGATGTCTAGATTTCTGTTTTATTAAAAAAAATGAATAAAGAGTGATGTATAGGGAAACATGTGTATAGTTTTTTTTATTTTTTTTAATAAAAACAAATCTAGGCGTCACTTTTGGATGACTCTTTTTCTCTCAGTTTTTTTCTCTCTCTCTTTCTCTCTTTCTATATATATATATATATATATATATATATATATATATATATAATATCATCCACACAGAAGCATTAACATAACTTTCTAAACGTTTTATTTTTCATGACTTATTACATTGTCAATTAGAAGCAAGTTAGAGAGTTGACAAATGATGTAAGTAGGGACCAGAGTTCTCTGATTACTTAAAAATATAATTAAATTTAATATAATTTAAAACACATTTCTTTATTAAAAAAAATTATCATCAGATTGATGAATATCAAATATTGAACACTTTTTTCTTGTCTCATGAATGATATTTAAGAGATGGGATTTATGTCTAATATCTAAAATTGAAACTACGAGTAGATCAAATAAATAAAATTAAGTACAACCGTATGGTCGCGGGCAATGGTATAAACAATTTTAACTACACTTTAAAATGTTTATACTTAGATGTATTGAAAATATGTTCGATATATTACCAATAAAACAAAAAAAAATAATTACACCTCGTCTAAAACCTTCATAATCGTCGTTTTATTATACATAGTTTATTATTAGCACCATCACGCGTTTATATGCACGCACGCCACAGACGTTTCCAACTATAAAAAGAAAATACATAATATTGATACTGCTGTTCAGCCCGCTCCATCGCCCACCCACTTTTCCCACACCTGTTGCTTGGAATAATAAAATTTCGTCTGAAACACTCTAGCACGTCCCCGGAGTCTAATATAACTCATTATCACTAAAACATTCATCTACTTTACCCCCGTATATTAAATAGCATCGTCCGATAGCAACGTTACTCGAACGATTGGTTAGTTGGACGAGGGACACTAGCAGAGATGAAATTAACATTTAACTAAAACATTCGAACGGATCGCTCGCACACAAATATACACGAAAAGCATGATGAGTTTTTGAACGGTTGTTAATTTTTTTAACGGTACATTCGTTCGTGCCGTTTATGTGGACGCACACAGCGTCCAAATTAAATGAAACGATGCAACAGATTAACCGAAAGTGTGTGTATGTGTTTTTGGTC
>CP092087.1:4345000-4367500 GCA_029203775.1 Neoneuromus ignobilis | reverse complement strand
AAATAATTATTTTCAAATCAATACAATCTCATTCAATTAAATTATATTTTCTATCCCACGTAACTTATTGTCAAGCATTTCGTTATAGATTAATGTCTTAATTACTAATAACAGAGCATACAACGATATCATTTAAATTAATATCATAAACTATTTGAGCACTGGAATAATCTTTAGTAAATAATGTTAAATACGTAGAATAGCTATCTAAACTATCAATAATTCTCCATATTCCCTATAATTTGTATGTACAACCCGATCATTAGAGTTCGCTCGACTGTGTAAAACAAATAGCATAAATTTATTAATAACAGACATTAAATTTACGTGCAGATATTTTTACATATTAAATAGATATTCGAAACTCGTTAGAATTATATAGATTGTATAATTAACAAAGCTCGATTATAAAATGGAGTGATATAATTTGACAATCAAATATTAATGCTAAATTCAAATACTGAACCGTCCGTCTGTTTGATATATACATTGTGCATAAACTAATACATGAATATTAAAGTTATTTTAAAAGTTTCGTATAATAACATAATGAAATTTTCAGGTTATTACATTTCAAGTTTATGCATTTATTATGAATTGTTTAAATCCATAATTCAGTTCAAAAAAAATATGTTCTAGGTACTTTCAGGGTGTTATATATTTTGATACTACCATCTAAATTAGTAATCAAATCAATTTTATATATTATACAAACAAATAAACACTAACCATGTAAAACTGTATGAAAAAAAACATCACAGATTTAATTAAATCGTTTTATTTTTTTAATGAAATCAATATAGATAAGAAATGATAGCAGAATGCAAATATTATTTTAATATTATGATGAAAAAATCAAATTTGATAAAAATGTAAATTTAAAATAAAATATAATTGAGAATATCAAGTCAAAAAGATTTTATAAAATGTATAAAACCAAAAAAAATTGTCAATAAATTGAATTGAAAGTATATTATTTGGTTGGAAATATTTTTTCAACTTTGATTTTTATCAATTATATTTAAACATTTTTTTCAATTTAATGTCATATCAAAATTTATAATAAAAATACTTTTGGAATTTTTAGGTTAGAATCTTATTAATTTGTATTTTGGGAGAAAAATAAGGTATTAAAAAATTAATCTATTAACTATATTTCAAAGATATTATATTATTTAATTTTGAATTTTTTTTTAATTTTGAATTATTCATTTTGAAACATTTGTTTCAATTTAATATCATATCAAAATTTATAATAAAAATAGTTTTGGAATTATAAGGTTAGAATCTTGTTAATTTGTATTTTGGGAGAAAAATAAGCTACTAAAAAATTATTATATTAACTATATTTCAAGGATATTATACTATTAAATTTTAAATAGTCTTTTGAATTATTTATTTTTAAACATTTCTTTCAATTTAATATCATATCAAAATTTATAATAAATTTTTCTTGATATTTTTCAGGTTTGATTGTTATTAATTTGTATCTTGTGAGAAAAATACAATACAAAATAAATGATTGAATTAATTATATTCATACGAAATTATATTATTTAATTTTAAATACTTTTTAATCTTGACTTTTTTATTTGTAAAATTTCTTTCAATTTAATGTCATATTAAATTTATAATATTTTTTTAGGTTAGAATCTTGTTAATTTGTATCTTGGAAAAAATGCAATACAAATAAATTATTAACTCAATTATATCTACAGAAATTATATTATTTGATTTAAAATATTTTTTAATTTACAAAATTTCTTTCAATTTAATGTCATAGAACTTATAGTATTTTTTTAGAAATTTTTAGGTTCGAATCTTATTAATTTACATCTTGTGAGAAAAATAAAATAAAAATAAATTATTAACTCAATTATATCTACAGAAATTATATTATTTGATTTTAAATATTTTTTAATTTATAAAATTTCTTTCAATTTAATGTCATAGAACTTATAATATTTTTTTGGAAATTTTTAGGTTAGAATCGTATTACTTTGTATCTTGTGAGAAAAATACGATACAAAATAAATTATTAACTAAATTATATGTACAGAAATTATATAATTGGAAATATTTTTTGATCTTTACATTTTTACATTTTTCTTTCAATTCACTCTCATATCAAAATTTATAATAATTTTTTTCTAATTTTCATGCTAGAATCTCATTAATTTTTAAGTTCAAAAGAAATTGATTAAAATATATTAATAGAAATTATATTATTTGATTTTTGTCAAAAAGTTATTATTGTATTTATAACAAAATAATGAAAATACTGAAGTATTAAAAATTGAATCATCTATCATATTTTTTTTAATTCATTTTGCTTTTTAATTTTGAAAATAAATTATAACCGACTTCTACGATTACAAAGTAGAAAATATATAAGTTAAATTATAAACTTTATCATAAAGTCATACTATCACAACTATTAATAAAATATAATATGTCATAAGCAAATATAATTTGTTATGTATATTAAAAGTAATAAATAATAAAAACGTATCAAATAAAATAAATTTATTTACTTATACATAAGCTCATATAATCGCACATGTGTGATTATCTTCACATAATATATATATATATATATATATATATATATATATATATATATATATATGGACATATGTATGTATATATATTTGTGTTCATATGCGTGGTAAAAGCTAATACAATATTTTAAAACAATTTATTACACCTTAAACTTTACGTATTTTATACATGCAAGTATGTTTTAATCTCACAATAAACTCAATTCGTATTGACAGAAAAAGCGATTTACAAATAAAATGTCGAATTCTGCAGAAAGCAGTTCCAAAATGTCATTATGTAAATGGAATGCAGATTTTAAACAATCATACACTGAATTTATGTGTCTGCTTTTAAGTTTTTTTTTCATTCGTTGCGAACCATTAAACAGACAAAGTACAATTACAGTAAATAAAAACGAGAATTGTTGTAAATAACTAATAATTCGATTAAAATTATTTATATCACATTGTATAACTAGCCTGTAGGGATGTGTGCATCTGTGTATTTTTATAAGAATTTATTTTTGATTATTTTTAAGTTGAAATAAATTTTCAATTTCCTTTTTCATATCTTAATAGCAACATTTAAAACGGGTACAGATATTTTATGTACATGACGTTTAAATGTTGGTTTTCTATTTTTAATCTTCGTATATAATTTTTTTATACACGTGAACGTAGTCTATACAACCAATCCGCAAATTCTTCTTAACGTTTGGTACACATTGATATGCCGCTCCAATAATTTTCTATATAAGAAAAATCACCCCCGTGCTTTACTTACACATAAATCGTTACGTACATATTTTATTTTGTACATGGAATATTTATTTAATTTTTCGGTCAAATATAGATTACTTGAAATACTTTTTTATTACAATTAAGCTACTCATAAAATATCTAAGTTTATATGTATATATATATATATATATATATATATATATATAATACTAAATTAACAATTTTAATAAATTACAATTCACATTCTTAGGCAGCATTAAAAATTTAGAACATTTTTTTTCTTTATACAACAACATAAAATGAAAATTAATATCAAAAAAAATATTTGAATATTCAGAAATATTTATTAACAAATAATTTGTCAAAGTATCGCTAAGAATAATTTACTTCTATAAAGAAAATTGTAAATAGTGTTTAATAATTATTTATTTTTTACATTAATAACATAGGCCAATAATAATTTATTTACCTCAATTAAAATAAATAGTAACTAATTAATAAATAATGATACAATTATGTTACATTTGGAATAATTTGTTCAAATATAAAATATTCTAGTTTCACAATTGAAATAATAATTTCAAATTTATTTATATTAAAATATTTAACAATATTTTGTATAGAGTTAATTTTTTTGATAATTTCGATGAAAATACCTGCACCTTAGATATAAATAATTACATTTAGATCTAAGGCAGAAAAATATTAGTCATATAATTAACCATGCAATATGCATTTTTTTATTTAAAAAAATAAAAATTAATTTTTATTTTAAATCGAATTTTGTAATTATTTATTATTAAATTAAATTTTAAGACATAATCAAATATAAAACAACTTGTTTTATTTAAAGTATAGGGTTTTCCAACAAGCGCTTCTGAAGTTTGAATGGAAATAAAACTAAAAATATTTAATTAGCTATTTATTTTCATCCATTTCGTGAAATAATAGACCTACTAAACTATTATTTCGATAAGTCTTTTGAAATTTATACAATTTCTAAGCGTTGTCAAAGTGTTAAACATTCTATAATAATTTGCCAAACTATACTAAATTGAAAAGTCAAAATGAAAAAATTCAAACATTGGCTGCCACCAGCTGTCAAAGTTCTGATATTCCTATTGGAAAACCCTATATATATATATATATATATATATATATATATATAGAGAGAGAGAGAGAGAGAGAGAGAGAGTCATCCAAATGTGACGCCTAGATTTGTGTTTTATTAAAAAAAATAAAAATATCTATACACTTGTTTCCCTATACATCACTCTTTACTCATTTTTTTTTAATAAAACAGAAATCTAGACATCACATTTGGATCACCCTAAATATATATATATATATATATATATATATATATATATATATATATATATATATACACACCCGTCCCTCAATTTACGCGGAGAATCCGTTCCACGTGGATTTATTTTACGCGAAAGAAAATCGCGTAAATTGAATCTGTTAGTATAATAGAAAAAATATTGGAAATAAAAGCTAATAAAGTTGTAGAAACACATATTTTTTTCACATAGCTTAACAAAAAAATAATGACGTTTTAGAAAACAAAAGTAGATAAATTTTATTCGGTGTCACTATCGCTACTGTAATTCAAAACAATCAACCTTCTACATATTTATATCGTGTTTTTATACGTTCAAGTAAGAATTTACGTCACTCTGATATATAATAAATTCCATGAAAAATTATATAAAATTAAATCTATCTGATCGCGTATAAAAAGTGCCGCGTAAATCAATACCGCGTAAAAAAAGTCCCGTTTAAATAGTGGTATAATTTACCGCGTAAAAAAAACTCGCGTATAAAAAGTCCCGCGTAAATTGAGGGACGGGTGTATATGTATATATAAATATATATATATATATATATATATATATATATATATATTTCTTAATTGTAATCTTTATCAAGATACCGTGTTATATTTATCACCCGTCGTGATAAACACAAAATCGAATAATCACGTACACGAAATTGTAATAAGTATTATAACACATAGTGAAACTCTACTGAACTGATGCAATATTTCCTACTTGTATCTATAAAGGAAGTTCACTCGCATATATGCAGTGAACAATAAATATAAACTTTTCGTTTGATACACAATAATACCGCATTCATATGATATTTATGATCTTAGAAGATATGTGACTTGTGCATCGTCGTTATTATTAACTGCATAGAAGATAAATAGTTAACATACAAACATTCATACAAACATATTACACCAAAATGTGGTTTTAGCTTCGATGATGTTTCATTTCAAATGCAATTATTTTATTAAAAATGCTGTTTTTTAGATGTGTTTGTGTTTATATATATATATATATATATATATATAGAGAGAGAGAGAGAGAGAGAGAGAGAGAGAGAGGAGAGTTTTCCAATAAGCACTTCAGAAGTATAAATGGAAATAAAACAAAAAGTATATAATTAAATAGTTATTTATTTATTTGTATTTTTGAACATATTCTATGGCATTGATGATGGAACACAATTTCATATAACCACCACGACTTCGCATGGCAGTGCATTTGTTTAGTCCAATTATTAGTCACTCTTTCACATAATTGTGGTTCAATTTCATGAATTACATATTTATGTTCATTTTTAATGCTTCTGTTGTTTGTGGTTTATCAGCATAAACCAACGAATTGACATAACCCCACAGAAAACAATCTAATTGAGTTAGATCACATGATCTTTGTGACTAATTGGTGGGTCCATTCCGTGAAATAAAGAACTCTTTAAACTTTTGTTTCAATAAGTCTATTAAAGTTTTTACAATTGAAATGTTAAACGTTCTATAATAATTTACCAAACTATACTGAGTTGAATTGTGAAAATGAACTTAAAAAATTCAAACATAATTGGCCACCAGCTGTCAAAATTCTGACATTCTTTTCGGAAAACCCTATATATTAAGACAAAATACTAAACTGAAAATAGAAAAAGAATAACACTTTTTTTATTTTTTTATTTATTTTTATTGAAAAGAAAACATAATGCTCTGTTGCATTTTTCACAAACTACATTTGTTTGGACTATTCAATTAAGATTTTTACATCTCAATCGAATGAAATTTCGAATTTGAAAACTGTTTTCATTACTTAATCTTGAGGATAGAGTGAGGTCGCATTTGATTATTTCTTTTTAAATTATTTTACAATAAAACGAGATTAAATCACTTCTAACGCTCGTGTGATAAAATATCAATATATACTATTAAATTTGTTATTTTTGACAAGAGATTGCATCGTATTTTATTAGATTGATATTTAATAAACAATCCGTCACATATTTAGCGTCTTTAAAATGATTAATAACAAAAAATATCAATAATTTATATATGAATGGGATGTAAGGTTAAACATTTTATATAATCAATATTAAGAAAGTTACGTTTAAAATATTTTTGAAGTGAAACTTCTTTAGCGGCGTTCTAGAACAAAAAAGGCACGATATAAATTTTTAAATTATGGAAGGGATGGAACAAGAAAATGATGCAATATTATCAAAATAAATTATATTATTAGTTGGGGTAAAATTTTTACTTGACGCAGAAACTACGTATATCTATATTACGGAACTTGCTCATATTTTTTAGCGCTTCATTTGAATTTGTGTAAATGCTTAGACGATAGAGTGAGAAAAAGTAGTAGATAGAGAGAGAAAAAGCCCATCATGCATGCGCACTCTTTTGACATTTGATTAGATAGGAACAGCTATTCTAATGCAGGTAGCACGTCTTTTTACTATTTGAATGATTTCATTATTCTGTTTAGTAATTTTTATATACAATTAGTTGTTGTTAATTGTGCTTAAATAAGAGTGTTATTCAGTGCGATAAAATTGATATTTTTAGTAAGTATATTCTATTATATGTTATATGTTATATGTCTATTATATGTTATATTCTATTTATATCTGTTTATATTTTATTTATCTGTTTATATTCTGTTTATTTCTGTTTATATTTTATTTTTGTATGCCATTTACAGATTTTGTTAAATTTATGAATATGTGTATATAATTAAATATGAATAAAATTAAATGTCAAAGGATGTGAAGTAAAAAGAAACAAGTATGAAACAACAAAATTAAACTGATGAGATAAGATTTTCAAAATATAATTGAATAATGATGGACCAAATGAAAGCAAATTTTTACTATGGATAAAAAGTAACGAAAGGATTATATGAAATACAAAACTTTCTCTCTCTCTTTCATATATATATATATATATATATATATATATATATATATATATATATGTTTTTATTATTTATAAATTGTTTGTTTCAGATTTTTTTAAATATTAGCACCATTAAGAACTTTTTAAAACTCTACTTGAATTTGGTTTATAGAAATACTAAGATAGTATATAAATGAATATAAGATTTATAATCAGATGAATATAAATTTATCAAGCAATATTCAGAATAAGTTTACTTCAAGGAATAAATATTAAAATTTGGACAAATAAGATAATTTTGGACTAAATACTTCTCAATGGAATAAATAATATATACATTAAAAATCCAGGTGATTGTAACTGGAATATTGGATTAAAATTATTGAGTGATAAGGGATATATTTTTTTTACTTAGCTAACTTAGGATTTAGCTTTTTGTTTATTGCATTTACATACTTTTAGAATTAGTTTTGTTTTTAATTCAGTAATATTACTTATTTTTTTAGGGCCTTCTACATATCTGCAACCTCAACGTGGTGTAGAAGTGGCAACGTACATGAAATATTTATAAAAACAATGAAGGAAATAAAACTAATCAGTAATTATAAATTGAACAATTTAATAAAATCTCGTCATTTGAATGTACATTTCCTTTAAAAGAAATTACATATTTATTTATTACTTTTTAAATTCAAGATTCTATCCTTAACATTTAATATAAACATTTTATGTACGGCGAATGCAGACTTATTTACATATTTCTAGGTATATTATAAAGTTTGTTACACTAATATGCGTATTGAATTTATATTTTTGAGGTATCAAAGCCAAGCTGCAAAAGAAAATAACTGTCAAAAATACTGAACTCGAATTCCACAAAAAATAAGAATCTAAGGTTTTTGTAATGTACATTTTTTAATTTGTATGAATATAAAATAATAAAAAAATAATTGAAATTAGCTGTATAGTGTCATTTGATATATAATTTAATTAATTTATTATAAAATGTAAAAAAGCTTATTATTTTATAATAAACTGATCTTTTTGAAATGATTTTTTTAGTTTTTTTATACATCTATTCTAGTTTTCGCGTACTTAATCATAAACACCAAATTTTATGATTCATATATTCCACTGGAAAAGCTCTGAAATTAATTCATTTCCATTATTTGTTTTGATACAGTGTCAAATTCACTTCATCAAAAATCAAGTCGATAAATACCCACAATATTTAATAAAAATGTTTGATAATTGCTGATTATTTACTTTATTTGCGAATATGCATTTCGTCAGCCAGTCGTTATTGTTAGAAAACTGCGTTATAAAATCTAGATTTTATAATAAATCTATGTCGATGACGGTATATCCATTAAAAGAGAAACATAAATGATTATTGAACAATTTTATGAAAAATTGTGATGTTGAGATGAGTGATTTATTTATGCCAATTTGTTTCTTCTAAAAATTTTAAATATGAAATAAATTTACGATGAATTTAATGTTAAACATAGAAAAATATACAAGAGATGACTAAACAACAAACAATTAAAAAAATAAGGTCACAAATAAAGTCAAATAAAACAATCCATTTTCATTTTAAAGAAAGTAAATGAAATAATTTTCACTTTAAATAATCAATTGTTGAAAATGTGTACACTGTAAAATTTGAAGATAAATAACAAACAAAATGACTATAAATCCAAGATTAATTAAAAATCAATAAGAAACTGTTTTTAAATGCGATATTTGCAATGTACAGTTATATAGATCATTTTAAAAATTACCATATTAATTTAAAAAATCTACGAACTATCTCAGTTTATTTACTATACAAATGTATAATACTTTCTTTTGTCTAATCATTACACGTAATTTCTAAGTAAAATCAATAATAAATAAAAATATAAGAACTATCGTTGTGCAGTAATGAGCGATGACACCGCCGGCTATCAATTGTACGACTCGGCTGTGTAACGCTAGTAACAATTTTAGAGCTGTGATGCAAATGGGTTAAAATGTATCGACAAATCAACATAAAGGTCATCATTTTATGTAGTGATTTCAAAGCAAATGCACAATAAATTTGAATTTACTCCCTTGGCGAGTGTTTTTTTGAAGCGAAACTTCTTTAGCGGCGTTGGGGTAAAATTTTTACTTGACGCGGAAACCACTTACGTTGCGGAATTTAATGTGCTCACGATTTTTAGTGGTTCATTTGAATTTGCATAAATGTTTAGACGATAAAGTGAGAAAAAGCCCATCATGATACGCACTCTTTTAACACGTGATTAGTAGCACAGCTATTCTAATGCAAGCACGTATTTTTTTAACTATTTGAATGATTTCATTATTCTGTTTAGTAATTTTTATATACAATTAGTTGTTGATAATTGTGCTTAAATAAGAGTGTTATTCAATGTGATAAAATTAATATTTTTGGTATGTATATTAATTTTTATAACCTCATCATAATATTAACCTCAATAATCATAAAAAGAACAGTCAATTAAATCCACGCGGTATTTAAAAATTTAGCAAACAACACGAAATTGAGGGAATTGGCACGTATACCAATATATACAGTATATAGTATTTGAGAACATTATATACATACATTTAATCTATTTATCAAATAAAAGAAATACTATTAAAAACACGTTGTATTCAAAAATTATCGAAACCTATAACAGTTTTGAGGTTATCTGTTGTTTTATTTGTAACAAATTTTCACAATAATTATGAATTCTTTGTTCTCAGGTGTCATTTTGAAGATTTATTGAATTTTATGTGGTGTTATAAAATTATCAATTATCTATAAATAGTATCTAAATAGATGCTATTTATTGCAGTTATATATTATTTGTGAGTATTTCCTTTAATTGTTTAATTTTTAAAACATTGATCTAATTGTATATTATATATTATACAGTAGTAATATAATAGTAATTAAAAAAAATGTTTTTACACGCTTTAAGATGGTAAAGTTTATTGCGCAAAAATTTTACTTATCAAAAACCAATTGTATCTTCGCATACTATTACTAGAGCCCGAAAGATCATCGAGACGCATTTGTCCGCATACGATGTGTTAATATGAAATAATTGTAAAAATTCAATTTATTTAAAACATTGATCATTTTCTACTTAAATTTTTATCCCGTGTATTTGCCGCTTCTCTGCCTACTACATTTCTTCATTTTGTTACTTGCTTTATTCTGAAGAATTTGGTCATCTACGAGTTTTAGGCATACGCTTGTCCGTGTACCTTTTGATTACTTTATTGAAAAGAAGTTTCACTTCTGGCATGTGTATATGAATACACATACCTTTTTTTATAAATAATTGTATCTACAATACAATACCAAATAATACAGGATCATCCAAATGTGACGCCTAGATTTGTGTTTTATTAAGGGGTATTCTAGTCTATAATTTCAAAAAAATCGATTTTTTACATATTTTCAAAGTTTAGACCTTTAAGAATATGTCTTTAATAGGATTTTTCGAAATTCGAATTATTTTCGGAGTTATAGCTATTTTTGTGACGCGCCAACCAATCCGGTCTGACCGGAACTCCAAACTTTAAACGCGTTTTTCTCGAAACTACTTTTTTCGACACGGTTGACGTGATATCTCAAGTTCTAATGGACCGATTTACTTGAAATTTGCTACAGAGCTTCTCAATATAACAGTGATTACCCCTGTTCAGGATTTTTTGAAAATTTTGTTTTTTACTATTTTTAAAAAATTCCGAAAGTTGAAAAAATAGGGCAAAAAAATAACTTTTTTCACACTGCCGCCATTTTGCGAAAAAAAAATTTTTTTTAATTTTTCTAGGTAGGGATACTACTACAACCTTTTTTTCAATAATTTCAAAAAAAAAATTTTTCAAATGACCGGAAGGGTTGGAACCACATCAACTAGGAGACACCTTTTTTTTCGATCCCCCACTTTGCCAGCCTGTACCTTTTTCAATTTTGAATTTTTTGTTTTTAATAATACTTTTTTATACTCTTAAAATGTCAATAAATAACTGATAAAAAATGGATAGTAAAAATATTTGTTGTTTTTTTTTATAGCGCCCGAAAAAACATCTAAAATTCGTGCGTCTAGACTAGAATACCCCCTTAAAAATAAATTTCATTTTTTTTAAAAAAAATACACTAAACATTAAACATTTATTTAAAAAGCTAGTATATTTTTTATTTTTCATGTATCTTGTGTCTTAAATAAAATATTAAGTGCAGAAAAAGTACAGAAAATAAAACGACCTGAACAGCAAATCCTATGTGAGACGTAAGTGACTCACCTGGGATGGAATGTATTAAAATGTAATCTAATTTTATCAAAGTGCCTCTACATTTTATATATATATATCTATTAAAAGAAATATTATACATCTTTTTTTTAAAAAAACTAATACTTTTATAAATACATTATAAATTTTTATAAGGTAAGAATTTCGTTTCGTCTATTTTACAAAACAAACCTCACATGTAGACATTAAAAAAGTCAATAACATAGTGTATTAAAGTCATATTTGGTATCTTCCTAGCATATTATAACCAAATATAAGTTTAATATCGAAATGGCACGTAAATTCTGCGATTATGCCATTTCGACATTTATACAACAACAAATTTAATAACCCGGCGCAGTTGTTTTTCAAAATGAAATACAAAACATGTTCACAATGGTTCAACGAAAACAAGAAAACAGATACACCGCTAGGGAGATTCACACAGTACAGACCATGTACGTTGCAATTATTTAGTAAGTGAAATTTATTGCACGGATACAAACTTTAAGCGAATTCCAGTGTACGTAGAAAGTCGTTCTAAAGCAACGTTTGTATTACTTTTAGTTGATTTCGCATTTTCGAGATATGAATAAAAAAAAATATAGAAATATACGACTCGCACTAAACTAAATATTAATGGAGCATTAAACGAAATTAAACGTTGCAAATTTTGTCAGGTAGTCGCTTTCATAAAATATAAATTTGCATATTATTTCGAAATACGTTCGGAGAAAAAGCTCTCTCTCGATATTATCGAATCAATATACACCAGTCCCTCAATTTACGCGTGACTTTTTTTACGCGGTATTGATTTACGCGGTACTTTTTATACGCAGTCAAATAGATTTCGTTTTATATAATTTTTCATGGAATTTATTATATATCAGAGTGACGCAAATTCTTACTTGACCGTATAAAAGCACGATATAAATATATAAAAGGTTGATTGTTTTGAATTACAGTAGCGATTGTGACACCGAATAAAATGTATCTACTTTTATTTTCTAAAACGTCATTATTTTTTTGTTAAGCTATGTGAAATAAATATGTGTTTCTACAACTTTACTAGCTTTTATTTCCAATATTTTTTTTTATTTTACTGCCAGACTCAATTTACGCGATTTCCATTCGCATAAAACAAATCCACGTGGAATGGATACTCCGCGTAAATTTAGGGACGGGTGTATATATATATATATATATATATATATATATATATATATATATATATATATATATGTATGTACACAGATTAGAGCAAAAATATCAAATTGACGATTAACGTTAAAAATTTTAGTCTTGTAAAATTAATCGTCAGTTTCGATTAATCTATTAATCGTTACTCGTTTGAAATGACTAATTGAAATTGGTCGTTTTTAAATCGATCGGTGACTAACGACTAATGAATTAATAATTAGTCATGATTGATTTTTTAGTCATCAAACGTTTTAAGCAATTAATAAACTGATTGATTTGAATATACAAAATTGTGCAATAATAATTTTGAATACGACTTTTAATTAAATCATCATGAAAGATATTTAAAATTAAAAACCAAATAAAATTATTTTGTTTGCAAAAATACAAATGGATTTTAATTTTAATGAAATAAATTTTATATGATTATTAATGAAATATAATAATTTATAAATTATTTTCCCGGGAATGTGTAAAACAGTTAAAATAAAAGACTAATAAGGGTTTCATCCCATCTTTAAAGGGATGAATTCTGTTTAACAAAGAAATTCATTTCTGAAAAAGCAAATACGTAAAAGAAAAAAAAAGTTAACTTAAAATTTTAGTCTATTCTTGTAAAATTCAATTTTCATCATACTAAATTTTCATCGGACTAAATTTTCATCCAACTAAATTTTCATCCTATCAAATTTATATCAGACTAAATTTTCATGAGACTAAATTTTATCGTACTAAATTTTCATCCTATTAATTTTCTAGTTAAAAACAACTAATAAAACGATCGAATTATTTTTTAATCAAATGAAAATTCAGTCATAGATTTTTAATCATTTTTACGACTAAGAAATCATAACTATATTTCTAATCATATTTTTAATCGGATAATGCGTCACTCACAATGTCGGGGGGGGGGGGTATGTATATATGTATAGGGTCCAAATGTGATGCCTAGATTTGTGTTTTATTAAAAAGAAACATGAGTATAGGGCAGTGATGGCGTGTCAAAATTTTGAAAAACCCTAACTTAACTCTGGTGCCATGTCACATATAGAAATATTCATAATTTTTTGATATTTTCAATCATAATAAAAAAAATATATATTTTTAATATTTATTTTATATATTTAAATGCTATTTAACAAAGAAAAATCAACCAAAAAATATGCATAAAATGAAAAAAAAACAGAAAAACAATGTACATTTAGGAAAAAATAATAATAAAAACAATGATAATCAAATGGTACGAAAACTAGAAATTAGTGACTTTTTCAAATAGACAAATATTTGAATTGTGCAATTTTTTGTCTCTATCGATGCGTGTCACCCAAAATGAGTTCACGTGTCACCTCTGACACGCGTGTCATAGGTTCGCTATCACTGGTATAGGGTGATGTATATATAACAAATATGTGTATAGTTTCTTTTCAATAAAACACAAATCTAGGAGTCATATTTGGATTACTCTTTATATATATATATATATACACGAATTGTATATAAAAACTTGGTTCTTAAAAAAAATATTTCAACTATTTTTACCAATTACAAAATTATTTATTATAAACAAATATTCAAAATTCATGCATCTCCATTGAAAATTCCACGAAAATAATATTTTCTTCGCACGCAGAACACTAATTATATATTATTTTATACCATTCATCACTATTCACTTTAAACGTTAATTACTATTCAATCCGAAATAATTAAAGGTTTTAAATATATAAACCGAAACTGTAAAGATAACTAACAACCATTTATAATATTTGAATATACTTTCAAGTGTTCACTCTCGTTTAAAAACTTTTGTGTGTTAATTTCCAGCTCTCAGGTGATATTCACTCAAGTCGACCTGTTGAATGTGATAATGACTCATTAAAATCTATGTTGCCGACAGAATCTTATCTGTTCGTCGAGAAAATGATACAGAAATAAACTCGACACGTTATATATTATACATGGTTTCTGGAACAGAATTCGTAATATCACTTATTCTCATCATTATTCATGAATTATCAATCATCACAAATGTATATTTATATATATATATATATATATATATATATATATATATTTATGTTAATGCACTAAATATTTATTATGTATGATTATAAATATTTATTATATATATATATATATATATATATATATATATATATACACCCGTCCCTCAATTTACGCGGAGTATCCGTTCCACGTGGATTTGTTTTACGCGAATGAAAATCGCGTAAATTGAATCTGTCAGTACAATAGAAAAAATATTATAAATAAAAGCTAGTAAAGTTGTAGAAACACATATTTATTTCGCATAGGTTAATAAAAAAATAATTACGTTTTAGAAAACAAAAGTAGATAAATTTTACTCGATATCACTCTTGCTACTGTAATTCAAAACAATCAACCGTTTATATATTTATATCGTGCTTTTATAAGTAAGAATTTGCGTCACTCTAATATATAATAAATTCCATGAAAAATTATATAAAACCAAATCTATCGGACCGCGTATAAAAAGTGCTGCGTAAATCAATACCGCGTGAAAAAAGTCCCGCGTAAATAAAGGTATAATTTGCCGCGTAAAAAAAATTCCGTGTAAATTGAGAGACGGATATATATAAATAAATATATATATTATATATACAGGTAACCCCCGTATAACACGGTCGTTAGGTTCGTAAAAAATGACGTGTTATGCGAATTCATGTTATACGAAAAAAAGAACTAGCACAAAAAACAAGATTAAGTACCAAAAATAAAAAAAAATATTAAAAAACCTTATTAGAAAACCCTATAAAATATAATGATTTTTTGAAAAAATAAATTCAACTTTTTAAAAATTAAAATCAAATTTCGTTACTGAAATAAACTTTTTAGCCTATTTAAAACTTCCAAATTAATTTAAATAGTTTCAATTTTGTTCATTACATTTGTAAATAACTTTCCATTATCAAAAGGTACTGTTCGTCCAAATAAATACGAGACAACATTTTATTAAACTCATACTTAATATAACATTTTCTTGTATTAAATTCTTAACAACATAAACTTATTTCGCGAAAATCCGCAAAAACACAAACATCAGTGATACAAAAAACAAACAATGAAGAATTCAAGAGTGCGAAACGCGTACGAAAAATGCAAACTTGATTAAAAAGAAGAAGATTCGAAACGTTATTTTCATTATTTGGTTTTATTAAAAATTCATATTTACTTATTGATTTAGTTACATAGCATTACAAACACTTTTTTAGAATGTATGAAAGAAAAAACTTTTTACTTAAAATAAAAAGTTCAAATCGAGAAGCTTAAAATGATTTCTGTTAAAACCGATGCGCTCGGATTATAAAAAGTACATGGGAAAGATTAAATTTCAGATGAAACAAGAATGAGATCTCATTTTTCCAATTACAGAAGCCCGTATGCGCTTGTTCCTTCGCAGGCTGCAAATGACATTACCTGAGGAAATAAAACAACGTTCTATACCGAAATGAGGATATGATCCATACAGCAGGTCGACGTTTATACAATTATATATATATATATATATATATATATATATATATAAGCGCATAAGTCATGGCACACGTGGGTAACATAACCTATTTATTGATATAATTCAATGAAATTGTTAAATTAAAAAAAATATATTTAATTGAAAATAAATATAATGAATATTATATTTATTTTTAATTAAACATTTTTTTTAATTTAACGACTTCATTGAATTATATCAATAAAAATTGCTTGTTACCCATGTGTGCCATGACTTATGTATATAATGGATGTCCAAATTTGAGGTTAGGATGTAAGTTGGCTATTATTTAATGAAATGTCAAATATTGAACTGTTATTATTTAACATTTGTTCATTAAAAACTTGGGAAACTTTAGTGATGGAACGTTGAACGCTTGAACAACGCATTTAAATAGTAAAAATTTACTATAAAAATTGTAAAAATGTTACATAGTCAATGCATAAAATTCGTGCATCTTTCCCTTGTAATCAAGTGCCTTCGGAACCTACTGTTCGTAACCTAACTGCGAAATTTGAACAATTTGGTATTGTTGGAGAACACAGACCACAAACACATGCTCGTAGTGGCCGTTCAGTTGAAAATATCGCTGCTGTGCTTGAAAGTGTTGAAGAAGACTCTCAAGCATTGATTCGTCGACGTTCACACCAATTAAACAGCGCAAGAAACACTCTGCATAACATTTTATGAAAATATTTGCATATTCATGCATATAAAGTGCAGCTAACACAAGAACTAAAGCCATCTGACCATCATTCTGCTTCGTATATTTGTTAATTAGTACCAAGAAAAAAAGCAGAAAATGTTGAATTTTTTAACAAAATCATCTTCACCGATAAATCGAATTTTCAATTAAATAGTTATGTAAGCAAACAAAATTGTCGCATATGGGATAATTAAAATCCAAAAACCATTGTTGAACAACAATTACATCCTCAAAATGTCACTGTTTGGTGTGGTTTATGGACTGGAGGCATCATTGGTCCATACTTCTTTGAAAATGAGCAAGGAATTCGTGTTACAGTTAAACGGTCATAACCAAAATATGATAACAATTTTTTTTTGTCGGAACTTGAAGATATTGATATCAGTGATATGTGGTTTCAACAGGTTGGTAATATCCACCATCCATACAACTTGTTTGACAATCAATTTACTCGCAACCAAATTCAATAGACGTTTAATTTCTTGTAATGGTGATGTAAATTGATCGCCTAGATCTTATGATTTAACACCATTAGACTTCTTATGGGGTTATTTGACAGTTGAAGTTTATGCCAACAAACCAGCAATGATTCAAGAACTAAAGAATGAAATTCGTGCAGCTTTAGCTGAAATACAGACTCATTCATTGCAAAGCGTGCTTCATTTCGACAAAAGAGTGGACATCTGCTGATATGGTAGAGGAGGCCATTTGGATGACATTGTATTCCATTCATAATTTCCATGTTTCTACTTTACATCGAAACCATAAACATGAATTTTTCTTTCAAAAACTCTATTTTATTGATAAATTAATTCCTAACCTCAAATTTTCTGTTTGGATATATATATGCATATATTTATATATATATATATATATATATATATATATATTTATATATACGTACGTACCTATGTACATAAACATGGTACCTATGAACACAGAGAGTGCACAACATGCTAGTAGCCGGGGGCCATTCGGCGTGCCCGCGCGTATTGATTAATCCAGCAAACTTGAACTACGCGCCAGCCACACAACGCACAAATTCAGTACCCTAGCCTCATTGTCCGTCAGTTACACCTGCTAAATATTTTACTGAAACGTTTGTTTTCATTTGTATGCCGAAACGAACGACCTGTGGTAATTTTATCTTTACGAAATGAATGCGTTTAGAAAGTTTCGGCATTAATAATTCTAATACAAAATGGTACTCTCAACAATATACGAACAATACGGGCATTGTTAATAAACTTAATGTCCTTAGTTTGTTTGTGTTTCATTAATTTATAATTTTATTATACATACATAATAATAGAACAGGAAAAACTAAAAATGAAATTTTTGAATAAATTAAATGCAGCGCCATCCAAATGTGACGCCTAGATTTGTGTTTTATTCAAAAACAAAAGAAACTAAACACATGTTTCTTTTTGATAAAACACAGATCTAGGCGTCACATTTGGATAACCCCATACAATTATTTATTTCAGAAACAATTTTACTGTCTTCATTCTATTATTGTATTAAGCAATTGCAAAAAAATTGTTTAATATTTTTTTCTTAAAAAAGATATTAGCTCGACTGTAAACAGAATAGTCTATTTGACCAACTATTTTTTTAATAATCAAGGAGCTCCACCCTTACTCAGTTCACTCCGAATTTGCTGCTACTTAACAATGTAACTAAGTTATGAAGAATAAAATGTTTAAAAAGCTATGTTAATACTTCTATGTAAAAGATGTTTTTTTATAAATTGATTGTCTGATGTGCATTCAAGTCAAATGACAATACAATTAAAATTTATTTTGTCCGAAAAACTATTCGAAAATCTGTTTGAAATATCTGTTTGAAATATCTGTTTGGAATATCTGTTTGGAATATCTGTTTGGAATATCTGTTTGGAAAATCTGTTTCAAAAATCTGTTTGGATGTCTGACTAAAAATCTGTCTGAAAATCTGAACAAATATATATAAATTAGTTTGTTTAAAGTTTTAACAGAAAATATAATTATATATTTGGTTATGTCTAGAATAAAATTTTTAGTTACTGCAAATAAAATATATTAATCTTTTTTATTGTACATATTTATATTAAATTAAAATTCATTTTGTATTTTCAACTCATTTTAACCTTTATCGGTCGTATGTCACCTCTGACGTGACATTACAACTTTGCTCTATCAGTCGTAAGTCACGTGCGAGGTGACAAGACTGAACAAGTAACAACGTCCTCATTGTTGAATGTACACACTGTATATTTTTACAGTTTAATTCTTACTCGATAGCAGACAACACGTTCTGTCATATTTCAGCAATTATTTTACTTATATTATAATATTTTATTCCTCCAAAAACGAATAGAAAAAAAATTATAACAATATAGAAAGTAACAGTGATAGTTGTAGCGAAATAAGTGAAAATTTTGAATATTCAGCAAGTGATTTTAATTCTTGTGATGAAGGAGACAGTGATACAAGTGTTATATTTCAGTCAAGGTTAAAAATTGATCCCTATTCAATATTCAAGTAAAGAGGAAAGCGAAGTGGGAAAAGAAATTGTTCCTGATTGTGATAAAGATTGGATTGAAATCGACAGTGATGATGAAGACAATTTAACTTCAAATATTCCTTTTACAAATATAGTACGCCAAATCTTCGGAAATATTCAGGAGCCTAAAAATTATTATGCACAAAACTATTTTTATATCAAGTAACTTTAGTTACTCTTCTCTTACAATAAGCACTCAAATATATCTTCGACCTAACGGAAAGTTAAATACAAAATGCTAACGTCCGATAAGGGTTAAAATATATTAAACAAATATCATAAATATAAACTAAAAATAAAATTATAAATAACTATTTCATAAGTAGGAAAAAATTAATTACAAATCTAAGAATTATAACTTAATGCCGAATATAAAATTTACATATTACATTATTTAACAAAACTTATTATTCATTTTTGTAAAAGAAATAATTAATATTAATTTCAATATCTTTGTCAACGAATTTCAAGTAATCTTTTTATTACTCTGATTATTTTTTTAACCAACTTAAAAGTAATTCATAAATAAAATTATGAAATACGTATAAATAAAAAAAGTTTGATTTTTATTCCACGAAATTGTATTAATTAACTGAACGTGTACGTAGATACCAAAAATACAGACATGTAAAGATTTCTTCTATATTTTTGTACGAATGCGTTCGTTTTCATTGTTTGAAATTGATTCAAATAGGAGTTATTCAAATGTAAATTATAAATACACTGACATCATTGATGCATGTAATCGATTAACAGTTTATTTACAATAAAATGAACATCTTCATTGATTTATAGGATTATAATACCACATCTGTTGATGTTTCAAGTATGTGTTGACCAAAGATTAATGCTTGATTTTTTCGGTTTCGAAAACAATGGATGTAAAATTAAAAATAAAAAGATTCTATATATAAACATATATATATATATATATATATATATATATATATACTTAGTTTTATAAAAAATAAGCTTTTGCGACCGTGTGGAGATTTATACACAGGAATTAAGTATTCGTTGTGAACAAGTGTGTAATTTGTGCGTGGAAACAATTTTATTATGAGGGGTTATTTGGATGCTTTTCATCTAGATACAAAAGAAGTCGAATTTATAAATTCCATTTGCATTATTTATACGTTTGTTATAATATTTTAACTTGGAATATCTGAATAATTATAAAATAAAATATAATATATTTTTCTATATAAAGGTGCTTTTTTAAGCGTGAGAGAACTTTAAATTGAATCCCTATCAAAAATTCTATCTAACCTAAAAAAACACATATTTACATATACATATATATACATGTATATAGACATATGTATATATATGTATATATATATATATATATATATATATAAAGTTTTTAGTTTGGATAGAACTTTCGATAACGATTCAATTTAAACTTCTATCATTCTTCAAAAAACACCTATATAAAGTATAACTTTCTTTATTGAAATGTTTAAAAAGAATATATAATAAATGTTTTTTTATGAATT
The DNA here is from genome assembly GCA_029203775.1 of Neoneuromus ignobilis. Taxonomy (NCBI): domain Eukaryota; kingdom Metazoa; phylum Arthropoda; class Insecta; order Megaloptera; family Corydalidae; genus Neoneuromus; species Neoneuromus ignobilis. The sequence goes on along the minus strand of CP092087.1, from coordinate 4,346,220 downwards.
TAGTAATCAGTATTTTTAAATATTATATTAACTTTAATTTTATTACTATACATTAAAAAGTGTTTCTAACCTTACTTTTTTAATTAATTTGCAGACAAATACAAAATACAACTCATTAACCGTATTGTTAAATATGAATATTGGATTTAAATTTATGTTCATTGTTGATATTTTATTGTTACAATAAACATTATTTACTTTACAAACGTTAAAATTATAAATGTATTTAAAAAAATACTATCTTTAATGTTGGTAACATTAAAAACAAATTTCACATAAATAAACTATCTGTCACCTAACATTGAACACTTTTTAATATCTTAAGGTGCGGGAGGAGGGATAATTACTTTGTGTAAAACTCTAAAATTATTTTTAAATATTTTTCAACACTAATCACAAATGATCTTAAACAAATATATATTTTTTTTCTTATTCAACAACTTATATAACATTTTTAATAATTAAATCTACATATCTAAGTATATATTTTTCTTAAAAAAAATATTAAAAATCTACACAATTGAAATTAGAAACGTGTGTATTTTTAATTTAATTAATATATTTTTTTACTAAAAATTCATGACCCAAAACATTTTTGTTTATCTTTTTAGTATGTTCTCGGAGAAACTATCATTATTAAAACAAAAATATCTGCATGTTACACTTATTAAAAAATATAGCTGTTATAAAAAAGTTAGTTGTCATTTTTGTACAGATATTATAAAATAAACGACCAAAATAAAATAGTAAAGTTAGTCCAACCACTGTTTTATAGCTGTTTTAGAACCCTTTTAAATGAAACTTTTTCTAGTATAACAAAATGTATTAAAAAACAACTTTAAAGTTTCATTTTAAACGAGACTTATTCCGTATTGCATATATTTTTCATTTAAATACAAATAAAACGACAAATGTGATATTAAAAACTTAAATAAACTAAATAATACGAAATATATTCTAAACTATGTTTTATCATAATATTACTTCATATTGGATTCAGTCTATGCCTCTCAATTACATAACAATTCAAAAACTGGGTTATAACTGAAACGAACAGTTTCAGATTTGTGCTCTTGTATAATTGAAACGGATAAACTGAAACTGTTTATTTACTACAAATCGGAACGTAATTCTCCCATTTTGAACGAAATTTATTCCCATAATTGATAATATTAAATGTTTTAAATACTGTAAGCCCGATTATTTATTAAAATAAAATA
>CP092087.1:4065000-4342500 GCA_029203775.1 Neoneuromus ignobilis | reverse complement strand
AATAGAGATATTAATAAATTCCATATCCATTAGATAAAAGAATATTTTTCTGGAACTTTTTGCAAATTTTCTCATTAAAGGAAAAGATGATAAATAGCTATCTTGCAGGTCTACTCCACCCATACCATCATTGTAATCTAAAACTATATTAGGTTTTGTAATGTTTCCATTTTGGTCGGTACAATTTCTACATTTTTCTTTTTTGTTGTAATCATTTCTGCTTTGGAATGTTTTGAAAAAAGCAAATATATGTTGTCCTTCCATTTTACAGCTAAGATACCATTGCAAGATCTTAGCAATAACCAGATTTCGACTCACACAACTTATAATATTTTACATAGAAACGTGCCAGTTTTGACGGAAATATGTTTGTATTTATTGTGTTTTATAGTTACTTGATTATTATTCAATGAAAATATGTAAAATTAATGAAGTTCTACAAAAACACACTTGTATGCCTTCAAAACAGAAATGTGACACTTGCTAACTGAACTCCAATGTAATTTTAACTTAGCAAAAATCATACGACGTGCTATGCACGTCATATCGGCATTTGGTACGTGCATAGCTCGTCATTCCAACGGAACTGGTTAATTAAAAGTAAACAAAAAAATTAAAAACTTTATAATACCACTGCACAAAAACTACACTCCAATAAAACAACTACATATTAACCAATTCTCTAATTATCTGAGTTATGTAATTAAAAATAATAATTATTATCTAACTTAGATAATTACAAAATTATTTCACCGTATAAATAAATTCTTTTTCATACAAACTAATATGTAATTTATATATATATATATATATATATATATATATATATATATATATATATATAAATGAATAATGTATGAAAAGAAATTACATTATTTTAAATATATATATAATCGATACAAAAAAAAAAAACGTAATATAATAGATCACATTTCCGAAGTCTGTTTTTATATTTGACTTGATATTTTTTGTTTGTTTAATGTAAACACATGAAGTTTACGTAAACATATTTACCAAGTCCAAGGATGATAGATTTTCTTTTTACGCAAATTATATAATCTGCACGAGCGTAACAACACTACCGCTTTTGTTATCTGCTTTAGTTGCTCTGCACATGTATTATTCATAACATCATGTCACTGCATAAGTTTAATATACGTTTAATATCTAATCTTCATTAGCTGTGATCAATGTTTTCTTCCGTACACGTTTTAATTAATTAGATTATGCTCTTTTTTCCGAACCAATGATGAAGAGAATGATAGTGTGTTTACTGCCTTTGTGTTTATACACGAGCATTTAAATGATATAAAAAAAGCAATCTTTATAAAATCGATTTTATGATTTTTTTAACGTTGTTAATTTCATTAAGTATCTCAACATCGATAACTGAACAACATCGACATAAAACCATACTATTTTTTCTATAATAAAATATCAAATATATATCAACCACACCTTAACTATTGAATCCTTCAATTATTTTAATTATCTTTCTATTTAAAAAAGAATGGTGCTCCGCCTACGCATGCGCCTCTGGGTTAATATAAAAATTTCATTTCCGAACATTCACGAAGTTTTTCAAGGTATACCGAAGTATAAATTTTGTGAAATATTTAAATTAAAAAAAACATAGATTTTTAGGCAGAGTTTCAGACAAAATAGATATTAATTATATTTCTATTTTTATATATATATATATATATAAATATACGAGGATCGTTTGATAAGTATGGTAAATTTATTTATTGTTAGTTTAATTAAATAATTAATTTATTTAATTTTTCCAATTTAGTTTTTCTTACATTTTTACCATACTTATCAAACGACCCTCGTGTGTATGTATATATATATATATATATATATATATATATATATATGTGTGTGTGTGTGTGTGTGTGTGTGTATTCATGTATATCAATTTATGCATGTATAATTGGTATTCATGTGAAAGAAAATTAGAAAAGTTTATACAGATTTATGTTACATTATAATAGAAATTTAAATAAAAATGCAGATAATATAAAGAAGTTGAGTAAAATTAACTTTATTATTATTCATTTTTATTTGCTCTAAAACATCAATAAAGAGTATAAAGTTAAATTAAACATTTTTTAAAATTTACTATTTTAATATTTGTAGTTTTTAAGTCGAAAAAGTTTGTAAAAATAATAATATAATAAATAGAGTCATTTCATTTTTTTTATATAGTCAAAAAATTGAAAAATCAGAAATGATTTTTTTATAACTTTATAACGTTGTATAGTTTAAGGGGATATTCTAGTCTAGACGCACGAATTTTAGGTGTTTTTTTGGGCGCTATAAAAAAACCCAACAAATATTTTTACTATCCATTTTTTATCAGTTATTTATTGACATTTTAATAGTATAAAAAAGTATTATTAAAAACAAAAAAATCAAAATTGAAAAACGTATAGGTAAAGTGGGTGCTCGAAAAAAAAGGTATCTCCTGGTTAAAGTGGTTCCAACACTTCCGGTCATTTTAAACAAAATTTTTTTTGAAATTATTGAAAAAGAAGGTTGTAGTAGTATCCCCGCCTAGGGAAATTTAATAAAAAAATTTTTTCGTTAAATGGCGGCAGTGTGAAAAAACAGTCATTTTTTATTTTTTATGTCATATTTTATATGATTAGATTTTCCATTAATATTTTCCATTAAAAATATCTTAATACTTATCTGCAAAATAGAAACCAATTTTCTGTTTTGGAATTCGTATGAATTAAATATTTACTCTAGCCTCATACTACCAAATTAAAAATATTTAATTCAATTAATTTTCTTGTATACTTTTGTATTTCGAACATATTTTACGTTTTCTTCGATTTTATCTAATTGAAATCTTTCAGTACATCATAAATGAATTTTATTTAAGTAAAATTTAATTATTAACTTCGATGAACTTTAATATTGAATCAAACTTTAACAAAATTTATTTTCGATCAACTTTTCTATATATAAAATATGATTATATAATTTACAATATATATATATATATATATATATATATATATATATATATTCTTTTACTAGTGTTTGATTATTAAAAAGTATTAAAATATATATTTTTTAAAAAATAAAAGAAAAGAAAAGAATTATTTATACATATACACACACACACACACACACATTATATAAAAATAAAATAAGTTTTTTTATATTGATTTATTAACACTTCTTTCTTTATTACAAACAAAACGAGGAAAAAATTCTTAGAACACCTAAAAAAATACATACACCCATAAATATACATTTATATATCTATATATACATATATAACTTCTAATAAAACGAAATATGTAATCGTACATATTGTCCAATCTTTTAATTCGTCCTTTCACCTTTTTTACATCATCTGACCTCTGAAACACTTTCAGGACATTCGACAAACTCACGACACGTTATCAACGAGAACGGGGAAAAAAACACGGTTCGAGAACAGGTGGTTCCGTTCTCAGAGATTTTCTAACCCCCATCCGAGTACTAAATAGAGATAGGAATTTATATATCAACGCTCCCATCCTTACAGGGTGATCTGGTTGCAAAAGGTGCTGATTGATTGGAAATATAGAGATACGCTAGAGACCCAACCCAATTCAACCGTGTTCCCTCCGAGATTGCCAATTCGTCTATTTCAGTGACTTCAATCCGTGTTTACGTGCATTGCCTACAGATTACGTCCTCTAACATCTGACGATACAAAAGCGTCAGTAAACAAGCAAATTTATATACCATTTTTTATGTTGTTTTCACTTCTTCGCCTCGTTTGGAAAATATAGTATGTCATTATTTTCCAGAACTATATAAATAGAATAGTCAATATTTTTATAGTCGCGTTTTATTTTACTGTTCTACTTTAAAAACGAACAGATAATCAATTTTATTGCTGCAACGTTTCAAATATATGAATAAAAAAAATATGCTTATCAAATAGCTGTTCCAGCATTTATTTTAGAAAATGTCAAATAAAAATAAATTTCGATAAATTTCATAAACAGGTTACATCTGGAGCATCAATATTTAACAATTATTAATTGTTGATATTACCTTAATAGATAATTTTAAAATAATTTTGTAAAGTTATTATTAGTATTAAGTTAATAACTATCATATCAATTCAATTCAATGAATTGAAAATGAAATTTCAAATTTTGAAACTTCAATTTATATTCAATCTTCAACATAACCTCACATTAAATAAATTTACAACAAAACGAAATTAAATAAAAATACTTTAAACCGAACTTTTAAATCACATTGTAATATAAAAAAATAGTAAATAATTAATGCATGTATATTTTTTACTTTTCAGCATCTTTTTATTTAAAAAATAATGGTAAACCCCTTCTGTCACTTCATTGATGTAAAAATGTCGTTTCCGAACTTCTCGAAATTTTCCGAGAATTACCGAAGTACAAATTGTATAAAATGTCAAAATTAACAAAAAATGGAAAAAAGATAGAATTTCAGACAGACTTTCGACCAAAATAAATTTTAATTGTATTATTATTATTATATACAGACCCGAAACAATGAATTAATGTCACCGTACAACCTTTTCAAATTTCATATTCAATACAAATATTACTCCGTTTTTGTTGTTGTTTTACCATTTTATCTATTTGTAGTTAAAGTCATGTTTGACAGACTAAATAAAAATAAATCGATTTAAATGGAACGAATATCATAAAATTTCCTATAGAAAATTATAAAATATTAAAATAGGTATACAACAACTTAAAATTAAAATAAATATTAAATTAAAAAAAAAACATTATTTATTCTATTATAGGTACATTTTTCAGTTGAATCAAAGATCCAGTGCTTCTTAGAAGGATAAAAATTTGTAAAACGTAGAGCTAAAAGAAATTTAAAGATTTCTGTCCCCAAAAATCAGTAAAACATCCATCGCAAATGATGATTTGGGAATCAATTAGTCAATGGTCCAAAAAAACTTTACTTTTCTCAGCAACCAGTAAGTACATAATTACTTCAAAAAAAAACAATTTCATTTAATAAACTTTAAAGAAAATATCTCTATATGAAAATATGAAATCGTGAACTGATATTTCCATGCAAAATAAAACATTTCTCAATACCTTCATTCATTTGAATCCATACTTTTTCTCTCTTAACCATCAACAGCTTCAATCTTGTCAACTATTATCAAATTAAGAGCGATTCTTTAATAAATTTACAATTTAAATACCTCTATATAAATTTAAGTTTCTATATTTACACAAGACTATAAAAGAACTTTCTCTATTTTCTCTTTATAAATTTATTTTAGCGTAAGATGAAATAAAATAGAGTTGGAGATCAAACAGGATAACGGTACGCTTAACACTCCAGTCAGCTTGGTTAATTTTAACAAAGTAAGAACAGGACTATCACTGCTATGTACATAGTGCTTGTATAAATATATATATATATATATATATATATGTATGTATGTATGTATATACATATGTTTTATAGATACACGCACTGACTTACTCGAACAGGAAAATGTTTGTGTTTGTTTTATTTCTTCTATCGTATTCTCGTTCGCCCGGAGATTTGTATTTCTACTCAAATCCGGGTCAATAAGATCGAATGTTATATGTCTCAAAGCCGTAAATAAATAAAAAAAAGAAACAAAACCTATAACAAAGTTCGCGTATTTTTTTAGAAAGGTTTCATTTCACACCACGGATAAAGTCCATGCGAAAAATATCATTTCGGATTATTTTATTTATATTTTAAAAAAATAAACTTCGAGTACAAATACAAACAACTTACGTGTTCCATTTTGTTCGAACAAAATATTTGTCTTCAGTCGTTTTAACAAAGTCGATTTTTCAGCAAAATTTCATTCTATAAAATAATATCAAAATATTGTTGGAATTGACGATGATTTTATTAAAGTTCTAAAAATATATTTATTTAATGTATCTTGAAGAAAAAAATGTTTGATGTTCTTTTTACTAACACTATATATCTTTAATAACATGTACAGTGAGTCAAAGTGAAACTCATACAGAGATATGTTTCCAATAATTTTACATATATATTTTAATATAATAACAATTTTCTTTATTTCTCTTGTTTAAGTTCTTTATTAAGATTATTTTAATTACATTTGAAAATTTCAATCGTAAATTAAAACTTTTACTCCAGAAAAAGTAACAATTTCTGAAAGAGGTCTGTCTATATGCATGACACTAATTTAATATAATAATAATATAATATATAAAAAAAATACTAACATATTTTTTAAAAAATTAAAGATATTCAATTCATGTAGCACAGACCTCACAAATTGTTAAAAATTTTCGAATACCGTCACAAGTAATAAATAAGTCAATTCAGGTCATCAAAAAAGGTCACAAATCTATGAAAAAGAACAAGTTTCAAAGACAATAAATAAGGGAAAGCACTTCATGCTTGCAGACCAGATGACGAAAAGAAAAATACAAGCTCCAGTTATAGAGGGATTGAATAAGAATACAAAACACAAATTAGTATAGGTATATATAAAAAAGTTAGTCTAGATTTTAACACCTATATCAGAATTCAAGGTGATGATAACACCCCACCAGTGCTCAAATAATTCTTAATGATACTCTATTTAGTGACTATGACCACTACACATTATAACAAACGTTAGTTAAGTTAGTTTAAATTAGCATTAGTAAAAAAAATTCAAACCAAGCAGGTTTTTTGAAAATTTTCCCACAAACTTACCCCTAAAAACATCAACACATCAAAACATAAACACCTGAACTCACCTCACACTGGTATAATATTTTTCACAAAATAACACACCACACACTACTTAGATCCCATTTATTATAAACAATTGTAAATGTATATATGAGAACAATAAATCTCATCTGAATTTGAAAATTTTAACAGAAAGGCTCTGACGATGATGGCGTCGCCATCGAAATGCATCAGCCGATATAATTATAGATTTTATAATTGTAAATAATAAGTGAACAATAAGTGATTATTGAACACTTTAAATTATTGTGGTGTTGGGGTTTCAATTCATTTGTGTAAAGTAAATCAACCACAGTTCCAAAACAACAAACAAATACACTATGCTTATATTATAAATATATTAAAAAAATCTATCCAATTTTCTTATAGCAATAAAAAAAAATTATATAATTATTGAAAAATAAATAAATATATTTGTAAATGAATTTTAATATATTTTACATTCATATATATGTAGAGAGAGAGAGGGAGAAATAGAAGTTTTTTAAGCGTGATAGAGCTTTAAATTGAATCCCCATCGAAAGTTCTATCTAACCTAAAAAAAACTCTTATATGTATGTATGTATGTGTATATATATGTATATATATATATATATATATATATATATATATATATATATATATATTTAATAAATTTGCTTACAACAACAAATACAATGAAAAAATATTAAATTAATGAACAAAATTAAATTCTTCTTTTTTATTTTTCAACTAAACAAAAATATCTAATATATATATTTTTTCAAAAAATAGTCTGTAAGTACATACAAAATTTATTAAAATATTTAATTTCTACTATCATTCTTGCATTTAACTTGCGAATAAATAATCACTTTCATGTCTTACAAATTAGCAATATGAACATAAAAAATTAAAATAATATAAGGAAAACAAAAAAAGAAATTCTCCATCAAAGAAATAAATTAAATTGAATGATAATTTATTCTAGATTTTTTTATACCAGGTTTCTCTTTAATTACTTTATACACACACACACACACACACACACACACACATATATATATATATATATATATATATATATATATATATATATATACAAACTAATAAGTTTATATATTAATAATAACATTGTTTTAATAAAAACATATTAAATTTTTTCATTTTCTTTCAGTAATTCAATTTTGTTTAAACAAAAAATAATAAATAATATTACTCTCATGATGAATTATAATTATATTAATATACAACTTCTTTTCAACTTTATTTTAATTCTGGAAAGTAATTTATATTTCTTATCAAATTAAATTACAAAATCGTAGTTTAAAAAAACTAATATTTGGAAATAAAACTGTTCACTTAAATATAGTAAAATTTCCATACATCTGTATATATATATATATATATATATATATATCTTAGAAATCAATAAAATAATTTTGAATATATATATATATATATATATATATATATATATATATATACACCTGTACATATTTGTGTTATATGACATATATAAATGTCTATGAGTAGATGATTAATACCTTTGTGTAAATTAGGTGTTTGTAAGGGAAAAAAATAATATCCGACTATGAATAAACTGATTATTGAAAATTGATAGTTTTTCGGAGCATTTGTTAACGTCCATAATAAATGAACTGTGCTGAATCATTTAAAATGTGTTCGAATTCACAATTAATATGATTGTGTAGCACAATTCGTTTAATTAAATTAAATGACAAACCCAACTACATTGATTTTGAGAAACATATGTTGCCATGACAACCGTAACTTAATTTCAGAGGTTAGTTCATGTAATGTGAAATATATTTATAGACAACAATCGAAATATGTTTCTGTTGAAATTGCGAAGATGCAGAACTAATTAATTATAATATCTATTTAAGATATATATATATATATATATATATATATATATATATATATATATATATATATACTTAAAATAATTTGATTATAGAAATTAAACGAGAATAACGATGTTCAATACTGATTCATTACATTACTAAATAATAACAAAATTAAGAAACTAATAGGGATGTATTTTATATATATATATATATATATATATATATATATATATATATTTACACAAACATAAATTACTTTTCGTTACTTTTAAGACATGAAACTGTAATCTAAAAATAAATTATTAATTAAAACTTTTCTACTCTTATTATACCGATAGAATCGCTGTTTAATACCTAGTTTATGATGTGGAATATTTTGACAACATGTATTAACTTAGATTTTTGTTAAGTTTATTTTATATTTTCTTTTTAAAAGATAATATAAAATTAATATTTAAAGACAACCAACAACTTATAAGAAACTAATTATTTTTTTCTAGTATATTGAATTTAAATATTTTTAACTACTTTATTAATATCCCTTAATTATTTAAATATCTATATCAAAAATTACTTACATTTATTGAATCTAATCTCAACACATTGTTTTTCTTTAAAAAAAGTTTATTATATTTTCAATAATTTACCTGTATAGTACTTATTTTTGTTTACAATACACAAACAAAAAATTTCAACAATTTTGTTCTACTTTAAATACATAAATCGATTAATACAGCCACTATTTTGGAAACGAGAAGTAATCAACGACCTAAAAGTTGATTATAAAATACACATTCCATTAATTTAACACCTGAATATAAGACACATCATTCTTTAATAAAACATACTAAAAATATATGAACATTTCGTTTCTAGTTACCACAATATACTAAAATATTATCATATATAACTGCATAAATAATCAAATGATTTTATAATACTGTTGATTTCTTATCAAAACCACTGATTATCCATTTTAGTATATATATATATATATATATATATATATATATATATATATATATATATATATACATACATATATATATATATATATATATATATATATATATATATATATATATATATATATATATATATATATATATATATATATATATATATATATATATATATATATATATATATATATATATATACATATATATATATATATATATATATAAAATAAAATGCACAAGCAAATATTTTAAAAATAACAGACATTAAAAATGTAATGAACCCTCTAATATTTTCTACATTTTACACACATTCACACGTAATTTAATTCATCAAAAACATTTATCTATATCAATATAAAGTTATATTTATTGATATCAGCAAGATTTATTATATATATATATATATATATATATATATATATATATATATATATATATATATATATATATGCCTGTGTTGTGTTAAATTATTATATGTCGTAATTTTCCTAAATCAAATTTTAAAAAACAACTTACAAAAATAAGATTTAATGTTGGTGTAGTAAATCGAAAATTCAGAAAAATGAATATCTTTAGTAAAAATGATATTTCAAGAAATGAAAATTATTTCCATCAATAATGTATCGTTAATTATTTTTATAATGAAAGAAATTAATTTTGAAAATTTTAATTTTTTGATAAAATTTCCATACTAAGGTCATAATTTTTTAGCTGAAAAATTTTGATTTTTGAAAAAATTAAATTTGCACTTTTTTTCTCTTGCAACGATTATTTAGAACAAAAATATTACAATTCTAGTCAAAATAATTATTATTGTAAATTATATATTATTTTATGGACGAAAAATATTTTTTTTGAAAAATAGATTTATAATCGACTGTACAAATTAACATATTTTTATGTTTAAAATTAATTTAATTAATTAAATACATATATAATAACTCAAAATAATATGATATATTCCGAAGAATACAGTTTTTTAATATAAAGTATAACTTTTTCTTCCAAAATTGTCGAAATTATGAAAAATGGCATTTTTTAGAGATTGGAAATCGAAAAAATTAAAAAAATAATTTTCTTTAATGAATGTCATTATTTCAATGTACAATTGATGTTTTCCTAAATAATAAGTCATTATTTATGATCTTAGTACAAAATAATTCATTTTTAGAACTTTTGATTTTTTTACAAAATTTCCATACTATCGGTCGTGGTTTTTTTAGGTAAAAAAATTCGATTTTTTTAAAAATACAATTTGGACGATTTTTTTCTCATACAACGATTATTTAGTTCAAAAATATTGCATTTCTAGCAAAAATAGTTTCTGTTGTCTATTATACATTATTTTAAAAACGAAAAAAGGATTTTTTTGAAAAATCAATTAATAATCGACTTAACAAATTAGTAAATTTTTGTTTATAAAATTAATTTAATTAATTAAATACATATATATTAACTCAGAATAGCATGATTTATTTGTAAGAAATCATTTTTTTATTTAAAATATAACTTTTTCTTCCAAAATTGTCGAAATTATGAAAAATGGTATTTTTCAGAGACTGGAAATCGAAAAAATTAAAAAAAATATTTTCTTCAATGAATGTCATTATTTTAATGAACAATTGATGTTTTCCTAAATAATACTTCATAATTTATGATTTTAGTACAAAATAATTCATTTTTAGAACTTTTGATTTTTTGACAAAATTTCCATACCATAGGTCATGATTTTTGGCCAAATATAATCGATTTTTTAGAAACTGAAAATAATTCAAGATTTTGTTTATGGAGCGTTTATTTATGATAAAAATATTGCATTTCTATTAAAAAGTATTGCTATTATTTATTATTTATCATTTTATAGACAATGATGTATATACATATATATGTGTGTGGGTGTGTATATGTATATTTAATAAACTATTTTATACTTCGATTTGTTTTCATTTACATTTTTTCAATTACTTCAAGTTCTAAAAAATCAATAATTAAAATATTCATTTTATCATCTCAAATAAATTTTCTGAATTATTTAACTGATTAATGAAAAATATTAATTTTGTTTTTTTAATTCCTTTAGGTAATTATAAATCCATATATTAAAAATATATTAATAAGGAATATATTTTTCTTTTATTAACAACAATTACCATTTTTATATGTTATAGCATTTACACACACACACATATATATATATAAAGAGAGAGAGAGTCATCCAAATGTGACACCTAAATTTGTGTTTTATTAAAAAGAAACAAAGGAAACCATACACATGTTTCCCTATACACCACCCTTGACACATGTTTATTTTTAATAAAACACAGATCTAGACATCACATTTGGATGACCCTATATAATATACAATATATATATATATATATATATATATATATATATATATATATATATATATAATTTTAAATACTTGTAATGAACTACAATATTATATTACATTTGAATATCATTACGATTTTTTATTAAAATCTCAAATAAAAAATAAATTTATACTTTTAAATACCTTACACTTGGCAATAATTTCATTTATCGAAATGAAATTATAAAAAATACTCTTAATTAACTACCACGACAAAAAAATGTTCGAAACGCCAATTCGCTAATAACTTACTATAAAAACGTTCTGTAATAACTGAAAGAAAAATAATAAATCGATACGACGTGTAATTCCGTCTTTATAATTTTTTCAAGTGAAATCAATGTTAAAAAAAATCAGTAGACTCGTGCAGGAGAACATATTGTGAGATGACACAATAGATAATCTTGATATAGGTCAACTACTCCGCTTTGTCACGGCAAGAACTAGACATAGCTCGCGCAAGAACAATATTTTTTGAATACATAAACATAAAAGTGCTTTTTTAAAAATTCGCTGACGTAACCAGCAATTCTCATTTACATTTCTCCGTTCGTGTACATAGAAAAATATACAGGCAATGCAATTGATTTTTCATATCTGTATACTACATAATCTTTTTTTTAATATACAGCTTATGCCAGGATTTCGGACGTAATTATTATTTATATTTATTAAAAATGATTATTTTAAGTTATATCAATAATAGTATTTAGATAATTAAATTAGAATCAATTATTTATATTTGTAAAGAATTTTGTAGTCTTGCAAAATTATTATATTTGTTGATCGAAAAACGGTTAGGATTCGAAAAAAAAACAAAATATTAACGCTTTAAATTATTGTGGTGTTGAGGTTAAAATTCATTTGTGTAAAGTGAATCAGCCACAGTCCAAAACAACAAATAAAATCAAAATATTAGGTTGGCAAGTATCTCCCTTCCGCTTTTTTTTTTTTTTTTGTACACAGCTGCGAAATTCAAAAGACCAGAAGGCGGAAGGGAGATATTTGCCAACCTAATATTAACCAAAAATATATAAAAACGATTTTAGAACTAAACTTGATAGTTATCATGATTACATTCTGAAAATGATTATCTTAGAAATTATTATTGAGTACTTTAATAAATATTTTTCTTTATATTTAATATAAATTATTTTTAATTATGAATTTTGCCACACTTCTAAACTAAGTATTTTGTTAGATATAAAATATATATATATATATATATATATATATATATATATATATATATATATATATATATATATATATATATATATTAGGTCATGTAATATAAAATGTCGAATTTTTATATTATTTCCGATATAATAATCCGACATTTCATATTACAAGACCTAATATATATAAAGAGAGAAAAAACAAATAGAGAGAGAGATAGCTACAATATTAAACATAATAACTCAACTTATGTACTAACAATGTTTGTTTATCAAAATTCACTTTTTTGTAATTGTTTGTAATTTCCATTATTACTTCAAAATAATTTACGATGTTATTGGACGTACACTTGAAATAAATCGTAAATATCTTAATAAGATTAATAATAACTAAAACATTTAATACTTGTTTTAAAATTATAAACAATTATTATATACATATTATATATATATATATATATATATATATATATATATATATATATATATATATATATATATATATATATAAAGTGGAGTAGTAACTTGCATGTCCACTTGTCATGCAAGGCACTGCATTCAATCCCCGGTCGGAGAGTCCCTTAAGTTTCAAAGTTGAGGGGTGGGCATGGGGATGACAACCTCATCTCGTAAAAACATAACTGTTAAGAAGCTCTAACATTGTCGGAAAAACCGGGGTTTTACATAAACTGTAGTACTTATAAGTTTATATATATATATATATATATATATATATATATATATATATATATATATATATATATATATATATATATATATATATATATTCGAGGATCGTTTGATAAATGTGGTAAATTTATTTATTGTTTAATTTAATTACATTTTTCAATTTAGTTTTTCTTACTTTTACCATATTTATCAAACGGCCCTTGTATATATATATATATATATATATATATATATATATATATATATATATATATATATATATATATATAATGAAGAATACGTATTTCAAATAACACATTACATTGTAATATATAAACAAAAATATAATAATAATTAAAAATCATATATTATAATAAAATACTATATACGATATAAATATAATAATGATATAATTTAAAATACCATATATTTTACACAAATTTCATTTATAAACGTTATAAACAATTAATATTTAAAATTCGTACATTTAATTGTTCAAAATCTTTAAATACAAGAACGATTATTTACATATATATATATATATATATATATATATATATATATATATATATATATATATATATATGTATATATGAATATAGACAAATACTAATATATTTTGAATTGTTACTACTAAATATATTGAATGTTTATTATACACTCCAATTCGCATTATCATTTTTTTTGTATTCTTCTTAATATACTACAAAATCCACTTATTCACTTAATGAAAATTAAATATATTTATATAAGCATACAGAATTTACTGTTGAATATTTTATTTACAATCATTTTAGGTTATTTTATTTTATTTGTTCATAATATAAATATACATCCTAAAAGTTCCAAATACATTCATACATACACATATGCATATATATATATATATATATATATATATATATATATATATATATATATATGTAATATGAATACAAACATAAGTACTTACATATTTTTTAATGAATAATTCTAAATAGAGGAAATATTTATTATGGCATTTACATTCTTCTTATAATTTTTCTTAGTATTGTTGTTAATTTACTACAAAAGCCATTTATTCACTTAACGAGAATCTAATATAAATGTATCAATATAAATATGTGATAAAATTCATTTTATAATTATTTACAGGTATAGTGATAAATTATAAATAAAACAAAAGTGTTCATAAACTAGTTTTTAAATGGAATGTTTATTATTTCTTTTAATTAAAAACAATAAAAAAAATTAATTGCCATATAAAATACTAGAATGAATCAAATACTCACCTCTAGGTATATGATTAAAATTTAAATAGCGCACCAACAAACGATCAAAACAATGTACTGCAGACGAAGAACAACGAGCCAAGACGATTCGTTTTATACTGTCAAACGCGAAGCTTTTCGCTCCACAGTTATATCGGCAGTAGCTTTTAGTGCTGCGTACGAGTTTTCCATGTTTATGTCGTCGTCTTCGTTTAACCAGGTGCAAATTTCAGGTGTACGTGAAGTGAGAGAACACGAACGAGTTTCGAACGCAGACATCCGAAAATGCTCATAAACGACAAAGTACGCTTGCGCACTTAGGATTGCTTATAAGAGGAAAATTTATACTAGTATTTATAACACATTTTATTACTGAAAATTAATAATTATTAAATATACTCGTATAGTAATAGTTATTACAAAAATATTCGATAATTACTTAAACGATTTTTCTACTTAACTACTGATTTATTTGTTAACAACTACAAATCATAATTCAAATAAATTTGATAAAATAGTTATTCAAAATTAATTGTATATATATATATATATATATATATATATATATATATATATATATATATATATATATATATATATATTAAAAGTATATATTTAAAAATCTTAATTTTTCCACAGAGCAATGAAATAAAAATTAGAATTTTAAACACGATGTATATTTTTTTCTTCTACGAAAATAATATTTTGAATTTTGAAAACATTATTTCAGTCTTTGAATCGTATAAAGGTTTCCTATACTTTTCATTTATCTCTTATATCCTATCGAATCAATTATTTTTTGTAACAATATTTAGAAAAATAAAAATGCAATAAATATTATATTAGACAAAAAAAAAACATATTTATAAAATAATTGTTATTTCATTTCTACTCGTATTTCACAATTTTTTACAGAAAATAAAGAAAAAAAAATATAATTATATAAATTAAAAAATTAAACACAGAAATAATTAACATGTATGTTCGGTATAATAGAATACATGAAGAAAACAAACTGGGTACGAAAACAGACAAAAATTACAAACATAATAAAAAGAATAACAAGTTTAAAATAAAAATCAGAATATTATAAAAAAGAACAATTTGCAAATAATAGAAATTATTAATTGAAAAACAAAGAAGATAAAAAAGCCAAAAAGTATCTATAGTGACGTTAAAAAAGATGTTTGAAATTTTATTGAATATTTATAAGAAAAAAGTAATGTATCATTCGAACTGGCTGAATTTTAAAAAAACCTTTAAATAGAAAAAATATAACAAAGCTGAAAATGATAATGAGCTCAAATGGGATTAATGGATTTAGACATACATTTACTTCCTTACTATCATTTACTATCCTTCAGTCTTATTTAGATCACCTATACGTAATGCCAAATGATATAATGATTAACATCACCACTTCTCATACAGGAGAAATGCGTTCGATCCTTGGTCGGAGATATATATATATATCCTTGGTCGGAGGCAGTGTTTTAACGGTAATAAAGACAACCTGCCCAAGGATATAAAACTTAAATAAAAAATCGTCACCAAAATCCACAGTCTATGTGGTGAGTATCTACGTGACAAAAAACTAGTGAATAGTTACATACATTATAGTATATGTAAAGAAGACAATTTTCAGTTATCTTTTTTATATATAAATTAATAATCTTTTACAAATATTAATAAGAAAAATCTTAACTTTTATCAATTACAATATTGGCAAATTTTGTGTTATTTATTAAAAAAATGCGAATAAAATAATGTAAAATATATAATATAATAGTATGAAAAAAAACATAAAAAATTCCTTTTTACGAAATAATATAATAAAACAATTATATAGAAAAATAAAATTAAATACTCATACCAAAGAAAATATCAAAATGCGCTACATAACTACAAAACTCCGTAGAAGTATCAGTTAAAAATCGAATAATTTATTTCTCAAACATTAATCAGCATTTAGTCAAAATCTTAATTTTTTATATTAAATTAATTTTTTATTTGAAATCACATGGAAAAATTATTGTTTCATAAAATGTAAACAAGTTGTGTTGTTGCTTTAAAAGATTATATAAAATAACTGCCACAACTGATTGTTCTTATAACAGTATTAAACTTCATAGGAACATTTCTATTTTTTTAATAAAAATTAATATAATAAAAATACATAACTGAAGACTCACTGAAATAACCAAACTTTACATAAATATGTATATATATTAGAAAAAAAGAAAAATGAGTATTCTACTGATTTCATAACTTAACAGCATGGCGGTAAAATCAAATCGTACAAAGTAATATATAAAACTTTATTTCAATAAGATGTATTTGAGATTATGTGATTTAAATCAACATATAGAATCTTAAAAAATAATAATAAAACATTTAACAAATTATGAAATATGACTAGAAAGAGGCAAATAAAATGTTAATAAAAAGATAAAAGAATTATATGTTTTTTTAAGCATGATAGAATTTTAAATTGAATCCTTATTGAAAGTTCTATCTAACCTAAAAAAACAGTTCTTATATACATACATGTGTATGTATTATATATATATATATATATATATATATATATATATATATATATATATATATATATATATATAGATAGATAGATAGATAGATAGATAGATGTGTAATTTTTTACCTGCATCTTGTATAACATTCTCTCGCACTATCCGCTGCTGGAATACTTATATTGATAAAATAATAATAATAAAAACATTTTTATATAAAGTGAAAAAAAAATATTTTTAATTAACTTACCTAACGTTTATTCTTGCTGCCTCTGTGCAACTAAACATATATTTAAAAAAACCTATACTTGAAAATGGGTTTGTAAAAAAATTAATCATTGAAAAACACAATTTTATAACCCAGCAATAATATAATATATATATATATATATATATATATATATATATATAATATATATATATATAAAATGTTAAGTAAAAATTTTCCAATTTAAAGATCATTAATTTATAAAAACCTTTATTTTTTCAGAAAAAAAAACTTTCACATATATTTCATCAAATTATTTATTACTTGCCTATAAATTTTATACAAATTAATTAAAATGAAATTGTTTCAAATATAGAATCATAAATAAAATTATTTCCTTGGAATTTATATAGCCAATTTTCAAATGCCATAATTAATGTATAGTTCTTATTTTCACATTTGAAACGTTAACACTAATAACATATTTCTGCATTTCTTACATTCAAGTTATATCATTCGGTATTTGAAATTGATAATACTAATGCAAAATAAACCATTTGCTAACTTAAAACGTCGAAATTAATATAACCTATCAAATATTAATTGTTCACTTAGATTCAAAATATTTAACATAGGATGAAAAATAAAAAATAAATTAAAGGCTATATATCAAAAAGAAATAAAATCAGACCTCACATAGAAATGGATACCAAAATTGCACATTACATAAGGCAACATTGAATTAATTAAATAAATAAGTAATAAAAATCCAATTTATAATTTTATTCCTATATTTTATGTGCATATACATTTCCATATGATATTAATATATAATCAGTATTGTGTATATAATATAAATATGTATGTATATATATGTATGTGTATATATATATATATTACACAACTTATATACATACAATTTATCAAATAATCTTCTAACACATACCATAAATCAATATAAAATATGATAAACATGCATATGAGTTATAATTAAAAAAGAAGCATGCTTTAAAGCAGTATTTAATAAATTCACATTCAGTCTGCAATTTCTTCAATATTATTCTTCCTAAAGATTTTTTTATTATATATATGTACAGTATTTATATCTACATGTTACTTATTAAATTTTATTTATATTTTACACTGTATAAGATATAAAATGTGTTTAAATTTCTAACTGAAAAAAATAATTATACACATTTTTAACAGTATATAGAAAATTCAAGAAATCCACAATCCATTCACTTTTTTATTATTGAATACCTATTTTTTAAACACCAACAATATATGCTTACAACATACCTAAACTCAATAATAACTATTAACTATATTGAAAAAAATATACATATAATAAAGAAAATCTTTATAAATATTTGTTTTTCCACTATAATTGATCAGGCACAATTTAAAATCAATCATAAATAAATGACCAACAGATTTTCAATGTACTATCTGAATATTTTATGTACTGTGGACATCAGTATGAAACTCACTGAACACCATATTTAATAACTTTTTTTAATAGTTAAATTTATACATAAGAACAGCATATAGATCAATTTGTCCATTAATAATCATTTTTATATTTCACAATATAATTATAAAAAACTTTAAACATATTTAAAAAGATAAGCGTGAAAAAAAAACAAAATATTCTGATAAGTTTTTCTTATATCACTGAACAGTCCTAAAAACAACTTGCAGCTGACTCATTAATAACAATATTTCAACACGGCACATTTTAAATGAACTGCATTTTATTATAAACGTAAATATATTTTACTTCATTAGTAATTAAACACTCCAAAAATAATACAAATTCTAAAAGATATGGCTATCTGTTCAATATTCCAATTTAAAATATATTTACGTTATTTACAATATTTTGAAAACAGTTATCACATATAACTTTCATTTTACATGAGTTTTAAGATGTTGTAAAAATTCATAATAAGAAAGTGCATTTTCTATTCGATCTTCAATTAATTTTTCTGTAAATATAATCCTAAACGGACTATTGTCTCTATAAAAAAAAAAAAAAAATGGTTAAAGAAAAAATATTTATTTTACAATATACTTTTCATACCTTAAAATCTGAATTGTAGCTGGATATGGTTTCTCATCATTCAAACTACTAATAAATAAATGTAGTCTATCATTTGAAGGTGTACTAGTCTTTGGCAATTCATAACATTCATCTGGAATAGCTTCAAAATGTGGATATCCAAGTGTAGAATTCAAAAAATCCATACCAATATTATGCCCAATGTATAACATCATATGATGACCACAATCTAAAAGAAAAGCTCCACGAGAATCTAATCTGAAATGCAAAATAATTTATATTAGAACCATCAATTTTTTAATATACCTTTTTCATAAAAATCAAAAATTATTTTATTTTTAATTTACCAAAAAAATATACTACATAATGATATAAATAAAAATATAAATATTTCTATCAAAATATTCACAAAAATAAAACTAAATTTTTATAGATACAATCAGCTTATTCACTCACTTTTCAGCACTAAGTTGTAATCTTGAAGGTTGTGGTATAATTCGTCCATCTTCAGTTGGAATACCACCATCTTCTGTCAAACAGTGTATAGGATATAAATCAGGATAAATTTGCTGAATAAGTTGTGTCAGGGGTAATGTTTTCATTTCACACATTGCAAACACTCGGTCATCTAATCTCGTACTTGTACCAGTCCGAAATGCAGTCTATTAAGAGATTTACAATATCATTAAAACATTACTATTAAAATAATAATAATTCTCAAATACTAAATAAAAATGAAAGAAATAGTTAAATGTTATATCAACAATTTACATACATATTTTAATAAAGCAACTATATACAATGGTAAAAGTTTTAACGAATTAGATGCGAGTAGACCGGAACCAACTGAACCTTGATTTAAAGACAATTTATAAGCAGATAATATATCAATGACTGCATTGATAAATGCATCTCTGGCATCTGCTAAACTTGATTGAAATGATCTATCAACAGCTGAAAATACAATTAAATATTAAATATAGACTAAGTACAATATAAATTTATTTCCCAGTAATTAATTACCCATTTTTGCTAAAATTCCAATTATGCATTGTTCATCTGCTGAATTTAATACTTCTGTCAATGTAGAAACCACTGGAAGGCAAAGAGTATGTACCCTGATTCGTCTTTCTCCTAATGTACAGAAAAAAACATGCACACATAAGCAAATATTATTAATATAAAATATTAAAATATTATTAATAAGCAAATTTATTTTGAATAATTTCTTCAAAATATTCTGATCTAAATAATACATATATATTATATACCTTTACTAGAAGTATATAGTAATGCTGCTTGGAAACAAACTGTCTGAAGATCTGAAAGATTTTCTTCAATTGAAACTTGCATACCAAATCCAGAATCTGGATTGCAGTTTGGTAATGACAAAAGATCTGTTGAACGTACAAAGAAATTTCCATGGAAAGTATGTATTGACAAACCACTGAAATATAAATGTAATTATTTTCCTAACAAATATTCTATAATTTACAAAAATTCAAAACTTACCGTGTACAACGTATTCTCATAACAGCTTCATATCCGATTTTTCTTGTTAAATATCTACGAAGACAATTATAAAATTGTTGTGCTTGTGTAATTCTACTCGCTTTGAATAACGGCCAATGATGCATACATCCTGCACTAAATCTACTGATTCCAGCTACAATTAAACATTCTTATTAATTAAATACCATTTCTATATTATTATTGACTAACTTACATATTGTACTTAAATCAATGTATTGGCTGTTAAGAATAAATAAATCAACAGCAACTTGATGAGCACTACAATCAAGAGCAAGACGTTTATAAAAATCTGTGGCAGGATTAAGATGAGCTACTTCAGAACTAGAACGCTGAGAAGGAACTTCTCGTGAAGTAAGTGCACCTGGACCGATTGTTGGTAAAGTACACTGAAAAACTGTCACTCGACCTCCAGTCGGGGACTAAAATAAAATGTTAAAAATTTGAATACTTTTTTAATATCATTTATAAAAATGGACATAAATAAAAAATCTTACAATCATTTTAAGAGCAGCTTGTAATGCAGCACCCAATGCAGAACCATTATCGTGAGAATTTAAAAACCTTGTTGGTAATTGTGAAAGCAAATCTTTAATTAGCTCTTTTCGTTCTTTTAAATTAACTAACAAATTATCTGGACAGGGTAAAAACACATCTAGAAAATAAACGAAATTTTAAAATTTCACTACAGTTAATTGTAAATATTTAAAAATACACACCATCTATATCCACAACTGTCATTTCATGAGGTTGATTAAGTCCATCAGCTAACGAATAAAAATGTAATGCACTATTAAAGCACAAAAAACCAACTTGTGTGCGACTGTCTCCTGGTAGATTATCTAATTCATCAGCTAAAGTATTACACAATATTTGTAAATAACCAGATTCTATTGCAAGTCTCGAAATATCCAATACAAATAAATATATTGCAGGTTGTGGAGGTCGTAGCTGTAAAAAAATTCTTTCAAATATGATATCTTAAGTATAACAGAATACTGCCAAATATACCATATTGTAACTAAATCAACTGAATTATATCCAATATAAGTCATTTGCAAAATTTAACATTTTTTATGTCTTTTCATAACAACCAATATATTTTTCTATAAAAAGGCAATTTATTACTTTATGGTACATAGCATGTCAGTATAAAATAAATGTTCAATTCTTACCATATACTCCGAGGGTGCGATATATTCTATAGTACTTGATTTTATTTCTGGTCTCCGAGAAGGATCTCCATATGATTTACTAACTGGATCGTATTGAAATTCTTCAGGTACTGCATTTAAATAAGCACTTATAATTAATACTGAATATAAATATATTTAAAACACAATTATATATAAAAATGATTAAAAACTAATACTCACATTCATTAACTCTATAACACAAATTACATTTCCATCGTTTTGTATCAACAAAATAAACAAACGGATTTATGTAAGTACGACATGATCGACACCTTACAATTGAACTACACTGTATAACTGGCAGGTGCTGTAATTTTTCAGAATAATCATTCATTTAAGTAATACATTAAAATAAAAAAAACAGAATATTTACAATATTAATACTTACATTTAAATCTCTAAAAGGATGTATAAGAACACCTAGTGGCAGCCTTGACTTATTTAATAATGAACTGCTTTCTGGTATTTTGGTCATAGTGCAACGGAAAATACTAGAATTATTTACATCAATTTAATATATATATACACACACACACATACATACATATATACACACATAATACACTTTTAAACATTAATGCAAGCCACTTACTCTGGACTACAATTAGCTGCATTTAAACACTCCTGAACAAGACGAATCGGAGGAGCTTCAATTTTCTCTGGAGGTAAAATATTACGGTTCTGAAGTAAATCAACACTTTCATGTCCCCACAATCTATTAAAACCACTCTGAGTTACACTAAATTGTCCATATTGATTATAATTTCCTTGCTGTTGATATGCAGGTTGATTAACATTTCCTTGAGTTTGTTGTAAATAGTACTCATTATTTGTTTGAAATTTATCATTTCTCTGGTAGCGTGCAGAATGAGGTGAATTTGTTGAAATATCTTGAAACTGAGGCATTTGTTGACTTGCACTTGATTGCTGATTATCATAAGATGATGATACTTTTGTTGGATATCTTTTTCCAATTGGTGAACTATGCACTGCAGAAAACTGATTTGCTGAAGTTGGTACAGGAAGATTACCGGATACATTTGTATATAGTGGTGGTGATGGCTGCATCATAGGTGATTTACTGTCAAACTGATAAGCTGGAACTGTAGACGCACATGATATTGGAGGCTTCATTTGTTGATTTGCATTCAAATTAAACTGTTGAGACTGATTGGGACTACTGACAGGATATGGTGGAAATCCTACTGATTTTTGCTTATCTGATATCAAGTAGTTGTGTGGTGGTAAAGAAGAAACATTTTGTGTTTGATTCAAACTCTGTTGTTGATTTCCAACTGTTTGTGTCTGCGGTGGTTCAAACTGTTGATTATTTAAAGAAGATGGTATCGATGAAACTTGCGCCGATTCTGGAAGTTTCATTTGATTATTCGTATTTAACGGTTGTCCGACCGGTTGTTGCGCTGACGACTGAAGTCGCTGACTCGAATTCAATGTTTGTTCTCTAGGTAAATTCATAGGTATCGCTTGCTTCTGAGATAAACCAGAATGTCCTTCGCTAAACTGATTCGATGGATTCAATGGCACATTTGAAACAAATTGTTGATTAGATTTTGAATAAGGTGGAGGTTGATTTAAATACGATACAGAAGTAGCACTTGGAGGTTGATTTAAATTTAACATCTGACCACTTTGTTGATCAACATTTTGTATTCCTGGATATTGTCTTGTGTTATTAGAACTTAAATCTGGACGGGTCTGCACAGTAGGATAATTTGTTTGAATCTGTGAAGAATTTGACTGTGGAAACCACTGAATATTTGGAGGTGGTGTGGCTGTTGTTCCAACCGGAGCTGCATGTGGCAAATTTTGATTGCGAGTAATCCCACCGCTCGTCTGAAATACACTAGAAGTACCGGAACTTGGTCTTATTTCCCCTGACATATAATGTGGAATGTTCTTTCCTTGTGTACCTATCGTGCTAATATTTTGTGAAGAAACTACAGAATTCACATTGATCATACTTTGTGAACTTAAATTATTACTTTGTGAGGATATTGTCGCTAAATTAGGTGTTGAAGCAATAGTAGATGGTTTTAAAACATTATTCTGTGTAGTTGAAACAGCAATATTTTTTCTATTGTCAATTAAAGAGCCTTGCAAATTATTGCTATTAAAAGATTTATTATTTATTTGACTAGCAACCGTTGATGAAACTGTTGAAACTTGTTGAGTTAAATTCGAATTATTTGATACACCTGTAGTAACATTTTGGTTCTGATTTACACTAATGTCACTTGCTTCAAGAGATATTTGTTTCATTTGCTGCATAACAGGTTCAGTGTTATTTAACTGTGTACTATAAGTTTTCAAAACAGTTTTATCATCTGAACTACCCGAACTTAGCACCTGCTTGTTACTTGTATGTTCTGAATTAACATCGTTTAATTTTGAAGACGAAACACTCCGTGACGATAAAGAAGTTTGAATAGATCCTTCGGAACTTTGATTATTCGTTTTCAAAGAGTTATTTTCACTTGAAGTTAGAGGATTTGGATTCAGTGTTGTCGGTGGCAGAGGACCTACTAATTGCACTGATGTATTGTTTAAATTCGTCACCAAAGAAGGTACCATTGAATTGATATTCATAGGAGCTAATAAAATATTTCTCGGAGTATCTTGAACTTGAGATAAAAGTATATTAGTATTTTGCTTTTGAGGATTCATTAACTTTGCATCGACAGTTTTATTCACAGGATTACTTGAATTTATTGGAATTTTACCCGGAGGCAAATTTGATTTCATTCCAGGAGGTAGCTGAGATGCTGGAATTTGATTTATAGCTGAAGGTTGATATTTCCAATTAGTATGGGGTGACGGATCACGAGATGAATTTGTAGAACTTTGAATGCCATTGATCGATGATACAGGATAATTTTGTGAAATATTTTGTTGATTCAAAGATGGTGATTTTCCAGGAGCCCACTGATGTGAAATCATACCATTAGGTATGTTCTGATTTATTGGCGTATGTGACATTTTTCGATCAGTTGTTCACTTAATACTGAATTCAAAAATAAACCTGTAAAAAATAATTATACAAAAAATAATAATATAGGAATATTAATTCAGGCAAATATATATTTTATAGAAACAATACCAAAAATCTCAAAATGTTCAATTTATTCAATAAAATAAATCCAACGTTAAAAACAGTTAAAAAATATATACATTAAGTTAAAATATTTAAACAATAGTTCAAAAAAAATATATCAACAACTTATTAAAAAATAAAACGAATTAAAAATATTCAAGGATAAATATAAAATATAATTTTATTTACTACTTCTGAACATACATTTGAAGCTTAACTGAAATCTAAGAATTGAAATTTTATAATCCAAATGTTCCTCTCAAACATAGATTATAACAGATTAATGAATTAGATGCATATATACTATTATCTCTTTTTGCTTCTAAAATACAATAATCTCAGAATTAACAAAAACATAAGTACAAAACCATATAACAAATATGATTATTACTCAGAGATTTACTAAGAAAAATAACCCAATTAAAAAATGTGTAATTTATCAAAATATTTCAAATACTTCAAAAGTATAGACATACCAACCACATACATTTAAATGATTATATAATGTTATCAGTTGAGCGTAACAAATAGTTCTTTTTTTATTAACATGCATATTCTATTTATTTAAACTATTCAAATAATATAATTAAAATTAAAGTTTTTATATAATTAAAACAAAATTCCTTTGCAAGAATACATGATTAATATATAAAAAAAATACATTCACCAAATAATTAAAATAGTTTCAAATTCGTGGAATAAATAATATATAACTTTTTAATGTGTTAATTTGTTTGTTTTCAATGTGTGTTAGTTTTTTCTTAAACTAACACACATTAGCCTTAATTACTTGTTCTTTATGATTAATGAAAAAATCGAACATTTACCTAAATTAATAAGATGATGCATACATCTTTCCAATAATGGGTTATTATGAGTTAGGAAATAAAAATCTAAAAAAGATAATTCTATATTCATAATTTTACATATAATTTTTCTTAAAAAAAGGAACTCGATAAAGTATTTAATAATTATTAAAATATGTTGTTTGGATAAAAATAATATACTAATAGTTTCATTCATAAACTAAATCGTAATTTCTTTTAAAAAACCGTACGATCAATTACTAAATTATGTAAATTAAGAGAGAACATAAAACGTAATCATACTTAAAAAGCATTTGATAGAAATACGTTTTTTTATAATAATTTCATATCCCGATATTACAAAAATGTACAATAAAATCTATACGGAATATAAATATAATCAGTTATAACAATTACTAAACACAATTTAAGATTTCAAAATTAAAGAATAATTTTTTTTATATGCCATGTTTAGGTCGACACGGTACATATACAGTAATAAAACTGCGAATATTTGGAGCATATTAACCATTCATTATTTAAAAGACCTTGTAAAGAAAACTGACCTACTTTTTTTAACGAGCAAGGTTACGTTATTACTTAAACTTTTAAATCTATCGATATTTTTGAAATTAAAGTAAATCTTCCAATATGGTATTATAATAATACAATATATATATATATATATATATATATATATATATATATATATATATATATATATATATACATGTCACATAAAATAAATAAACAAATTAAAAAATTCAATTACAACTATTTTATTATACATATGTAATTAAAACCCCATTTAGTTTTCTCAATTAAAAATTACTTTCAAAATATTCATGGATCTTCAATGTATAAATTGGGATTTCAAATATTAAATTTTACAATATTTTCACTGTTAATTCATATTTTAATTTACAATCAAATACATATATGAATAAACATAATGAACAATAGCCAAATATTTATTAATTATATTTTTACATATTTTTAAAAAAATCAAGTAAAAATCTGATACTTGAAAATAGTATTTATTTAATTACCTTGCTATTTACAAATACTTCTTTTAGAAAAAAAACTTTTAAATTTTTTACTGTCAATGACACTTTATATTATTTTTAAAACAGAACAAGGCACAAGTAAAAAGAGCACTAAATATACTTATTTATTTGACAAGTACGTACATACTGTAACGAATATATTTTAATTAAAATCTATTTTAATTAAACGATAGACTTTTTACTCGATACAAAGACTTCGCTCAAATTACAATGAATCGATTATATTTTTTATCTAAATATGTTTTATGATTTTTATCAGATTTATCTACAGAAATGAAACAATCTTGTAAAACTTTCTTTTCAAAAATCTGTCTTATTTTGATAGATAATGCTGCCAAATCATTAAAAATTACGTTCATACAGTGACTAAACCCTTAACCCTAAATTTTCTTTAAAAAAAGATTTATTTTACTTTCTGTAAACTAAATAAAATACTTACATGCACTATAAACATTTATTTGATCAAGTCGCTAACTGATTCACAATATAACACATTTATTACTAAGGTATTCACACATTTTCACAGATTTTCGCATGAAAACTATAAAATTTCGCCTATTGACACTCATCAACTTACGTGGCCGCAATTTTACTTCAGCGCTTCGTGCGGTAAATCACAAAAGTAGTTAGCGGGGTTAAACATCGTTCTGTTATTTCTGCTATAGTTAAATTGAATTAATACGTTTTTTTTTTTAGAAAATAACACTTTTTATACTCCTATTTTATTCATTATTTTTAAGAATATTCTAAAAAGGATATCAAATACAAATTTGAATAAAAAGAGATAAAAATTTGATTAATACGATTAAGAAATTTTTTTTAACTACTTACATATAGATTATAAACATTAATGACTAAATAAATTTAACAAAAAAATATAAAAACTATGCAATTTTAATCTTTTTTATTTATATTAGTATGAAGTTTTAAATAATACACAAATGATATATATATATATATATATATATATATATATATATATATATATATATATATATATATATATATATAATAATACGTAAAAATTAAAATATTTAATATTTATTTATTAAATAATAATTTATATTTATATGAAATCAATAATTGTACTTTAGCAAATAATATAAAAATATTGTAAAATAAAATTTCATTTACTTTTGCGTTCAAAAAAGTTATTTTTTATTCAATTTCTCTTGTGCTAAAATACTCAACATTTAATTCAAATACATAAACACAAAAAATTAAAATTTTCACCTTTCTTCTAAATAATGGTTTATCATTGATGGCATATTTTTATTTTAAATAATAGATTTCTTTTATAAAAAGTATATATAGGATAAACTGTACTGATAAAATATCATCAAAATTAGTATTATATACGTAAATTACAAATCATCTATCAACAAATATTTTTTTTGTAAATAACTGGCAATATTATTATATATATCCTTATAATGAAAATCTATACGACTTTCTTCCGTGATAATACAGAGGAATTACGTAGTAAATTACTAATCACTGATTTGCTTTTTGATTGAAATTGGACTTTTTCTCGCAATTGATAATATTTTATCATTTTACTCAAATATAGAACTGATAAGAAAAAATACTCGGTATACACTTGTTATAAAATTGTAAAAAGTCTCTTTATTTGATAACTCAACTTAATCTTTATACAGTACTGAACGTCATTCAATATATTTCATTCATGTGATAAGATTTTTTTTAAAAAAAAAAAAACAATTTAAACATTTACATAAGATTACCTAAAAATAGTATAAATCATGAGGAAAATGAATTGCTAAAATAATAGACAATGAAAAATATTTTATAATTTATTTAAATCTAGCAACGTTAAAATTAAAAATATTTTCTGATTTTCATTATATAATTATCATTTTTTTAAAATTTCATAAAAACAGAAAAAATAATTAACATTCAATAAATAAAAAAATAATTCAAATTTATTTTAATTCTTGCAATGCACTTATATATTGTCATCCAAATGTGACGCCTAGATTTGTGTTTTATTAAAAAGAACTATACACATGTTTCTTTTTAATAAAACACAAATCTAGATGTCACATTCGAATGACCACATATATCTTCCTCTCTTTCTCAATATATATATACCGTTTATTTTTTATATCAAAAAATAAAAACTAAATATAACGATTCATAAGACAAATCAAACTATACAGTAAAATATTTATAAATATATTAATTAAATAATTAACAAAATGTTCTACTTTTGTTCTTGCTAATGTGTTAATGTTGAAATAATGATTACTTTTATTAATGTTATAAATTAAAGTTCTAAATATTTTTTGAACGTTGATATTTTATTGTCAATAATATAATAGTACATAATTAAAATTTAATAATCACAACACTAATTTGTACATAAGCAAAATGTTTTATTTGAAACATTAATATGTGCTACATACTAAAATATAAAATTGATATAATTTATGCATGGAGGTGTCAGTTGACAACTAGTAATGTTTTAATTTTGAACACTAACAATACATAGACAACAATACAGTATAAACTATGTAACTTTGAAACATGATTCTCACAAAACATGAGATATCAAAAATTACTAAATTATTCTTCCTATATAAATATCATAAACGCATTAATACTTTTATTAAATATATATATATATATATACATACATACATATATATATATATATATATATATACACACGAGGGTCGTTTGATAAGTACGGTAAATTTATTTATTAATTTAACTCAATTTTTCAGTTTAGTTTTTCTTACTTTTTTATCATTCTTATCAAACGACCCTCGTATATAATGGTAATTATAGTTATAATTTTTCTTTCATTGAACAAACACTATTATTGAAGAAGTATGAAATATATTTAACAATTATTTGTTTTAAAAAATCATTGATTACATATATGTTAAAAAAGGTAATTACAAGCAATATTATCACAACTTATAAGCTATTTGAATTCATAGAGTAATGTTTTGGTCAAATATTATTACTATAAATACTGTATCAAATACAAAGAGCAATTAATTATTCACATATATGGTTGAACAATAGGGAATTACACAATAAACTGGTACAAATACAAAATGGTTTGACAATATTAGTATTTCATTTTATAAATAAAACTTTATATAATAGAATGTTGTCTTCTACTGTTTACCATTAGATCATATACAATATACTTCATCATGGTCAGTTTTAGCACTTATGTATGCTACCTTCAAATATCTTTGAATATTTAGAAGCATCAAGCTATCTGAATATAATATGAATATTTAAACTGATCATAATAGAATATATTAACAGTAACTGAACAGTAAACATTAGAAAAAACAATATAATGCATAAATAGACAACAAAACTATTTTAAAATAATGTATTTTTATAAATGAAAAATTCAATGTTATTTCTTACTTTCTTGGATATTCTAGTTATTTTACATTTTTTCATTAATAGTTAAATTCGTCAAACTGTGATAATTGTCTGTTCGATGTATAAAGATGAACTATAAAAATACAAAAAAATAATATAAAATTAACATTTTAAATAATTTCCTTATGAAAATTACAAAAATATTATATATGTTTATAAATATATATATATATATATATATATATATATATATATATATATATATATATATATATATATATATGTATATAAAATACTGAACATTGATACTGTTGCATAGTAACAGGTGGATGATAACTTGTTTAAACTTGTATATAAATAAATTTAACATTATTTAGTTTTATGAATAACATGAAAATGAATCAATGAAAATTCTTAAATGGGTATTTTAAAAACAGTGAAATAAATAAATCTTCAATATTTCAATGAAAACAAAGAAAGCTGAATTAAAATCACAATCACTTTACCATAAGTCATATAACTAAACAATATATAAAATATGTATATTCAACAACTTTTTTATCATATATTTAACTCAGCACACATTTAAACAACATATTTAAAAATGCAGACTTACATATTACCACTGCATATTTTTTTATGAAAAAAATTCTTATATTACTAATTAAAAATTGAACATCTTTTTTAATAAACACATGTAATTTAAATTTATAATTAAAATTATTCATTAAATTTAATTCTGTTACTATACAATTTTCAGCATAGTCTGTCTACTACTACAGATATGAATATAAAAATTCATTACATTTAAAAACAGTATTAAACATAATATAATCATGTATCAGTTAATTAATATTAACAACCTGCTCTTATAAATTACAACTACTGTACAATGAATCAAATATTTCAATCTTAAATAAACCATATTAAAAAAGCACATCAGTATTTTAGATTTTCTTTTAGTATACATTATAAACATTGTGATAAAATGGCAGTGATTGGAAATTGTTTACAGATATATAGTATTTTCTCATGTATGAATTACTACATTTAAGGCAACATTCTTTTATACTACATTATTTTCAACCATTTTAACTAAGCTATATTGATGTTAAAATGTGTAATTTACTATTTATAAGAGCAGTATATTTATGGATTATTACAAAAATATTTAATAATCTTATAAGAATAAGATTAGTTTTTAAATCATTAATAAAATAACAATAACAGAAGTTACAATTATGTCAATAAGAACTTTTAATCAAACATTTTTTTGCCAAAACCACAAATTCTTATATTTATATATAATGTAATGTAAGAAAATATATGAAATAACTAAAAGAATTTATTATGTATAATAACATATTATTGGATATTTTAAGGAAATTTTTTTTTTAAAAAAAATTAAATTATTTTTGGTCCCAAGATGAAACTTTAAACATTTTATTGAAATATTATGAAAAAACCCTTTCATTTAATCTGATCTTAGTCAGTTTAATGTATTAAAATGATTATTTTAAATAAAAATAAGTAAAAATTATTGAATGAATATACAAAATGCTTAATTTTTTTTACAATTAATGTAATAAGCATATTGTCATATATAAATATACAAAATTGTGTGTACACAGTTTTATCATTAAAAATAATCAAACATATACAAACATGATCTAACAAGCAGCAATAAATTGAATAACACATCTGAGGGTAAAGATTTTTTAAAAAATGTGTACTTATTTGAAACATTAACTTAAAATTCCAACATATATTCTTAGTATTAAAGTAATGTTAAATGTCTATATAATTATATTATATAAATAAATTGCACTACAAAAATGTTTAGAGCAATAAAAATAATTTTCTTACATTTTTCTTTACAAATGAAATAAATAAAAGAAGACAGCAAAACATTTATTATAATACAGAAACTTTAAAAATTAATTATATGCACACACATTCCATTCACACATAACAAATACAAATATATATATCATACCTACATACATGCACATATTTTATATATATATATATATATATATATATATATATATATATATATATATATATATATATATATATATACATAAATATACACACACACAGTGCATGTGCATATTAAAAAACCTTTTTGTAACCTTTTCAACCCTCTTTTATTTGTACCAATTTATTAGTAGTTATATTAAGTGCACTTTATTATTCAACCGTATCTATTTGATCACACATTTTATTGATATTATCATATAAGTGACATAACTTTTTATTAACCAACAATTTTTTCATTTCCTCACTGACTTTTGATTCATGCAAATGATATTTCAACTTATCACTATTAATAATTTGATTTAATAAGGTAAATACATTTTCAACTACTTCTTTTTCGATGGTTTTATGATATTTTGAAAATAATAATGCTAAATTTGGTCCAAGATTACCATTTACTAAAACATTTTCTACTTTTAAAACCCCTTTGTTTTCATCTATCTTTTCAGCATTTTCATCTTCTTTATCAACATCTGAATTTTCAGAATCATTTTTATTATTTTGTAAACATGTTAATACAACTAAATTTAAAGCTAACAAAGCTTCAATTTGCATAACAGTATGTTGTGATGGAACCATGTCTATTAAACATTTTACTGTATCATTTACATTTAAAATTGTTATATATGATTCACAATTATGACAATTTTTTATTAACCAAGCTACAAGACGAGATGATTCTCCTTTTACACCTAAATGATCAGTATTATAGCACCAAAATACTAATTTTTCTAGAAAGTCAATTCGTGATGACAGTTCAACTGCAATTTCCTCTAAAATAAATACATTACCATAAAATATTTTATTTAAAATAAATATAAAAATATTTTTGATATAATAAATCCTACTTTTATCCCTTCTAAAATAATATATTAAAATTACAAACCTTGCCCATCAACTATCATTCTCAAAGTTCCAAGTAATTTAAAAATAACAGACATGTGTTCTATACAAAGCATTGGATATATGATATCTAATATTCCATCTTTTAGAACTTGTGATTTATTTTGTGCTGGAATGACAAGATTTCTAAGAGCACTCAATACAGCATGCTGTATTTTAATATCACCATCTATAGTATTATGTCTTGACAGTATGTCTTAAAAAAAAATAGTAAATAAATAAATAATTTCATATATATATAGAAAGAGAGAGACAGAGAAAGAGGGAGAGAAAAAGATAGTACCTAAAAGTTTTTTAGATATGCCTTTTTGCACCATATCTATACAATGATTATCTTTACGTGCAAAATTTCCCATGGCCAATACACCAGTTGCTTGTAAATCTTCATCATTTGATTCTAGCCAACTGACCATATTATCATAAACAATACCATTGCCATTTGAATAAAGGAGTTCCATAGACTCATCTGAAATTAACATAATTAAATTTGATACTCAAATTGTTAAATTTTACAAAAACCAACCTCCAGTTAAAACTAAAACTATTAAATCACAAGCCATTTTCATTAATGCTCTACTATCTTCATCATTAGCCAATTCTTTGTGTTTTTCTAATAACCCAAACATTAATTCACAAAGTCCATTTTTTGCAAGATGAACTTTAATCTCATCTAAAAAAATATTACAAAATTGAATTATATATATATATATATATATATATATATATATATATATATATATATATATATATATATATATATATATATATATATATATATATATATATATATAATTGGCATATATATATTTATATTACCATTTTCAGTTTGTCCATGAAGAATTTCTAAACATAATTCTGAAACATCTGGATTAACAGAAGCCCCTAAAATATCTATTAAACTTTGGCAAATACTTTCTGTTATCCATATTTCTCCCTCATTATCAAGAAGTAGAGTTAAAATCAAAAGTAAATGTGTTACTGAATCTTCTGAAGTATCAAGCTGTTCTGACTGTATTTTCAATAATTTTTCAACTACTTTTAATGTATCAATTTCCAGTGCCTTTTTCTGTATATCTTCATTTGATACTAAAAAGTTAAACAACAAGCCACATGCTACTTTTTGAATCTGTTTTAATTTTTCTTTGTATGTTCTCTCAAAATCATTTCTTTCGCTTACTTCTTTTTTTCTACAATGATTAGAAACCACACAATTGTCACTAGCATTAGAATCACCTACATTCGTTTTTGAAGGAAATAAAAAGCAATCTAAATTTTTATCTATTAGATTGACAATTTTTTCAAGACCTTCATTTTCAAATAATATATTTCTTACTGTATTACTTTCACAACATAAATTTCCTAATGCCCTACAAGTTTGTATCTGTAATGATAAATTATCAACATCAAGAAGCTTTAACACATTTAAAATCAGTACTAATTGAGATAATTTATTTCTATTAGTAACTGTTTTTGCAAGTTCTGCAATAGCTTTCGTAGTTGAAATCAGTACATCATTGCTTTCATTTTTTAATAAAGTTTCAAATGGAGTAATGTCATGAATCAATAAATTTTTTGTCTGAGAAATACTTTCAAGCTCTTTTATAATATATTCGTTATTTTCGTCATCGATGTATTTTTGTAAATTCGATAAGTTCGCATGAAGTGTTGAACCTACAACAATAATATTCATTTATTTACCAAGAAAATACGTTTAACAATAACCAAGAATTGTACTAAAAAGGAATAATGAAATAATGTTGTATTTTAGTTTAAAAAAAACATTTATTATTTTTATACTTCACATACCTTCCATTATAAATTAATAAAAAAACATATTTATTTTACAACAAATGTACTCTTTGATATCACTGTTGTGACATGACACATCTCCAATGCAGTAATTGAGAACGGTTACATTTCATACGTTTAAAAACGAACTATGATATGTACCTCCTTAATTGACATATATATATATATATATATATATATATATATATATATATATATATATATATATATATATATATATATATATATATATATATATATATATATATATATACATATATATATATATATATATATATATATATATATATATATATATATATATATATATATATATATATATATATATATATATATATATATATATATATGTATATATTTACAAAGTAAATAATTCTACAGTACTCACAACTCTTAAGTAATTATTACAAAGTTAAAACAAAATACTGAAAAGCACATATAATATACCATGAACGCTATTAAAACAGTGAAAATATATATGAAATTCAAAAAAATAATATGAGTTTCAAAAAAATATATGTATATCTATTGATGAATTCAGTACATTGAGAAATTGAGCATGATATGAATTAATAGCAATTGCATTTTTAAATTTAATAAGAATTACAAAAGAATTTCAATTGAACAAGATTATAACAATAATTGGCTTTTCTTAACATTCGTAATGAAACTTTTCAATTTAATGATTAAATTTTAAAATTATTACTTTATAGAATACACCCGCGCAAATATGGATATATACATATATATACATATATATATATATATATATATATATATATATATATATATATATATATATATATATATATATATGTATGTATGTACGAGTATTCATACACGAACACGAGTCTGCTTAAGGGAGTTAAAACATGAATGAAAAATCCTCACCAACCCGCCTGATCAGCGTAGTGACTATGATGAAGTACCATGAATGATAATATTCAATGAGGCCTTCATCTAGCAATAGACTGATATAATAAACTAATATGTAGATATAACCGAATATATATAGTAATATTAATCATCAGCAAAATTATTCTTTCATTTAAAATATATTAAATATAAGAAATTTATTTATTGTTCTCGAGAAATTATTTTATTTATAAAAAAAAACTATTGTTTTAATTGTACCTACTGATTTAAAAAAAAATGTATGAAAAATATTTTTTAACTATAATGTAGTATTTAATTTCCATTAACGAAATCAGTAATTTTATGTTATACTTTTGAATTTCTAATTTAAAATTTAATTTTAACGTGATGTAAATAAAATAAAATTAAATTACATGACTTTGATCTATGATAAAGTAATAATTAAAGTATATAACATTATTGTCATCAAAATTAATTATACCAATGATTATTTTATAAAAATAGACATATATATATATATATATATATATATATATATATATATAGAGAGAGAGAGAGAGAGAGAGAGAGAGAAAGAGAAGAAACTAGTTTTAAAACCAAATTAAACCATAAATTTAAATAAGTAATATACAGAAATCTAACAAATGTATGATAAATTATGTGAAAAACAGTTTAATTAATCAATAAATTTGACACAATAATCCTCAACAACAACCATAAACCGCAAATTGTATTTCATAAACAATAGACTAGTTTATTTGCACTAATTTTCGATGTAGTTAATCACCCATTCATCTTTTGAAAATTTCTATTCTGTCAGAAATTTTATCTTCAAGAGAGTGAAATCCACTAAACTTCCCATATCCCTTATTTTTTTTATAATCTAAATTGAATTTTCAGTTTTTTAGCTAATAGTTCAGAATTCAATTAAGATTGAAATGAGTTATCAAATTTTTTTAAATACATTATTGTATTCATCTTCGTAACTGTTGAAATATTCTGATACTTTGTTGTACAATAATAAACCCCAAAAAAATTTTTAGACCTTTTTCTTTATTGGTATCTCTCAACAATAGCATTAAATATATACATTTTACATAAACCAGGTTTTTTTGAAAATTTTTCCTGGACTATCACAGACATTTTCAAAAAACTCATACAATAATCATAAACTCATCTAATAATTAGTAAATTAGCTTAAGCTAGCACACTACAAATTGTAAATCAAATAGCCGTACCATTGTATATGTAATCAATTACCGATAATAAATCTTTTCTCATTCTGATAGCATTAAATACATTTACATTTTCTAGAAATGCTTAAATACTTTTTTTAAAACTGTGTCATCTTTCGAACTCTCTTTAACTTATTTTTCTTTTACTGTTGAGTTCGAAAAATAAGTTTATATATACATATATATATATATATATATATATATATATATATATATATGTATACCAAGAGCTTCGCCTCTGCTCATCTCGCTCGCCGACTTCCCTCCACGAAATACTTGCACTAGCGAATGATGTTTGTTTGCAATCGTTATGGTTCGCAGGTAATCGTTCACGATCGGAGTAGATTAATGACATTAGTTTTGTGATGAAATTATTTTATATATATATATATATATATATATATATATATATATATATATATATATATACATACATACATACATATATATATATATATATATATATATATATATATATATATATATATATATATGTGGCGATTACGAAACGACGATTTGCAGGTGGTCAATTCAATATAGTAGTGTTAGATCTAGTTGTTGAAAGATCAATAGCAAATGCTAGATCTAGTTGTTGAAAGATCAATAGCACTTGCCCTTGTGTAGCAGTCAGTGAAGAAGTATCGTATTACCTACTGTGGCGGTTACGAAACGACGATTTGCAGGTGGTCAATTCAATGATAGCAGTGTTAGATCTAGTTGTTGAAAGATCAATAGCAAATGTTAGATCTAGTTGTTGAAAGATCAATAGCACTTGCCCTTATGTAGCAGTAAGTGAAGAAGTATCGTATTACCTAAAATGAACGCTCCCTTAACCGCCTGGACGCGAGTTACGGGGAAAGGGAGAGGTATGTGCTGAGCGACGACGCAGGCGAGATGTACCAGATAGTGACGATAATAAATTGAGAAAGGGGGTTCTATACAATATATACGGACATCAAGTTCGACTACAGCAGAGTGTGTTGGTGCCCATCATCACGAACCGGGATCTTGTATATTAAGAAATAAGTGCATATATATAATTAGTAGATCATTATAACAAACAAATGTATATATTGTTGTACCTGAATATAGAACAATAATAACTCGAACAATTTATTTAATCAAACCTCTACTAACTAGATTCGACGAACCACGTCATTCCAAACATCAACCACCACAAATCTTTTCTGATTCTGATAGTATTAAATACATTTACATTTTCTAGAAATGCTTAAATACTTTTTTTTAAAACTGTGTCATCTTTCGAACTCTATTTAACTCATTTTCTTTTACTGTTGAGTTCGAAAAATAAGTTTATAT
The DNA here is from genome assembly GCA_029203775.1 of Neoneuromus ignobilis. Classification (NCBI taxonomy): domain Eukaryota; kingdom Metazoa; phylum Arthropoda; class Insecta; order Megaloptera; family Corydalidae; genus Neoneuromus; species Neoneuromus ignobilis. The sequence continues at coordinate 4,303,382 of CP092087.1, read as the reverse complement.
ATATATATATATATATATATATATATATATATATATATATATATATATATATATATATATATATATATATATATATATATATATATATATATATATATATATATATATATATATATATACCAAGAGCTTCGCCTCAGCTCATCTCGCTCGCCGACTTCCCTCCACGAAATACTTGCACTAGCGAATAATATTTGTTTGCAATCGTTATGGTTCGCAGATAATCGTTCACGATCGGAGTAGATTAATGACATTAGTTTTGTGATGGAATTATTTTATATATATATATATATATATATATATATATATATATATATATATATATATATATATATACAGCTGGGTCTGTTTTTGTGCGGATTATTTTAATGCGATTTTGAAGTTATGCGATTCATATTTCTTCTTAGTACTCTTTATATGAATTGTTTTTAAGAATTCCTTTAAGCGGTTATTTAATTCAACGAAAAGCTCTTCAGTTTTATGAACAAATAAAGGAATCAGAGTCATTTACTTCCGCTTTTCAATCTGATAAGGAATGTTCGGCTAGCAAAGGATGGTTAACCGGGTTTTTAAAAAGGAATGCACTGCATAACGTGAAGATTACGGGCGCGATTGCATCGGCAGATGAAGAAGCTGCCAATTTTTTTTAAACAAATTACGTTAAACGCACTTTTCAATTTATATTGAATAAACTAGAAAATGAGTCAATAACAGTAGTTGACGCATGGAAAAAAATTCTCTCTTTGACTGTATAAATCATGTTGCATTTGCTATTACTCAAATAAATTAACAAACTTTAAATACCTGTTGGAAAAAGGCTTGGCCTACATGTCTTGAAAACAGTGCAGGTATTCACTTTCTTTTTTATTTTCTTATTTTTATTTTAAACAGTGCAGCTATATGATAATTAAAATATGTATGACAAATTCTAAAATAAATTACACATATGTACATATTGCTTTGAATAAAATTAAATAGTTAATTAAAAAATAAAGTAAAAAGCTTTGTTTTGTATCAATTTTTTGCAGATATTTGAAATTTTTTTAAGCATTCTTTATTTCCCGTTTTTTATGCGAATTTTAGAGTAATTTCACTTTGTAGCTTTGGTTTTATGCGGTATTTGAAAATTACGGAACGTATCCTTAATTTTTCAATATAAGTTAAATCTTTTTTTGTGCGATTTTTTTTTAATGCGGTTTTCTACGGAACGTATCTACCGTATAAAAACAGATTCAGGTGTTTATAGAAATGAAAATTGACAACATTTATCGATAAAACAATCTATTAATTATTGTATAAATATACACAGAAAAACTTTTTAACCTTACAACATATATAAAACTAGGTAAAAAGATGGTAGGAAGTTAGCCGTAGTCATAAAATCCTACAGGAACAAAATCATTTATTTCGAGATATAAATTGTTAATAATATATATATATATATATATATATATATATATATATATATATATACATTTAAAAGTTTAATTAAAAATACATATTAAAGTAAAATTTATTTTACATTTATCAATTACTAACTTAGTAATTTATAATGATACACTTAATGATAATAAATTAAATATATTTTTTCACAAAATGAATTTATTAAAAACATTTTTTTGTCAATGATTTCAAAAATAATAGCAAAAAGATTTAAAAATAATAATAGGCTTTTATATAAGTGAAACTATTTTTTAATTAATATTTGGATCAATACTAATTACATAGAAATAAGCTATTTTTATAATATTCATTTACAATCTGATGTTTAATAATTATATATATATATATATATATATATATATATATATATATATATATATATATATTAAAAGAACATTTAATAAAGCCTAAATACAACAACGGATAATTTTTAATTTATATATATATATAAATATAAATTAAAAATTGAATATGAAACAAATGTAACATACATTTTTTATTTGTGGTTTGAATCTCGATAATCATTTCGGAGAAACTGAAATCGCGCGCAATTACGTATATATAACTATAAACAATGCCATTGATGGTGTTCGAACTAAAATGCAGTTTTACTTAAAGCTCGAGTACCCGCGACAATAAACGCCAGTGCAACGACAGTACGCGGCTGGTAGCGCATGAATCTCACAGCCCTCCTGGATCGATGCAGATAAATGCAATGTTATGATTGGTTGAATAAAATCAATAGCCGCCAAGCTCTTTATCGATTTTTGCCATGCTTTACCCGCCACCCGATGCTACAATATATCTAGCCAATAATTGTAGACTCACACTTGTGCAGTTCTGTCGAACAACACTACTTATACTTGTTTTGGCATCGTCTTGAAAAATTCAAATGTGATAATGTTTTTTTAATATAATTGCTCAATACTACTGATACAGCACTCTGTAATACAAAATCTTCAATATTTATTGATAGTGATTTCAATAATATGAGGTTTCAAGAGTTTGCATATTAATAATTTTATGCGTGTGCGATTTATTTGGAAACAGGTAAGTTGTGATATGATTTTAACAATTACCAGATTTTTATTTATCGATCAATTATTCTATTAAATGTTATTCAAGTCATATTTATTTTATTCAATATAAATGTACATTGTAATTTCTTTTTTTCTAATATAATTTTATATATTTTTTCAAAACTCGCCTAAATATATCAAAATCTATACAAGGATAAACAACATACACACGCGTCTCACTCACAAACAAACATACATACATACATACATACATATATATATATATATATATATATATATATATATATACATATATAATTAACACGCACACACACACACATATATCAATATATATTATAAATTTTATGTATGTATGTATATGTATATATATATATATATATATATATATATATATATGTGTGTGTGTGTGTGTGTGTGTGTGTGTGTGTGTATGTGTGTGTGTGTGTGTAATTTGTACAGAAATTAAATAAAATATTTTTTTATAATTGATTAAACATTACTATTTTACGTTATATACGCAATATAATCTGTTATACTAGATTTATTGAATGACAATTTATTGATTTTATTGTAGAGTGGTCTACTAAGTTTATAGGCGACACTTGTAAAAGTCGTCCGAATTAATTAACTTGTTCACAAAATAAAAATATTTTCCGAAATTCTAATATACGATGGCAACATTATCGAGTGATAATTATCAATTAAAGTGGCATAGTTTTGGCGCGCATTTACATTCTTCCGTAGCAACATTACTCCAATCTGAATGTTACACGGATGTTGTGCTCTGTACGTGCGATGGAGGACAAATTAGAGCACACAGATTCGTCCTCTCGCTCTGTAGCGCTTATTTTCAAAGTATATTCAAATATCACATTAAAATGTTATCTACCCTTCCAGTATTTGTTGTATTACCAGCCGAAATCGATTACTTAACATTAAAAACATTAGTTCAATACATGTATTGCGGCGAAACAACTGTTTCGAACGATATTTTGGAAAATGTTTTAAAAGCGGGGGATTGTTTGAAAATTCGTGGACTGTGGCGCCCGAAAGAACCCCCGGAAACGAGTACACCGCCACAACAAACTATTCAGAAAATAGCACCGCCGTTAGAAACTCAAACGGCTAATAAGAAACCCATGCCGGTTATGAAAAAAATCGTTATAACCGGAGATAAAATGAGACTTTCTAATGATGTAGTCCCCTCAGTACCTAAAAGTATAATTCAATCTACCGGAAATGTACCTATAAAAATTGCAATCAATCCAGAAAACGTTTCCGCCGATTCCAATAAATGTAAGATAGTTGAAAAGAACAGTGATCTTTTGAAAATTGGTAATGCGTCAGTAAAAATACAATCTGGTAGTAACTCAATAATTCAATCCACGAACAAAAATGATGTAGCTATTCCAGGATGTAGTGGAATAAAAACAACGATAGATAATAACGATCAATTGAATAAACAAATCGATCATAATAGTGGAAGTGAAAAATCTGACAAATTGGTTAAAATAGTTCTGAAACGCAACAATACAGAGTCTGATGATCATGAGAAACACGAAGAAAATAAAGTTAGTGGAAACGATAGTGAAAAATATCTTGTTATCAAAGAAGAACCGATCGAATGGGAGCAATTAGATAATGTCGATTTGTCAGAAAATGAACTATTTCACACGGAAATGACAATAAAACCAGAAATCATTTTTCATAATGACGACGACGACGAATATCAAATGCAAATTGAAGAAGACAAAGATGAGGACATGTACTCTCCATTAACTTGCGAACTTTGTTCAGAAACGTTTTCTTTGCCAGCAGACTGGGTCAAACATATAGAAGGACATGCAGACTTACACCAACCTGCTAAAAGACAGAGAAGAGGGAAACCTGTATCGGTAATTTATATATTTGTATTTATGAAATGTTTTCCTAAACGTTCGCTATTATTAATTTTATGTCAGTGTTGCTACTATAATTCATTTATTAATATATATAATTAAATATGTGATTTTTAAGGATGATAACACAAAATTACCACCATTAGTTTGTGATTTGTGTCAAAAAGCTTTTCCAACACCGGGAGAATGGGTTCGACATATACAACAAACACATACTGAACATGAATTAGCTCTCAGTAATAACAGTACTCCGCCAAAAAATAAACAAATTAAATCTTCAGGTAATGTAAACTGTATTACGTTTCATTTACTATTCTTTTGATTTTAAAGGTAAATAATTTTTTAATAATTATTTCTATTTATACATTAAATCGATTATGATAAATGTTAAATTTACGAATCAATCAAACACAATGACTTCGCGCTAAATTTTACAATCGATAAATCACTCCAAAGGGAAATTAAATATCTTCTTTAGTATACTTCCATGAATAATATTTCATATAATCAATTAAATACTCATTGTTTGGTGCATTAATATAATGTAATGATAAAATGGCCCAGTATAAAAACATACTTGTATTGATTTATAAAAAAAAATATTAAAGTAAATTAATAATAATAATATAAAAATAATTAACAGTATACAAAAATAATAATAAATATTTTTATAAACAAATTTAAAAAATACTTATTACCATCGTTTGATTTTTGAAAATAATTTATTATCATAAATTAAATCAGATTAATTATTATTAAGACTGACGATAAACATATCACAAAATAATAAAAACGAAATTAAAATGTCGCCAAATTTAATTGAAATTTTAAATGTTTACTTACCAAATTACATCTATATTACATACATTATATAAAAATGGCAATAAAAAATCACATACGTTTATATTATACAACAAATATAATGTAAACACACATGTATATTTTTATAACTGTTTTAAAATATTATTTTTTTAAGTTTGCTAAAGTGTCAAAATATTTAATTAATAACAATGAAATTAAAACAGCAAGATTTTTTTAAAAAAGATGATAAAATACATATTACTATAAAGCAAATTGGTTAAGTATTAATATTATATAAGAATCTGAAGGAATAAAAGAAAATGGAAAGATGGCTTAATCACTTAAGATTGCTGATGATATTATTTTCTCAACAATCCCAGATAAACTTAAAAAAGAATAGAATTGAAGAGTCAAAAAATTAGTCCTATGATGAACTTCAGTAAGATAAAAGTAATGTTCAATGAATTTTCAAATCAAACAAGAATCGAACTAAAAAAATATATATATAAGTTAAAAACTATGTATATCTGAGATAACTCATTAACACTAAAGGAATATTTTTAGATGAAGTGAACAGAATAAAAACATAATGGTGTCAATTCGAAAGAAATGTACATATTATGAAACTGGATATTCCTCTATATTTAAAAAACAAAGTTTTTAATCAATGCATCCTACCTGTTCTCATTTGGCAATGAAACATGGGTCTTACATGCCAATAATTCAGCGGCTGTATACAACACAAACAAGCATGAAAATGTGCATATTAAAAATACAAGAAAAGATAGAAAGAGAACCAAATGTATCTGAAATAAAACAAAAGTTACAGATGTTATAGCAAAAGTGAAAAGTTGGAAATAAAAATGGGCCAATTATATAGCAAGAAAAGAAAAATCACAAATAGATAAGGTAATTTAATGATTGGGAACTTAAATATATGAAAAGGTTCAGGAAAAGACCTATGAATATTTGGGACAAATAGAAAATTCGTTGGACTGAACTAGAAAAGTATTAAATAGTCTGAAGTGAAAATTTTTGGGAAAGACTTTCATCCAGTAGTCAATAGAAAGAAACTGATTATATATATATATATATATATATATATATATATATATATATATATATATATATATATATATATATATATATATAATCAACTAGTGGTGTGATGGCTAACAATACCGCCTATTACTCAAAATTCCCCAGTTGGAGAATATAGGAGAAATGGGTTCTTCAGCTTAGTAAAGACAACCTGTTTAAAGGTAAATCTTGAATAAAAAAATTTCATCAACTCACGTGGTTATTGTATTGAGTATCACTAAGTATCAGTGAATGATAACAACATTCAATGAAGTTTTCATCCAACAGTGAGCTGATATGATCTGATTATATTTATTTAAAAATGCTATAATAATCATTAAAAAAGTGACTAAATATATTTTTAACTTAAGTTTTTGTTAAATTGATATTACTAATTGTACATAAAACCTAATTTCAAATTAATAAAATTATTTTTTTTAGCAAATCTGAAAATATGTGCAATATGCAACAAACGTTTTCCATCACATGCAAGTATGGTGATTCATGCCCGTACTCATACAGGAGAAAGACCATTTGTTTGCACTTTATGTAATAAAGGTTTCAACGTAAAAAGTAATTTATTAAGACATTTACGAACTTTACATGACAAAATTTTAAATTCAACTGAACTAACTGATAAAAACGATGAACAGTCTTCGTAAGTGAACTTGTTACACAAATGCCAAATTGAATATTATAAGTGATGACTGCCAATATCATTGTGAAATTTGTAATTATTTATCATAAAACTAAATGTCATTAAAAAAAATGTATATTTTATTTTTTACACAATTATCATTACAAATATACATTTTGCCTTTTTTAACTTTCATTGATAATAATCGAGATTCCCTCACTGATACGAAGACTGCTACTTAATTGTAATTGTGAAAAAAATTGATATTGGTTCGCCAATGTATTTCTTATAAGTCTAATAAACACTTATATCATAATTTGTTTTATTTATAATTTTCATTAAAAAAATTTATTCATTTTGCCCTATTCTTCCTTGAACAAAGAAATTAGTTTTAATTTTAATATAGAAAAGATGCATTCCTAGTATTTTTAATCATACACTCTTAGTATATTTTGGAAAAATCATTTAAATTTAGCAATTATTTTAAAAATAAGACAATTTTGTATTTATTATATTAATTTTTCATAAATTCTTTGTGTACAATAAAAAATAAGTATTCATGTAACAAAGATGCAATATGTATCAGATTATGTATATACACATACATACGTGTATATATATATATATATATATATATATATAGAGAGAGAGAGAGAGAGAGAGAAATGTAAAATGTTTATTTGTTGAGTATTTTAACATTTAAAATCAATTTTTATACATTATTTCCAATTGAATGATAAGCCTTGATTATAAAAAAAATGTATATTTAAAAGTTTCATAATACTATTACAAAATATCTTAGTTTAAAAGTATAACAAAACATTTATGTTTCATAATAATGATAATAAAAACAAAAAAATTAATTTTCATCATCTTCAATTTTTGGTGCTAAATAATAACGAATATGGCCAATATCAGGAATTTTGTATTCAACTACCAAAGGTACATCTGCAGACATTGATAACTGAACCTATATAAAAAATATAATTAAATCAAAAGCACTAACAAAAAAACATTTTTTCTTAATAAAATATAATTCAATTTTTATTTTAAAATTCACATATGAATTTTAGTTGATTTTTGCTATGAAAATCTCAATACAGTCAATAAAATAATAAATGTACATATAAGATTGATATAATGTACAGCTAGTTATTTGGACATGATTATTTAAATATTATATTTAAGAAAATAATTTCTAAAGTTTCTTTATAACTTACAAAATATTTATAAATAGCATACCTGATTTGCTAAAGGTGTTGCTTTAGTAAATGAATTTAAATATTTACAAGCAAAAGTCAATGTAACTGGTTCTTGCATTTCAATAATCACTGCTTCTTCTTCTTTATCTATTGTTGATGTTTGAGCCAACTTAATATTAGCAGATCCAATATCACCTGCAGCACTAAACTTAACTCCATCTTTTGTACAAGCAATTAAAACACTTTCACCAAATTGTGATAAATCTCTACAAATACGTGCAAATTCACCACTTGGCATCCGAATAACACAAGCATAATCAGTTTCCTAAAAAAATATACACAACTTAGTTCATACATCCTATATATTTATTATATAAGAGAGACGTATTCAGCAAATTTCTTTAATAAATAAAAACAAACGTTTTAACATATTAAATACTTACTGGAATTCCAAGATGTTCCTGATCTAAATTCATTAATTTCATTTCATAATCAGACACTTTTTCTTGGTTTTGAGATTCAAACATAAAAGTAATTGTATCAGCATTATCCTGAGCTTTCATTGTTACAGTATCATCATTACTTGCACATTTCAATATTTTTGTCATACTAAATAAAAATATTTTAAATGAATCACTCACCCCCAACACTACTACATTTTATCTGTTCAATAATTCAATTAGAAACATTTAGGCAAAGTGGGTAATAAGAAGAAATTTGCTACAATACTAAAATAAATAGAAATATTTTTCTCTCGCCTAACAATTAAAAAAAAATGTCTTACCTATTTAAATTCATACCCATTGACAGATTTCTATCGCATCTATATTTATCAAAACCATCAGATCTTAACGTTAAAGAAACTAAACTAACGTGAGAAACATCCATTGCTTGTAATGAAATACCAGAATCGGTACAATCAAATGTTGCTTCATTTAATAATTCTTTTATAGCTTCTAATACTTTTTTCAAAGTAGAACTTTGTGATAAACGTGCTTCAAACATTTTTAATAAATTAATTAAATTTGAAATAAATAAAACAGTAATAAAATACAACTAGCTAAAACAGATTGACGTTTCCCGCTAAAGGTATATGAAAGCTCTGAATGTACTGAACAGCAACAATTTCGCGGCAAAAGATGAGTCTTTTATAAATTCACAATGATCGTGTGTATCTCTCTCTTACAGCCACAAATACTATATTAAAAATTGTCACAGACAAACATTCACAAAAACTTTTGATATTTCTATGCATACACCGGGAAATGAAATGATTGGTTGAACATGTTTCTTAGATGTAATCATATTGGTCATTTGTCGTCAATAATTCAGGATGTAATCAACTTTGTATCAACATAAATGATTTAATCAACTATTCGAATTAACATATTTGGGGGAAAAGGATATTGAATTGTTAACTTATAAAAAATTGAGACATTTATCCAAACGCACCAAACTAAATGTACATACATACATATACATATATATATATATATATATACACATATACATATATACATATATATATATATATATATATATATATATATATATATACATATTGCATACACAATTGTATACATAATCCCCTTAATAATAGGAGATATTTATACAAAAGTTACATTATTTTATGAACTGAGAACTTAAAAATCACAAACAATTTCTATAATTCAAATTAACTTATTTGTTTCAAGAAACACAAATTTTACATTAACAACAAATATCATGAAAATAAAATACAACCTGACATGAAGTACACAAAAAAAAAAAAAAAAAAAACAATTATCAACTTTGAAATAAATTCAATTATATTTGCATGCTAGTATGGTTTTAAATATATATATATATATATATATACAATAGTAACATTAAAATAAAGTGAGTATTAATCTACAATGTATAATTCACAAACATTTATTGAAAATAAATCAACATTTTATATTATAATAGCCTCTATAGTAGGTAATGACTTAAAACCAAATAATGATACAACATTAATAAAAGTATGTAGAATAAACCAAAATACTTCTTATATGAAATGATCATTTAAAAAAATACATTTGTAAATATATTTATATAAAAAATGATTCAATAACATTGTTATGAACACATTTCCATGAAGTAAAATCATTACAATTAAAATATTGTATGGATGTAATGAAAAATGTATGAAAAAATATAACATAAGTTATATAAAATAGGAAACAAAATTTAATTATATACTACCTAACATCACACATATTACAGAGGTTAAACAATTCTCTGAATAATGAACAATTGATAAAGCTAATTAGCATCATTAACTCAACTAAATGAAAAAATTGATACTCAATAGTATATGAATGACACTGTTAGGGTTTTGTGTCAATCATAACTTGGTAGAAAAACCATTCTTCTAAAAATGATGGCACAAATGCACTGCATTTAGTATACTTGACAGGTGGATGTAGCTTCATTAACTGTTTTTCATACATTTTTAATGCTTCAGGAGAACTAGCACCATTACCCTATTTTTAAAAAACAAATATTTATATATACATACAAGCAAAATATATATATATATATATATATATATATAATTTTATGATTTTAAAATTCAGTACTATAATTATAAACACAAAATTGAATTAAAAAATGTAATTAAACATGATGTATTAAAAAAAATGTGTATGTATTTAAACTGATTGTAATCATCAACATACATGTGTCATAAATTTTCCATCAGGCTTAAGAACTTTAAATGATTTTTCTAATATTGTAATAATAAAATTCCATATTTCTCCACTAGGTGTATCAGATATAGGAATATCAGTTAAGTCCCCAAAAATATAGTCAAATTTTCGTTCTTCTTCTATATACTTATCAAGTGATTTCATACAATCATCAACAATAATCTAAAAAATATATTTATATATTCAAAAACATTATGAAACCAATATTTGCTTTTTTACCTCATAATTAGGACCTCTTCTTTTTTCTAAGACATTACCACAAATAGATTTCATATATTCATTACATGCTCTCATTACAACTTCATCAATTTCTAACATTGTTATCATTTTTGGATTTTCTTTTAATAATTCATATAATAGAGCACCATCACCACCACCTACAATTATACATTTAAAGAATTTTTAAGTACAATATTAGAAGTTTAACTTTTTTAAAAAATACCTAATATGATGATTTCTTTATCTTCATAATTTTCTTTTCCTCTTTGCATTAATGTCTCTGTGTATATAAGATCAGATTCTGCTAAATCTAAAATATAGTACTATAAATAACATGCTAAATAAAAAAAATCATATACATATATAATTGAACATACTTTGAAGCTCATCCAAAACAAGCATATTCCCAAGACTCTTAGAATGCACAATTTGTACTTTTTGAAATGGAGAACGTTCTTCAAATACAAGTTCATCAATATCATATTCAAGTAAACGATCATCTAAAACAGAATACTTTTTTTTACTCAATACAGTTATTTTTATTTTAAAAACAAAAAATTACATTTATTTTATAAAAAAATAAAATAATGCATACATTTATGTATAGGTATATTACTAATATAAACAAATAATAAACATGTATTTATAACATATATCAATATCTTATTAAACTAAACATTTTAGTTATTCATTTTAAATAAAAATTACACATAAATATAAACATAAAAGTATATTTTGAATATAAACTTCATTTTAAAGTCTAACTTGAATTATCATTAGCTATTATTATTACTATTCCAAATATTTTATTGCGTTTAGAAAAAAATTGAGATTCAATAATTATTTAAGACACTGATTACTAATAATAAAGCAACATAAAAAAATATATATTATTGTATTTCATACAAGAGCAACTATTTTATTTTTGTTTCAATGCAATACAACACATTACTACTAAAATCAAACTAAATAATTTCTTGCAATGAAATTTATTGCAAATAAAGTAACTTACATATGTAATGCATACTTACATATATATACATATATATACATATATATATATATATATATATATATATATATATATATATATATATATATATACATATAAATTGTATAATATTATTATATAATTTATATTTAGAATTCATATATAAGCATGCATTATGATTAATCAGGAATATTATTTGGTGTTACATAAAACCCTTTGCAATAAAAACTAACCTGATGTGGGAAAGTAACGCATAAAAGTTCCTCTCTTGATGGGTGGAAACGCCTGAGAACGGCGAACCACACCAATCATATTGGCCATCACAGCCATTTCGATTTCTCGTACTTGCTACAACACAATTACATGCAAAAAACTAACACAAAATTGCTTAAAAAAAGCTAAAAATATGATTAATAGATCTACCATTAAATATTTTACTTACAATATATAATTATTTAAATAAACTATAAAAATATTTCATATATTTTTATATTACAAAAAGAATTGTTAAATAAAGAAAATAATATCGACTAAATAATTATAAATAATATTGACTAAAATAGTTATAAATAAATTCATAAACCAACAATTCTGATTTATGTATTTTAAATTTTAAATATATAAAAAAAATGATCTATTATTCACGTCATGAAAATGATATTGTCGTAATAAAAAAAGAATGCAATATGAAACAAACTTAATATGCAAAATAATTGACAATTTATAAATGTGTTGCATATTAAACATGCTTATGCATTAAAAAAATGTTTGCAATAGTTTTGTACAAATATATTCATATTTACAATCTATTCCATGCAATTGACCATTCGTATTGCATTCAAATTATTTCAAGTGCAAATGTAATTTGTGCTCGATTAATAAATAAAAAATTAAACAACGAAAAGGGATGAAAACTGAATTTCAATGAAAACAAATAGCAAACCAAACGATTATTTGTCTAACCTGAACTCGAAAGATACACATCAAATTTGGCACCTCTTTTGATCGGAGGAAATAATTTAAAACGAAAAGTGTCTAACGACACACAAATTTTCTGTTCTAAAATCTTGCAACGCTGTAAATATCATTAACAAGTTTGCAGGGCTCTTTATAGTCACCAGTAGCATTGATTCATTAATATATAAACTACCTTATATGATGACTACAAGATATGAAATATATATTTACCTCGAATGATAATAGTGGTTCTTGATTTTCAGCTTTGAAATATTCTACATTAATAGTTATTAATCCATGATCAAAAACTCTAATACTAATTACGCTCCCAAGGTCACTAGTATAAATTTTAAAGAAGCCTCCATCTAAATTTGTACTATGAATTAATTTCAAATTTGGCAAAAAATCACGTACGATGTTTTCCACTTTACTAATAACATTCGAAATTTGTTTGTCATTTTTTATTTGTGCTGGATCAATCGAAAAATCTAATAAAATTGTACTAACGGACATCATTTAAGTTTAAATACCGGTATCTACAATAGTTCAAACTAGTATCGACTCGCTCCGCTATCTTTCTATTAAGGTATTGCCACTATATCGTAGATTAAATTTCTATCAATGTATGTTGTAAATACAATACCATATTAGCATGAAATCAGCAATTAAACACATTTGTAAATTAGAATTGATTCTTTATAATCGTGCCTACACATTTTAAAATACTAATTAAATGTATGGTTCTTTTAATGTGTATAAAATTATATTCTTTAAAATAGAAATAGCTAAGAAATACAAATCATACAATATCTTCATTTAATTAATCATCAATCGTCTTTTTTACTACAAAAAAATAAACTTAGAATATTCATAACTTCAACATTTATAAAATAAAATAACTTTCAAATTAAATTTTTGCACATTAAAGCTTATTGTTAAAGGAAAAATAATTTCTACAATATCTATATAAAAATAATAAATATTTAATGTTTATTTTAATCATTCCTTACATCTTTTTATTGTAAAAACAGGCGGGAGAATACAAACGTGCTTTCGAAAATCTCACATTTAAACTATTTTAAAATAGTGAAATTAATGCCTCTTTGTATTGTAATATTTTTTTTTATTTATACCAGTATAGAATTATATATATATATATATATATATATATACGAGGGTCGTTTGATAAGTATGGTAAATTTGTTTATTGCTTAATTTAATTAAATTGTTCAATTTAGTTTTTCTTACTTTTTTACCATACTTATCAAATGACTCTCGTGTATATATATATATATATATATATATATATATATATATATATATATATATATATATATATATATATATACACATAAACACACACACACACACATATTTAGCAAAATGTATTATCAATAACTATAACTATGCAGAACTTATAAATTATACGAAAACAATTTCATTCAAATCAGCCAAAAATAAATTTTAAAATATAAGCAGATTTTTAAATTAATAATTAAATCATTAAATAGTTTATCCAGAAATGGATTATTAAGAATTGTTAAATTGATTACAGAAATTTTATTCCAAAAACTATTGCATTCCATATACAATTTTAAATATGAAATTATGAATGAATATTTCAAACATGATTTTTTTTTCACTATCTGTAATATTTCACGCAAGAAAATAATAAATATTTCATCAAATTATAAACATTACAATTGGTTATACTGCAATAAAATAATATACAAAACCATTTTAAGCAAAAAAAACTATTTTATAAATTACCTATACAAATTATTATTGTTATAAAAATCAGAAAATAAATAAATTAACCTATTGCAATCAAGCATAAAATGTAATTATTAAATAATTTATATTATCATTCCAATATATTGACTAGTTATTAGATTTGAAAATTTAACATATAAATATGAAAATCTAGTTTTGAACTTTCATCAAAAATATACTTACTATCACTGTTTAAAGGAATAATAGGTTTTGAATTGGTTATGGTAGAGTGAAAGTACTGATAATTATTTATATTATGCATATATTGCTGTAGAAAAAAATATAATTCATATTTTAATTTAGTACAATTAATGATTTTTTACTTGAAAAAGTAAAAAGTTTTAATATTTAGAAAAAATATCATTTGTATTTTTTAATTAAATTTTAATGTTTTAGTTTTGATATTTACAAAACAAATACATATATTTATAAATCGATTTTTTAACCCGTTTTAATAAATAAAATTCGTAAATAAGATAACACAATTCATTAAGGTACTTGATAGAACTATATGTTTACTAATCATAAGTAGAACACAGTTCATTTTATAAACTAATTCAATATTTATAAAATAAAAATTCTAAGAAACAATGAATCACTATTATATATATATATATATATATATATATATATATATATATATATATATATATATGTATGTATGTATGTATGTATGAATGTATATGTATATTACAGAAATATACAAGCACATATAATTCATATATTTTTAAAAATCACAGACAATTATATACAAACTTGCATGTTAGTACATGGTATGAGAGCAAAATACAATTATAAAGGGACACACTTGAAACCATCAATCAAAGTATAGGTACTATAAATTTTAAAGTTTATTATGAAAGACTTCATAATTACAATCAAATTAAAGTCAGTATTATTTGTATTGTAGTTATACATTTTTAAGTAACAATAAATACACTGTAATTTATTTAAATAATACATATTTTTATTAGTACCCAACTTTGATTTAATTATAGCAGAAATTATGAAAAAATTCAAATATCGCAAGTAATATAAGTACTTGTAAATACTAATAAACATCATAGTACTTACATATCACATTATTTATATATATATATATATATATATATATATATATATATATATATATATAACATTAATGAATAGATTTACATAATTCAAATGAGAACATATTTAATCTTTGGATTCAAAATAAAAAAAATATAAGCAAAAAATATATAGGCTACAGTTTTAATTTCATAAATGACTACTATGCACAAAGTATACTCTTTTAAATTCTTATATAAAACTATATCACACTGTGAAAAATAAGTGCATAAAAAACTTCAGTGTTTTCATTATAATTCAGTTATGGTAATAACGTTTCATTTCTTGTATTAAGATTAGGTAATGACTTAAAAACAGACTTATTTTTCTCAAAATGTTTTTTTCCTACTATATTTTGTACATCCGCTAATGAAATGATAGAATTCTTAGCAGTCTTTGATCTTTTAATTGTATGTTCTATATCTAATGCGAGCATTTCTTGTATATTAATTTCGAGAGGATCAAAACCTGGAGTTTCTATCCTAAAAAATACATCTTCAGCAGGTCTAATCATATCTTCAGAACTGCTAATACTTTTTTTCATCAAATCTTGACCACTGTTTATAGAATTTGTGAAATTATTACCAACACTGCTTCCTGAGCTTAAATTACATTTTTCATCAAAAACAAACATATTTTCTGTATTTTTTGACGTACTAGCTATAATAGAGTTTTTTTCACCGAAAACATAACTGTTATCTAAATTCAAAGGGTAATCAAGAATACTTGTGGTACTGCCATGTTGTTGAGAATCAGATATCAACGCTAATGGACAATTAAACTGCGTACTATTGTTACTATTGCTAAGATGATGCGAATTACTATCAGAAATGCTGTTGTTATTTAATGGATTGCTTTCAATATTTGCTATTACTTGAGCTGGTCTTATCGATGTGCTTGCGCCATTTGAAGGAACAGAGGTCATACTTGGCCGAACTGAAACTCTGAATGTTGGAGATGGTGGAACCACGGCTTTTTCTGGTGCATTTTGTATTAAAATTATCCTAAAAATGTTTTACCTTAAAATATGTACAATATATCTTTATAAAAATAAAAGTAAATTACTTCATAAATAAGTAATTTATAATTAAAAAATATTTCAAAAAACATAAATCTTTATACAATTTTATTTATTTACTTTTTTTTTGAAAATTTCATGAAAGATATAAAACTAAATATGTAACTGCTTTTTAAATGTTACAAATATAAGAAATATTATAATTAAAAAATAAACATAATTTAAGTTACTCATGAAAATATTAATTAAAAAAACCAGTGAGAAAATTTGTTGTGTGTGTGTATATATATATATAAATATAATCACACACACTTAAAATAAATACAAACCTATTATGAGCTCTCCATCTATTACAAAGATGCAGATACTGTCGACACTGAATATACATAAAAACAGCTCCTCCAGTGAATCCAACAGCTACTACAACAAGTTTCGTCCAGAATGGCCAAGCTTAAAAATGAAATTTATTTCAGTAATATTTAATAATTTTAAAAAATTGGTGATATACACATGTTTTTAATTAAAACATTATAAAAAGGGCTCTTTTTCTGTAATATTATAATTATAGTATTTTAAGTATACTTTTAAAAATACTAAATTATATATTTTACTTAATTGAATTATCATCATATCAGGTAAATAATTAAGAATTAATAATAAAAACTTACAAATTATTAAAATTTTAAATAAATATTTATTAATACTAACCTATAATGCCTTTCTGAACTTCTTCTGCTGCTCTATCTATAAGTACAAAAAGTGACCAAACAACACAAAGGGCTGCAACACAATGAAATAAAACAGCACAACAAAGTCGTCTTCTTTCTACTCCAGACATGTCAAGTCTACGCCACTAAAAAAAATACATACAAATTTATCATTTTCAGTACAATAATAATAAATATGTATTATTTATAAATATATAGCAATAATTTAGTTTACGTATGCACATTTTGTATTTTATATATATATATATATATATGTAGATATTTTGTAAAAAAAATAAACATGCAAATTAATTGAAAATGACTAACCTCATTAAATGGTTTAATTTTTGTATGCATTATAAAATTAAATTTACATAATTCACACGATCTTGTTTCTGAAGCAGTTAACCATTGCTGAAGGCAAGCTTGGTGTACATACTTTAAACTGCCTGAACAATAACATGGCGCTAACAATGGATTTAAATTATCTGCTTCACAATGGCATATTCTGCAAATATCATTATTCGAAAAAGATATATTTGAACTAGTTGAGCCTAACCTCGAACTTTCTTGTGTATAAACTGGTTCAGTAGAAGAAGTTATCCAGTTTTCCACATCATTATTTTTTACACTTATTCTTTGCAATGGCATTTTAATAATTATTTTATATTTCCAACATTATTATCTAAGTGTCACTTTCGCAGTAATAGTAAATAAATTTTATTCCTAATAAGCATAACAAGAGAACCCATTTCTCTTATTTAATTTTTTTGTACAATGTCTCATATACTTGAAATAAAGTTAAATCACAATAAACAACATTTAACACTCTTGAGGAGTGGCAGAAAAGACAGCTGTTTAATATGTTTTTTTCTTTTGAATGCAAATACAGGGACATTTGAGTATACTATGCAGTTCTTTTCAAAATGAATGTGTTGCAAATAATTGTCAGACACATTGGTCTGAAAGAATCCATAGAATATTATTCATTGAAATCAAAGATTAATTTGCATTTATTGGAATAGGCATTTACTTATTTATATTTTTTTTATAAAATGATAAAAACAATGCATTAATTTTGAAATATTAATAATAGAATTTTTTCAAAATAAATATACAATTATAAAGAACGAACGCCATTTTTGAATAAAAAATACTTTTAATGTATACTTTTATATAGGCTCATCCAAATGTGATGCCTAGATTTGTATTATATAAAAAGACATGTGTATAGAATGGTGTATAGAGAAACAAATGTTAGTTTCTTTTTAATAAAACACAAATCTAGGCGTCATCTACATACACACCACATGCATACACTTCTACATAATTTATAGGACAGTTTAAATTATGTACATATTCTATGTACACTCAACATTTGTGTAATGTACTCGTAAATATAACCTAAATATTTGTAAAAAAAATAATTTGGAAAATGTCTATCCAATCATTTAAATTTGAAGATTTAGAAAATGATGTGGATCTTAAAATGAAAATAGAGACTTTTCAAAAATCTATTAATTCCATTGAAGAAACAATGAATCTTATAATGAAACCGAACATATACGAAAATTTAAATACGAAAGAAAAAGTGAATTATGATTTATTTTTTGCATATAGTTTATGTACTTTAATGTGGATGTATATTAGAACATTAGGGAAAGATCCCAATCAAACAGCTGTTAAAAATGAATTAGTCAAAATTAAAGAACACATGGACCAATTGAAAATGGTAAATTGTAATAAATTATGTTTAATTTTTAAGCATGTAGCTTCTAAGTATTATAAAGGAAAAATTATAATTCTGTTATGTATAAATTAATTTTTAATTTTATGTTCAATCTCAAGTACTTAAAATGAGTGTAACTAGCACATAATAAAATTAAATGTTAAATTACAAATTATAGGTTGAAGATAAAGTATTACGACCACAAATAAATCAAGGAGCATCAAAAAGGTTTGTTAAAAACGCCTTATGGGAAAATAGAGAACAGCCACCTAATAAAAAATTAAGACTAAAAAAATAATAGTGTATATTATATAATCTAATTTTAGTTTATGAATTGTTGATTTATTTCATTAATATAGTTTTAAATTAATCATGTGCATATAATATATACAAATGGATAATTAGAAGTTTGTGAAAACTTGAATGAAAATGTAATTTTTTAAGTTTTCCAACATTTTTTTCATATACTTCTTACTATCCTTTCATGTGTGTTTTATATATATATATATATATATATATATATATATATATATATATATATATATATATATATATATATATATATATTTATATACATGCAAGTAAAACTATAATATAATAGAAAATTGAATGTTTATAAAAGTATCAAAAGTCAAATTAATTCTGTATTTAGATTATTTTTGAAATATTATGTGTTTTTTTGTCTTGAATGTTTACCCTTTTAAATGATACCCTTATTGAAAAATACAACTAAAAATTTATTTTTATGATGTGTTGTTGAAAATGACTGAAATGTACATTTAAATAATGGTATGTGAATAATCAATATTAGTATAGGGTCATCCAAATGTGACATCTAAATTTATGATTTATTAAAAAGAAACATGCATAGTTCTTTTTTAATAAAACACAAATCTAGGCATCACATTTGGATGACCTTATACAAGTAAAACATTTTCAATTTCATAAATCAACTTTATTAAATTCTGGTAAATGCAATAACTATCACCATTAATAGTAAGTGAGAATATTGAAATTACATACAGTTATATATCTGAACATGAATTATATCAACATTGAGTTATTAGTGTTATGTTGCTAAAAATATATTTATTTCTGAATATTTTACTATTGTAATTTGAAAACTATAATGTAAAAACCATTTTATAAATCAGTACTTCTTTCAATATTTATATTGAAAATACTTTTTTTTAAAAAACTACTGATTTACTTATTAATTATTAAGTCAATTTTGTATTTAAATTTAAAAAAATGTTACATCATTTTAATATTAACTGCCATAAAATTAATATTTTTGACTTGCATTAAGTGTCAATTTTAAACTTGAGATCAAAATTTCTAGAAAAATATTTTTTTAAAAAATTAAACAATTTTTCTAATTGTAATTAAAATCTAAACACTCCACAAGGTTTGAATTCATCATTTTATTTAATGTTTTTAATTTTATCACACCACAAATATATAAATTGTGAGCAATTTTCTAAACAGTTTTTATTTTATATTACATAAAGCAATAATTGTTTTCAATTATTTATTTTAGATTTATTTCTTTGTTAATTAAATTTCTTTGACCTAAAATTTTACTAATTTACCTTTTTATAAAATATTTTAAGTCTTATCATTAGTTTTTATGATAAGAAAATAATGTTGCAATAATATATATATATATATATATATATATATATATATATATATATATATATATACACAATAATACATTTTTGAACTAATAAAATCAATATATGATATTTTTTAATTTGGTACTATACACCTACCATAATATTCAAAACTATTTAAATATTTTTGTAAATATCATTATTTTGTAATTAATATTTTCACTGGAAATGCAAATTGTTGCGTTAATTACATTTTAAGAAGTAATTTTTGATTAGAAATGTTTAGATCATTGAAGAAATAATTATTAAAAAATATATATAAATATATTGTTCTCTAGGCCAAATGTTCATTTTATAAAACCATCTTTGATATAATACTTATGATTTCATGTAACACATGTATAAAAATTGCAAGTGCAAAACTAAATAATAATATACTTTTTTGATTAAGGTAATGTGTTACTGTCTATAAAATCAAAAAGAGTACATAAAGTACACTATTTCTGTTTAGAAGAAAAACTGAATAGAGTATTTCATTTATTTAATATAACTGTGTTAATAAATATATTCAGTAGTCATGATAATTTGATTAAAATCCAAAATTATTTAGACATTATTTTAATAGTTTTCTAAAATTTTATTTCATTTGAAAAATTTAGATAAATTGCCAAAAAGTAGTAAATTAGCAGATTATACATACTTGCATTTTATTTTTATAGTTTTCACTCAAGGGTAATTTTATATTATTACATTTTTTCTTTTCTAATAAAAGAAGAGTGTAAACAACTTCATACGATGAATTTAAATCAATTATCAATTTATTCTCATTGAAATATGCATTAAATTCAACACTTTAAATATGTTTTGTAATCAGGAATTTATTTCTACACACCTCTAAATTGTAAAAGGAATAATATATAAAACCTTTACAAGAAAAACAGCATTATGATATATTTATGTGTACATATTTAAATACACTTTTCATTTTTAAATACAAGTTATATTTTGTGCCATTCTACATATTTATTGAGATAGTCAGTACTGAGTAATAAGTTTTTAGAAAATGATTTAAAAATATAGTAGATATTTAACAATTTCAAGCATAAAAAAATATGAAAATAATTATTTAATTCCTATTAATAAATTATACAACAATGATCACCTTGAATTTTACTAAAGTACATTTCAATTTTTTAACTAAAAATATACTTAATAAATCTAACAAATGTTTGAATTAACTTATAAATACATAAAAGTAGTAGAAGAATGAAAGCATTTTATATATATTTAATCTAATTCAAAAATAAATTGAAAAAATATATTTTTCCACAATATTTGTGTGCAGTACTTACATTTTTAATTATTTTCTGATTAACACAAATTTCAAATTCTATTTATTTGTTGAATTTATCATCTCTTTATGTCTAGTAACAGTAAATATGAATATGCAAAACACTATCAATGTTAATAGTTTTTCATAATTGTATTTAATGTAAAAAGCAATAACAAACAGAACATTCTAAGTCATAAAATAACTTTGCTAAAAATGGCAATAGATGGATAAAATTAAACAATACATTACAAACAGGTAAAAAACAAACAATATCAGATGATGCAGCAGAACTGTTCATATTTAGAAATCAATAATAAAAAATACATATTAAGAACCAACAATAAAAGTTTGCAAGTACACCAGTTTTATATAATTTTAAAGCTTAGCAATATAATATGCTACGGGATGTATGAGCGTCACAGTTTTAATTTTTTTTTACCATGTATTTTTTTTTAATTGATATAAACTTGCTTCACAATTGTAGACCTATATTGAAGTATAATGTAGCAATGTTTTATTTTAAATATAATTATTCTTGTAATGCAGAAGTATAATTGGTACTATATTCATATCGTTGACAATGTATAAATAATAATAGTATCTTGAAAACTGTAATATAAATATTTTTTAAAATAATACAAATGTTACATATATACATATATGTATATGTATATATATATATATATATATATATATATATATATATATATATATATATATATATATATATTACATATACCTACATTCTACAAAAGTATTCTGTAAAGCTGTATATAGAAGTGCAATAAATAAATATTAAACATTTTTTTTTCTCTTAACTAAATGTTGTGGACAGATAATTTATTTAGTAATATTTAATTTATATTCTTGCATATATACAAGTTGACAGAACATCCTTTGTGAAGTTTGTGTATTTATGTACAAAAATACATATATATTCACAAATATTTATTATATTGAAAATAAAAAATATATAGACTATTTTTTTAAAAATGTCTGTTACCAAAAAATAAAATAACTAAAATATTAAAGACTAACAGAACAAAATTATTAAAATATTTGTGTAACAAAATAATAATAAAATACTGCTCTTTGTATATAGTGAACAAAAAAAATATTTTTAAAACAATATTAAAATCCTTACTTTCATTATCTCAATCCTTACTGACGGAAGTATCCATAGGGCTAGCTGGTTGTTGTGGAACAGATGTCAAATTAACCGAATTTCCTGAATTTTTATCAATATTCATGCTAACAGGGCTGATTACACCAACAGGTATCATTGAAGATCCTTTGGAATAATGAATATAACAAATTTTTAAAATATTTTGTCTCTTAATTACAAAAGAAATAAATGTCATGTTTTATTTCAATTACTAATCGATATGCAAAAACTAATTGGAATTTTTAAATTTAAATTTATAATAAATTTAAACTTACCT
Source organism: Neoneuromus ignobilis (assembly GCA_029203775.1). NCBI lineage: Eukaryota > Metazoa > Arthropoda > Insecta > Megaloptera > Corydalidae > Neoneuromus > Neoneuromus ignobilis. The sequence goes on along the minus strand of CP092087.1, from coordinate 4,279,678 downwards.
AAAGGTACAGCAGGTTTTACAAAACGTTCACTTGTACGACGAGCAACCGGAGGAGCTGGTGGACTACACTGAACAGTGGGTACAGGTAATGTTTGTCCACATGCATTACAACGAGCATCACGAGCAACTAAACCTGAACCTGGACTGAGTGGTCTAGATGCACTTGGTGAAGGATGGGGGCTACTGAGGGTACGCTGACGAGCAACATTACCACTACCACCCAGTACTAGTTCATTATAGTGCCGTTCTTCTTCCATTTCCAGGCTACTTTCACTTTCAGACAAATGACGGCAAAGTGCTTCTCTACGTTCAACCTAAACAAAAAAATAAAAATATACAAATCTGTTTTAAATTTTTTTTTATACAGATGTAAAGAAACAATAAACTAACTTCAAGTTGCAGTTTTCGCTGCAAACGTAGATTTTCTTCACGGATATGACGTTCTTCATTTGAAATACGTTGCATACGCTGACTGTGCTCTTGTTGAGTACTTGCTAAACCATGTCTCAATCTAGCTACCTCTTGACGTAAAGTCTGAATATGTCCACTCAAATTAGCAGCAGTATCACCATTATTAATATCACTATTTAAGAAAAATCATAAACTGAGATCCATAATGAATATATTTCTTTATATATATATATATATTAGGTTGGCAAGTATCTCCCTTCCGCTTTTTTTTTTTTTTTTTTTTGTACATAGCTGCGAAATTCAAAAGACCAGAAGGCGGAAGGGAGATATTTGCCAACCTAATATATATATATATATAAAATGTATAAGTATATATTTATTAATATATTGTTGATTAAATATTTGAAAGTTATATACAATTTAAATAGTGTTGTTATAAAAATTAATAACAAGTAAATCACTTTATTACCATTAAAAAAAAACATTTTAACATACTTTTAATAATTTCAAATTAGTTATATATGTATGTGTTTATATACATGTGTGTGTGTGTATGTATTCATGTGTGTATATGTATGTATGTACATAAATACATACCTATATACACACATATTATTTTAACAGCTAACAGAAAATTTAAATATTTACTAACCGAGGGCTTGCTGGATCAGATACAGGCTGATCTAATTTAATTTGCAACATTCGTTTTTCAGCTTCTAATTTATCCATCCGTTTCCATAATTTATTAACAAGAGCTTCTTGCTCTTGTTCTAAAGTGTTTTCTAATTCAACTTTTTCACGTCTTAACTGTTCCAAATTTGTTTGTTTTGTTAATGTTTCTGCTTCAAGTTTTTCAATTTTTCTCATTAATTTATTAACTAAACATTCTTGTTCCTGTTCCAATGTTTGTTCTAACCTAAGGTTAAAATTAATAACCAATAATGAAATATATTAATTTTATTAGTAAAAACCAGTTTCACAAGCAATTTAAATGTACCATATAAAATTAAAATAATTTATATATTTTTTTATAAAAAATACTTAAGAAAACATTGAGCTTGTATTTTAGTAGAAAATTTTTAATGATGAATATAAATTTTACATTCATTATAAAACAAATATTGTTAGATAAGAAAAAAATTAAGTTTATAATGTATACCTGCATTTTTCTTGTCTAAGTTGATTTAATTTGCGACTTAAATCATTAGTCAAACATTCTTCTTCACGTTCATAGTGGTGTGCTAATGTTTCTTTCTCTTTTTTTAATGCTTGAATTTTTTTTAATAATGTATTAGAAATAAATTCTTCTTCCTGCTCTGCTTTTGCTTGCTGTATAAAGAAACTTTTATAAAAAAAAGAATACTGATTATTAAATATTTCATGTTTCTTTCAATAATCAATACATCAGTAACAAATATATATATATACTATGGATAAATAGGACAGAGACATAAAAAAATTATTAGAATGAACTGGAAGGGAAAGACAATGGATCAATTTGAAGTGGAAAATTTTGGGCAAATTCTTCATAAGCAGTATATAGTAAAAAGATGATGACACACACACATAAATATATATATATATATATATATATATATATATATATATATATATATATATATATATATATATACATACACACTCACACACATCATATAGACATATTTATATACATATATAATTTTATATAAAATATAAACAAACTAATGAATTTCATATAACCATAATTATTATTGTTTTGTTTCTTAAATAATGCTATTAGCTATTTGATACAAGTAATCTTAATATTCATTCAATAAAACAAAATTATTGAGTTAAGGCTATTCATTTTAAATGGTCTCAAACAATTAATTATATAAGAACTTAAAAATGGATCAATGATTTTATTTTTAACAAAATGGTATACTATCTAATTTTCTTACAATTATAACAGATGTCTGTCGGAGTGTTCTGTTTTCTTCTTGCAGAGCTTTAACTCGAAGTTTATAAGTTTCAAGTTCTACTTTCAGAACTTTATTTTGTTGTTGTAGACTTTCAATACGCTTTTGTAGTTGTTCACGAGATACAGGACTCGGAGGCATCATAATAGAACCTCCATCGATGCTACTTGAATCAGACTCACTAGCTGAGTCTGCCATCTGTATTGAGGAATCACTCAAAAATTTAATGGATTGCATAACTTTTTGGAAATATTAAATAAGGAAAAGGATAAAAAATCAATTTATATATAACACCAGAAAAAAAGAATAAGTAAAAGAAATTAATTTGAAAATATGATTATTAATTTTTTTAAGAATTTGTCATCCGCCCATTTGGCCATGCCGACTCAACTGCTCAATGGACTCATTTATGAAAACTTGTCTACCTCATTTAGTTTGCAGAAGTTGCATTATAAAACACGTTCAGATTTATATCTAAGTTTCAAACATACCGTGTATCACAAGTAAAAACTTTAGATTCCGTAAAAAAAAAACTGATTCAAAGTTTCTTCAGCATCAATTCCTGAATTTTGACATTCAATAATAATCACCATGAAACGATTTTCAACATTTCACATACACTACATCTATTATTTATGAAACAAACTAAAAACTCATACTTGCTTTTAAAACAAACATCTAACAAATGAAGGAAGAAGAAGAAATGATAAAAGCATTAATACTCTATTGAAATCATAACCTCACAAAAATTATTATTTTTTTCATTTATATATATATATATATAAAACATACACAAATAAACATGTATGTATATGTATAGAAAATGTGTGAATAATTTCCTTCAAAAAAGGGAATATTTTTAGGATAATCTTTTAGGGAAAATTAATAGTCTAATATCTATCGTAAATAAAAACAGCATTAATATTGAAAACAATATTAATACCAAACATACAATTTTATTTTCATTTAGTATGTATATAAATTAATGAATTAAATATGCTATTTTTAAATACTTATAATTTTACTGAGAAAAAAATGTAACATCTAATAACCTACTATGAAAATCGATAACATTTGGAATTTCACAGATTTAACAAATTTATTTTTATACAAAGAGTACAGAATACACAACTTATTAAAAAAAAGTAATAGGTACATTATTGAAATATAGTATGGTATTCTGCACAATAAAATATACAGTTATTTTCCAGATGAACGTTTATTCTTTTCACTTTCTGTTTAATAAAAATAAAATGTTGACATCTAAATGTTTATGATACTTAAAACTTATGAAAACTCTACTTTTTGTCTTTTTGAATCACTATTATTTTCACAATTTTTATGTCGAACTATTCGTTTTGCTTTTAGATAAGACATTGTATCCCTATTACTTTTATTTTGCTGTGGGGTCGGGCTATTACTATCACTGTACTGAGAAATCATACCGAGTCCATCTGATGAACGTATAACATTTACACTACTTTCATCGGTAAATTCATTGCTACTATTTTCAACTTTATCTAAAATTAAACAACTACTCGATAATGATTTCGTTTCATCTGAATTAGATAGCGTAACCGATGATTCTTTATCACTATCTGCTTGGATTACAAGCGCAGCATCCTTTTTTTTCTTTTGTTTCTCTATTAGTGTTTCTGTAAAATTAGTTTCTTCTGCTTCAAATTCCATTCTTTCATGTTCTTCACTATCCACTTCACAGGCCAAACTTCCACTATGAGTATCATTTTCAATTTCTTCTTGATCTTGAAGAGTACTATCTCCTTGATTTTCATGTTCCTCATCATGGCTACTTGTATTTAGTTGATCTTCTTCCTCTTCATGATCTTCATTTCCAGTATCTAATAAAACACCTGAAAATATACAAAAAAATAAAATAACCGAAACAGTTTATATTTACTACTAACCATTAAGAGTAGGGAAATTTAAACTGGGAAGAATCGTCAAATCTAGGTCATATTCGGTCATGAGATCTTTTATAAGTAAAGATATATCTTCACGTTTCTTAGTCACTGTCAATTCATCAAACCAGTCTTTCAAATGTTTTATTGGAATACGATAATCTTTAATAGGATCCTAAAATAAAATTAACAATTATTATGATTTTAAAAATGAAATTAAAACAATTAACTAATCAATGAAATTTACATTTAATACATAAATTTATAAATAAGTACTTATGAGAGAAATATTAAAGTAAAAAAATATACTCACAGTTACAAAAGATTCAACATACTGTAGAACATAAAGTCCACAATCAGTAAAATTGTTTTGCTGTGGAACTTTTGGACAATGACCCCTCATATTATGTTTTGTAAAAGTAACATTAGATTTATATTTCTCGCGGTGTTCCCATGTCAAATAGTCTCTTAATGTAGCAACGACACGAGACCTTGAAGCTCCACCAGCCAATGAATCAAATATAAGAATGCAAGGCCTAGAAATATGAAAACAAAAAATCATATATAAAAATCAAATTTATTCTAATATATATACTTAATAAATTTTTACTATTTGGATAATCTAACTTAATTAACAAACATGAAACTTATTCATTCAATGTTTTACTTATTTTACATGAATATTCATTTAAATAGCAATAAGCTCAAATAAACATAAAAAAATTATTTACTGTTTTATCGCATTTTTAAATTTATCTGCATCTCGAGATGTATTTGATTTTGAAGAAGCTGATTTGGAAGTCCTTTGCAAATTTGTAGTTTCATTATTACTATCGACTTCTGTACTAATACCAGATGTTTCGGAAATTTCATCTCCACAAGTATCAGTTTCTTCATTATCTTGTTCTAAGTCACTGTCACTTCCTTCAGCTTCATCTCTATCACTACATCCTTCTTCTAGCTCATCACTTTTTACTGTTATTACTTTGCCTTCTTTTTTTACAGTAATTGAATTTACAACTAATGTTTTCACTGCTGTAAATCAATTTTTAAAATTATAAATAATCATTTATTTTTAATAACAAACATACCTTTTTTTTCTTTGGATTTATTGTCAAGATCTATAGGTTTATTGTCACTCATAAGACGAGCACAATCTAAACCTGGAAAACATATTATAGCTAAAAACCAGTGAGACGATTCATTTATCGGTATGATAACGTAATCTTTTTCAAATATATTGACATTTCGCGTCCAACGACGCACTCGTATATGTCGTCTTTGAGGAGGTGTTAAAGATGAATCATTTTCAAATGGCAGCATAGGTTTCCTAAAAATTAAAGATAAAATCAATAATAATTAAAAATTCTTAAAAAGGTAATGACAAATTTTCATATGTACTTCTTTTATCTTTTTTTAATATAAGAACATCTAAATAATATAAATACAATTCTACATTTTACATTATAATAAAATATGAGAAATGAAAAAGTTTACAGAAGGCTTAATGATAATTTTATTATGAAATTAATAATTACAAACTTGTTTTAACATAATTAAGCATATATTTTTTATTATTATAAAAACAAAAATTGTAAAAAATCACTTTTGATTTAAGCTGTTATGAATGAATATTAAACAACTTTACCTATTGATGACATGTGCTTTCAGAGTTAAACGATTATAGAAAAACGTGCTAAACACATGATATTTTTTACGATCTTCCTCTGATAACGTACTATCCAATATATATTTAAGATAAAAGTCTATTATAACATCATTGAGAAATTGATCGGTTGCTAAACATGCATAATCTCCTGTATTGATTGAAATGCCACCTTTAGCATTTCTAGGATATACTAATAAATTCTGATAAGCTCGATCTTGACTACAAAATATAAGGAAAAAACATGAGTAAAATTTAAATAAAATTATTTAAAAAAAATATAAATAAATCACACACATTATTTATAAGCAAAAATAAATATATCAATTTTAATTAAATAAGTCAATAATTATTAAAATCAAACCTGTTATTCAAACTTAAGGAACCAGTAGAATTTCTCGGAACTAATTTATTATTATCTACGAGCGAATCAGTTTTTTTTTCCGCTGAATTATTTACACTTCCATCTTTATCACAGTTTATTTCAGCACAGGCTCTTATCAATACGGCATTGGCTTCGACATGACTTATCTCATCTATTTTATTATGAAAATAGTTTCGTATTTTTCTTGCATCGTCAGCTGTAACTTCCAATGGCAAAAGAATGATTCTTCTTAAAGCCCCAAGTCTAGGATGTCCCGAATCATAGAAATAATCACTATGTTCATTTATCATTTTAAGCTGCTCTCTTACAGTAGCAGAATATGAAGGAATATTATATAATGCTATTAGTGGTAACATTCTCGTAAAATGAGCAAGAATTTTTACTACATGTACCCCTTTTTTCATTTCTAATACTACATTATCTTGTGTACGTGAAGGTATTACTAATCTGATCATTTCAGATGTAATGATAACCTAAAAATCATCATGAAATCAATATTAAATCACATTTATAGAAATTAAATTAAAAAATTAACTATAATTGTCATTGAATTATAGTTCATTTTTTAATTTTCACTGGATTTTACTACTACAAGATTCAGTATTTGTACTATCTATAATAACTTGGTGAAATCAAATTAATTAAATCTAAAAACTAAGAGATAAATAAATTTATGGTTTTTTAATTCATCTATATATGATCTATTAACGGTTTTTTAATGAAATACTAAATTACAATATTTCAATACCGTTCAACAAATTTGTATAACATATTATTAAATTGGGAATTGTTACATAAAAATGATATAATTAACATTTTTTACCTTTTCAGTAGGAATACATTTATAAGAACCAATACGAATTGATTTACACTCGAGTTTCACTACTTCTTGATTACTTGTCATCTTGTTATCACTATTTTCCTCACTGATAATTTGATTATGTTCAATATTTTCCCCATCTAAACAAAACATATATTTTATTTAATAGTTTTGTTACTTATTGACTTATCAATTTTTTAAAAATAAAATATAAATCTAAAATTGTTTTAATTTTTTTATGAAAATTAAACATATACAGAATATTTCAATTTGTAAAAAAAATAATAGTATAAAAGAAGTAAAATTATATATATATATATATGTATATATATATATATATATATTTAAAAAAACTATTTTTTTATATATTTAATACATATAATTGAAAAGCAAAATATTAATTATACTTACAAGAGTTTAATATAAAAATCACTTAGTTTTGGAAAAATCTGCATTTATAAAATCAAATGTACGTTAGAGCTGACACAATATTTAAATAATATTAATAAATAATAATTTCATTAATTAATGAAACGAGTAAATAAATTTAAACTTGGTTAAAAATGCATGTTTTTCTGTGCTATAATAACGTGTTTACTCTAGAATGTTTTTCTTAAATGAATTAAAATATACTGAAACATTTTTAGAACTTCATCTATATAACATGTCAAGGTAAAACACTAAATAATCCATATTCAGATAATAATTAAACATGTACAATTTCAAACAATTTTATCGTACTGAGAAATATAGATCACAAATGACATATTAAAAATGGTGGCTAACATAGCCGGCAATTCATTATTACCAACATTAATTTTTTAGGCACACGCTTTTAAAATCTTTTGTAAAACAATTAAATGTACAATTTAATACAAAAGAATAAAAATAAACATGAAATTAATAAAAAAAAGATTATAAAAATACTCAAGTATTGTTTATAGTTATAGTTCAAATAATTTAGTACATTTTTGTATTTCGGATAAATAAAAATAAATAGTTTATCAACAATGCAAATATTTTAAAAAATTAACAATGTATTAAAATATATATGCAAATTTAATATTTTAAATAATTGAAGTACTTATATTAAAATCAATATTTTAATGTAAACTAATACTAAAAATTGCTAAGTAATATATGTGTGGGTATGTAATAATATATATATATATATATATATATATATATATATATATATATATATATATATATATATATATATATATGTATTATGTATACACAGATAGATAGATACACACACATACTATGCACATACAATAGTAATTGATATAACAGAACAAATAAAATTGATGAAATGGGTATGGGCAAAACACATAGTAAGAAGAGAAGAGAATAGATAAACAAATATTACTATGGAATGGCGATCAAGGAACCAAGCATGATACCTATTCAATGATAAAAGGGTGAAATTCTAAAGTACAATGAAAATGAAGATTGGATGAGATTAGCTACAGATAAGAAAAAATAGAACAATCTTAGGAAAACATATAAGAAAATCTAATGACATTCAATGAGAGTTATGTTCAGCAGTGGGTTGATATAAACTTTTATTATTTTACAATATTTATATATATATATATATATATATATATGTATATACGAGGATCGTTTGATAAGTATGGTAAATTTATTTATTGTTTAATTTATTTTTATTTTTCAATTTAGTTTTTCTTACTTTTTTATCATTGTTATCAATCGATCCTAGTATGTTTGTATATATACATATATATATATATATATATATATATATATATATATATATATATATATATATATATATATATATATATATATATATATATATATATATATATATATATATATATATATATATATATATATATATATATATATATATATATATATATATATGAATATGTGCATGTATAGTTATTTACAAAATTAAATATACACTCAATCTGTTAAATATTTATTTTTTTTAAAAAAAAGGTTAAAAATAAAAAAAAAACATATACTATTTTTCTATACACAAAAACAAATTATAATTTTGTATGATGAGAATACAAATGTATACATGATACAATAGCAACTAATAACTTCACAAAATTGAGTATACTGTTAATATTTTTTAGGGAAACACAGAATCATAATGTCTTATTTTTTTTATTCGTACTTAAAATAATTTTTTCGGGTACAATTTGTATTTCAGTTGAATTGTAGAATAAAAACATTTAAATACTTAATTTGTGAGGCAATTTTTAAAAAATGGAGAAAAAATGAATACAAACGGATTTTTCAACTAGAAAGTTAGTATTAAAGCTACGTTCTAAGTTAATATTAAATGACATTTAATTATAAAATTGTTTTTTCTTCTCATTTGAAATATATAAAATGTGAATAAAAAACAAACATATGATCACTCCTAAATTACTTTAGAGAATTAAACAATTCTTAATATATTTTTGTTGTTTTATATATGCAATTCAGAAGTATGTATACAAATCAATGCACATACATTCACACATTATATAGAATCATACAAATGTAACGCCTAGATTTGTGTTTTATTAAAAAGAAACTATACACTTGCTTCTTTTTAATAAAACACAAATCTAGACGTCACATTTGGATGGTACTCACATATATACATATATATGATAAAACTCAAGGTCAAATATTTGATGTAGAAGAGAATATATCATGTGCCTTATATGAAAATGAATTTTAACAAAAAAGTTCTTGATGTTAATGGGGGTATCAACACTCATACAGTATTCACGGCCCATTACCACTCGTCTCATACGCTCTTACCCGAAAACTAATTTTTTTAGGTGGGGGAATTTGGCGATAAGAGAGTGTGAGACGAGCGGTAATAGGCGTGAATACTGTATGAATGTTGACTAGTGTAAATACCCCCAATGGCATCATCCTCAAAATGAGTATCAGCTGACTATTGTTATAAACAAAAAGTTAACAATAAGTGACTATTGAACAATTCATAACCATTGTGGTGTTGGGAATAAAAAAATAATTTGTGTTAAAGTGAATTCACCACAGTTCCAAAACAAACAATAACAATTAATCCTTATAATAACCACTTTACATTTAAAAATGATATTACAATTTACAAGTAATTACTTAGATTTAGTTTGTATTATAACATGCAATTTTCAAAACAGTACTAAGTTAAAAATTTTAGTTTATTTACCTTTACTTATCAACTGCTGATTTTCTGACACTGAAGTTTTAGTAACATCATTAATGCTATGATTTTCTAATTTATAATTATCATTCTCCAGAATAAGCGGTTCTTTATCTAGTAAACCTAAAGTTTCTTTAGTAACAATAGACAATTGTTTTTCCTATAACAATAAAGCATAATTTAGTATTAAGAAGAAAAAATTTCTATTTAAAAAAAATAAAATACATGAAATGTAAAGCTATACATATAACTATAACTATTAAATCGAATAGCAAAATACATCACTAATATTTATTAGATAACAATGGAAAAAAATTAATTACCTCACATTTTTCATGTTTACTATCATCCTCGTCTGAACTTAAAGTTAAAATTTCTGGTTCCGGATCTGGAATTTTTTGTTTGCCCCTTCGTGGTTTGGTTTTTACTGTACCTTAAAATGATTTAAAAAAATTTATTGCGGACAGAAAAAATGACTAAAAATAAATGTTTCATTTTAATGATTAATAATATAATTACATTTGTAACAAAATATTAAATAGATATACTGGGTAAGACATCCTATTAAAAATAATAATTGACAAATGTTAATAAAATGTATTTTTTTATTTACTAATTTTATTAGTATTTTAATAATTAAAAAGAAATAATGAAATGTACTTTTTAATTACATCATAATCTAAGTTATAACTAAAAATTTATCATTAAATGACACACTTTATATATTCAACAGAACAATTCTTTGGTTATTTTAATAAGGATATTAATATAAAAAAACACGTTTCACTTTATTTCCAATATTTGGTTTCACTCACCACTTATTTTACTAGTTACGTCTGTGTGACTTTTATTTAAATTTGATTTCCGAACATCTAAAATACCAGATTTATTGGAATCACTATCACTACTATTTGAATTTTTTGAACTGACACCTAAAACAGTTGATATAGGTATGGCTTTTGGATCATCTGGTAATTTTCGTTTACAACGTTGGCATTTATTAAAATCTGCCGATGTATATCCACAGTATCGACATAATGCAAGCATTCCAGATACATATCTAGGAGTATCTACTTCTTTAGGAGGTGATGGTTCTTTAACTGGAGTTTGCTGTTCATCTGGAGATTTTCCACGAATTATAGATTGCTGCAACTGATGTTGAAACGTATTTGGCTGAATAGATGAAGTAATATTGTTTTGTACATTTCTGCCACCTTTCTTTGCTTGATTGTTAATTGCTTTTGAACAAAAACTTTGTTGGAATGAAGACTGCTGATTTGGCAAAATTGAACTTTGGGTTACAGGAGTGGTTTGAGAAGGACATTGAATTGGAGATTGATTTAAGGAAGAAGGTTGTCTTGAAATTTCTGGAGTTTGTGCTGATTGTTTTACCGGTGAAACCTATAAATATTTTTAATAAACTTTTTACCTCATTTTAATAAATATAAATCTTAATATATAAATATAATAAATTAAAAGAAATATATAAACAAGAATTGTTTAAAATGAAAAATATAAAAAAATATATTTTAATTATTGTAAATATTAGTGAAAAACATTAGACATCAATTAGTAACTTTTATTTTGATAAAATTAATTAAACTGCTTTTGATTGATAATTTGAAAAATATTTTAACATACCTGTTGTAAAGCTACAGGAGAATTTCCAACTATTGGTGGGCTATCTGAAGAAGGTCCATGAGTTACTGTTACAATATATTCAATTTCAGCACCTGGATGATTGGCACAACGTATCTGGCTTACACCAGGAATAAAATCTACATTTACCTGTAACAGGACCTGACAAAAATCTGATGTCATAATCAATGTATAACTAATTTTGAAAGTACACATTCCTATTTTTATTCTAATAATCATTAATAATATCAAAAATATATTATAATTAATTCTAATTCTTTGTCATTTCATGCATATTATAGAAGTTAAAAATATTATTAACATAAGAAGTCTTTATATACCAAATTTAACCAAAGATCAAATGATATCATTTACTCCTACAAAGGAATCGATATTTTATTAACAAATATTTACAATAAAATGTTGCTAATACTTGAAAATAATAATTTTATAATGTAATTTTATAAGATATGTTACTATTTACTAAATAAAGTGACATTAAATACTATACAACATATATGTGTATGTATATAAATATATATAAACATATATTTACCTGTTCTAATAATTCAGTAACAGTACAACTCTCTTTTGGTAAAGAGAATGTAATCAGTCTCTGTTCACCATTCTCTAACATTACAAGCATCTTAGCTGTGTGACGCACTTCTTCACAACCTGGACTGGAAGGTTCCGCTGTAAAAAAGAATTTTGGAATGTATAGAAATATTTCTAACTCAATAATATGTACTATCTCCACTTATTCTCTTTATGTATATATATATATATATAAATGTAAATATATTTACAGTTTTTGAGTTTGTAAATTTTAATACTATAAGATCAATAATTTTCTACTTACATTGTGATGCACCTGGAGTAGACGATGATTGTGTTGATGTTTGTGGGCTCTGTGGACTGGAATTATCTGATGTATTTATTCCTCCCCTGTTCATACATTGAGAATTTCCTCGATTACCACGTGTTGCTCCTTGATAAGTATGACCTGCAGTCCCTCTATTTGTGTTTCCTTTAACAAAATATATCAGAAATTAATTCAGTATGTGTAAAACATAAATTTTTGCTATTATTTTTACTCTGATTTTTGTTTTATAACTGTTAACAAAATGCACTATAACATTTTAAGAAAATCATTAAAATTTAAAAAAAATAATAATTATTACATAAAAAAATAAAGCACGCAACACACATAAATATACAATTTTTTTTAAAGTTTATAATTACAAAGACGACTATTTTGTAGTTATAAAACTTTTATTTACCATTACATTCAATTTATCCAATATTAAGATTTATACTGTTTATACATGGTGTGCAATATAAAACAATATATGCAAAACAAAGCTATGAAAATAATTCTAATTAATTGTTAAAAAAAATGTTCATAACAGATAATATAATTCAACCACATGTATACCAGCAAGACAAACAGTATAAATTAAAATTCACACATAATAATTACATCTATAAACTGAACAGAAACATGGCAACTGAATTTATGCATCCACATATAAATAAAAATGTTTTGACATATATATATATATATATTTATTAGATTTTTGTTATATGAAATGTAGCAAAAAGTTGAAAATAGCAAATTAAAAAAAATTAATTAAACGTATTAACATAAAAATGATATTATTTCCTTGTTTATCTTTTTTCTGTAAACAATTAATAAAAGTAAAATTTTAATAATTATAAATTAAAGCAAATTTTTAATCATTACAAATCAGTTAGCAACCAAAACACTAGATATTTCTGTAGTAATTAACATAAAAATATAATTAAGACCATTTGTTTTGTTCACAAATTCATTTTTTTATATAAAAAATATGAATACATTTGTTTTGACCTAAAACTTATTTTTAACAGAAATTATTTATTTAAATAAAAGAATAACTTAAAAAACTACCTCATATTTTCAACATATATTAAAAGTTAAAAATAATAATTAAAATAGAATAGTATAATTCAATTCTCAAAATAAATTAACTTTTTGTTATAAAAATTACTTTTACGATAAACAACATTAACTATATTCATTTTTTTGAAAAATGTTTCTCTTATTATGTTATTCACAATAATTATAAATACTAGAACAAAACATTTGAATAAAATCAAAAATTAACTTAACATGAAATAAGAATTGTAATTTTAAATGTTAATAAATAAAATCTACACATCTACAAATAATTGTTCGTGCAGTTTTTTGAACTTTATTTTTCTAATTACACGGATAAAAGTTCAATGTACCTGCTTGTAATATACTATTCAATAGATGTGGCGATTGAGGGGTGGGAGGACTAGTAAAAGTGTCAGATGTAAGTGGTGAAGGTTGAGTTAAGCCATTATACAAAGCAGGAGTGTTTATATTAGACACTTGCTGATTGCGTCCACCCCTGTTACAAGCCACACCACCTATAAAATACCATAGGTAAGAACATAAAGGTATAACTTTTTATATACAACATTTACTATCTTATTAAATATATCGTTAATTTGTTACACAAATATTATTAATAAAATAAAAAAAATACAAACACAAAAACTAAAAAATGAAAAGTTTATATCGCTGTACATATTATACTCTTTATTAATGTATATTATTTACATAAGAATTAAGAGTTAAATACACATTAAAATATTTTTTCATTTCATTGGATATTTTTAACTGTTTTAAAATAAATATGATCAGAAATAATAGTTAATTTAAGAAAAAAAAAATACTTTAATGAAGTGTATATATATATATATATATATATATATATATATATATATATATATATTATATATATATATATATATATATATATATATATATACTTCATTAAAATACCAAAAATTAAAAAATATTTTAAATAAAAGTATATTACTTTATATTGTAACATCCTTATTTACTTTTATTTTTAAGTATTATATGTTCTTTTTATTATATAAATGTAAAAAAATCATTATTTTCTATATGACTGTAAAAGAATATAATAGTCATTAATAAATAAAAATACTAATTCTAACTAATATTTCCTAAATATAAAACTATTAATAATAAAATAAAATAATTTGAAATATTTTAAACTTACTTTTACCTCTGTTTGGATGTCCCCTTGTAAGTGTTGGTTGATTAACATTTCTATAATCATTTGACATATTAGAACTAGTTTGTTGAACTTGCTGAACTGGAGATGATGAAGTACTCATTTCAGAAGCCATATTCATCTGTTGACCTGGTCTATTTAATGGAGATTGAACAGGTATAAGAGAAGTCTCAGCCTGAGATTGATTATTTATAACAACATTTTGTTGCTGAATATTATTTCCGCGATTGACCACACCACTATTCATATTTATCATTTGTTGTTGTGTAGAAACATTTGGATGTGTCTAAAACATTAAAAAAATTAAAAGTAAAAAAGTTGAAACATACCTTTTTTAATTAATAATAACAAAAATTGAACTTTCAGCACATCTACTAAAAATAAAACACTACTGAAAAAAAATGAACACTTAAAAATATTATTGAAATATAATAAAAAAAGGAAACAATATTAAAGAAAAAAAAACATCAATTATTTCAGTTAAAACTTTTAATAATATTTTTTTATATTATCAAAATTAACTAAATAAAAAATATAAATTATTTTATGCAAATGAAGTTTTAAATTTATATATATATATATATATATATATATATATATATATATATATATATATATATATATACATATATATATACACACACACATACATATACATCACTTACAATTTGTTGTAAAGTAGGAACATTTGTCCGAACCTATAAAATTAAAATTTATTTGGATTTCAATATTTTTAAGTTTTTATTAGAAATACTAACTACTTTTTTATTTAAAACAACAAATATTCATATAGAAAATTATACAATCCTTCTTGATTAATAAAAATTTAATTACTTACTATTCGTGTTGGAGTAACTTGATGTACATTCTGTAATTGTGTAATTTGATTTTGTTGATTAATTACATTAGATGTCTGATTAACAGGTGCATTTGGTCTAATAGATACTTGTTGTTCCACATTTTTATTAACATTT
Organism: Neoneuromus ignobilis; assembly: GCA_029203775.1. Lineage (NCBI taxonomy): Eukaryota > Metazoa > Arthropoda > Insecta > Megaloptera > Corydalidae > Neoneuromus > Neoneuromus ignobilis. The sequence goes on along the minus strand of CP092087.1, from coordinate 4,263,628 downwards.
ACATTTGAAGTTTGAATAGATGGTGACTGTACAGAATCACGATTTAAAGTAGGAGAATCTGTTTGAGTATTATTTTTTCGTGAGTATTGTCTTTTACGTGTGGGTGTTTTCTGTGAATTAAATCTTTGCTGTTGATTAATTTGTCTAGAAAAAAATAAAAAGAATTATAATTTAAAATTCAATTATTATTCTCATATTTGAAAATTATTTATTTATATGTATATACACTATATCTATTTACAGTTATAAATAATCTGAATATAAAATTAAATCAAACCTTAATGTGAGTTAAAATTAATGAACTTCAAACAAAATAAATAAATGTACTGTTCTGACACTGACAAAAGAAAACAGGTAGTATCTATATGATAATAATGATTTAAATAAAAACTACAACTTTTACAAACCTATTCTGTAAGAGAGCATTTGTAACTGCAGGGCTATTTATAGAGGATATTTCATTATTTTCAGATTGTGTAGGTTTATTATTTTGTTGAGATTGTAATAATTTAAATTCACCATATGTCATTTGACGCCCATCAGAAATCTGAACAATTTGTTGATCCATATAAGGCTGAAAATAAATAATCATAAAATGATTTGTTTACAAATAATTTATAAAATATTCTAATTGCTATCAAATTACACATACAATGATTAAAATATTCTAATAATTATTTATATAATAAACTAATATAAAAAATGTTTATGGTGTTTACGGAATGGTGTTACCTTCATTCAAATAAAACTAGGCTACATTTTTTCATGTATGAACATATTCATTATTCACAACATTTATGTAAAAATTATTCACTTATTTTATATAATTACATTAAGTATTCTTATACATTTAAAAACACATCAAATATATATATTTATGAATTTTAAGTAGTGAGTACAATGATTTCTAAAAACTTATTTAAAAAATGTATTAATCTATATTATTTTACTCATAATGTACACACCTGCTGCATTATTTGTGAACGAGGCATAACAACTTGCTTTTGTGTGGAAATTTGTTGGTTTGTTGTTTGTTGTGACTGCAAAATTGGTGCTGGTTGTCTTTGCTGCTGTACATATTGACTGAGAACTTTCTGTTGATTTGTTTGATTGATATTTCTATTCATGGGAGTACCGATTGCTACTATAGTTCTATTAGTTTGTTGCTGCTGCTCAGATTGTTGTGGTGATTGTTGGGTTTGTTGTTGCTGCTGTTGTTGTAAACCTCTTTGTCTTGCTTGTGCTGCATCAGCAGCATCAATAAGTTCTGTTTTTGCTTTTTGTGTTGCTAAAAATCTTTGATATTGTTGCATATGCTGATCAACTGGCTGATGAGATGGTGATACAGTTGTCTGCAATTGTACTTGTGATATCTAAAATTAATGCAAACATAAATTTTATAAAAATTAAAAAGAAATTTATAAATCGTATTCATTTTATAATCATTAATTTGTTTAAATAAATCAAAATTCTATTACACTAATAATTTCATTTGTGAACTTAAAATAACTATAGATAATAGGAAGATAACTTATTCTTGATTCATAAATATTTAAATTGTATACCTGCGATGGTTGATTTAAATTAGTCGTTGTGATGTGTGTCTCCTCGGCAACTGGTGTTGCATAAAAAACTTGTTGGGATTGCGAAGGATTGGCATATTCAATAACATCTGATGTTTGATGTATATTCTAAAAATATAAATGGAAAACTATAATTTCAATAAAAATATTTCTTTTTAAAAAATGAATAAGTACATTCTTAAAAATATTTCTCAAACAATATAAATAACTTGAATACAAATACATCTGAAGTTGTAAAATATAAAAATATATTGAAAAATTAATGTAATTGAGGAAATTACAAAAAATTAACATTAAAATGTGTACAAGTAATTTGCACAATGAATATTTTTTTTTAAATATACCAGTGTTTTTGCTTGGGTGATGAATTGTTGATTACTATTCGATGGCGTACACTGAACAAGAAATTGTGCCACTTGTTGATTTTGTGTAGATAATTGTTGATGTTGATGGTATGCTAATTGTTGAGGTTGGTTAGTTTGCTCAACAAGCATATGTTGACCATCTGCTGAAGTTAAAATCACCTGTTGTTGCTCAGACTGTTGTATTACGACCTAAAAAAGAATGTTTTAAAAATATTTTTTATAAATCATAAATAAAGCTATTTTGTACAAACGAAACAATAATAATTAATTACAACTTTAAATATAATCCTGATATTATATATTAATGAGTGATACAAAAATATATCTGTATTTTAGTGGAAAAACAAATTAATAAACAGTAACACACACATAAAATTTTTATATACGTTATTGAAAATAGTAAACACTTTTAGGAACTATTTATAAAAATATAATTTTATTACATATAGAAATGAAATAAATATTAATATTAAATAAATTTCAAGAAAAGATTGTTTATTTTATACACTTATATACAAAATATTTTCATTTTTCTATGGTTACATTAATTTTAATTAAATTTTATTTTTACCTTTATTTAATTTATATATATATATATATATATATATATATATATATATATAATGCAATAGACACAAAAAAATATATATTCACAAATAAAGATATTTAAAAAATATAAATTTAAAATCCAATACATTAAATCTACAAAATATTTTAAAACATATAAAGCTGCATTTAAACACTATTAATATAAAACTGAAATAAAAATATATCTTAAAACTGTTCCAAAAAATATAACATATAGAAATGTAATAAAATGAAGAATTAAATAGAATAGGTGTTTACCTGATGCTGATCTGATTCTTCTTGATTAAGAACATACTGGATAGTTTTACCTGAAATTTTAAGTTGAGATAAATATAAATTTTGTTTTATATAAAAATCAGAGTATTTTATATTAATATACACACATTAATACATATATTACATACCTCCAGCATCTACCTGTGTAGTGTATAAATCTGGACAAAACTGTTGCAACTGATCTTGCGATATCATTTGCACCTTCCCTTCAGATCCAATTATTTGATAAAATTGCTGTGCCATTATACTCTTCAAGAGCTAACCGCACAATATTTAACTTAAAATCCTATATTCATCTTAATTTAATTTCATGTAAACTAGCACTAATAATATAAAACAGTGAACTTTGAAATAAACTAGTATTAATTTCATTCAATATCCCAATAGGAAAATAATACTACATGCTAACTATATATGTATATACTTATAAAATACAAAACAATATCAGAGTGCAATCATTTTAATAAACATTAAATTTTATAAATGGTACATTTTTCATGTGCATGTAGAGTGACACTCTGAAAAATAATTTTAATAATTAAAAACAGCAATAAAAATACTTACATATTCAGAATAAATAAATAATATGAAAATTAATGTGAAGAAAACTTAAACATTTTTATACAATTTCTTTAAAATCTGCTTTAATCAAATTGCACAAATATGACACCACTTAAAATAATATTTTTTTTTAAATAAGAAAACTTATATAATGATTAATTAATTTTTCGAAATATACACGAGGACATAAAAAAAATAAGAACGTAATTTTTTAGGAATTGTCAAAAAATTAATGATTTTAGAATTCACTTTAACGTCAAAATAAATGTGTACTTGCCCCAGAAAGTCTTATGGTTATTCTTATGAACGTCTTAGTGTATAAACTTGAAATATTAAATATCAAAAAATAAACAAATTAATTAAAAAATAAATTATAACACATTCGCATCTATTTGTCTATACACCATACAAGACAAATTATTGTATGAAACCATCATAGAAACACAGACCGTATCCCGATCTACCAGACAAATATATAGGAAAATGGCGTGGCTTGAAATATAACTATCTTCACAGCACAAGTAAAACTTATCCGCGCGAATATTTGAAATTATAAATTAAATTGTTTATGTTGTGTAATTACTGTTTTGATCCAGAATTTGAGTTCATATACTTCAAAATGACTAATTATATATGTATCATTTGTTTTTAGTGAGGTTACGAAGCTTAAAAAAATAAAAAAAGTATAATAATATGTGTTCCAAATAATATATAAAATAAATTATGACATTTAATAAATATATATTAGGAAATAAATAAACATTTTATTCATAAATAATATTAATTTTCCTTTAAATTTTTACGAACTGTTTCTATTCTTTTAAATCCTGTTACTGAATTATATCTCATTGTAAAAACTACTAAAAAAATTATCAGTGCACTTTTAAAATCTATTAAACAAATATATATATTTACATATATACATACATATATATATATATATATATATATATATATATATATATATATATAATATATGAAGGATTGTAAATATACATTTATAATTTAAATTTGTAAATATACATGTTATAATAAAATGATTATTATTATAATTCAGTATAAATTATTGAAATATTTCTCAACTAAATTAATAATATTGATAAATAATTGAAATTTTATAAAGTAGTACAAACACACACACACACATACACACACACACACACATATATATATATATATATATATATATATATATATATATATATATATGTATATATAAATTTAGTAATAATTATTATTATTCATTACTAGGGGGCTCATATTTCTTCCAGCTACTCCCCACGCCGCTCAGTTATGATATTTATAATTGTGAATGATGTTTTTTGCAATCGTTAAAATTCAGAGGTAACGTTCACGATCGGAATAGATTAATGACATTAATTTTGCAATGGAATTATTTTATATATAAAAAGAAGTTTTGTTAAAAATAATTAATTAAAAACAAAATATAACTACTCATAAAAAATAACACATTTCAATATGAACAATGTAGAATGGTTTATAATTATGGTATTATTAATTATAATTCATTTTTAATTGGCATATGCATTGCCTTATTTTTTATCTCTATATAAACACACAGATATATATATATATATACATATATATATATATATATATATATATATATATATATATATATATATATATATATATATTTGTGTGTATGTGTTGGGAATCAAGCGGAAAGTATCTATATACGGGCTTATACGGGAAAGCGCATTCAATTTCCGATCAGAAAACTGGAGCAGACGGAATTCTTTAACGAAGGTGAAATATAACCGGCCTAAGAGAATAAACCCTCAACAAAAAATTCTCTTCTATATAAATGAGTAATCATCTCAACACTGAGTGAGTTATCATCTCAACACTAAAAGATAATAAAAAAGTGTTGAATAATTATTTATTGTTCACTTTCTTTGTTTATAAACTAAAGCACATATCGATGGTAATAAAAGAACGTTACGTTATAAATTTAATGAGATTTTATAATGCAACATTTTGATAATAACAGCATTGTTATCAAAATACGCATCAGCTAGTAAACAAAGTAAATAATAAATAATTATTGAACAATTTTTAAATATTTTGTAGTATTAGAGTTTATTTGTAGAAAAATGAATTCGCCACAGTTCTAAATAAACAGTAACAAATCGTCATCAGCCTGGTTAGCGTAATGAAGATGATCAACTTTCAATGAATGATATTTTTCAATAAAACTTTCACTCAACATAAAATGATGATGATATATATATATATATATATATATATATATATATATATATATATATATATATATATATATTCACTGAAACAAAACTCATAGGACCAATGTATACTACCTGCTTGTACTTTGGAACAAAAACTAGGAAGCTGAATAAAAAAATGAAGCGAAAACTTTTGGCAGGCTAACGAAGCATAGAAAGGATAATTTTGGGGATTTTTAAATAGATTGGAAATCTGTTACATATAACAGAACAAATAAAATCGATGAAATAGACATGGGCAAGATATATAAGAAGAAGAGAAAACAATAAATGGATTCTAGTATAAGTAGTAGTATAGTATTAGTTTTAGTTAAGTTTAGCTTAAGTTAGTTAAGTCTAGTTAAGATATATATATATATATATATATATATATATATATATATATATATATATATATATATATATATGTATAAAAGACTATCTGTTTTGAAATTTTCCCTACAAGGACAATTGAAAACAATATATTTAATCATAACATAAAAAATGTCATTACTTCATATAGCACAATATCCGCTGGATAAACAGCTACCATTACTCAAAACACTTGTACTTATTCATATGTATTACTTTACAACAATAAAATACATCTATCTATCATCTAATAAATGGACAAAAATTATTATGGAGTAGTGATTAAGAAATAAAAAAAAAACATCTAAAATAATGGGACATTTTACGGTATTGTGTAGGTTAGGGTTAGATGAAATTAGCCGTGGACAGGAGACAATGGACGAATGTTAAGAAAACCTAATAATATTCAACAGGCTAGTTCACACTAGTATGTACGCATACAGTATTCATGGCATATTACGGAATTTTTTAGGTGGGAGAGTTTGTCGGAAAGAGGGTGTGAGACGAGCGGAAATACGCCATGAATACTATAGTCATTCATACTAGTGTAAACAGGCCCAACGATACTTTCATTTCGGCAGTTGATAATGCTGATATGCATATACACAAATAAAGCATTTTTACAATTCATTTTTTTAACAAATATTAATAAGTTTGTGTGATATAAGACGAAGTAGATGATTTTAATTCGTAAATATTTTATTTTCATATTAATTTACATAACACTACTAAGAATTTAGTGTTATATATATATATATATACGAGAGTCGTTTGATAAGTATGGTAAAAAAGTAAGAAAAATTAAATTAAATTAAACAATAAATAAATTTACCATACTTATCAAACGACCCTCGTATATATATATATATATACATACATACATACATACATATATACAGGCCCGCCCACCAAATTACATTTTTTCCATGGCAGACTATTGAATGATATTTATTAACTTTAAGGGAAAGGATAATCGAAATTTTGAGAGAAATGTGTTAGAAATACAATGATAGTACGTGTTTGTATTCGAAAATGGTCTCTCAGTAATATGTAGTTAAACGCTATAATCAAGTAACGCTCAACAGGTCAAAATATCAAATAAGGGCTGATGTGGTTACACAAACTTAACACTAGGTTTACGGACGTTTCATGTATACCTATATCTTTACGGACACGGGTCAATTTGACGCATGAACAAAATCATACATTTTCTTTAAAAAACAACTTAAAAACAATAATTATATAATATTAACTTATAAATGAAACTATAAGATATACATTTATATAAAATTTATAATATTTAACATTATATAACATTACATTTATTCCGCGTATCTTTTACACATATATACTGGTAAAAAAATTATCAGTTATATTCCTGCCTTGATGTAAATATGATTCGGCTAACTTTAAAACTACAAAATCCGCCCAAAAGTGTTGAAGTTTGCGTTTCATCTTTACCCAGATTAGGGAAACCATTTTTTAGATATTTTGAATTTACATCTTCTGCCAACTAAAACTTTATACCAAATTTATGTGGCTTATTTGGCATATATTGCGTGAATCTGCATTGAACTTTTGTAGGGAACAGTTGCTCGTCTATTGAAATATTTTCGTGAGGTTTATAACAGGATTGACTATTATGTATAAATTTGTTCCATATTTCACATATAAGTGCAAATGAATCTGTACGTAAACGTTTGGATCGTTCTGTTCTTTTATCAAATCATATGAATCGAAAAATTTGCATAAATTGATCTCTAGGCATTGTGCTCGAGAAGAAAACATATGGAAGGGGTGGGCCTGCATATATATATATATATATATATATATTAAAAGGATTATTTCCAAAAGTGTCAAAATAGTTTTATAATGAATGTTTTATAACAAATAATATTAAAATTTATATACTGAAAAAATGTGCTCGGTGATAAAACAATTTATGATATATTTATATTTTTGGTAACGTAAATTTGGTATATTGTATTTTATATTTTTGGTAACGTAATTTGTTTTCAACGTAAAGCCTTTATATTACATTTCAAAAATGTATTTCTTATTACTAACTATTTAATAGTACATAAAAATAATGGTATCACCATCGAATGCACATTACTCGTAGCCTATTGTTGTCATAAACAACAAAGTGAACAATAAATTATTATTGAACATTATAACATTTTGTGATGTTGGGGGTGATAATTCATTTGTGTAAAAATACATACAAATATTTTGATACAATAATTTATATTAACATTTCTAATATACACTTTTTAGTTATAATATTTATTAATCTATTACTTTGAAAAGTTTTCATTGTGTAGTTTTAAGCTAATAATAAATTAGAAATAACTAAAACCATATGTGTAAAGAAAGAATATATTATTCTAACGTTAGAAAAAGAAATAGAAACTAAGTATACAGAATTTTTTGGTAAATCAAACTGTTTATGATGTGTTTATGAATTGTTTAAATATATCTCTTTCTATTTTATTTGAAGTAGATTTTCTTATTCATTTCAATTTGTAACATCTGCTTGATTCCACTGAACTCTATTTTTAATAAGTTTCTAACTTCATAGTGATGATTCATTTTTATGTCAAGGTGACAGAATACCAAGTTGTAATTATTTCTATTCTTTTATTAAATAAATATTTTTTGGAAACCTGTGTATAAAAAAATATTTTACTTATAAGAGGTCACAACGGGGAACGAAATGTCAGCCTCGGCCATGGAAAGTATCCTTTGTAATATATTATATATTTATAATAAGTGAAGCAATTAACCAATTAAGCGTTTTTTAGTAACGCAAAATAATTAATTATTATTAAAATGAGTGTAATTCGGCAATAAAATGATATAATTTTTTTATTATATTTGTTTGATTTTGTAGGAAATATGAGTGTTCATGAGGCATGTACATTATATATACATATATATATATATATATATATATATATATATATATATATATATATATATATATATATATATATATATACATACATACATACATACATACATACATACATACATACATTCATACATATACCTATACATACATACAAAAAGTAAAAGAAAATGAATGATCTTATTAATTACTTTGTGAGTGAAACACAATATATAAGATAACAATAATATATATATATATATATAAATCTATATAAAATTCTTTAATATATAATTAAGAACATCTTTTTAATTTAAAATTTGCTGTGAAAGAATTAGAACGAAATGCAAAAAGATGTGATAAAGAAGAAAAAGCTGAAAAAGCAAAAACTAAGAAAGCAATTCAAAAAGGTAATATGGAGGTTGCACGAATTCATGCTGAAAATGCAATACGACAGAAAAATCAGTCGTTAAATTACTTACGGATGTCTGCAAGAGTAGATGCTGTTGCTAGTAGGGTTCAGTCGGCACTTACTACAAGAAAAGTTACCAATTCAATGGCAGGAGTAGTAAAGGCAATGGATGCTGCTATGAAATCGATGAACTTAGAAAAAATTTCAAATCTAATGGATAAGTTTGAACAACAATTTGAAGATCTTGATGTTCAAAGTGGAGTAATGGAAAATGCAATGTCTCAAACTGTGACAACTAGCATACCTGAGAATGATGTTGATTCATTATTACAAGAAGTAGCAGATGAAGCTGGGTATGAGACATTAGTTTATTTTTTTATTTGTAGATTTCTTATAAGTAAATTGCCAATAAAATTATTAATTGTTTATCGCATAGATGTTAAAGAAACTTGTTTTTATTTGAAAGTAGCCATAAAACAAAATAAATACTAATATTTCGTTTCAACCATAACTGAAAAAATGTTTTGTATTTGTATAATGAATGAGGTTAGGTTTAATTGTCATAAATTGTATAGGAAAATTTTAATGTTACAAATAACTGTATTGATATAAAAATAAGAGCAATTTAAAATTTGTTTCAGTTTGGAACTAAATATGGAATTACCTTCTGGACCAATATCTGAAACAGCATCAACTGTAGCATCACAAGAACAAGATGAGTTAACACAGAGATTAGCTAGATTAAGACAAGCTGAATAACTGATATTAACTTTCACTGTGCTATTTGTCCTTAACAATTTGTCATATACCTCAAAAATGGACAAATTCCTGGTTTTGAAGAAACAAAATTGCTTTTTAATATGTATTGCTACATTTGTATAAATACTTTTATTTTATAGTATATGTAAGTTAAAATACTGTACATATAAAAGAAATACATAAGATTCAAAGTGAATATTTTATGAAGTTATAATAAAAAAATTGTTAATTTTCTTGAATTTTAAACATGTTTAATAAGCTACTTGTATTGTTATATTTTAAAGATATTTTTGCTAAATGGGATGAATTATAATTGAGAATCTTTGAATACAAATAGTTTAGTTAGTAGAGCACAAGAAATGTACTTTTTGCCTACAATTACTTACATTTCAGTATTTTCAAACACCTTCGTTTTAAAATACATTTATTACTCACAGTATATCAACATAGGATTATGATTATCAAATAACTAACATATATGAACTTTATGTACTTGTAATGAATACTTATATTTTACTCTATCTGAAATATACAGTAAATTTTTGGTATTTGTTTTTTTTAAAAAAAATCTAAAAAGCAATAGTAAAAAAATGGTTTATATTTTTTTTATTTATTTAATGAATATTACATCTTAAACAAAAATGTAATATATTAATGTGCTTTAGCAGCAAGCCGTTTGTCTCTTTCTTCAGCAATTGATAACTTAACACCCTTCCCTCTTGGAAGAGAAACATAAGGCTTACTTCCTTTTCCAATAATGAATACATTATTCAATCTAAAATAATAAATGTAATTATCAGAATAATTAAGTATATAGTTACAAATAAAACACAAAATATAGATGATTACATTTTAAATTTAAATAATTGTATTTTCTTTGGGTAATACTAAAATCACTATAATAAGCGAATCAGTGACCAATAAGAAAACTAAATGTTACTATAGGGCTTGGTTTGACTCAAATATATTAGAAATAACATAAATCAGCTTCGATCAAGCCCAATTTATCCAATCATGTATTACTTATTAAATAAAAATTATACCTTGTTGCAAAAGTATGTCCTTGCAAATCTTTAACGTGTACTATATCAAAAGATCCAGGATGACGTTCTCTGTTAACAACAGTACCAACACGACCCAAGTTACGACCTCCAGTAATCATACACACGTTGCCTGTAAGAATGTTTATTACAATATGCTCAGATTTTAACATACACGAGTATATGTTTGTATTAAATGAAAAAATATAAATGTGAAAATAAAACTTTAAAGTAATCAAAGTTTTAATAAAATGTTACTTTTAATAACATTCATGCCAAACTTAAAAGTTTAGCTTTTATGTTATTAAAATTATTTAATCTTCTCTTTTTACTGACTTAACTATGTATTAAATTACATGTCAAGTGGATGAAAAGAGGTGTTTAAATAAATAAACATCTCCAACTTACCAGAATCAAATTTTATAGAATCCATGATTTTGCTAGAAGCAATATCTAACTGTATAGTATCATTTACTTTGATTACCGGATCTGGATAACGAATGGTACGACCATCATGAGTAACTAAGAATGGAATACGTTTTGGACCGGTCTGAACACGTTTGACTTTACATAATTTATACTAAAAACATAAATTTCAATAATTTTTTCTGAATACATGTTAGAAAGTTACAACAAAAATTCTACAAATCCTCAAGATGAGTAAGGATATCATCATTTTTCAGAACATTGGCGAAATACCTATGTATCTCTAGCCTTAATGTGCCTACTATTGATTTCATCATTGGATATCAAATAAAAAAATTAAATTAGTTGCCAATGATTCTAAAACTTTGTGGAGAAAAATATGATTATAAAAATTAAACATCAAAAATATTACATAGACAAAATTAGTAATGCATTAGCAAATAATTGTTCTATTAATATTCAATACAGATGAATTTAATTAGTTTATTTAAAACGTTAATGTACAAATGTTGATTGTACTTACTTTTCCTTCTTCAGCAGTTATTCTATGAATAGTGAAACGACCTTTTACATCATATATCAAACGAAAATATTCACCAGTTTTTTCAATTGTTACAACATCTGTAAAAAGAAATTATTTATTAGAAATTAATTTTACATAAATTTATAACGCATTTTAAATGAACAAAACAAAATAATTCTAATAGAATCTAAAAATTAAATACTTTAATTTTCATACTCGACTAAAAGGTCCGTTATTAACATGCCTGTACACTTTATTATACCATACTATTTCAGATTAGATATAATGAAAGTGATTTAATTTGCTCTTTATTGCGACTTTATAAGATAATTATTACAACCTTAAAAGTGGATAATAAAAGAGCTTTTACTACATTATACATTCAGTGTTTATAGTTACATTATAAACTTTAAATATAGGAACAATTAAGAAAAAAATATGCCTAAATAAATAACAGTAACAAAAAAGAATTGATTTTAACTTGTAACATTGTAATAATTGGTCATTTACTTAATAAGCTCAAAATAAATTTCAGTTATTAAAAAGTTAACTTACCCATAAATCCTGCAGGATAATTAGGATCTGTACGTACTTTACCATCCACTTTAATCAAACGTTGCATTACAATTTTCTTAACTTCACAATTGGTTAAAGCATATTTAAGCCTATTTCTTAAAAATATTACGAGCGGTAATGATTCTCGTAATTTATGAGGGCCAGTTGATGGTCTAGGAGCAAAAACACCACCTAACTTATCTAACATCCATGCTTTTGGCGCGTTTAAACGCTTCAAATGCTTTTTAGGTCCTCGTGCCTAAAACAAATACATATTGACGTATGTGGTTAAAAAAATATAAGGTTAGCACATGGAATATTCTTTAATAAATCACTATTATTGACGTTCGATTACATTATTGTATTGCAAAATTAATATTTCATAAAATGTAAGGAATATTTTTATGGATTTTTACTGCAGAAAAGTCATTTTCATTTGATAAATATTTTCACTTATTAAACATAAAGACATTTTAAAATTGTTTTTATAGATAGAAATTATAATGTATAAAATATTATAAAGTTTTTAAATACAAAAATACCATAACTTAATAGATGATCACAGATTTAAAACAAACAAGAAATCTACACTCACCATCGTAAGAATTTACACCGGAAAAGACATGTGTACCTCCTACTCTAGGGATTTTGCTCTTTAATTTAAACACTAAAATATTAGTGCCAACATTCAATCTATGTTTACATAAGCGTTTTTTAAAAGTCGATGTCTTATTTTTTTTTTTTAACAATGGGGTATTAAAAAGAACTCGCATTTTTATTACATTCATTTAACATATATCAAATTTACATTTTCAAAAACAAAAGTTACAGCAATCACATCTTTTCTAATTGCCTTTATGAGTATTTGTAATTAGGTGCGGTCTGTACTTTTATAATTTTATTTTTAACTCTGAAAGATAAGCAAACGCGATAAATAAAAATACACATAGTACAGTATATTGAATCAGCCTTAATAATATTGGTCCAAATTAAAATATGGCGACATGGGACAGTTCCAGTGACAAAATTAAAATAAATACTAAAAACGATAACAGTTATGACAATATTATTGTAACACACGATCTTCAGGATTGTATAGATGATTCTCTGGACTTGTCTACGTTTGGTAAAGTTTTCGAACAATTGCCGGTTGTCAGCTATTCGATTTATAATGACGAACGACCCGAAAATTCGACTTTCATCGATCATTTACCAACACCAGATGAAAATGAAGGGTAAGACATTTCATATGCCCGATGCCAGTGATTCAAATATTGACGTTTATTTTTTAAAAAAATGAAATAAAATAAATCGTTTCGAGTATTTGCTGTGTTTAAAATATAAATTACTTTCTTAACGATGTTTATAATTTATAAATATCAATTTAGTTACATCCATCATACAATCTCTACTGATGAAATATGCATGCGTATTAGACCGCCGGATGATAGTGGTGACGGTTCTGATGGGAGCACGACAATCGGTGTTATGCCAGACGAACCTTCACATGCTACCATCACGATCGAGAGTGTCGACCCTTCATCTCCACACATTACACATGTTAACAGATATCATTGTGAATACGAAGGTTGCAGTAGAACATATAGTACAGTTGGAAATTTACGAACACATATGAAAACACATAAAGGTAAATGACTTTGTTCATCTTTTTTGAATTGAAATGTCATTTAATAAGTCATGATTAAGTATCTATTTGATTTGAAAATCGGTGCTACTAGGATAAAAGTCAGGTATGCTGTAAAATGTTTATTTATTTGTTATTTAATACTAATGCTGCTTTATTTATAGGTGAGTATCGATTTAAATGTTCAGAACCCAACTGTGGAAAAGCATTTCTTACCTCTTATAGTCTGAAAATTCATATACGAGTTCATACAAAGGTATTGTTTTTTATTCGTATTTTTCATTGTTATACCAGAATCATATTTGAAATTACTTTTGTATTGTATTTTTCTAGTGAAAAAGTAGTATATAAAAATTAAAAGATATATCGCACATCACTCGTGACAAATTATATATTTTTGTTGATCGATATATTGTCAAACATATAGTTCTTTTGAACAGATCGTTTTACTAATTTTTGAATTGGTTTTTTGAAGGTGAAGCCGTTTGAATGTCAGCATAACGGATGTGAGAAAGCTTTTAATACATTATACCGTCTTAGAGCTCATCAACGTTTACATAATGGTGATACGTTCAATTGCGATCAGAACGGTTGTGTAAAATTTTTTACGACTTTGAGCGACTTAAAAAAACATGTTCGAACACATACGCAAGAAAGACCTTACAAGTATGTATTCCTGTTTGTGTCTATCGAGAATGTAGCTTTATGAACCGATATTTATATTACTGTACGAATAAAATAATGTTTTATAATTGAATTATATACTTATAGGTGTGTAGAAAACGGATGTGGTAAAGCTTTTACAGCAAGTCATCATTTAAAAACACATCGTCGTACTCACAGTGGAGAACGACCGTATGCATGTACAATAGATACTGTTCAGTGTACAAAAGCTTTTACTACTCCACACAGTCTTAAATCTCATTTACGTACTCACAAATCTAAAAATTCTCTTGAATCAATTATAGAAGAAAACATGCATGATAGAATAAATACAAATGTTGTTGAGAAAAATGATAATAAAAATATTTTACAGGTTCAGGAGAATAGTGATAATAATATAAAAAGTCCTAAAAACACACAAGAAAGCACTGAATGTAATTATCAAGAAGATAATGAAGTTACAGAAAATGAAAGTAGTATCAGAGAAGATCGTAATGTTGAACAAGTTCTTTCAAATATAGCACATGTAAAAGCTGAAATAGATCAGAAATGGAAACATAATTATGTTATGACAAATGTTGAATGTGTTAATACTCCAAAGAATAAATCAGTGGTAAATGCAATTGAAGTTCATTCTAGTATACCAGTGAATGATAAAAAGCTAGAAGAAATACTTAGCAAAAATTTATCAAACAATGAAAATAGTTCTCTAGATATAAATAAAAGTTTAAAAAATAACTGTGTCAGTAAATCAGATATACAGCAGATGTTATTATTTGATAATCTAGTCAATCAGGGAAATATTTCTAACAATACAAACGACCTTGATATTAATAGTAATCAGTCAGAATTTGGCCTTTGTGAGAAGTTATTGCAGAAAAAGTGTGGACATGAAAAGAAAATTTCTCAAATGAGTACATATGAAAATGTTCAGAATGAGATCGATGACATGCAACAATTCTATGCTAGTAATAAAAGTGATATTAATGTTCAAGATTTATTTGAATCATCACAAATAGATCTTGAATTAGCTGCAAATGATTTAGATACATCCGATAAGAGTAATAGTAGTGTAAATCCTTCAACAGCACTAGAAATGTCTCTAGCACAAGAAGAAGAAATACCGTCACCATGGATTGATGTCATGGCACTTGCAGCAAACGTGCAAAATCCCGTAAATATATTTGAGCAGCAGTTGATCGGAGAAACTATACATCCATTAAGCGCTGTACCAACAGCAATTCAATCTTATATTAATTTACAATTACCACAGAATCGACCCAATTTCATTGTAAATGATCAATTCGACCAAAATAGTTCATTGAAAATCAATGAAACTGATAATTTTATGGACATAAATTTTCAGAATCAAAGTACATTACAAAAAAATAAAAATGAAAAATATGTAGCAACCATACAAGAAATGGATTTTAATGAATTAGACATTAATGAAAATGAAAATTTTATTAAACCTCTCAATGAAAACTTTGTTGCAGCTCA
Source organism: Neoneuromus ignobilis (assembly GCA_029203775.1). NCBI lineage: Eukaryota > Metazoa > Arthropoda > Insecta > Megaloptera > Corydalidae > Neoneuromus > Neoneuromus ignobilis. The sequence goes on along the minus strand of CP092087.1, from coordinate 4,247,224 downwards.
GAGTGATGAAATAAATGAAAATCCAAATTTTATTATAAGTGAAAATAAAACTTATATGGCAGGATGTAGAAACACAATCAATTTTAATGAGGAAGTTACAAAAGAACCTAATTATGATGAAACTTTTGAAATGAAGGATGGTAATAATGAAAACAATACTGCTGATGAAAATAGAACTTATTTAACTGCTGCTGAAATAAATGAAATTAATTTCGAAGAACAAGTTATAAATGCAGAATTTACAAATATGAATCAAAGTAATATTGCACAAATTGAAAATAGTAATCAGTATTTTAGTGATACATCAGATATGGAATATATTCTTGATGAATCTTTTACAAAAGTACCAAACTCAAATTCAGATATATTAAAAAATTTAACAGCTGATGCAGATATTTGTAAATGTGTGGATTGTAAATGTAATCCTTTTAATAACTGTCATGGTTGTAACACTGGATTTGATATACCTTTTAATATTTATACAACAAATGGTTCCCATTTAAATTCTATGGGAATGGAAACAGTTGTTTCTCAAAAAGTACCTTTATATGGAGTTCCATTTGATCTTACAGAACATATAAAAAATAGTATTGACTTAAATACACCTAATAGTGTGCCTAGTAATGTTTCTCAAAATCTTGTTCCTAATAATTTAAAAATTAAGGACAAAAACTTAAATATGAATTTAGAAACTACTAATAAAATTAGAAAATTGCAAACAAATCAACAGTTTGCAAATAAATCACTTAATAGAACCAGAGAAAAAAATACAGATAAAAGTTATGATATTGAAAGTAATTTGAATAATCAATTAAAAAGTAATCAATTCAGAGGTAATACTTCAACTGCTGTTTGTTGTATGAAAGAAGATACTGATGTAGTTAATGAAAGTATTTCAAATGATTTAGAAACTAAGTCATTCAATAAAAATTCAGAAGAAAAATGTTTTAATTGTTGCTTAGATAAAACAGAAAATTTACTCACACAGTGCAATAATCCATCAGATCAAATAAAAAATTTAAATATTACTAGTTGTAGTTGTTCAAAAAGCACAAAATCATTTTTTAATGAAAATAATAAATGTAATTGTGTAGGAAACATAACGTCAGCCATTACATCAAATAATAATAATGAAAGTTGTTGTGTAATGGTTTGCTTGAAAACATTTGAGCAACTGCGACAAATGTTAAATCTTGCCAATAAGTGTTGTTCTTTGAAAAGTTTATCGCTTTTGTCTGGAAATCGAATGACATGTGGAGGTCAATTGAATGCTAAAATTGATTGACATCAACATTTTTTCATTCACATTGAATTGTATTTTATTATTTTGATATGTACCATAAAACAAATATTTTGTTATTAAAACAAAATTGTTAAGACTGTTCTGATATAAGTAATTTACTTATAAAAAAAACCTGTCAGTATAAGTATGGTTGCTATATATATATATTTTATTGATCTGTTTAAACAGAATATGTGCTCATTATTTTTATACTAATAAATACTAGTCATACTATATAGAAGCCAAAACTGTTAACCAAAGTTACGCTTTATGTTTAAAATTGTGCCTGCTTGAGGACTGTAATAGTATTTCTTATAGTAATTAATAAAGTGTTATAGAAAAGTGTTTGGAAGATACAATAAAGAAATGTACTGATTATATTTCAGTAAAAGTATTAACGGAATATTAATGTAAGAATACATTACATCCTTGTGTGTTGTGTGATTATAAATGTGCAATAACTGTCTTAAAGAAAATTAGAATATACAAAAACTCCTAGAAAATATATGCATGAAAATATATATTTATTTGTTTTATGTGCCAAATAAAAACATGCACTTGTAAAATATAATACTCCATCATATTGAAAAAGTGCAATAATTATTTTAAATATATACTTCATTCTACAAATATTTATATTACAGTTACTTATGAAAATAAATCATTTTTTTAACACATTTTGTCTCATGAATTCTTATACAATACAATATTACTGCTTACTTTTTGTTGAGTGCCTTTCTTCCTTTCTCATCCTTGCCAATTCAGTTTTTGATTTATTTCTACATATTTGTTTTTTTGCAACTCGCTGTTTTTTAATAAGTTTATTTTCAGCCTCTTTTAGTTCTGAAATATGTTTCTTTACCCTATTAGATGTAGCTAAATTCAATTCTTCTTGTTTAGCTTTATAAGTTGTTTTTAGTTTTTTCATTAGTTGCATCGCCTAAAAAAAAACATTTTTACTTTAAATTACCAGTTCTAGATATTCGTGATTTTATTTAATTACCTTTCGTTCATGAGGTTCTCTAATAACAGCTACACGTTTATAAGATCCTTTATTTGATAAATCCCTATGTTTAGGTTTATCTCTATAAGGCAGAGTTTCTTGTAACTTCTTGGGAATAATTAGTGGCCTAAATACTTTAGGTTCACGTTTAATTTCCTGAAAAAATAATAAAGAATGTGTTTAATTTTTAAAAAAATGAATATTGTAAATAAATATTTTCTTACGGTATATAGATGATCTGGATTAGCTTTATTTTTAATTCCCTGTTCACGTTTTAACTGGCCAGTTGTTTTCATTCCAATCCATTTGTTTTTATCTTCTTGTGGAAGAAGTAAATTTGTAACAGGATTATAAAATTGTGGAACATCTACTTTAAACCAAGTACGACAAAAAATTATATCTAAAAAAAATTTAAAGTGCATATAACAAATAGTTTCACATTTTATATATACATATATATTAATATAAAAGTTAAATATTTTTACTCAACAGATTTATGTTAATTAACTATTATGCAATTTTAAATTATTTACCACTTAATAAAATTTTATCTTCAAAACTAGCTCTAAAGCAACCTTCAGGTTTATTTACTGCCTTTTTAATAATTCCACGAATTCCTGAAACTGTTTTAACTTTTGCTCCTTCAAATTTTGCAACTTCTAGTGTAGAGTTAAACATTCCTGTAACAAAAAGCAAATAAGAACAAATATGATGAGATATAAATTTTAAAAAACATACCTTTAATGAATGCTGTTTTTTTATATATTTTCAGTGGTTCTCCTACTAATTTTAATTTTTTCATAATTTGTGTAGATTTATCTAATTCTTGAACACTTCCTGTGGCAGCTATTCTAAACCCTTGTACTATCTAATGGAAAAATACAGCATAGAAAAATAGTAAGTATAATTACATAATATAAATTATATATAAAATTAATGCTTTTATTTTTTTTTAAAAAAAATGAAACTTACATTATTTTCATTTGTGCAATCCTGTATTGCCAAGAATCCTGTTCCTTGTGGTGTAATTGGACCCCAAAAATGCGCATTGCATGTAACATGTTCCGGAGTATATTTCAAATACCTATATTTTAAATCATCTTCAAGCTTAGAAAACACCGGAATTGTCTGAAAACGTCTCCAGCCTAATGATATTATAACAGGATTATTTGTTTTTAAAATTCGTTTGTACCATCTAAAACACATATGTATATTTTTTACTCATACATATAAATAAGATTTTTTTTCCTAACTTTAATGTAATACATTATTTTATAATTACCTGTGTTTTTTAATTTTTACATTTACATAACCAATATTTTCTTCCGCCATGTTTAAACCTCCTATTACAATCGGATATGTAGGGTCAAAATGTTCAATAAATTCATATGGCACTTTCTGAAATAACAATTGTTGATTCAATATATTTTTTTCAGTTAAGAAAGATTTTTTACATTTTAATTATTAGACATAAAAAAATAAATTTTATAATAGTAATAATGTGTATCTCACATGCAGATATTAATTTGAAATTCTCTATAGTAAAGCAATTACAAACAAAACAAGTATATAATTCAAATACCTGAAATTCTATTCTCACATACATTCCTGGCCTAAAACCTTCTAAAAGTACTCTCTCATCGTCAGGTAACTCTTCAAATACTGATTTATTTAATTGCGACTGTTTTTCAGCTTCCATTTTCAATTCGTCATAGAAAGATTTTTCAGTCTGATTATCATATTCAGAATTAAATTTTTCTTTTAACTTTTGCTTCTTTTCTGCTAAATGTTCTTTAAGAGAAGCATCTTCATTTTTACTTGCAATTTCTAAAATTTTTAATTATTTAATACATTTCATTTTATTTTATCAAAAATCATAATTTTCAATCTTTACCTTCCTTACAAATATCTTTTTTCTGCTGTTGCTTGATCTTTAATTGATCAGATACTGTGTATTTTTTACCAGTTTCAAAATCTTCAAAATCATCAAATTCCTCAGAATCATCATTCATATCATCTAAACGAAGAAGTTCTTCTGCATCTTCAGATTTTTTCCATTTACCAGTTACAAAACAATTTTCAAGAATACATTTATTCTGCAATAATATTATATATATATATATATATATATATATATATATATATATATATATATATATATATATATATATATATATATATATATATATATGTATGTTTGTGTGTATATCATCATTTTAGCTTATATTACCCTATTGTTGAAAAAAAACCTTAAAGATTGTTACTATTCATTGGTATTTGGTCACGCTGACCAGGTGGGTTGGTAAGGAGTATATGCATGTGTAAATGTATATGTACGTACGTATATAAATATATGTAATGGTTCAAAATGAAACTCAACACTCTTACAAATATGTCAAAAATTATTTTTATCTGTGATAAGGTCAACAATAAAAAAAATGTATGGTTTCCTTATACAATATTTACTGGTATTTTATTATTAGTATATTTTAACATTTAAATTAATTTGAACAGTATATTATATTTTTAATTTTAAAATGAACTGATATTTTTGTTCTTAATTTAAATGAATTAAAAGTAATCTATTGTTCTATTAATAATAATTTTCTATAAAATTAAATTTACTGTATTTTATTACATAAAAAATAATTATGTAAAAATATCCTAGTTTCATTTTGATCCCTTTAGAAATAGTTATTATTTATAAGTATACCTCAGTTTGTAGCCAATTTCTCGTATCATTATCCCATTTGGTAAAAATAGAAATTTCAGTCAAATTCATCATATTTTTTTCTATTTGTTTATTTTGATTTTTTGATACTATTTTAAATAATCCTCCGATATCTTCTTTTTCTGCCTCTGAATCAATTTCATTTTCTTGTTCAATTATCGTATTTCTGGAATCAAATATTCCATATACAAATTTCATTAAATTTTCAGTATTTTGTTGTCGTTCTATGTAGGCATCTTGAGCTTTTTTTGTTAAATTTTCTTTCCATTTTAAGGACTCATCTATAGTTGTTTGTAAATCGGTTGCCTGTTTTATTTTCATTATATCTTCATTTTTAGAAGATATTTCAGATTCATTCTCACTACTATCACTGTTATCTGGCGAGTCTTCTTTACATACTGAATTTGAATTATCTTTTTTATTGTAATTTGTGTTTTTTAAAGGACATTTATAAGATTTCACATCTTTTATATCTAAAGTATTATTTTCAAAGAAGTACTCAGATGTTTTTCTGTTTTTAAATAATTTTTCATTGGTGTTTTTTTTCTGTAAATCAATTAAATCACTATCTTCGTCATCACTATTTTCGTCATCACTATTTTCATCATCACTATTTTCATCTTCATCATTTTCATCAATAGTACTTTCATCATCATCTTCATCATTTTCACTAACAGTACTTTCATCATCTTCATCGTCATTACAATCATTACTACCATTAGAAAGAACACTGGAATCATGTTTTTGAGTAACATCTTTCTTTGTTTTATTTTCATCATTTAACAATTTTAATACATCAGTAATTTTATTATGGATACTTTCATTTTTGTTATTTTTTATATGAGTATATTGATTAGTCTGATTTACAGAAACAGTGTTTTCTGTTTCAATATTATTTAAATCACAATCACTTTCATCATCAAAGTTATTTTCAAGAAAAATAACTTTACGTCTCTTTCTACCTGAATTGTCTATTATTGTTTCTTCTTTCAGTTTTGAAAAGTCTTTGCTTCTTAACTCATTTAATTCATTTGTTAAATGTTCAGCTAAGTCCATATCATCTTTTACATTTAAATTTTTACATTTTAATAACTTTTTTTTAGAAGACTTTATTTCAAAGTCAGCATTTTCTTTATGTTTTTTTTCAAAACAATTATTCAAATTTTCTTTTTCCTTACTATTTTTCAGTGTATCCACTTTTAAATTAGCTTCATTTTTGGAATTAAAATAATTTAGTGAATCTGAATTATTTTCTTCTGTGACATTATTATTTATTTGAAATTCAACTTCTTTTGATTTAATTTTGTCACCGCCTGTAAAAATCTGTAATTCTGATTCATCAATTTTTATGTCAAGTGTTTTTTTTGTTTCAATTAAACTGTTAACTAAATTTTTTGTTGCATTTTCATCATTTTCAATATTATGAGAATGTGAACCTCCTAATTCAACATAAACAGCATCTTTATCATAAACTATTCCTCCCACACCAGAAAACGGTGCATAAATTAATCGTTCTTTTTCAATCAGTGATCGTTTTTTAATTGTATCTGGTAATGGACATGGATCTGGCAGAAAAGATATATTATGGATTTTGTGATCACCAGCACCTAAAATTGAATATCATTATTATTGTAATGTCTTTAACTTTTTAAAAAGGAACAAAAATTATAAATGGTATTACTTTTTTATTAAAAAAAAAAATCTCAGTGATTGTGGATCTAGATAATTATAATAATGTACTTAAATATTATTTTAATATTTATATATACATATATATATATATATATATATATATATATATATATATATATATATATATATCTATTTATCTACATATATATATATACGCACAATTATTATTATTAATAAATGTAGTTATATATAGTTCAAATAATAAGCAAAAATTGTTATACAATAATAGTACTTTATAATTCAATGACATATTATTTAAAAATACAAATACAAACCAGGAATATGTACACTTGAATTTTTATTTAACGGAATTCCTCTAACATATCCATAAAATGAAATATTTCTATCACATTTTTTATTTTTACGAACTAATTCTGGATTTGTCAAATCTTCATAACGATCACCTAATACATAGCTGTGTGTAGATCTCCAAGTTAAAGGTCTAAACTTCATTACAGAAATAAATCTAAAATAATTATTTTTTAACTTCCAATTTATAGTTTTATTATTTTTTTATAATTATTAACATTTAAATATACTAAAACAAACCTTCCTAAATTTTTAATTTCATTCCGGAGATATTCTCCATGAACAATTCCTGATAAATAGAATAATTTTGCTCCTGCATACACTTCAGTCCAAAAGCGATGCTTAAGAGTTTTCTTAGTTTTTTTTAATTGTTTTGAATTTTTTAACATGTCTAAATGAGTCAATACACCCATTATACGTGGCATCCCATGAACTTGACATATATTTAAAAATTCAAATATCTCCATTTCAAAACCAAAACTTGCATCACATAACAGTAAAACCAAATCAGCTACCTTTGCAATATCTATCATACAATTAATGTCATTATTGCACTCAATAATTGTAATTTTTCTTTTCTTTCCTGTAACGATGGTAACAGGACCTTGTATGTTTGTTAATGGCGATTTTGTAAACGATTTAATCAAATTTACAATTACAGTCGACTTTCCAACCTTTGGTGGACCAACAACAGCGATAAGTATCGGTGGAGGTTCAATCGGAGTTCTATCGATTACAGGAATATGCTGTTTTTTTGTTTCAATGTCTTGTTTACGTCTAAACCTTCTTTCTGCACGTACAGCTGAATTAAACGCAAATGCTTTTGGGTTTTTTTGTTTATCAGTGAGTATTTGGACATTTTGATCTGCATTTTTAGTTTTCTTTTTTTCTGCTTTACGACCTTTAATTTAAGAAAATATTAAATTGTAAATATTACTCTTTTATTATTTAATTATAAACATTACCCGATAGTCGCAATCTGTGAGACTTTTTTTTATCCAAATCATTATTATCTGTAGTCATTTTTTTAATATTTATTTAAATTTCAATAAAAATCATATAGACATACTACATTCGTTAGCATAAATAACACGTGTGTTTATCTCATATTTAAGGTTAACTGTCATTTAAAATTTATATATATATATATATATATATATATATATATATATATATATATATATATATATATTATATATGCTTATCAAAAATTAAAAATTCTCAATAAATCAAACAATTTATTCTGCAAATATAAAGTTTTTATTACAAAAAAGTTTAAAATTTATTTCACAAAATTATTCCTACTTTTAATCATTTACAAATTAGACTTTTTAACTAATTAAGTAATTATTACTTTGTTGATCCACCTATTTGCTTTATAACATATTTTTAAGGGATTGATGCTACTGATTAAATTTGTTGCAAAATTTGAATTATTTAAAATTTCCAAAATATTTTTTTTAGAATTTTTTTCGTTATTTGTACTCATTCTCCTATTAACTTTAACCCATAAGTTCTCAATGGGATTCACGCTAGAGCTTTGAAAAGGAGTAATTAAAAATTGTAGAGAATTTTATAAGAATAACATCTTAACAACATGAATAGTGTGTTTAGAATTATTTTATTGAAAGTAATAGTTATCTTCTAGTTTCAATTTTACAGTACTTTCTTTTAAATTTTGATCTGAAATGTCAAGATATTTCATTTTGTCCATGCTTTCATTAATAAACTCTAGGTTTCTGATACCATTAATGCCTATATAGCCTCATATCATTATAGACTCCTTCGTATCTTAACTATGACATATTTTTGAATTCAGGTTCATTTTTTGCTCTTTTTTATTTAAGACTTCACCCATCTGATCTAGAGATATTAAATTTTTACTTTTATCTGAAAATACTCGTTTCCAAAATGAGTTATTGTTGTTTATATACGTCTTTATAAAGTTAACATGTTTAATACAATTTGTTTGTTTTATTATTGAAAAGTTTCTTTCGTGCCACTCGGGGATTATACTCCAAAACATTTTTTCGTTAGTATTTTAATCATTGCTTTTGGAAAATCATTATTTTTTTTATAATATACTGTATAATCGATTCGTTTCTTTTGTCTGTTTGTGTAATTTAAATGTTAATTCTCTTTTTTTACAATTGTTTTTAATCCTTTACATTCCATATTTACAAATTAATTTTTATTGTAAAAGAAATATTTTATAAAACAAATATAAAATTGCCATAAAATTAAGGAAACCCACATATAATTCCATTATAGTAATTGTATAAACAGGAAATCACACTGGTAAATTTAATAATGGTGCATACAAATAATTTTGTAGAATGAATTTCTTTGCAATAAAAAGCTTAGTATTTGAAAAATAATTTAATTTATTGATAATTTTAATTTTTCATAAATATACACATGTATATAAGTAAAAAAAAATTGTTAATGCTCTTAATTTTTTAAAGTAAATATATGTTATACATTATGTATGAATAGTTTTATGAACACTGTATATAAATTATAGATAAATTAAAAAAAAATTTGTAATATTTTTAAAATAATTTTTCATTTTTTAAATCACTGATATTTGAACATTTCTATTTAAATACTGTCAAGTTTTGGAATGTTCATAAATACAATATTTTATCAAAAAATAGTTATTCTTTTATTTAACAAATTAATACAAAAATGAATTATTTATTGTAACAAATTAAAATATAACCGTTAATTTAAACAAAGAACAATAATTTAATATTCCTTTTTTTAATAACGACTCATTTTATTTAAAATTTGTGAAGTAGAGCATTCTCCAGTCTGATTAATAATACTCCTTTTTAAATTTACAGTTCTGGGAGGAGAATCATCAGAAAAACATTCTAGTTCTTCATATTTTTTTTCATTTTGATTTTCAATGAAATCTAGTGCAGCTGCCATTTCTATATCATCGTCATTACAATCATCAGAGAAACTTATATCATGTTTACTTTCTTGGTTTTGTTCATTTTTTATATTATCAACTTTTTGATCATCTATTTTTTTATCACTACACTGAATATTATTATTTTCAATTGTTTTATTACTCTGTTCCATAGTACATTCATCTTCCTCATCACTTGAAAGATCAAAAATAGCAGATTTTTTCACTGATCTTTCTTTCTTGTTAGATTGAAAAGAAAACTGATCTAAATTTCTTTTCATTTTCTCTGGACTTTGATTACATATAAAGTCCTTTGGTAACATTTTCTTTAATGATTTAGGTACCTCATTTTCTAAGAGAAATGTATTAATAAATTCTATAAAGCGACTTGCAAATTTTTGAACTTTTGTTTGGTTGAAAGTTGAAACTAAAAATATATACATGAAATTAATTTTTATATGCGTAAAAAATTCATTTTTTAATGAATATCTAATATTACATTTACCTACAATACCAAAGTAATTTAATTTACGAAAAAAAAATAATTTAATGTGTAAATTATTATGAATATATTTTTTCAAATAATTCAATAAAAAATTATTTGATTAACAATAAATAACTTTCGTCAAAATATAATCATTTTTTGGATGAGTATGACTTTTTTTTATAAAAAATAAGCCTACGTACAGTGACAAGAAGAAAATTCGTCTACAGTCTTTGGAAGTGCTCTCACAATTTCAATAATTGCAACATCAGTAGCTATCATGTATGGAGAACAATCAATTTCATGTCCTAATTGATTGCGAAACTTCCTTAAATGTACATATAATTTATAATTAAAATCTTTCATATCTTTAGGATCATTTTCATGATATAATGATAAAGTAGATTTAGATAATTCATTGGAAGTACTTGTCTGTGATGTCTCAGTCCTATAAAAAAATAAATGAATATGGTATATCAAAAACACTGCATATAAAATACAAATTTACTTATAAATTTCTTGAGGATGAATAATTTTTTTCTTTAGATATTTTATTATATCAGTTGGTGGTTCGGCTTTAATTGAAATTTGTTTTGATGATTTTAAATCTTCTAAAAAGTTTCTACCTTTAGGACTTAACATTAATGTATAAACACAATAATTATCTATTTTATTTTTTTTTATAAATCCTTGTTCTTCTGCTATTCTTCCTACAAAATTATTTATTTATATATATATATATATATATATATATATATATATATATATATATATATATATATATAAAATAAACATATATAAAATAATTAACCTATTGCTTTCCACCATTCAGTAGTATGTTTATTACCAGCTCCAAATAGTGGATGTTTTCGAAAACTCATTTTCATTTTTGCAATACATGATCCTTTTAAAAATGATATATACATATTAAGACCAAATTTACCATCCAATGCCACAATAACATCCAACATTAATTTAATAAATTGAGTAAAATCAAATAAGCCACAATTATCCAAGTCTTCATACTGGATATCACTCACATTTTTTGTTTTTCTATGTTTTGAATAAAAGAAACATGATTTATGAGAAATTTAAAATAAACATTTTTTAAATTTGATATTTTGAGTAATAGTACCTATTTTTACAGTTATCACAACAGTTTTCAGGTTTTACTTGTTTTTGAGTGTTTTCCTTTGAATTCTGAAAATACTGTAATATTAATTCTCTTCTGCAATTTGTGGTATATAAATATTTTTTCATAAAAGCTGTTATTTTTTCGTGTCTTTTAATTAATTCCTGTGAAGTGTAATTTTGTTGACGAACTAAATTATGTGTTAAAAAGTCAGCCGGTGAAAAAAATGTAACACATTTTGATGGTAAACCATCTCGCCCAGCTCGACCAACCTTAATGTTAAAAATACAATTAATGCTATTATACTACAAGTTTTTTTTGCTAGAATCATACTTCCTGATAATAACTCTCCATATCTTTAGATGCACCATAGTGTACTATCAAACGAACATCTGGTTTATCAATACCCATTCCAAATGCTATAGTTGCTACAATTATTTTTATTTTGTCACTACTAAAATCTTCATGTACTTGTTTTCTCTTGCTTAATGGCAATCCGGCATGATACTGTTCACAATGAATTCCCTGTACTAAACATATAGATATTTAGTTTATTTAAAATGAACGATTGTTTGAAATATTTACATTTTAAAATTTCTGATATATTTGTAGTTTCTTTTTTTGTTAATGTGTATATAATTACGGATCCTTCATCAATGTTTTGTAAATAAGACATTATATTTGCAGCTATATTTTTAGTATTTTTTTGACGCACTTCAAAATATAAATTTGGTCGATCAAAACCAGAGCATGTTTTTTTTGGATTTCTGTACAAAAGAGACAGTGAAAATTTAAGTTCAATGTTAAAATATAATTGACAAAATATTCATATTTTATAAAATAAATATCCATAACTAGGATTATTCAATGTTTATACTTTTTGTATTTTATAACTAATTTTTATCTAAAATTATATTATTATTATGATTATTATTTACTTTAAACATAACATTTTACAAACATCTACCACAACATCTTCTGTTGCTGTGGCTGTTACAGCTAAAATAGGTACATTTTTTAGAATATTTTTTAAATTTCCTAAATTTTTATATGAATATCGAAAATCATGTCCCCATTGTGATACACAATGTGCTTCATCTATAGCAATTAAAGTGATGTTTAATTTTGAATTCATCTTTTGTAAAATTTCTAAACCATAGTCACCAGTACAAAATTCTGGTGTTAAATACACAAGTCTGAACATATTATCAAATATATCATTTACAATATTTCTTTTAGATTGTGCAGATCCTAAGAAACAAGCCGGAATACCCGCAATCTAAAATCAACAATTGTAATTTGAGGCAAGATTTATATATTCCAAAAAAGGTTAATTAATTTTACCTGTAATGACATGACTTGATCTTCCATGAGTGAAATTAATGGTGAAATAACTACAGTAATACCTCCTGTATACACAGCTGGATATTGAAAACATAATGATTTTCCATAACCAGTAGCCATAACTACACACTGATCTCTTTTTTCTTCAAGAACAGTACGAATAATACTCCATTGCATGGGACGAAATGAATCATGTCCAAAGTTTTCTTGAAGAATACGTATATGTTCATTAGTTAATCCTTCCTCATTTGTGGTTGAAGTATCATTAATTATTTGCTGTTAATAAAAATTACATATGCATATCATACATATCCATACATACATACATATATATATATATATATATATATATATATATATATATATATATATATATATATATATAACAATATATTACATTATTATAGTTGTTTATATTGTATCCCCATTCCATATTTTCATCATCTTTAAATGCATTTACTGTTTCTTGTAAATCTAAATCCATGGTAACATTTATTTCAATATTTTCGAAATTTAAAGAAAAATGTAGTTATATATTTTAAAAATATTTGTAGTCTTCTCACATTGCGTCACTTTAAATTCACAAATAAAATAAGTGACAATTGTTAACAATTACAATATTTACTTTTTAATGAAAAATGTACTGACAGTCAAAGAATACTTATTCCCGCGAATTATATTTAATTTTATTAGTTTTTCCGTGTTATATATTGCTGACTTCTGAGTGTTATCATCGCTATTTGTCTAATTTAAAATTATTTGCTCTTGTTCATTTTATAGAAACTGTTTTTATAAAATTGTTTAATTATGGCTGATGAAGATTTTGATGGGGATGAGTAAGTTAATCATTTATATAATAATTTTCGTTTTATTATCTATTGATATGTATATAATTTTCATGTATAACCTTAATTTATAGTGTGCAAGATGATTTTGAAGACGAAGTTGAGGATGATAATATTGAAGAATTAGAACAAGTTGAAGTAAATTTTATATATTTAAGTTAATTAATTGAATTTTGATTATTGTTAATTTTTAGGATGATGGTGAAAATATAGATATTTTACAACCAGGTCAGGCAGGTGGTGGTGTACCAAAAAATAAACGTATAACGACAAGATATATGACAAAGTATATTCAATTATCAAACATCAATATTGAATTTGTTTTAACATACATGTAATTTTATAGATATGAGCGAGCCAGAGTTCTCGGTACGAGGGCGTTACAAATATCCATGTGTGCACCCGTCATGGTTGAATTAGAAGGTGAAACTGATCCATTACAAATTGCAATGAAAGAATTAAAACAGAGAAAAATTCCAATAATTATTCGAAGATATTTACCTGATAACTCATATGAAGATTGGGGTATTGATGAATTAATAATTATAGATCATTAAAAAATATTTTATTAAACAATTTTGGCTGTTTATTCATTGCTATAGATTTTAATATATGTAATAAGTTAATTTGTAAGTTTTGTACACTTGTAACTTTATTCAATAAATTAAGTCACAAAATTATTATCTTTTAATTAAAGCTATTTTTGGTTTTGATTTATTTTATCAACTTCAAGTTAGATTTTTTTCTTTGTTAAATGTATGAGAATAGTGCTTTTTGTGATAAAAGTTCATTTAATATCACTATATCAGATCACTATATGTTTAGCAATTTTCAGTGTAATAGTTTCTGATTTATTTAGTAATTTAGTTGTAAGTCTAATATATACACATATATACACACACACATTGTTAAAAAAATGAAAATAAAAAGATTGTAATAAAACTGTAATTTACATATTAAGTATGAAATAAAATATTTATGATCTATTATTAAATAATATATTATTTATTGAATACTGAATTATATAAAAAAAATAAAGTTCCCTGAATTTTTAAAAAAATTTTTTAAAAACAAGACATAACATTTTTATAAAACTAAAATGAAATATTTTATTATATTTATTTTTAATGAAAGTTTGATATAAATATATACAAAAATAGTCTAAAATATTTTTTATGGTACACTTAGTGTATTTTATATATATATATATATATATATATATATATATATATATATATATATATATATATATATATATATATATATACACACACATACATACTTACACACGAATTTATATAGAGTAACCTAGATGAGACTGAAACGTTCATACATTTACTTCCTTACTATCATTTACTATCTTTCAATCTCATTTGGGCTATTCTACATATGTATGTATATACCTTTGTGCAGCCTTTTTTTTATCTAAATATTTCTTTTATTAACTATATATTTCAATACTTAAATTATTGAATAAATTATTTTTTTTTAATACCTTAAAAAATAATTTAGAATTATGTATTCATGACCAGGTGTAAGACAAATCATTCCCTGTAAATTTAAGACTATCGATTATTTGAATATGTTCTGGGTTTGGTGAACAAAAATGTTTCAATTGAGATAAATTTAAACCACAATCTTTTAAATTTTCTTGCCCAAACACCATAGATGAAGTGTCATTTGAGGTGCTGTTTTTAATGCCTAAAATTAAAAATTATATATCAATTTCGAGAGTGTAAAACTGTACATAACAAAAATTTTTATGATATAGAGTCAAATTATTAAACAATTACATCTGTTTAATTTATAATGAGAATTTTTATTACAACTACATTATATTTATTACGAAAAGAAATTAAATAATCATATAATTTGGATTTTAAATATAATGAGTAATTACATATTAAAAAATGTAAAATTTAAACAAGTATTAGATTTTATTTACTAGAAACAAATAAAGTAATAAAAATTCATACTTACTTGAATTAATTTTAGAAAATGCTGTAGTATTTGTAACATTTGCAAAGGTAGCTGAATATTCAGTATCTGAAGAATATAATAAAGCTCCTAAACTATGTACCATATGTGGTAAAATTGGCCCTTGTAATTCTATTGAATAATAATTTAAATTATCAACACACACTTTATTTTCTCTCACCTAAAAATATTTTTTGTTACACTTCAACCAATAATTATTTTCATTTTTATTACTCATAAATGTTTCATTTTTAAAACAGAAATAAAGAACATAAGTAAATGTAACTGATTTATAAATAATATATAAATAATTTGTAAGTTATAATGATCTGTATTATAAAACAAAATTTTAGTAATATATACATCCAAAATCAGTATAAAACAATATACCTTTAAAGATCTTAATGCTGCACCATGAAATCCTACTGGAGCTAAAAGAGTTGGTGGAATTCCTGCTAATGGTCCTATTGTTGCAATAATACTTTTACAGTTAATAAGGAAATTAAATAATGCTTGAGCTTCAACTCCTTCAACTAATATTAGACTTTGTTCACTGTTATCTATGGAACATTCTGTTGATTGAGTTTTTCGTGCCTAAAAAGTGAAGTAATAAAATCCAATGTTTTTATAATTTTCAAAATTATAATAACACTGATATAAACACAATAAATGCAATTATTTTAATTAAAATTCAATAGATATAATTATTGATGCCATTATTGCGTTTGTTATATTAATTAAAAATTAAAATTATTTTAAAAAAACATGAAACAAAAATAAATTTTAGATTATACCTGTGAATTATGAAGTTTTTTTATTTCACTCTGTTCAACACCTAAACTTTCTAACCACTGTTCTTCACCTTCATCATCATCATCATCATCATTATCATCATCATTTTTAGTGTCTAATTGATTTTTTAATTCTTCACCACTACAACTATCATTGGAAAATACTTTTTTAAACTGAGAAGTATTATTTAAAGAATGATGACTTTGACTTGAAATGGAAATTTCATTCTGTGTATTTAAAGTATCACATTCTAAATCTAAAGATCCATCAGATGAATGGCGATTATTTTGTCCTGATTTTTTCAACGGCATTGTGTATTCTACATCTAAATAAAAATTTTAAAATATATATTTCATTTATTATTAAAATTTGTCAATTACATAATTTCACATTCTTCATAACATAATAAATTGCATTAACACAGGTGACTAAATCTCTTAAGAATTAAAAAATATCACTTTTAAATTTACCTTCTTGTTTTAATGCTTGTCTTAATCCTCTTGTTGTTGGAGTTACTAAAGCAATTGTTTCATTAAAACCACAAATTCCAGCAGCTCGAAATAGAACAGTGAAAGTGTTAGCACAAACATAAAAGTATGGACACTGTCTTGTTCTTACTAACTGGAAAAGTGAATATACAAGAATCAATCATCATTTTAATTTGTTTTTAAATATAAATTTTAGATGTTAATTTTTTTATATTAAAAATGTACATTACTCATCAAATAAATTAAGTGATTGGAAAAATTATATTTTACCTAGTGATTACTGTTATGACTTATCATATATACTTAAAAAAATAAATAAATGAAAGGTTAAATGTATTAACAACTTTTCAATTATTCTAAATTTGTTTCTTATTTATGTAATTTATATAGGAATGTTTATATCAAAATTAAATACTATAGAAATAACAAAACATTCATAAATATAAAAATCTAAATTTACAACAAACCTGAAAAAGTGATCGAAATGATTCTGTCCAATCTGTGTGCAAAATTTGAATGGTTTCTGGACTGTTTGAAATTAAATTAGGAGATGTTTGAGATAGACGACCTTGTTTATTCCTTGGAAATAGGTTAAGCCATGGAAGTGATGGATGTTGCCATATCAAACAACACTGGTAACAGCGTGCATTCATACTTGTATCAAGTGTCTGAGATGTCATTGTATCAAGACAACGAACAAAACTAGAAATTAATTTTAAAATATAATTATATTCCGTTTCACAAATGAATTTTAACCCCAACACTACAATAGTTAGGGTTAAAATTCATTTCTGAAAGTGAATAGCCACAGTTTCAAAACAACAAATATATAATTATGTTGCTTAATATTTTATTAAGAGTATTATTCTATATCATTTGTTTTTTTTCCAATTATTTTTTTAATATCAAAGAAAATAATAGGTATATTCTACATTGAAATATTTTATTTGATTTTAATAATCATTTTAATAAACTTCATACTATAAGAATTATATTATTTTCTTTAATGCCTTTTATTTAGAAATTTTATTATTACCGACCCTGTGATACCTGAAGCTTCTTCACTGGTTTTAAGTTTACTATTCCACTTAAATGGTTTTTGAGAAATTATTCTCATTTTATTCTTCAAAGTCCAATCAATAGGAATAAAATTATGTTTTTTGGGTGTATCATTTTCTGTCTAAAAAAAGTAATATTTTTAATTTGTATTTCTTTATATATACATATTTAATGTACATACACATTTTTCTTTTTTTTGTGTTAACTGATTCAATTTGTTCATAAAATTTTTTAATGGGTTATCAGAATCATCAGATTTTTCTTCAGTTATATTTGATGAACTCATGTGTAATAATTTGAATAAAGTGTTATCTGATGATATATCAAGATCTGAATTAATACTTTCATTTTCTTTCATACGTTTGCTGTCCAAGCCTCTTAAAAATAATTAAATATTTAGATCAGTACCTTAATATTTGGTACAGAAAGTATGACTGAAGTAATGTAATTGTATAATTAAAGAAAAGTGATGATGATTAAAGAAAAGTATATGTATAATTTTTTTTTCATAATTGATGAAGTGAATTTATAATTTTGAAAATATGTATAAAAATTACTTTGAAAAAGGATTTCTCCGTTTTAGACCTTTTGTATTACTATCTCCATTTCCAACACTTTGATTAAGGATAGAATCTTGAAGTTTTTCTATTTTACCAGATCGACTAATTCGAGCTTGTAAAGCCTTTTTCTTTATTTTCAATCGATGAAGGGCCATTACTTCATCTGGTCTTTTCCATTTTGGTGAATTGTTTAAATCACTTTTAGAGGGACTGCTTATATTTGTAGACATTTTCAAATCAAAACTAATTATAAAATAAAATTGAAAATGTGTGTTTATTGAATGTATACAAATAACCTTAAATAAAACAATATTGCAATGTTTCGAAAATATTTGGTTTAATAGAACACATTATAGATTATACTAAATGAGATCATAATTAATAAATATAATACAAAACTATAAAAAAGTATATAAAAAATATATTGTAAATTGAACACAATTACACAAAATTTGTATTGTAAATCACTATGTCTGCCATCTATCGAATAGTTTTGTAAATGCAATTTAAAATTTTAAAAATGTCATGAATTTTCCAATATATATAAATTAATTGAAAAATATTTATATTGGAAGTCTAAATTTTAATATTTATTTTAAATATTTTTGCATTTTTTAATTCTTACAAATGTTGTCTATGTCTCCCTAATTCTCGATTTAATATTATATATATTATATATATATATATATATATATATATATATATATATATATATATATATATATATATATAGAGAGAGAGAGAGAGAGAGAGAGAGAGAGAGAATAACAACAATTATTAAAATTATTTGATTTGCAAATTGAAATGAAAAGAAAAATTTTTCAGTTAAAAAAATAATATATTTTAAAAATTTCATACTAGAAATGAAAAATCACTGATAAACGGTATTTTATTACAAAATGGAATTTGCCAATTAACGAAAAAATAATAATGTTACAAATCAATTAAAAATCATTCCAAAAAATGGAAATAAAAAAAATGTACTTAAGCAAAAAATAACAAAATATGAAAATATAATTAAAGAAATTTTGAATCAAAAGCAAATATTCCAATTATCGAATACGAACATTAATGTCAGTGAAATAATGAAAATAGTAAATGAAAAAATAAAAGAATAATATTTTGGAAGATTTAAGACACCATACAAATCTAAACAATGGAAATATTAAATGAAAAAAATTAAAATAAATGTAAATATTAAGAAAGTATTTAGAAAATATAACTGAATGAAGAGAAACAAGAATTGAATAAAATAATGATAATATATTAATATTAAGTTTTAAAAAAATGTACTTAAATGGTATTGCATATATTTGTTTTATATATTTGATACGTCTGAAGAGACAAATCATTTATATAAATAAACATAGAAAATAATTGTTTTTTTTTTCAAAAAATTAGTAGCATTTGGATAGTTGGAAAAAGTGATGAAAATCATAAAAGCGATATTAAAATGTAGGATTAAATTTGAAAAAATGAAGATTTGAAAATGAAGAGAAAAGAGATTTCAAATGAGACCATGGCTGTTCGAAAGACATACGGCTACTTTAAAATGAAAAATAATTACAATTCATATGATCGTTAATTACTTTTTTTTGTAATTGTTGATATAAAACAGTGATTTAAATGAGTTTTATTCGACTGACAACATAGAGGTATTAATCAATAAATGTATTAACGTTTTTCCTATGATTTTAAATATTTAATAAATTTCTAATATTATTTTTGGCCAATGACTATTTGTTGTAATTTATCGAATTTTCAAAATGACAAAATTTTCATTTTTTGTTTTAATATGATATATTACTTATTTCGACATTTTATTTTTTTCTTAACTATATTCATTGCCGATTATTTTTGTTAAAAAAATTCAATATTGTAAATTATGAAAATTTATCCAAAAAAATCAGTTAAGATCGTTATGAATAACCTCAGGATATATTGTGAACGAATACTATATGAATAACTTATAAAAATATATATCTTATACTTGATTATCAAAATCATTAAATGTCACATATACCCTAGGTGCACGGATGTGTCACCTTTCACCTATACACAGCTATGTGGGTGTTGTATATAGGTAGTAACTGTTTATTATGTCTACCTGGAAATGAAACGTCGATGATTCAGCATATTCACGATTTGATTAATTATATTTGACCCCATATTGAGTCTTTTAACATCTATAAATGCTCATCATAAACTACGCTCCGTTTTCATATTGTATATTTTACTTTATTCGTTAAAAACATCGGTACAATGGTGATCGAATATTAATACAACTTTCAGAATGAACTTGGAAAAAATTCGATTGTTAGATATATTATAAATTTAATTTGAAACTTTAAAAGTATATGGTAATTATTGAACTATAAAAGAGTCACAGAATAACAAATCCTAAATATAGAATATTCGAAATAATGATCAACACAATTAAAATTCTCGATTAGCAGCATGCAGAGTACTAACATGAAAAATACTTTAAATAGTCTCTATAGAGTACAAATGTTCAAGTTTCTTCATTTTTGATTTTAGTTGGCAAAAAAGTTATATGTATTGACAGGGGTTTCCTTCGATTAGATTTATCTAGTGGAATAAAAAGTTAATTTTCTTATATATATCCTCATATATACTCATATCTTTATAATATATTTTATTTTTTCGCAGAAAAAATAATAATACCAACTGAAAATTATTTTCTCAATTTAAATAAGTAAAATATATTTAAAGAAGGAATATAGTAACATTTCTTTATCATAAATTAATTGCTCGCCTCATGAGAACAGTAATATATATTTTTTTATATATAAATAAATAATATGTACATGAATAAACTCTACATTGATTTTTTTTTATTTATAACTGGTTATAATGTATATGAGGAAGGTAAAAGCGTAGAATAAAATCCTAAGATTAGTTCAAAATTTAAAGAAAACATTAAGGGAGTATTCTAATCTAGAATTTCGAAAAAATCGATTTTTTTTTGTATATTTTCAAAGTTTAGACCTTTAAGAATTTGTCCTTAAAAGAATTATTCGAAATTCGAATTATTTTCGGAGTTATAGCTATTTTTGTGACGCGCCAACCAATCCGGTCTGACCGGAACGAATCAACTTTAAACGAGTTTTTCTCGAAACTACTTTTTTCGACATGGTTGACGTGATATCTCAAGTTCTAATTGACCGATTTACTTGAAATTTAGTACAGAGCTTCTCAATATAACAATGATTGCCTCCACCCAGGATTTTTTGAAAATTATTTTTTAATATTTTTAAAAAATTACGAAAGTTGAAAAAAATAGTGCAAAAAATGAATGTTTTTTCACATTGCCGCCATTTTGTGAAATTTTTTTTTTTAAATTTCCCTAAGTGGGGATACTACTACAACCTTCTTTTTCAATAATTTCAAAACATTTTTTGTTTCAGATGACCAGAAGGGTTGGAACCACGTCAACCAGGAGACACTTTTTTTCGAGCCCCCACTTTGCCAGCCTGTACCTTTTTCAATTTTGAATTTTTTGTTTTTAATAATACTTTTTTATACTCTTAAAATGTCAATAAATAACTGATAAAAATGGATAGTAAAAATATTTGTTGTTTTTTTTATAGCGCCCGAAAAAACACCTAAAATTCGTGCGTCTAGACTAGAATAGCCCCTTAAATGATTACATACTTATTTATATTAAAGTGAAAAAAAACATTTTTGTACTAAATTTACATGGGATTTTAAGGAATAAAACTTCCGGATCGTTCGTATTTTGGAGCAAAATATACGATGTGAATAGAACGATAGAATGAACATTTTCGTATTTTCAAACCGACAAAATTTAAATACTGTGAAGTGATGAACTGCAATCTGTAGGGCGAAATGTAATTTGTCATTCGGTTTATTGTGGCGACGATAACCCACTCTTTTACGATACCGGTATATCTTGACAGAAATATCTTCTTTTTATGTATTTGTGTTTGTATGCGAGTATGAAAACATTACGCACACACACACACACACACACACACACACACATATATATATATATATATATATATATATATATATATATATATATATATATATATATAATAAATCATACTAGTGGTTATGGTGTGTATGAAAATTATTAAAAATTATAAAATCTTATAATAATGTTTTAATGATTTGGTATCATGAATAAGTTTTGTTAAACAATTATGTTCCTATTAAAAGTATATAATTTGTTTTAAATAAATGAATCATTTATCTCAACAATACAAGATTTTTTAAATATTCAATAATAACACATTGTTTACTTTTAACGTTAATGCGCGTTTCCTTGAAAATGCTATTATCAGACACAAAATTATAAATAGAGATGTGATAGTCGTGTATTAATTTATAAACGAATAATTTAATTAAGGTATATTTTAAAGTAATTCTATCTTATGTTAATCAATGTTATTTATGGATAAAATTAATATTTTAAAACATGTCTATAATATATATAATTTTTAGTATATATTTCTGTACATAAATATTTTTAAAATGCATGTCTCTTAAACTTAATTGAAAATAAATATATCTTGATGTATCACATATTTTTATGTATATTTTTTTGCAAAATAGCTTGATACTGTGGTTAATTTATATTTTCACAAAGAAATCTTTACTTCAACAATACAATGTTTATAGAATATATATATATATATATATATATATATATATATATATATATATATATATATATATATATATATGTATATATATTACTAAAAGCAATTTTAATAAGGAATTAAAATCAAAGAAATATAAATAAAAAAATTTAATGTTATTTTCTGTTGAAAATTTATTTAAGAATGAAAGAAAAATTTTAATTCCTCATTAAAAGTGCTTTTAGTAATATATATATATATATATATATATATATATATATATATATATATATATATATATATATATATATATATATTACTAAAAGCAATTTTAAAAAGGAATTAAAATCAAAGGAATATAAATAAAATAAAATTTAATGTTATTTTCTGTTGAAAATTTATTTAAGAATGAAAAAATAATAAAAGAAATACAACAATTAACACGCACAAACTGATATAGTGGAATGGAAGAAGTTGAAATCTGTGTATATCTGGGACAACTCATTAGTACTAAAGGAACATTGATAGATGAAGTGAACAGGAGAATAAAAATAGAATGTTGTCAATTCAGAAGAAATTTCCATATTATGAAGTAGAATATTCCTTTATGTTTACAAGAACACTTTTTGATCAATGTATCCTACCTGTTTTCATTTATGGCAGTGAAATATGGATCTTGAATGTTAGAATAATTCAGCTGCTCACAAGCATGGAAAGATGTATGTTAGGAATGATATGTAGGAATGGAAAGAGAACCGAGTGGATTAGGAAGAGAAAAAAAAAGTTAACAACAGTGAAAAGTTTGAAATGGAAATGGGTCAATCATATAACAAGAAGATAAGATCAATAATGGTGAAGAGAAATTGTGAACTTTGATATATAAAAAGGCTCAGAAGAGAACCATGAATAGGGACAGAGACACGAGAAAAATTGTTGGAACAAACTGGAAGAAAAAGGTATTTGATCAGTTCAAATGGAAAATTTTGTAAGAGATCTTCATCCAGCAGTGGATAAAAAGAAGTTGATGATTATACAAACATCTATACATACATACACACATATTATATATATATATATATATATATATATATATATATATAATTATTATTAACAGCCTCTTTCTATTCTCTGCTGAATGAAGATCTCTTTCAAATTTTCCATTTTGACCGATTCAATATCTTTTCTTTCAGTCCATTTCGATGAATTTTCTTATTATTTTTTGACATTATTTTTGATAGCATGAGATGTGTATTATAACATAGACTTAAATACTAAAAAAGATAATAACAAAAAATACATTTATAAAATATAATTTATATTCAATTTTCATTACACTTAAGAAACTTTAAAACTAATAATTTGTTGAAAAAGCGGTAGAAAAATATATGTTATATTTTCTATTAACAAAGAAATTATAAATACTACATTTTTTTAAAGATATTAAAATGAATTCCAAATCTATATACGTTAGAATGTAGACTATGTATAAATGGATTAAAATTGATTTGTAATCAAACAAGAGTTATGTTATTCCTTTTTATTAAAATTGTTTACAATACAAAACTGTTTAAAAAATAAATTATAATAAAATAATTCGAATAAAAAATACAATTCAAAAAATCATATTCAAATCATAACCTAAATATAAATTTAAATGAGAATAACGCGAATAACAAGTAAAATATTACATGATTTTAATTTAAGTAATGTAGTTTTTAATGGTTTATGCATACATTTGAAATCGCTGATATAAATTCTAATTTTAGTTATAGATTTTTTTAATGAAAGTATGATAGTTTATTTACAGAATTCATGTAAAAATGAAGGTGCAAGTTTAACATGGAACTGATGTCTCCGCTTCGACGAAAACCTGGTACGTTCAAATACTTTATAATGTTTGATTGTTACCTTTATACATACTGGCATGAAAGAGGATTGGATATATATATATATAATTATATAAAATATACAGATGATATATATTTATCATCCAGTAAAATAAGTATCGAAATATTGATAAAAAAAGTGTTGAAAAATTTCTATCATTTCACAATAAATGATATAATAGGTGATTGATGATTGATATTCATTTATCTATAATAAAAATACATGTTTAAAAGTTTTTCATCTGCAATAATTATATTGAATTTGTATTTGTACTGAAATTTAATTATTAATAAATATTGAATTTCTTGCATTCTCAACGAATTTTTATCAAGATGAAAATGTTTCATGACTAGAAGATATTTCCTATTAAAATCAATTTAAATTTAATAATAATCTAAACAATTGTAATATTCTTTTATAAAAGTAACAATTAGATTAATTTAAATTTATTAAATGTGTTTGAAAAATTTGAATAAAGAATATAATTGTTGTATTTTATTTGTTTATTATTTAGAAATCAAGTTAGATAAAAATAATATTAAATGAAATCGACTCGTTTAATTGTAGTTTGACTAGGATTTCAGTACCATTCTAGTAATTTGAAAATGATACCGACGCCAAAATGTATATGCAATGAGATACAGTGATTATGAAAATTCTAATTAATGATTAAAATAGCAAGGAATAAATAGAAACGAAAAAAACACTTATAATTACATTATTATTCGTAGTTCATACTCAAATGACGTGTTGAAAAATGGATTTTATTAAATATTAAAATTAATTTCATATCAACTAATAATAATAAATACTTATTTGTTCTGGAACTGTGGCGAATTAATTTTCACATCCATAAACAATCATTCCAACATCACAGGATATTGTAAAAGAATTCAATAATTATTTATTGTTCACTCTATTTAATTATAATATAGGAAATAAAGGTTTTATAATTCAGCGCTATGATGATGGAATTGTCATTGAAATGTACATCAGCTTATAAATAAATTAAATAAACAATTATTAAACACTTTTAAAATATCTTGTAGTATTGGAACGATAGTCTATTTGTGTGATATAACATAAATTAATAAAATTGAATTTAATATAGGTATTTTTTCAATCAAAAACAGATGTGTTTATTTTGCTTTCTTATTAATATAGTATTTTGTGGACAATAAATGTATTAAAAAATCAAAAATTATATTATTTTATAGAAAAAAGTATAATATTTCAATTGTTTTAATTTTTAGTTAAATATATTTGTGAATTATAAAATGCCAGAGACATAGCGCTCGAGACAACACAAAGAAGTATGAAAAAATACATGTTAAGAATAACATGTAGAGATAGAAAGAGAAGCGAGTGGATCAGAAAGAAAAATAAGTTACGGATGTTATAGCAAAAGTGAAAATTTTGAAATGGAAATGAGTTAGTCATACAATAATAGGAGGAGGCCACCGATGGAGAAGTTATTAATTGGAAACACAGATACATTAGAAGGCCCTGGAAAAAATCATTAGAGATATATGACTGGAAGGAAAAGGCGTTGGATGGTCGAAATGGAAAATTTTGGGAGAGGTTTTAATCCATTAGTGGATGAAAGAGACTGATAGTAATGAATGTGTGTATATGTTTACTGCAAGTAATTTAATTATTACATATTAATATAAATGTTACTGTTGATGTAATTTATAATGAAAAAATAAGTTCAATTTTAATTTCTTTTCTTGATATCACTTATTAGTAAATAAATTATTTTCTACAAGTTAATTTCTTATTAATGACTAATACTTTTTAATTTATATGTAGAGAGTATTTATTTTTATTCAACTCATATAATAATACAACAATTAATTATTTTATAATTATGTACAATACTAATTAAATAACTGGAAAGAAAACGATTAAAAAACGTCAATGGATAAAGTCACGTATGATTTTTATGTACAGTAATAAATAGACGCTATTTAATACGTACAAAAACTAAATTAAAATTGTTATTCTATATTGAACAAATATGATTAGAGACATATAAAATATTTTTTTAATTAAAAAGTAAAGATAAGGTTAAAACTGTCAGTTAAATAATTTAGTTACGAGTATTAAAGTAAATACAGTTTTCATGGCTTACTGTTTTTAGTTCTTTATTTCAGTTCTCTTCTATCTTGGCGTTGTTCTATTATTATTATTATTTTACAATTTATACAAGTATATTTTATTTTTCACATCTGGTTTTCTGCAAATTTCTATAGAATAGTATTAATTTATTGTCTGTGTTTTTTTAAATAACATATTTTGTACAGGTAATGATCAATTTGTTTATATCATTATATATATATATATATATATATATATATATATATATATATATATATATATATATAATGTAATATAATAAACAGGTTTATATTTTTATGTGAAAATTTGCACAGGCTTATATATAAATATATATAGATATAACTCGTCCTCGAGTTTATGCTATAGACAGTTTTTTTACGACATCTGCTATTGGATGAAATATTGTGCAAAGAAAATGTCTTCGACCAATCATAAAAAGTTCCAGATAGGCTGTGAAAATTTGCTGTGATAGACTTGTGTATCTTGTTCATAGGGGTGTTTATGTGGAAAATGCGTAGTTATAGTACGTTCAAGAACAAGAAATCGTAACGACATTTACGAAATATTTGTATCGTAGGAAAATATGTATTTTTCGATTATTCGTCAACTATATGTAACATTAAGAATATTTTCTGATTGGAGGATGGAATCGAATAGGATTTATAGGTATTTGATTAAAGAATTCAGAAGAAATATATTAGTTTATGTTATACTGTATTTAATACTAGAGATTAAAAATTTAACGTCGATTTTATTTATAAATATAAATTTAGTCGAGTTTAGAAATCTGCTATATATTTATTTCAAGTATACGATGGATGTTCCGTTGGATTTAACGATATCTACTAAGAATTCCGAAAAGGATTCTTATTTAAATATATATAATTTTTGTAAATATTCGAATTTATGTACGAATACTTTCAACAATGACCATTTATTCGAGATTGCAAAATCATATTACTTTTATAATTCTTTCGAATCGAATATTTCTTTAGATAAAAGTGGACTGGATAATTTTGAAAAATTAGACTGTGTCGGTCAGATACGAGAAACGAATGAAACAAGTATTGAAATACCAATAGATTTCAGTGTAAAACGTGATTTGTTAGAAAATAAAGATGAACAGGATGTAAACACTGCTCAAAATGAAGTAGGAAATGAGAAAATTAAAAAACAGAAAACATTACTTCCATGCGAGGTTTGTAAAAAAACGTTTGATAGGCCGTCGTTACTTAAACGTCATATTCGAACACATACAGGTATAATTTCATAATAGATATATTAATAATTTGTTGTTAATTAGAAGTTTGAATAATTGCTTGCGGTTTTATTTTTCTACATTATTTAAATAAAAAATATTAAATCAATCATGAATTAATTCTACAAAATAATAATAAAATATTGATTTTTAATAATAAATGAATCATTTATTCCAGTGTCACACGCTATTATGAAAATATTTAATAACTATTTATTGTTCACTTTATTTTTTGATGCGTATTGCGATGATCATCATAGTCTTGATGAGTGATTCATTTATGTCAAAGTGAATTTTAACAATACCAAAATAAGTAGTGACAATTTTTTTTAATTAAATAAATAAACAGATTAATAATATTTATATAAAATGCATTTTATATATATATATAACAATTCTTTTTAAAAATATAATTGTTAAAATTTATAATAGAAGTAAATTCTTATCCAAAATTTGGTTACATTTAAATTCAAATAAAAAAATAATCATACAAAATATTAAATTATGTAATTGTTTTTAGGAGAAAAGCCTCATATATGCGACACATGTAATAAAGGATTTTCCACAAGTTCATCATTAAATACTCATAGAAGAATTCATTCTGGTCTTAAGCCACATGTATGTGGACATTGTGGTAAACGATTCACAGCCAGTTCAAATTTATATTACCATAGGATGACACATACAAAGGTATTATTTTATTTTTTACTTTATATTTTTCTGATAGTGCTTTAAACAACTTTTATAAATTGACAAAAATGCTAAACATTTTTTGGGATTACAATTAAAATATTTATAAAGAACTGAATTGAATTTACGAACGCTTTTTCAATTTAAATTTTAAGTTAATTTCTGATATACTTTTTCTATAAATTTTACATATTTTGTCTTTTGTATTTATTTCTTTTAAAAAAATAAACGCCATCAATAAAAATATTTGTTTATATTATTCTTTTACAAAAAGACATTAAATAAATTTTAATATAAAATGAGCATATGATTTCAAATGATTAAGGGGGTATTCTAGTCTAGGCGCACGAATTTTAGGTGTTTTTTTGGGCGCTGTAAAACAATAAATATTTTTACTATCCATTTTTTTATTAGTTATTTATTGACATTTTAAATGTATAAAAAAGTATTATTAAAAACAAAAAATTCAAAATTGAAAAAGGTACAGGATGGCAAATTGGGGGCTCGAAAAAAAAGGTGTCTTCTGGTTGACGTGGTTCCAACCCTTCCGGTCATCAAAAACAATTTTTTTTTTGAAATTATTGAAAAAGAAGGTTGTAGTAGTATCCCCGTCTAGGGAAATTTAAAAAAAATTTTTTTTCGCAAAATGGCGGTAGTGTGAAAAAACAGTCATTTTTTTGCCCTATTTTTTTCAACTTTCGGAATTTTTTAAAAATAGTAAAAAACAAAATTTTCAAAAAATCCTGGGTGGAGGCAATTATTGTTATATTGAGAAACTCTGTACCAAATTTCAAGTAAATCGGTCCATTAGAACTTGAGATATCACGTCAACCGTGTCGAAAAAAGTAGTTTCGAGAAAAACGCGTTTAAAGTTGATTCGTTCCGGCCAGACCGGATTGGTTGGCGCGTCACAAAAATAGCTATAACTCCGAAAATAATTCGAATTTCGAAAAATCCTCTTAAGGACATATTCTTAAAGGTCTAAACTCTGAAAATATGCAAAAAATCGATTTTTTCGAAATTCTAGACTAGAATACCCCCTTAAACAAATTATAATTACTATAGCTTTTTCATTGAATATAATCTTATGTATTCACTTGATTTTTTATTAAACAGATAAAACCACATAAATGCACAATGTGCTCCAAATCATTTCCTACACCAGGAGATCTTCGATCTCATATGTACGTTCATAGTGGAACGTGGCCTTTTAGATGTAATGTATGTTCGAGAGGATTTAGCAAGCAAACAAATTTAAGAAATCATATTGCTATGCATACAGGTGATTGATATTTATTTATTAATTAAATATTATTGATTTTCGGTTATGTAGGTAGATCTACATTTAATATATATATATGCAAATTCTAAATTTCATTAAACATTTCGTATATTTTAGGAGATAAACCATATTCGTGTAAATATTGTGGGAAAAAATTCGCATTGCAATGCAATTTAAAAGCGCATTTAAAAACCCATCATGATATGAAACCAATATTGTGTACAGAAAATGATTTAGATCATTTAAGATCGGAAGGAAATGTTTCTTTAAAGACATCTACTGATGAACCATCGAAAATCGATTTTACGTACATACCAGATATTTGTAGAAATTGGTTTTTTAATGATTTACATCGTTCACTTATAACAAATATTGGATTTTCGTCAACTGGCCGCCATGTTGGATTAAATTTAAATGCCAACGTCCAAAAATGAATTTTGAATGTTGAATGAGCATTTATTTTTAAATTATGAATATACTTTTTCCATTAATTGCTAGTATAAGTTTTTTTATTTTGATAAAAAAATAAGTATTATGTAGTAACGTAATATAAAGTTAATAATAATTTAAACTAATTAAAATATCGAAATTTTTTTTCATTTATGTATATATTTACGATGGAAATATATACATATATGAAAAATTAAAAATATAATTTTGTAAATGTGTTATTTGTATATAATTTTTGATTTTCAAGAAATAATTTTTTATTGTAATATAATTTGTCGTTAAATTTGAAAATATTAATTATATTTTATTTATAGGTTATATGTAATTTACAAAAAGTCAAAAATATTATTTATAATAAAAATACATTATGTAATATTTAATGTTGGATTTACCTATACGCTTGGCAGGCTGAAGTTTAGAGTCTCTGGTCAAGGTATATAATATTTTTGTCACTATCATAGACCTTTCTTACTCATGCAGTGTCAGGGGCCTCACAAGTAGAGTAGTCTAGAGCCTCTCTTAATCTAAATTTGTTTCTGGTAATATTGTTTTATATATATATATATATATATATA
Source organism: Neoneuromus ignobilis (assembly GCA_029203775.1). NCBI lineage: Eukaryota > Metazoa > Arthropoda > Insecta > Megaloptera > Corydalidae > Neoneuromus > Neoneuromus ignobilis. The sequence continues at coordinate 4,215,718 of CP092087.1, read as the reverse complement.
TATATATATATATATATATATATATATATATATATATATGTATGTATACTTATAAACATAAGACTTTATACATTTTAAAGGATTTACCTTGATTAAGTTTTATACATGCATACTGCTATTTTCTTAACTAAAACGTTGCTAAATTATTCTTGTTAAATTAAGAAAATCAATAGACTTTAAATATCTGGAAAACAACTTTTATTTTACATGCCATAAATTATGTGAATTATATAGATTAGATTTAATGTATGTAGTGATTTTAAATATAGCAGGACTCAGGATAATAAAGAAAATTTAATTTAATAATTAAGTTTAAAAATTCTGTTCTAATAGTTTCTTTAATATTTTAATAACAAATTAATTACAATATTGGCAATGATGTAATCATATTTAAATATACATTTTAATTTTATATTTATAGAATATATAATTATTTTGATATTACATGATTTTTTTTAAATCTTACAAATATATATGTGTGCCTGTTTATATATATATATATATATATATATATATATATATATATATATATATATATATAATGTACATGTATGTATGTATGTGTACATTTTTGTTAATTTGTACTTTTCAAAATAATTGATTTATTAAAAAAAATATATATTTCAAGGACATAATTTGAAAGTACATAATTTTAATATATATTTATATAATAGTCATACAAATTTATATTATAAATGATGTAAAATAAACAGATTTAAAAAATCAGTTTTTAAAAAATATTTTTTATGAAACCGTCAATTTAGCCCAAAAATATTTTTATTAAATTACACAAAATCTAAAATAATTTAGTATAAAATATTACTTTATTACTTATTCTTTTTTGAAAATATTAAAAACTTTTGTAGCAACAGTTTACTCAATTTCCTCAATTTCCAATTTCATTTTTTTTGCATCATCATCATCATCATCTGAATTTTCTTGTTCACATTTTCTTTTTATCTGATCATTTTCAATTTTTGTTTCAGATTCTTCAGAATCTATGTCTATTGACTCTACTTTAACTTCATTACCATTTTGGTCATCTTGATTATCATTTAAAGAATCATTGGAATTTTCTTTTTCTTTCCTTACATCATCAATCTTTTGATCCATGTCTTCTTCTTTTTTACCATCTTTTTCAAAATATTTATTAAGTTTAGCATGTGCTCCTCTAGAAGTGTCACATTTGAGTAATTCACGAAGTGCCATTGTTGCATAAGAAGAAGATGATAAACAGAAATCAAGAATCAATGCTTTAAATTTTCCACCTAAAATTATACAATTTATTTTTTTTAAAAAGAAACAACAAATTAATATTTATTAAAACTAAAAATAAATCTGCTTAAAGATATTTGTATTAAAAAAATATTTTTATACATTTGGAAAAATAGAAAAACATTTAGCATAGTTAAATTTAATACATACTTGGGTTATCTTTTGGAGGCGTTCGTCCAATCATTTCTTCATAGTCTGATTGAATTAAATTTGTATGGGGATCATTATAATGCATGTTATACCAAGATAAATTTTCTGCTTTACCAACACACTTTCGGTATGCACCGCTTAAGCAATATGTTCTGAAACAATAAACAAAGAATTTATTATATGATTATTATTTTTAATTTAAAATTTGAATACTTACTTTACTTTTTGTTTAGCCATTTCTAAATCAAGAGAATCAGCACGAAGAAGTTCTTGATACCAATCCTTTACAATATTTTCCGGGTATTGAATATCAAAGCCTGGTAATGGTAAAACAATGTCATAGATGGTGTAGTTTTTTAAATCTTCTTCTGTGAGAACCTTAACTTTTGGCCGGTCTATTTTTTCTTCAGTGTTCTCTGTTGTTTCTGTTCGTTCTGAAGTTACATTAACTTCTTGTTCAGTATCCGATTTTTTCTCTAAATGTAATTATTATAATTTAATAAAATAATAAAATACAATGGGAAGATTTTTTTGCCTAACAAGGTATTTTTCCAATAGTTACAGTTGACACATATCAAGTGTTTCAATCGATTAGATTTAATTTTACTACACGGGGATCAGCTTTACAAACCTGTAGAACTTATTTCATTGTAACAACTGTCCAAATATAAGTCGGCGTTGCCAACCAACACAAGATCGCCAGGTATCGGTTTCAAACCGAATTCTTTTATTCTCCGCGTTAGTATTTTATTCCAAATGAGACTTTGGTACGCGTGGATATATAAAATACGCATATTTCGTGGTATCTGCCGATATAAAAAATCTCATGTAGTACACTTCTGAAAAATTTCTCGGTCTTCTACTTACATTTTCCAAAGCGTTGACGTAATCATTGACATGATGCCTGCTCATGCCTTGCAGAAGTTTTCCCTCGACGGTTCTATCTCGATCTCGGCCCATTGCGTTTAGTGCTCGTCTCGGATCCAAAGTTTCTTTGAAAATCTGTCTCGCGTTAACCATTCTTTTATCGCTTTCAGCTTTACGTGGTTTTAATATTAAATCGCATGCCTAGTATAATCGTGAATGGTTAATACACTTTAACCTGAGTATAAAAAGTAAATTAAAAAAAAGAATATCTTACTTCTTTCCAATTTCCTTTCAATAATTCTAATCCGATTGCATAAGTTGGTATTTCTGAAGAATTTCCAAATCTTTGAAGGCCATAATAATTTAAGAATCCATTTTCTTTAAATGATGATAACGCTTTAGTTATAACTTCTTCTGATGCCGTTACATTTCTGTAATTTGTTTTTATGTTAAAGAAAAACACGAATAAGTATAATAATACAAAAAATTTTTACCTAAGTGCAACTCTAAATCTATTTCCTTTTAGTTGCCCTAACTTTAAAGTTGTTGCTTTATAGCAATAATTTCCAAGGCGTATGTTTTTAAGTATTCCGCATTTTGCTGATAAGACTGCTGGATCTATCCTTTTAACACAAAACCATTGAGTTGTTTTAGCACGCCTATCTTTAGCTCCTGCATAAGATAACATTGACGGTTTGATACGTAAGCATTCTGCTATCTGTAAAACTGCTTCTAATGTATCACAGTGTTCTTTGTGAACCAAGAAATATACATATTCACCACCTCTTTCTTTGGGCCATTTTTGTCGCTTATCAATACGTGCTAAAAAAAATTATAAATATTTATATATGCAAGATCAATACATCAATGAATTGGTACAAGCAGTATATTTTAATGCAAACTTTTTAGATTTTTTATAAATCGTAAGGCTTATTACCGTTTTTATCAAATTTCATAAAACTGATAAATTTTCCACCATCTTTTACAATGGTTGAACCGACGATCTTCTGACCAAAAACCATTTTCACAGCTTCATGGATTTTTGTACGATCTTCTTTAGTTTTATTGGTAACATCTACTTCTACACGTTCATTGTTACGACCTGATTTTTTTTGAACTAACGCATGTATTTTGTCCCAAATTTCAACAGGTAAATGTTCATTTCGGTAGCGGCTTACTAGGTCATCATCATCTTCTTCAATTTGTTCTATGAAAAAAATTATATCACATTAATACTTTTATATACAAATAGTTTTTTTTCATAAACACTTATATACTCTACATATGTGTGTATTTGTATGTTACTATTTATTTCTATTTTAATTATTATTGAATACAAAAAAAATCACATACCGGGTTCAGGATCTTCAGGAACTTTTGTTGATGTTAATTTTGTGACATTTCCATCAGTGTCTATTTCATTCACATGAAAGTCTGAAAATCTTGCTTTGATAATCCCACTGAAACCTTCATGATCACTGACAAATTCACTAATTCCTATTTCTTGTTCACTTAATTCCGAAGAGTCAAAGTCACGTTTTGGAAAATCTTGTTTGGAACTTGTGCTTCCATGCTTTTTTCGATTATTTCCATAACTTCTATTATGTCCTTTATAGCTACTACCGTGACGTGGAGGCCCTCCAAAATGTCTGCCACTATTGCTTCCACCTAAAAAATTTAATTATTTTTAAAGTAAATTATTTTTTTGTAAAATATTTACCGGTAAGCATTTTAATCTTTTATTACTATATAGAAAATCGTATTCTTAGTAATATGTACATCAACTGACAAATGATATTTCATTTCACATTCTTATATTAATTTATTTGTTGTTTATTTCAAATCTCTTCTTATATTACTGAACGAATACTATAATCTACAATAGTATATACCACGATTAAAAGACGGAACATGTGAGGCCATTCCCGAGTAAGAAAACAAGCAAGAACCACGAAAAGGGGATCTTTTTGCTGGTCCTCCAAAATTACCTCCTCTTCCTTGAAAATTTGAACCCCAACCTACAGAGCCCCTCCATGGAGCTTTGCCACGAAATCGATTATCCATTTATAAAAAAATCCCTGTGTTTATAATGAAATCTTAAATGAAATACTATATTTGATAGTTAATTGCTACATACGTATGCAAAAACAACGTAACCTCAAATTTACGTATTAGTGCAAAAAAACAGTACAAAATTAACTGTTGACCGTTTGTATTTAGTTTTAAATTATTTATGTTATTTTTATAAAACTATGTAAACTATATGTACACATTACTGATTAAAAAATTACTGAAAAACCGGCTACAATTACCGTCTGTAAATATTTAGATCGTCAACTAATTTATCGACCCAATCCAGTTTGTTTACGGAAAATAATATTAGATGTTATTTACGCAAAAATAAATATTATGAAGTAATTAAAAGATTTATTTCACAATTAAAAAATGAATGAAAAACTCTACATATATTTACATATGTACATATATAAATATATATATATATATATATACACGAGGGTCGTTTGATATTTATGGTAAATTTATTTATTGTTTAATTTAATTAATTAATTTTTTTAATTTAGTTTTTCTTACTTTTTACCATATTTATTAAACGACCCTCGTATATATATATATATATATATATATATATATATATATATATATATGTATGTATGTATGTATGTATGTAATGTATATTTTTCTGCGAAAATTTTGTATAAACACAAATTATATTTATAGGTTTACTAGTGGATTAATATATTATCAATTAGAAATACCCATAAGTTATATGTATTTTTCAACAATGTAAATACAACTCGTTTTTTGTCAATTACATAACCATCATTATTATCAATAACCATATGATATATATATATATGATATATATATATATATATATATATATATATATATATATATATATATATATATAAATAATACAAATTTGTAATTCTCTTTTTTGTATTAAGTATGTATTTTATATAAAAAAATGTTCGAAGTGACTTTGGGTATCATGAATGTTTAAAAAAATTTTTTTTTAAATGTATTCTAAATATTTGAGCAAATAAAAATCCAATGGAGCAAGATTTGGAGAAAACGCTGGGTGTGGCAGAAGTTTTCAATTGAGGTGCTTTGTTTTGCTTGAATGATTTTTGGGTAGGACTTAGAATTATTAAATTTTAAAATGACGTTTTTTCTGTTGATTGAAACTGCCCCCTCCCTTTAATAATTTATAATTTAATCTATTTGTTTATAAATACATTAACGACTGTCATGATCATGTTTGATCCCTGATTGAAGGTCCCTTAAAAGTTATCGGACGTAGGGCAAATAACCCACTTCGTAAAAACATATCAAATCAAAAGACTTACTGGGCCAGCATTGTTATAGAGACCAAGGTTCTATAAAGGTTATAACAGTCAAAGTATATGTTAATAGAAGATATCGATAATTGGTTTTATTTATTTATTTGTTTTATTTCAACAGCTTGAAATGAATTAATATCATACAATCCTATTAAATACATAAAATAACCTTTTTTAAACTTCAACTTTAAAAGTATTATTATAATTATTGTTAAAAAGATGATACATTTTATTTTATTATTGATAAATGTTTTTTTAATTTTAAATATTTTCAAGTATATGAGTCTTTTGTATGGAAATATTTTTGTTTCTTTAATTATAAGTGTTTTTTTTTATTTATATTGTTATTGAATACAATCTCATATTTATTATAGATGTATATATGATTTTAGAAGAATATTTTCGATCAGTATGGGTTGATGATATAAATTTAACTCAATCATAAATTATTAGATTTCATTTTCATTCTTATTCATTTTTAAAACTAATCTCACGAAACTCGATCTGAAAATTATAAAAATATTGAACTTACTAAATTAACATTAAAGAATAATGAATTTAAAAAGGTATTATCAAAGTAAGTTTTAATGGGTCATAGGTTCAATTTGGTTTGATAACATAAATTTAACTCACTCCTAGATTTAATTTCATTTTCATTCCTATTCATTTTTAAAACTAATTTTACGAAACTCGACCTAAAAATTATAAAAATAAAATTAAAGAATAGTGAAATTAATATTAGAGAATAGTGATCTAAAAACATATTAAAAAAATAAATTATACTGGGTTATAGGTAACGAAAATATAATACATTAGCAGTTTTTTTTAAAAAAAAATTAGATGTAAAAATATTTTCCAAATATATATTTTAATTATGAAGAAGTAACAGAAGTTAAAATTTGAATGAAAATGTATATACTCCTCCATACATAGTTCTTTATTATTTGAGTCTACACAGCCAGTACATCGTTTGATATAAATAACAATACTGTAAAATTACACAGATAAGTTTCATTATTGACACAAATTTATAAACATATAAATATATAAATATTTTGCACACTGAAACACATTGTTGGTGGGTATTTCTTTTATATATATACATATATATATATATATATATATATATATATATATATATATATATATATATATATATATATATATATATATATATATATATATATATATATATATATATATATATATATATATATATATATATATATATATATATATATATATATATATATATATATATATATATATATATCTATATATATATATATGAAGATTAATATTCATATATAATATTTATATATATGTACATTTAAATAGTGTCTGTTAAATTTCCCGAAAGAAATTCAATGATAATTTCAAAAGATATCAAGTCTGAAATATTCACATATATATTTTTTATGTAAAATATAAATTTTAATTAAATACTATGTAATTAAATTTATACTCATTATATATTTAAAAATAAAATTATTCGTAATAAATAGATGTTATACAGACTTACATAAAGTTATTATTCAACATTTATAAAAAAATTGTAATTAATTTTACAATATACCAATTAGTATTAAAATGTCCAGTATTCCAGAGATAAAAATACTCTGAATAATTTCTCTGTACTTTGCATTAATGCGTTTTTTACTATGTAAAAATAACTACTTTTTATGAAAAATGTGTAGATTTTTGTTTAATGTTTTTTTATATTAATTGTTTATATATATATATATATATATATATATATATATATATATATAATATAGATGAAGTATACATTTAGTTGGGAAATTTAATAATTTTTTACAATGTTTCATCGAAAATAATCGCAAGAAAAACATTTTTCCTATATTTTTTTAAAAAGTACTCTTTTATAAATATTAAATGATTTCTCGTAAAAAAGTTTTTATAAGTATTTAATAAAAATGAAAATAGTAGCAATAACTAGGAAATGTAATAATTAAAAAAGAAAATATATGGTTTTATTGAAGTGCAAATACTAACCGTGTAGTTAAAAGGCATGTTCTCAAATTTGAACAGATCTTGAATTTATCTTTAAAATGTTACAATTCATTATCTTCTTTATAAAAATTAATTATTATGAATAAATGCAATTGCAAGTTGCATCAAAGTCAATATTTTGTTATTTATCATATTATTAATTTAATGTTGATAACACTGAAATGCTGAATATAATAATATAATGTCAAAATTAGAAGATGGTCTAGGGGTAGTGACATTTTGACAAAAATTAATCAGTCGCAGTTCTAAATTATATTATATATATATATATATAAATATATATATATATATATCAATAAGTCATAATACACGAAAGTTACTTGACATATTATAAACTAAATATATTCCAAATTCACAACTGTGGCTAATTAATTTTTAGTCAAGGAATTGTTATATCATAATTGAATTATCACCTCCAACACTACAAGATATAAAAAATGCAAATTTCATTTATGTGAATATGATTTTGTCACAGTTCCAAAAATAAATAGTAAGGAATTAGTATTTAAACACATTCTTTCAATCTCTTCTAATTTATCTCGATTTTAAATCATTATTTCTGAGTATTTTGGTTAGATCAACGCTAATATACAAAATTAAATAATAGATTAAATTTATTAAAACATTTGTCCATTTTTTAAAATTTTCTTTGACAGTTGTTTCTGTGATAATATTATTTATCAGCATGATTATTTAACTACCGATGTAAGGACTTTTAGTATTCAGAATCTAAAAAATAAGAAACAAGTAAACATATTCTAAAATGTTTAAAAATTATTAGTAATTCACAGATTATTTTTCTGTATTGTAAGCTGGAAAGTTTTAAATATATAAACAAGTAATTAAATGAGTGTCACCTCCTCTTCCCAAAACTTTCTTTTATGGGTTACACAGGATTAAATTTCATGGAAAAACATTAGATATAATGATAGAATTTATAAGACAAATGTTATTTAAAATCTAAAAAAGAAATTTATTTTATTAAGATTACTATTCGACAATTGTGCATTGAGTTTTTATGTAACAACTTAATTAATTTTTGTATAAAAAATAGTGCGGGTTACATAAATAGATATTAAATATTTTAAACAGAAATATTGAAAAAATAATTGCGATTTTTTTCTGATAAGGATTAATTATTTACTTACATATTGCTAAAAGTTTTATTATTTTTCTTATAATACAATGATGTAATGTAATTATCGATGAAACATTGTGAATTAAAGATTTATATATATATATATATATATATATATATATATATATATATATATATATATATATATATATATATAAAGGATATAGTTGTATAAATAATTGAAAAAATAAAATGACATGTCTGTTAAACTGACGATGTGTGAAATATAAAAGACAACCCATATTTAATATTTCTATTCGTGTATTAAATTTATTTATATTTCAGTTTAATATCAATACTTATAAGTATACTTCAAAAATATTGCTATACAGTTTCTTTACAAGTATATTTAGTAACGGAAAGGCCATTGTTAGAATAGTACAGGGATTATGTGATATTTGGTCAAATGATAATAATAAGAATAAGAAGAAAACATTGTTAGCTATCAATTAATTCTTTGGCTTAAACTATCATAAGAAACTTCCTTGACTTGTTTTTGGAATTTCACCTGTGTTCTACTGTCTTTTGCTCTTCTGAACGAATTTCGAATCGATTTCTTTCGATCGGGCGGCGGTGTCGATTGCGGAACACTAAGTAGTCCGTCCGTCGAAGGAAATCTGAATTCTGTCGAAGTTGTTGATGTAGTGGCTGGTAAAAGTGGTGTAGTACTTTGCGTTGGCGGTGATCTTCTTATATGTGAAAATGGGAATGTAGCTGGAAAATGATTGGCTACTAATGGTACCCAGCATTGAACTTGTTGACGTGAAGGCGAAGAATCTGGAAACGATTGTTTTTGTTGATATAATGCGTTAGTCAGAAATGAACGGGTTAAATATATTGTCATATAAATTAGTTATCGCTCACGACACTACAAGATATTAAAAAGTGTTCAATAATTACTCATTGTTTATTTTGTTTACATCAACAACAATAAGTAATGTCATCATCATTATCAGAGTGTTGTGTTATAAAATATGAGACTAATTAACTAGACTAGACTAATTCTAACGTTTTTTTTTTTTATAGATAAGTCGTTTTACTATTACTTAACTGTTTTTCATTCTGATTTCGTTTATAAATTATTATTTTTTTTATAATAATTTTTCTATAATAATACTTACGATCTGAACACGTTATACTTAGGCGTCGTGGGTGTTGTGAACGCCATACAAGCGATCTTACATGACCACGCGTTCCTGTATGTACTGCATCTACTGATAAACTACGTGACATTAAGTTGTTGGGCCAATGATTTGCTTCTCTCCTTAATCGTTCCGATTCCGCTGAACAATTTACTAAATGTTCGTTAACGGAATATAATTTTTGAGTGATATCTTTACCTGAAATTCAAAAGAAAGTTCTACTTTATATTTTCCTGTAAATTAAAAATAATCTAATCAAATTTTTATTTTATAAACAAATATGTTGAAACAAGCAAAGAATTATATGTACAGGTAGAACAAAGGGACTGAATGATGTAAATCGGAATTGAAGGTTACATCCTTGAGTCTCGCTTGCCCCCTCGCCCCATATATATTGTAAATGGAATTAAAAAAATATATTTTAGCTTTGATGGGTTTTATTTTTCCTTAATGATTGTATAAAAGTGATTTCAAATAAAAAACAAACATTTATTAATTCATGTAGTATCAAACGTTAGATATAATTGGTTATCCACATTTCAAGAGCTGTATGTTTGAACGCAATGCCACGGAGATTCAGATCATTTTTAACGGATATTTTATTAGATTTTTTTAAATGGTGCTCTATGTATATATATACATACATACATATATATATATATATATATATATATATATATATATATATATATATATACATATATATATATATATATATATATATATATATATATATATATATATATATATACAATCGCTCGAAAAAGTCTGAGTACACCTATCAATACCGATATATTTTACAATAAAACAAACTCATTAATGTAAATTTGAAAAGAAATATATTTTTTATCAATTCTATAAACTACTAATTATTTATATATGACAAATCAAAATATTTTAAATTTATAACAAATAAACTAAAAAATAAATAACACAAGAGTTCATACAAATTGAGCAGAAAAAGTCTGCGCACACATTTTATTAAACGGTAAATCATCGATTTTTTTTGCAATATCTGCACTTATTGTTATTTTAAAATTATCACAATTTTATGTCATAGTTCGTATATTGCAATTGAAACACTAAAATATCATTTTTAGTAACTAATAGTAAAGTTTTTTGCAAAAGATAAATAAGATGGAATTTAAAAAAAGGAAATTTCTTTTAGTGAATGTACAATTATTTTAAAGTTAGGAAAAGAAGAAAAACGTTTTCGTGAAATAGGAAAGGGTATTGGAAGACAACATTCAAAGGGTAGTAATCAATTTTAAATCCACATTTGAAACCGCTTTCTGGCCAGCCGTCGAAGTTAACATTTAGATAAAGGCGTAAGATTGTGGCTTCAATGAAAGAAAATCCCCGAATAACTGCACCCCAAATTGCAAAAGATATTGAAGTACTATTTTTTAAAAAAATCTGTGCTGATATTGTGCGAAAAATAATAAAAAAGGGTGGGTATCATGAACGTGTTACGCGTAAGAAATCATTTATTTCACGTGTCAATAGATAAAAATGGATTGCATATGCAAATGAGCACATTAATAAACTAATTCAGTTTTGGGAAAACATGATTTTCTCAGTCGAGAGAAAATATTTCATTTTTGGAATAAAAGGACTCAAAATTGTATGTACATCATTGAATAAAAAAATCTTGTTTCTACTGTGAAACTCGGTGGTGGTAGAGTAATGGTATAGGGGTGTATAACAAGTAAGGGCGTGGGACAAATGGAGTTTTTAGAATCCACGATGGATAAATATGTTTACTTAAATATTTTAAAACGAAATATAAAGCAAAGTGCTGAAAAATGAAGTCTAGGTCCCGATTATAATTTTTTGTATGACAATGATTCGAAGCACACGGCAGAAGTTGTTAAGCTATAGATATTATATAACATTCCAAACAATTACATGCACCTCACAAATCTCTAGACCTAAATCCTATACAGCATATTTGTGATTTTCTTAAACGTAGAATTCACCACCATGACATAATTTCAAAGAAAATGTTGAAGAAAGTTACAGAAGAAGAGTGGAATAAGATTAGTACTAAAAAAACTACAAAAACGATATATTTCATGAAACAACTATTATAGGAGGTTCTTAAAAGAAGAGGCTATCCAACCAGTTACTAATTCACTTGAAAAGTTTATTTTACTTTATATTATTTTCGATTTTCATTTTTTGTACGCAGACATTTTCTGCTCAATTTGTTTGAATTTTTGTGTGTTTTATTTTTTAGTTTATTTATTATAAATTTAAAATGTTTTGAATTGTCATGTATAAATAATTAATAGTTTATAGAATTAATAAAAAATATATTTGTTTTCAAATTTATATTAATAAGTTTGTTTTATTGAGAAATATATTCTTATTGATAGATGTACTCAGATTTTTTCGAGCGAGTGTATATATATATATATATATATATATATATATATATATATATATATATATATATAAATGAAAAAAATCCTTATTACCGACCTACTTTCCTTTCGTTATAAATATTTTTCCATAGAATCCATCGTATTAATAATAAAAATTCAGAACATCGTAAGGGGGTGTGTGCGACCTCGACGACGATGAGAAATGAAATTTCAACTTACCTATAATACTATCAAGTACTATTTTTAGCATTGGTCTGTGACGTAACACGCGTTCGAGGCGCATACGCGGCCAACACAAGAAAATGCTGTCCTCTTCTGCCGTTATGGTCACTTGAAATACATCGTCCGATTGTTCGTGGTTTGACTCCCACTCGGGACTATCGATGAATTGGTGCGGGTGTATAAAATGCAGGTGGGTATCATCACAAGTCACTCGTAATCTGAACAATAATCGATTCGTGTCAACGGATTTTTAAATGTGAGTTAAGTTGATGGAAAATGAATGGACTTGTACAAAGAATATTATTAATTATTAACATTGACTCAGTTACTTATAAATTTTTTTTTAAAAACTTTTCATGATAGTTGTTTTATTTTGGAAATTATAATTTATTTATATTTTTATTATGCTAGAGAAAAACTATGTATGAATTGAATAATAAATTGAATAAGGTATATGAATAAAAGAAAATATTAACAGATATGTTATTTGTGGAGGGAACTGAATCAAAATATTATTTTTTAAAAGACTACGAAGGAAAAAACAAAAAGGAATGTTGAAATTCTTAATAAGCTAAGCAAGTACTCATAATAAGAAAAAACAAAGATGGAAATGTCTATGCATATAATTAAATGTACTCTGAAAAAGAAAGAAAATATGAATTAAAAAGAAAATAAGAATTAGTTGAACGGTCCGTTGGAGTAGCTTGATATATATATATATATATATATATATATATAATTGTAGGAAAAAAACAGACAATACTGAAATTTATTTTTCCTATTATTCAGCCAAGAACGTAAACTGTGAAAAATTTAATTTCCTCTCAAACGAAACGTAATTTAAGATTCGCGTGTCAGTGTATTTCCTTTAAAATAGTGTTTATATTTTATTTACTGCTCGTTTGATATAGTAATTTTCACTTTGCAATGTTATTTGAATTGATAACATCATTTATTACTCTATTCAAATATATGCATGTGTGATAAAGAATAATTTAAATTGTTATTATAGGTTATTGTCGAAGACATTATTTTAAGTATATTCTGCGACTTATATCTATATAAATATATTCTTAAACATACAGTACTTTTTTGAGATTTTTTCAAGAGGATAATGAAACTGCGAAATAATTATATGATTGTAAATTGAAGTATTTTAGTACTGAGAATAAGTAAATTTAAGTTTTAATTATTGTATAATATTCAGATATAATAAATATTTTATAATTATTTATTTTTCAAAGAGAGGTTTCTCAAATGATATAAATCCTTTTAATTATTAATATTAAAAGAATACCTTAAAAATAAAATTAGATTGTGAATTTCTAAATAAAAAAAAAATTAAAATGTAAGGTTATAAATAAATAATATTGACATGATTGTACATTTATAACTGTTTAATTGTATTTTTGGAAATACAATAATCTTACTCTGTTCAAAGAGTAAGTTTTAGCATGTAGTTTTTGTAAATATATTTAAAATAAACATTTTTTACAATAATTTATGTCATGAGATGGATATATTTCCAATATTGCAAGTAAAATTCATTAAAAAAATTAAATTATATAAAAACAACAGTTAGGATATATAGTACCATATTAAAGGAAAAAACTCTTGTTGTCTTTGATGAGATTGAAGTTATTTAAATATTTAGGAGAGTATAGGATTAACGATCGATACTAAAAACGAGAAATATTGAAAAAGATCAGAAAAAATCGTTTTATAGATAGTTATTTCAGGAGGAACAGCCCTAATAAAATAAGATCAATTTTGATGAATGAAATTAAAAAATAGAAACAACTTTAGTTTGCATTTTCAATATGTTTGTGAAGTATTTGACATGGGAGGATTTTTATCAAACGATTACTTTTTTTCAATGGTAAAAACGAATACACACTAGAAATTAAATGAACAATTATAAAAAAATAAGTTCAATCTTTCATAAAAGTGTTTGCAGTTGAATTCTTTTTCATCTCAAAATTTTTAAATTATCTATTTTAAAAAAGGGTTTACACAAATGAATTTTCACCCCAACATCACAATAATTTAAATTGTTCAATAATCACTTATTGTTCACTTATTATTTATAATTAATAGTGAACACTATTATTTATAATAATAAGTGAACAATAAATGATTATTGAACACTTTAAATTATTGTGGTGTTGGGATGAAAATTCATTTGTGTAAAGTGAATCAGCCACAGTTCCAAAACAACAAATTAAAAAAGGGTTACAATTAATTAAATAAAAATAGTTTCTTATTGGAACCTTTGACACTGAATTTGCAGTCCTCAGTAAACATATTATTATTATAACAAATATTTTCTTAAAAAAAGAATACAAGTGGAGACAATCTTAATTTCAATTTATTAAATATAAAAGCGTTTCTAGAAATAGTTTTAAATTGAAGAATGTATGAAAATTTCAGTCGATATTTATTTTAAAAGTCATGAGTATATGCCGATGCACATATACTTTACATTTTAAAAAATGAACGTAGTTTCTAGCATGATATATATGAGTTTAGTACATAAACATAAAATTTATTATTTATTTTATGAAAATGCGACCATTTAAATAAAATAAACATGACACGTTCATGAATGAAATATAACTGTAATAAGACCGACTGTATATTTTTCAATAATAAAAACGTAATATTTTTTATTTGTACTCACTTTCCTCTCAATAATATCGACAATTTCTCATCGGCCGCACTTACATCTTCAACAGCATAAATATCACCTTCTTCTAGTCGTAAAACTTTTGCCTCCTTGGTCAGTTCTTTAAAATGTTTTTTACTAACTCGTAGAGGTTTGAACACCTATTAATAATAAACATATTTTTAGTCGAGTTTTATTAACAATTAGTTGGAAAAATAACAATCTTTTTATTACTAATCACAGGTATATTAAGAATTAATAATAATTAAATATATTCTATTATAATGTCGTTTTTTGAAAACATTTTAATTTTTATTGAGTCGTAAATTTTTTATATTTAATTTCCGTCCAAAAATAATTACTTTCATGCGTGACTTCAGAAGGTAAATTTGTTATGTGATGGTGTAATTAATAATGATTTTTGGATGACAAGTTCAAATAAACGATTTGTATGATGAAGTTTGGGTTATGTCGAGGGAAATTAATTTAATTTAGTTCAGTTTGCAGTAAAAATTAAATGATCAGAATTTATAACATTTAATAATTAATTGAAATGTGGAGACTATTAACTGTGGAAAAATATTTAAATGATGTAAATATAAATTTATGATAATTTAAATAGAAATTGAAATAAATCTATAATAGAAAGATATTACTAAAGATGTAGTTTCAAATCAACTTTTTTTATTCATTTAAAACTTGATTCAAAAAAAGGGCAAATATGTCATTATTTTGTGAGAAATTAGTTCATATAGTTTTTGTATATTATGGAAAAAATGTTTATTACAAAGCAAATATTTTCTATTAAAATAAATAATACTTTTTGATAAAATATATAAGAAATTATTATTTTTTTATTTAATTAATAAACTTAAAAAATTGGGACTGAAACTGATTTTAAATATGAAAATATTGTATATATAGTGGGATATGAGAGGATTAATTTACAAGAAGCTAGTTATCTTACATCATGATAACTCAAGGCCATATATTTTTTTTAGCAACCCAGAAAAAAAAGTGGAACTTGGTTTTAAGTCACCCAAAATATTTTCCAAATATAGTACTTTCAGACTATCATTTATTTTTGACTCTACAAATTTTTTAAATAATAAAAAATAATGAAGATAGAAATGTAAAAAAGGTGGTACTGGATGAATTTTTATCTTCCAAGGATGAGTCATTTTTTTTAGAGAGGAATTTAAAACCTCCCAATAGGATGAGAAGAAGTGTTAATACTAATGAAAATTATGTTGTTAATTTAATAGTAATAAACATTACAAAAATGTATTATTTTCTTTTAGTTAAAAGGTCTAATATAAATAATTATTCAAATAGAGAAAGAGAGAGACATTTGCTATATGACTGTAACATTTATATTTTCATAATAATCATGACCTCTAAAAATATCTAAAATTACAATGATACCATATGTATTATTGTTCTATTGGGATATGAAAAAGCATATTTTTGTAATCAACCTTGACATTTCAGAATTCTCTAAAGACTGACAAGCTTTTGTTATGTCGAAGTGCGAAAGTGATGTATGAAGCTTAACAGAGATCGAGTATAACAAATATTTACCAAAACGAAAATTTTTATTCTTTTTATAGAAATTTTATTTTATGCTATTTTCATAACCATTTTTTTAATTCTGATAATATATATATATATTATTTGAATCAAAAGATTTTATTTTTTTTCGTAAATACTTATTTGTCTTTAATTGATATAAAACATAAGATACTGAATGAAATTGAAAAAAGAAATTTGCTTCATAAAACTAAAAGAAGATACAAAGAAAATTCAAATTAAAAAAATGATAACGAAGTCATTTGAATGATTTATATCAAAAATTTTATTGTGGTATGTCAATGTGACAAACTATTATATTTAAATGAAACCAAAAAATGTAATTGTTTCATAAAACTACAAAGTTACAATAAATAACAAAGAAAATTTAGATTAAAGAATATATAAAAGAAAATATTTTTAATGGTTCTTTTTAAATTTTTATTGCGTTCTTAGAAGTTTTTAAAGTACTTAATTGGAGTATAATGGATTTAAAATACATGTCTTTCGAGTAGATTAAAAATACACAGATATATATTTTTATTTTATTGATTGTTACATTCACAAATATTTTGTAAGACTTGGAAAAATGATTGAAAATAATTGAAAAATAAATCTTATAATAAAATGTAAAAAATAATAATGTTATTCAATGTTGAAGAAAATTTATATTCAATTAAAATCTGTGTTTTATTTAAATGGTTAAATCTATATTATAGATAATGATTATATTAACATATAATAATAAACAAGCATCAAATAATCAAACTTCAATATAATAATGAATGGCAACGTGTAGAAAAAGTCTGTATTAATCTACTTAATTTATTTGAAGAATAATTTAATGTAATTGAGTTAAAATAAACACTCATAAAAATTGATGAAATATCTGTATTTATTAATCTATTGATTATTGCAAATGGACGGTAAACAAAAAAAGATGTGTTTTTGATAATTTAGTTTCATTTATATTAAGAATGAAAAAAACTAAATATCATTTTTAATATATACACATGTATATATATATATATATATATATATGTATAAAATAGAAACAAGTACAATGAATAAATAATCATGTAACTGAAATTTATATTTTTTGCGTTGACATGTTTGTATTCAACATTAATTATTTAATGGACAACGAATGTGGACTGTACAATTCCTACTGTTGTTTATTTTACACTTTTGATCCGAAATTTTTAAACTAATTTAATATTTATTATTTCCACGTCTGTTGTTCATCAATTTTTCATTACCTTTGTACGTCTGTACGTAATATTTCGTTTTTATGTTATATAAGAACTGTTTATAGATACGTCTGTTGTATTTTGTAAATAATTTAATCGAAATTTTATAGCTGTCATTGTTTATGTCACTTACTTTTAAATAAAGCTCAGTCAATTCCATAGTCAGTGCTGGTGGAAGAAATCTCCACGTTAGAATAACAGTGTGTAGAACGTTTAATAAAGCTAATAGTAGATTCCATAAAAGAATATCAGGAGCGCAAATTTCGATGCCACCCCAAAACGTGCAGAATAGAAATCCTATAGTTAATAGAGCTCTGGAAAAAACACAATTCTTTATTATATTTTGCAATTATATTTGTTAAAACGTATGAAGAATTATTTTTTGTGCTTATTTTTAAAAAAAATCTCTTAATTTCTTAACAATTATTATTTGAAGTATATCTTTTTTTAAATAAAAGTAAATATGATACATTATGTATTTTTATATGTATGAAACACCATTGTAATATTACAAAATTTTCTAAAACAGTTTAATAATCATTCATTGTTGATTTTTGTTGTCAATAATAAATGTGATTATTGAATATTTTAATAAAATTTTATTGTTACGATAAACGCATCTTTTGTACAAAAATAATTTAATTAAAGTGTCAAGAAAAAAAAACAGATTTGTATCTCTATTGGTAGTTTAAATAAAATTATGTTTCAAGACAAATTTTTAAATTTAATTACGTTTTATATAATTTTTTTTGGTTATAAATATTTAAATAAAATCATATCTGAATAATAGATTTTTCAAAACACAAAATAATTCATTAATATAGAAAAGAAAAAATTATGATTTTTTGAGATTTTATCAAAAATGGATCTACTAAAATTTCATATAAAAGTATCTAATATTTTGTATATGGCAACATATATAAAAAAAATAATTACAGCATAATCATGAAAATAAAAATATATGTAATTATATTTAACTCTTCGTTTATTAAAATAGATATTAACTGGTAATGACAGTATTCATTGTGAGTAATGTAACAGATCTGAGTGAAAATCGATCAAGTGTTAAAAACTATTTTTGGTTGTTTACACATTTCTGTTAAATTTTCGACATTTTATGATACTTTTTCTGTCCATTGAAGTGTTTCGAGACTATAGGGTTATTTAAGAGCACGAACGGAAGATATTATTGTCAATTATGTACGAAGATTGTAGTAACTTTAATAATTATGAGAGCATAAAACGATATAAAACTTTAAAACTGTCAGATGTATTCAACCGCCATTAAATTTAAAAATGTGAATGTATTTATATACAAGTATGTAACCTTTTTATAAATATATTTGAATGATAAGGTCTGTTTTCTAATTTTAAAATTAATATAGTAGAGAATTAATGGAATATAAATTAAAAAAAAATCATAAAACTTTTTGATATTCTAACCATATAATTTGATTAAGAATTCATATAAAATGTTCAGACTTTAAACTGTCTTTAGATAATATTATATATATATATATATATATATATATATATATATATATATATATATATAAAACTATTGGTCAAGTATTTAAAATTTGAATATTTTAATACGATGCTTGATTTTTTGGCAAACAGTCTTTTCGTCGATCCAAATTATTGAAAATTGGCTCTAGTTATAGAGTATGTATACGTTTGTTAATTTTATGTTGCATCTATTTGAAAGATTTCCAAATTTTTCTTTATATGTTTGTAAATTGATGGAAAAAATATTATTTATATTCACTAATATTTTTTTATTTGAATGTAAATAATATTTAAACCCAACATTTTCAGCAATTAATTAATGATTAATGTTTATTGAAATATAATTTATGAGTATGTATATAAAATCATGATTATTATTATCATCATTTGCCCCCCTTAGTCCATTGTTGGATGAAGGCTTTTCCCAAAATTTTTCACTATGACCGACAATGCCTTTCTTTTCAAGTCTATTTCGACAATTTTCCTTATTTCATATATATATATATATATATATATATATATATATATATATATATATATATATATATATATATATATATATATAATTTAATATATATATATATATATATATATATATATATATATATAAACAATGTAAATATTTATTAAATAAAATAGCATTTTGTTGTTTGATGTTTTTGTTTTGTTTCTGTTTTATTAAGATTTATGATGTGACATTTGAAGAAGTTATATTAAAAAAAAAAAAAAACAGTAAATAATTACGTTTAGATAATTGTGCGAGATTTAGAATTGAACATTTACCTTATTACTAAAATGCTTTGCTTAAAACTAAGTGGTACTAGGAAAGCTGCCGTGAAAAATAGATTAGCAGCTTGAAAAAGATTGTGTTGAGCGGCGACCCAATCAAGGCAAAAGGACCACGAGTCAGTCTCAGAGGGCGACGAATACAGCGTCACGTTACTGCCACCATATTCGTTGTAATCGAACGTTACGTTCGTGCCATTGTTGTACAAATCGGTGCTGTTCCACAACAACAATGTGTTGTTGAAGTAATTATTCGACGCGTTAGCGACGAACGTGATAAACGAATCATTGTCGTATAACAATGGCCGCGGCGTAACCGTATTGATAACAGGAAGTTCTTGTTTTAGGTGCTGCGTGTGATGTTCCGTAGCGGGAAGATTCGAATTCTCCGACGTGTACTGGTGCTGTTGCGTGTTCGTTGTCGTCTTCTGTGTGGTCGTTGTTGTCGCAGTCGTGGTCATTAACATTGAAATGTTAATTGGAAGGCCAAAATGTTCATATCGCGATTTTATCATGAACAATTCCATTGCGTTCGAGTCGTATTAACTCTGAAAAGAAACGACAATTAATTGTGTTTCATTATTTTTAAGTATTTTTTTTATTCGGATATTTAAAATGTTGATAAGCTCGTATGTTCGTTTTTATCGTATTGTATATCTTAATTCGATAAAATTAACTTCTGAGAATGTAAGAAAATAGTTACTGAAAAAACTGATTTGATAAAGAAGATATATGGTGTAAATATAATGTGAATTTAGTTGCAACAACAAATGTAAAAAAATAATTTAAATTTTAGTTAAAAATAGATTATGGTATAGAATACTAATTATTTTCTTTTAAGAATTAAAATGATTTATTTTAAATACATATTTTATAAGTTGATATTTAATTTTTGATCAATATTTATGTCTTTTATTCTTTTTATATAATTAATTTTGAAAATTATATATTATATTATTGCACCATCATCATAGCGCTGGGTTATAACATTTAGATTTTTGTGTGTATTATATTTTCTTACTTTTATGTTTATATTTTCATATAATTGCAATTGAATTACTATTATATATATATATATATATGAACAGAAAAATAAAAAACTTTGTGTTTCATTTTGATTATCTCTCATAAAACATTCCATTAGACTACAATCAATAATTTAATTTAATCAATAATAGTAAAATGAAAAACCATTTTTTTAAAATAATAATATATCCACTGTAAGAAATTTACACAAAAAAATTTGTTGGAAATGTATTTAATTTTTAAACACATTATATTTGACAATATGTATTTAAACTGACAACTGGAAAAACTGCCAAAAAACTTATTGTAGAAAGATGCAGTTCATATTTTATCAACATAACATAACAAAGGTTTAAAAGTGTATTATCAGAGTTATTCACAATAATGAATGGATAGCAAAGAAAATAAATAGTTTTAATTATAGTAATTAAATTATTACTTTTTTTATTGTAAGTAATTATATATGATGTTAAGTAATTATTAATTAGTTAATAACACAATTTTTATTTTGAATTGCATGTTGAAATAAGTTTTTATTTGACACATACACACACACATACACACACACACATATATATATATAAAGTAAAAATTTAGTTCATATGTATATATTTATATGAACTTATATAAAGAAATTAATTATAGTATAAAATTTATATTATAAACAAAAAAGTGTAAAAAACGAAACAATACAAAAAAATCTAGTGAAATAAAATTATTACAGCGATATTGACACGACTTTCTTACCGATTTCTATTTATAAAACGTATTTCTATTCGACAAGTATGACAGAAGTTTAAAAAAAGGTAATGAATGCAATTAGTATTCTTTTATGCCAGATTCAAATTCCGATCATAGATAATTTGTATAGTACGAAATCATAAGATTTATATAGACTAACATGCGAACGTCGAAAAATATAATTTGGCATCAAAAATTGTACTCAATCAAATACCGAGGTACATACGTACACATACATACAAGCTTGAACTTTAACTCGTTTTACATGGTAAGTAGCCATTTGTTTAATCTTAGATCAGAGATATGGAATTGGCGGGTGTTATTTGCATTATATAGGTCATCTGACTAGAATTACGCCGACCCTGGACGGACATGTACAAACACGCGATATAAAGTCGGTACTTCATATTATTACGTACATGTATATATATATATATATATATATATATATATATATATATATATATATATTATCATGTAGAATAATGTACCTTCAAGGTAGCGTTAATTTGCAAGTCAGATTTTTAGTTAGTCGGTACTTTTTGCGAATAATTACATAAAAAGCAATCACCGTTTTATTTTTAAAAATAAAATTAGAAATGCAAAGAAAACGTCAAAAATCTCAAACAGTCTTTAACTTATATATATATATATATATATATATATATATATATATATATATATATATATATATATGTGGCAAGTAATTTTAATATTAAAATTGTGGTTATAAGATAAAGTGACATATTGTGTATGGAGATATTAAGATTGATGTTTTAAATTTTTTTTGTTCAGAACGATCAATAATGTTCTTTTCTGAAAACAGTACATTCTATGATTAATGTTTGTTTAATTGATTTCTATATTTAAATTATTAATTGATTTTAGAAATAAATTTTTATTAATATTAGAAATAATTTTAATAAATTATTATGTTTTTTGGTAGAAATAAGATCTAATATAATTTTAATGTGTTTAAATTTTAAATAACTGTTATCTGCAATTATGTCAATTTGATAAAATTATAATAAGTAATTATAGAAGATTTAATATCATAATGTACAATAACTAATTTATATAGATTTTGAATTTTTTTTTAAAAGTATCTTACAAGTTCAAATGTAAGTAATGAAAAATTATTTTCATGCAGTGTAATGAATATTATTTTTTTTATTTGTATATTTATTTTTTTAACAATCAGGGCCTCTGTCTCTACTCACTTTATTTGTCAATCTCTGAATTTACTTCCATTTAACAATGTTAATTAGATATGAAAAATAAAACGTTTACATAGCTATATTAATGCTCATGTGTAAACTATGCTTATATACATATATATATATATATATATATATATATATATATATATATATATATATATATATATATATATATATATATATATATATAAGATATATAGGCTCATCCAAATATGATATCTAGATTTGTATTTTATTAAAAAGAAACTATACACATGTTTCTTTTTAATAAAATACAAATCTAGGCGTCACATTTGGATGACCCTATACCAGTGATCGGCAAACTCATTAGTCAAAAGAGCCAAACGTCAGCAGTACAACAATATTTTTTTTGAGAGCCAAATTTTCAAGATATCTGTTTTAGAAGTCGAATAAAACTAGGAACTAGTATTATGTGATAGATAGGATTAGACACGCTCCATGTACTGGATTGCTTTCTTTCTCCACTATAATGTCAAATTTGTAAAATAATAATGTTTGAAAAGATGATTCCTGTGGAAATCCTTGCGCCGTTCCTTCTCTACAGAGTGACATTACAAAGTGACAGAGGGATACCAGGGCTCGTTTCATAAAACTTACAGTTCCTGTATTACAAGTTCTTTATTTAAAAATTATATGGGATATTTGAAGAAAGAACTTGTAATACAGGAATTGTAAGTTTTATGAAACGGGCCCCTGATTTTTTAAATATTGCGTTATTATTATTTTGACAATCAAAAAGTGTACCCAATGTACCAACTTTGAGTAATCGGTTTTTTGACTTTAAACACTGAATAAAAAAAAAACTAGATACCTATCATAATTAACAATAATCTCGTTTATTGATAAAAAGTATTTTTTATTATTATAATATTACATGGCACACATTTAATGCACATAGTCATTATTTGTGGAAGAGTTGCATTCAAGTGGCCAAAGAGCCGCATGTGGCTCGCGAGCCGCGTTTTGTCGACTCCTGCCCTATACAATAGGAATGGAATTAAAATTTATTTTGTATGAAAATTTGTTCGAAAATTCTATCTAAAAATCTATTTTTTTTTCATTTTTGTTAATTTGAATATTTCATAAAATTAATATTTCGATAGTTCTGGGAAAAATTCAGGAAATTTTAGAAACGAAATTGTCATATCAACCTGGAGGCTGAGGTGGAACACCATTTTTTTTAAATAGAAAGATCATAACTATCTCATTTTTTTTAAAAAAATGATATTGTGTTAAAATTGTTGTAATGTAGTATTTTATTTACTTTGTGAAAATGGTCTTTTTTGAATGTAATGTCTATCTTCTTAAGAATTATTAGTTATATATGTATGTTTGTTTAAAAAAATATTATTATTAATTAAAACAAAGATAGTAAATATTTTTCAAGGTTTATATTAGAAAATATAAATTGATTTCCACAAATTAGAAATTGAATTTTTACAGTTAAAAATTAGTATAGATCAATATTTATAAAAAATTTTAACATTTATTATATTTTGTTTAAAAATAATATATATATATATATATATATATATATATATATATATATATATAAATGATGGTTAAAATGTACTTATTAATTGGAGAAAAGAGAATATATTTTTTCCTAAGTTTATATTTGAAATTATAAGTTGATTTAAAACAATTATTAAAATGATTTTGTTAATGAAAAATTAATACAAATCATTTTTGATAAAAACCTTAAACATTTATTATATTTTGCTTAAAAATAATATATATGCATGTATATACACCCGTCCCTCAATTTGCACTGAGTATCTGTTCCACGTGGATTTGTTTTACGCGAATGAAAATCGCGTAAATCGAGTCTGTCAGTGCAATAGAAAAAATATTGGAAATAAAAGCCAGTAAAGTTGTAGAAACACATATTTATTTCACATAGCTTAACAAAAAATAATGACGTTTTAGAAAACAAAAGTAGATACATTTTATTTTCGGTGTAACTATCGCTACTGTAATTCAAAACAATCAACCTTTTTATATATCGTGCTTTTATACGTACAAGTAAGAATTTGCGTCACTCTGATATATAATAAATTCCATGAAAAATTATATAAAATGAAATCTATCTGACCGTGTATAAAAAGTGTCGCGTAAATCAATACCACGTAAAAAAAGTCCCGCGTAAATAGAGGTATAATTTCCCGCGTAAAAAAATTTCGCGTAAATTGAGGGACGGGTGTATATATATATATATAGTTATGTTATTTGCATTCTATTTTTTATAAGAAATAAATCCGTATTAAAAAATAAATAAAAAATACACTAAGAAATTTTATTATTACGGTTTAATTTAAAAGAAGTACGTAAATTATTTTCAAACGAGTGTAATTGAAATTCCGAATTAATTAGTAAAACTATTTAAATATTTTTTTAATAAAAAAAATAAATCCGTGTCATGATGACGAGTAAATGATTAAGCGTTTATTATATCTCATCAGAAAAAAAACATTTTTAATAAAAATAACTTTATATCAAAACATAATAAAATCTTATAAAAAAACAATTCATTTGTGTTTGGTTTCTTTTTTATTCGACTTCTCCTTTAACGTTTAATAATATAATTGGTCTACGTTCATTTATACGTCTTAATTGAATTGATATTGTAATGAATAAAAGATAATAAAGTTTACGAAAAGGTTTCAACGTCCTTGATATGCAACTTTCGCATGTAAATTATCTTGGTTATACTACATAAAAGTCTAAAACTCATTTCGATCTGTTTCCCATGCCAATTCTTTTCCACCTATCCTATTCTCGCTTTAACGATATTGTTACGAACGCAACGACCGTCTTGTGATTATGGAACGAGGAAAACGATCAGCGAGATCATCTCGACTATGAATTAAATTCAATGCGAAATATACTTTGGTTTGTTTTCTTAAGAATGTTTGTTGTGGATATAGAATTTCCGTAAATATTTATCGGATTCTTTTAATGCATGGACTTGTTTTGAGATTAAAATGATTAATTTCGAAGTTCTGTCAGTATACTGTTACATTTTGTTTTTCGAGAAAAAATAATAAAACCTAAGAAAATGAAAATTTTCTAAAAATTAATTGAAACTTATTTCAACATGTAATTCAAAATAAAAACCTTAGTATTAACTAATTAGTAATTACTTAACATCAAATATAATTACTTACAATAAAAAAAATAATAATTTAATTACTATAATTAAAACTATTTATTTTCTTTGCTATCCATTCATTATTGTGAATAACTCTGATAATACACTTTTCAACCTTTGTTTGTTATGTTGATAAAATATGAACTGCATCTTTCTATAATAAGTTTTTTGACAGTTTTTCCAGTTGTCAGTTTAAATACATATAGTCAAATATAATATGTTTAAAAACTAAATACATTTCCAAAACATTTTTTATGTAAATTTCTTACAGTGGATATATTATTATTTAAAAAAAAATAGTTTTTCATTTTACTATTATTGATTAAATTAAATTATTGATTGTAGTCTAATGGAATGTTTTATGAGAGATAATCAAAATGAAACACAAAGTTTTTTATTTTTCAGTTCATATATATATATATATATATATATATATATATATATATATATATATATATATATATATATATATATATATAATAGTAATTCAATTGCAATTATATAAAAACATAAACATTAAAACATAAACATAAGAAAATATAATACACACAAAAATCCAAATGTTATAACCCAGCACTATGATGATGGTGCAATAATATAATACATAATTTTCAAAATTAATTATATAAAAAGAATAAAAGATATAAATATTGATCAAAAATTAAATATCAACTTATAAAATATGTATTTAAAATAAATCATTTTAATTCTTAAAAGAAAATAATTAGTATTCTATATCATAATCTATTTTTAACTAGAATTTAAATTATTTTTTTACATTTGTTGTTGCAACTAAATTCACATTATATTTACACCATATACGAGTATCTTCTTTATCAAATCAGTTTTTTCAGTAACTATTTTCTTACATTCTCAGAAGTTAATTTTATCGAATTAAGATATACAATACGATAAAAACGAACATACGAGCTTATCAACATTTTAAATACCTGATAAAATATGTATTTGAAATAAAGCATTTTAATTCTTAAAAGATTGAATTAATATTCTATTTTAATATTTTCATTCACATTTCTGATTACTGATTGATCAAAAGTTCATATCTTGGTATAATTTTGGAAAGAGTGAACAAAAAATAAAAAGAGTGGTTAAGGGATTTTTTTGACAAAAAATAATTTAATATATTTAAATAATGTTTATTAAGTGAATTTAACACTTATGCAAATTTTAGTAATTTTTTTTTATTAAAATTCACTTCCAGAGAAATATATTGATTATTTTTTTAAGGGGGTATTCTAGTCTAGAATTTCGAAAAAATCGATTTTTTGCATATTTTCAAAGTTTAGACCTTTAAGAATATGTCCTTAAGAGGATTTTTCGAAATTCGAATTATTTTTGGAGTTATAGCTATTTTTGTGACGCGCCAACCAATCCGGTCTGGCCGGAACGAATCAACTTTAAACGCGTTTTTCTCGAAACTACTTTTTTCGACACGGTTGACGTGATATCTCAAGTTCTAATGGACCGATTTACTTGAAATTTGGTACAGAGCTTCTCAATATAACAGTGATTATTCCCGCTTAGGATTTTTTGAAAATTTTGTTTTTTACTATTTTTAAAAAATTCCGAAAGTTGAAAAAAATAGGGCAAAAATGACTGTTTTTCACACTGCCGCCATTTTGCGAAAAAAATTTTTTTTAAATTTCCCTAGGCGGGGATACTACTACAACCTTCTTTTTCAATAATTTCAAAAAAATTTTTGTTTCAGATGACCGGAAGGGTTGGAACCACGTCAACCAGGAGACACCTTTTTTTCGAGTCCCCACTTTGCCATCCTGTACCTTTTTCAATTTTGAATTTTTTGTTTTTAATAATACTTTTGTATACTCTTAAAATGTCAATAAATAACTGATAACAAATGGATAGGAAAATATTTGTTGGTTTTTTTTTACAGCGCCCGAAAAAAACACCTAAAATTCGTGCGTCTAGACTAGAATACCCCCTTAAATGATCAAAAGATAAAAAGTTAAAATTCGTTATCACTACATTTTTTTTCTGATAATGATATTAAATTTTATTTACATTAATTCTTAAGTTAATAATTCATTCAAAAATATATAATTTAATAAAAAAACATTCATTCCAAGCCTCACATTAATTATATATAAATAATAATATATCTTTCTCTCTCTCTCTCTCTCTCTCTCACACACACACACACACATATATATATATATATATATATATATATGCATATAGAATTTATATAGAAGAAGTTGTTTTAAGCATGATAAAACTTTAAATAAACATCAATTTAAAGTTCTATCACACTTAAAAAAACACTTATATATATATATATATATATATATTATATACATTATTTTAAAGTTTCCAGTATATAATATGAATTTTGTATTCGTTAAAAACGGATATTTATTTACAGTTTGAGAAAGTCATCAATATTCATCGAAAGCTCGATAAATCGGTAAAGAAAATGTAAAAGTAATATAAACAACATCAATTTTCCAGCCAAGAAAACGTTCGTTTTGTAAGTGAATATTTAATTATGAAAATAGCAAACGCATTAGCGAAATTAATTTACGATATTACGAATTTTTTCGTACGGAATGCTATTAAAAAATATAATGAATATGTTATAAAATGTTAATGTATTCCGATCTACTTGAACGATATCGTACATTTAATGAAAGGGTTAGCAGTTCGTACGTACAGTACGTTCGTGGTTTATTAATCTGAATTTGAGGTTATGAATGTATCATGCAGATGAGAAACGTGTAATAAAATAATTGATGATTAAAAAAAAGTGTAATTATAAATATGAAGATATTTCTAGTCAGATAAGTTATTTTCAACTATAAATACTGTTAGAATTATTCATTTGTGTATTTGAACAATTATTTTAATTATGAGGTAATTCTAATAGAACTTTATACATACATAGAAACATAAATATATATATATATATATATATATATATATATATATATATATATATATATATATATATATATATAAGATAGACATCAGTAAAATTAATTTACATGTATGGAATGGAAAAAAATAAAAAATGTAAATATAAATATAAACTAATTAATTATCAAACGATTTTTTTATCAAACGTTATATAGATTTGAAAAATAAATATCTTAAATACATTACTTTTTATTTAATTGAGTTGTTAAAAAAATATATATTTAGTATTTTTTTATTTATAATTTTAAATAATATATATATATATATATATATATATATATATATATATATATATATAGGGTGGTTCAAGTGAGATTAAACGGTTTAGACACATATACATATTACATCTTTCAATCTTATTTTAGCCACCCTATAGAAAATCATATAAAAAATCATGTTAGTACTGATAAGAAAATAAAAGTTAACTTGTATTTCACAAAATAAATGTTATTTTAAACACTATGTTCTTTTCATCAAAAAATTTAACAATTTTTTATTAGTTTTGATTTAATTATATACATTTATATGGTAATAGGATTATCTTTAAAGTTAAAGTATAGATAATCTGATTATACAAAGTATTAAAAAATATTTTAACGTTTTTAACGCAATGATTCATTTATTAATTGGTTGTTTTGGAACTGTGGCTGATTCACTTTACACAAATGAATTTTCACCCCAGAAAGGCTTTGACGATGATGGCGTCGCCATCGAAATGCATCAGCCGATATAATTATAAATAACAAGTGAACAATAAGTGATTATTGAACACTTTAAGTTATTGTTGTGTTGGGGTGAAAATTTATTTGTGTAAAGATTCATTTATTATTATTCCTTTTGGTATTAAACAATTCTGATTGTGTTTGGTAAATTCATTTTAGCTTAAATATATTACTCAATCTAACAATGTATCCAAAATTGTATTAAAAAGTTTTCTGATGACCATTGTATAGGGTTATCCAAATGTGATGCCTAGATTTGTGTTTTATTAAAAAGATGACCATATATAATTATGGTTATTGAATATTTTTAAAATATCTTATATCGTTCAATCAAAGAAGTGGTGTTGAAATTCCGGGTTAATTAAAAAAACTGACTAAAACATTTTTGTATAAATGATTATCATATATTATATTAAAAATATTTTTAAATAAATCAATTTTATTCTAAAATATAAATTCTTATGAAAAACAATTCGTTTCGTTTTGATTTCTGTGAGAAATTTATATACGTTAAAGATTCGTCTATTAACTAGATGAGAAAAAGAAAAGCACTTTCTAACCCTAAGAAAAACAATGAATATATAGAGAAAGGATATTAAAATATATATTGGAAATGTATGGAAACGAAACCTCAAATTATTCAGATTGGAAATGTTCTTATTCAGTAATAGTTTCTCAAGATTGAACAAATGAGATTAACAATAATACATTTAATGTTTTCACAGTTTATTATTCAAACAATGTATTTGAAAATGACAGTTCTTATATTATATATAAAAATAACATATTTTGTTGTAAATGTTTATAAACAAAAATAACATTTTTGTTTATTTAATAATATGTTGCTCATTTCAGAATATATGATTTTTTTGTGTACTTTGTATGTTTACTTTTATATGTTTGTATGTGGTACTGTGTGCATTTTTATAAATTATTTAATATATATATATATATATATATATATATATATGTATGAATGTATGTAAATAACTATCATATTTTAAAATTCCTGTTAAAAATGAAATTTAAATAATTTAGTAAATAAAAATTGAGCATGAAAATGTAATTTTTACATTTGACTGATCTTTGTGAAAAAGATTAATGTTAATTATATATATATATATATATATATATATATATATATATATATATATATATATATATATATATGGGTGTTTCCTAAGACTGATAGAACTTCAAACTGAATTCTTATCGAAAGTTCTATCTAACCTAAAAAAACCTCTTTATATTATGTGTGTATGTATGTGTGCATGTGTATATATATATATATATATATATATATATATATATATATATATATAAATATAAGTATATATAAAAAGAGATAGCAATAAATGTATATACAATACAACGTGCTAGTGACTTATGATTCATGCTTTTCAATTTGAAATATCATCCTCAATTAGGAAAATAATTAGTATAAAAAAATAATACGTTTGGATCATAAAATCTTCTGGTACGTCTTAATATACTGAAGATTATACAATTAAATAACATTTAACATACATCATTACTACACATATTGCTTTTATAGAAGGTTTTTTTAATCGTGATAGAACTTTAAATTGAATCCATATCGAAACTTTTATCTAACCTAAAAAAACACATTATATATATATATATATATATATATATATACATATGTGTGTGTATGTATATATAAAAGTATGATAAAATATGTTTTTTAGATTAGATAGAAATTTCGATAGGAATTCAATTTAAAGTTCTATCACTATTAAAAAAACAACATTTATATATTCGTGCATATGTGTTTCCTAATATTTGAATGATTTTTTATGCGAATAAATATATACATATAAATGATTTAAATGTTGTTTGTAAGTAGTGATACAATTTAAAAAATCTTATCCGTCCTAAAA
The DNA here is from genome assembly GCA_029203775.1 of Neoneuromus ignobilis. Lineage (NCBI taxonomy): Eukaryota > Metazoa > Arthropoda > Insecta > Megaloptera > Corydalidae > Neoneuromus > Neoneuromus ignobilis. Next base: position 4,183,622 of record CP092087.1, on the reverse strand, counting down.
ACATATATTGAATGATATTAATAAAATATAAAAGAACAATGACTTTTAAAACGTTTACCTTAACAAAACACGAAGAATTATAATGTTTCTCATATCACAAAAACATAGACCACGTTTGAACTAGTGTTGACATATTGTGGTACACTGAACAAAACACATTGCCATTTCACTCTTTGTACATGTATATATACACGAAATTCGCACACGACATATTAAATTAAATTTATGATCAAAAATATATCGTATATTTTTTCATTATTATTTTTTTGTTTATATATTTGTACGCGTAAAGCACATTTATGAATCGTATCGGTTGAACGACTGGAGTGTCTAACACGATAGACACCTTTGTTTGTAACCTTAACTACAACAGTAGCCGTGAAAGCTCGAGAGCTTTATATCTTAAAGAGTAGGGAACGCCTCTCATACAGTAGACCAGTTCAAGTGTGTATTTTTTTATACGTGTTGTACTGTACAAGCGGCTCAGTTATGATTTTTTTGTTGTAATTTTCGAATACTCGCTGTATACATTTTTAGTCGAATTTAAAACATCTAAGCATTATTTTTGCTCGTTATAAATATTTAATCAATAAAACTGTTTTATATTTCAAATAAATTATTTTCTAAAATAATACACTAATTAATTTATTTGAAAAATTGAAGATTATTGTTCATATTTTGATATTTTAGTCGATTATAAGAAGTTAAATATATATTTTATATTATTAGAACATAAAAAAATTAAAACTAATCACTTATTGATACATATATAAAATTGTATTTATTTTGTATATATTTTTTTAAATTACAGTGAAATAATATTTTAAAGCAATTATTTTCATTTAACAATTCTACTTAATATCACTAAATTTCTAGAGTTATCAAATAATAGGAAGAAATATTTTAAATATAATTATTCAAAATATTTGCACATAATTTAGAATAAAATAAAACTACACACCCAATGTTATTTATAATTCTTATATTAATTTTTGTAAGAAATTTGCTTACTATAAAGTGCCTAAAATAATGTTAAAAATATTTCTTATAATATTTATTTGTATAAAATATAGTATTGAAATATATATATATGAGTAGAAAAATTTAAAAATTCCTCCACACAAACGACGAAAATATAATTCCGTTTGCAGATAGAACTTTCGTTATACGGATATGTTATTAAATAAATACATGGTCCACTGTACGAGTATGTTTGGAAACAAATCGATATTGAGGTTAAGTGTTGTGGAGATTATTCCTGTAGAGATTAGTCTGAGAATAGGCGCCGATGAATTTACCAGAAACAATGCCGTAATTTATAAAATATTAAAGTGAGCTTCGTCCATTTCATGTAAATACTAATTAATATACTTTTAATGAAGAGTTTCTATTATTATTTCAACTATAAATAATATAATAATTTATGAGAATGAATGTATTTATATATATGTTAATTTTAATTTAATTTGATTATATTTTTATACCAGTTGAAAAATTAATTTTTTTATTTTATTATCTGAATATTTATTTTTTAATTATATCAGTAGGCTATGCCCCTTACTCACTTTGCTCGTCAACTCTCGAACATGCTACTATTTAACACTGTAAATAAATTGTAAAAATAAAACATTTAAAAAGCTATGTTAATGCTTTTGTATAGACGATATTTATGATAAATTAGTGGTCTGATGTACATTCAAATCTAATACCAATACAATTAAAAATTGTTTTGTTTGAAAACTATACGAAAATCTGTTCAAAAAGTCTGCCTAAATATTTGTCTTTTTTCCATTTTTTGTTAATTTTAATGTCAAAAAATATGTATTTTGATAATTTCTGGAATATTTCGAGAAAGTTTGCGAAGAAAATGTCTATATATCTTTATAAATAAAATACTTCAATCGCAAAATTAATGTCATTAATTTTCACGGTACTCACAACGTAAACGATTGTCTCCGAAAATTAACGATTGCAAATTCGGAACGATATGAAAATTTTAATACCTCAAAGAATTTCGTATTTGCAGTCGTTAATATTCGGAGGTAATCGTTTACGATCGGAGTAGATTAATGACATTAATTTTGTAATGGAACTATTTTATATATATATATATATATATATATATATATATAAATGTTATAATTTTTTTTAAATTATGAAAAAGATAATTATTGAATTTATTAATTATCTTATATATTCAATAAATGTTTATGAATATTCTTTTATATAAATTTTTAATTATATGAATTAAAAATGCATATATAATTTAAATAATAAAAATATTAAATAAATGTTTGCGTTTTGAATTGTTGAATTTGATTATAGGATTATAAATCAATTTCTAGAAAAATTAGTTATGAAAATTAATGTTCTATTCATAAATTACATAGGTCATCCAAATGTGACGCCTAGATTTGTGTTTTATTAAAAAACAAAAGAAACTATACACATGTTTCCCTATACACCACCCTAATATGTTTCTTTTTAATAAAACACACATTTAGACATTACATTTGAATGACCCTATACAAATTGTCTAAAATAGATTTTTTATTTGTCTTAAAAAAACATTAAATTACTATTTACTACTAAGTATGTATTTTGAATTTTCAAATTATAACATGTTTGATTTTCACTTAAAAATGTCAGAATTGTCATTTATAGATAATAAACTGATATAGATAAGCTTTGCATATACATAATAAAATAAAAAGAGAAGATTAGATTACTAATTAGAGATGAATTGAATAAAGATTAGAAAATAAAAAAAATAGTATATAATCTGTTTTAACAAAAAATTAGTCTAGATTTTATAATAAAATGCTCTGAAGATTATGGTATCGCCATAGAAATACGCAGTAGCCTATTGTTGTTATAAACAATGAAGTGAACAATGATTATTGAACATTTTATAATATTTTATAGTTTTGGGGGTGATAATTTATTGAATTATTAGCAAAATATTAAAAATACATTATATCTATTTACTTAAATAGAGTCATCCAAATATGATGCTTGGATTTGTGTTTTATTCAAAAGAAACTATACACATGTTTCCCTATACATCACCCTGTACATATATATATATATATATATATATATATATATATATAGTTATTTTGAATAAAACACAAATCTAGACGTTACATTTCGATGTTCCTATATATTATAAAACGTAGTACTATAAAACACATGAATATTTTCTAAAACAGTTTAATTGTAAGCAATTTACAAAAGAATTGACATATCTTTCGAAAAAGTAGGGTTAGAATTTAATTTTTTAATTGAGAAATGTTTATTTTTAATAACAAAAAAAATATAAATTTAATTATGATATTTATTTGCTCAAATACGTTTCTTAATTATAAATTAATATCGAAACAATTCACATGTGTTTCTATTTAATTTTTCTTAATCAAATTTATACAGTCGAAATGAATGTATTTTTAGTATTTTTTCTATCAGAGAGATCTTGATCTTTTTAATGTAATTTGACATATACCGGATCACAGATTCGATTAAAGAATACACTGTGCAATAGTTTTGTGTTAACCAATTTTCTTTTAATTTACTGATCGATTTGAAATAAATTAATCTGAAATGTACTTAAAGGAGACTGTACATTATATACATATTAATTACAATTATCTGCATATCTAATATATATATATATATATATATATATATCTATTTATATATATCATATAATAAATATTATCTACACAGAACCATTAACATAGTTTTCTGAACGTTTTATTTTTTTAATTTATTTACATTGTTAAAAAGAAGAAAATTTGATGGTTTACGATTAAAGCGAATAAGGGATAAGTAAAATATATAAAAAAAACGTTCTTTCTTCGAAAAAAAATCAATTTTAATCACTGATTCGTTTCAGTTTATAGCTAACTTTTGATTGTACATTAAAAAAATTAAGTTTTAAAAAAGTTGATTTTTATGAAATTTTCCATACTATAGGTCGTGGTTTTTTTGAAGCAAAAAATTGAAAATTTTAAAAATCACTACAAATCGATATTTTTTACTGAAAACTGATTAAGTGATTCAGAAATAATCATTTTATGGACAGAATTACATTCTATATTAGGAAATATGATTTTAGTGGCCGAAAATCAATTTGTGATTTTTTTCGTTTTTTTCATCGAAATTAAAAAAATCGAAAAAAAATATTTATCTGTATTACATCATCAAATTTCGTTAAAAATTAATCGTATAGATCCATCGAAATATTTTTAGTAAACAATAATAGGAATTTTATTCTATATTAGTGCTCTAAAATGAAAATTATTAATTTTCATCCGATTGAATCATAAATGGTATGGAATGAACATAAATCAAGGTTTTTTCTAAATAAAATTTGTCCTACGTTCCAAAATGAGATTTTAATCATTGATTCGTAATGTTTTATGACCAAACTTTGATTTTTAATGAAAAAAATCAATTTTCGGAAATGTTGATTTTTCATGAAATTTTCCATACTATAGGTCGTGGTTTTTTTCGGGTCAAAAATTAAAAATTTTAAAAATCGGTATAAGTCTATTTATTTTATTAAAAATCGATTAAGTAAGTAAAAAATAACCGTTTGCTGGCAAAAATAACATTCATTAATAAGAAATAAGATTTCTGTAGCCGAAAATCGATTTTTGATCATTTTCGATTTTTCTTCGAAATTCAGAAAATAAAAAATATATATTTATCTATGTTACATTATCAAATTTCGATTAAAAATTAGTCGTATGGACACTAGGAAATATTTTTAATAAATAATAATAGAAATTTTATTCTAAATTAGTGCTCTAAAATGAAAGTTATTAATTTTTATTTGATTGAGACATAAATGGCATGGAAGAAGCTTAATTCAAAGTTTTTTCTAAATAAAATTCGTCCTACATTCAAAAATTAGATTTTAATCATTGATTCGTAACGTTTTATGACCAAACTTTGATTTTTAATGAAAAAAATCGATTTTCGAAAATGTTGATTTTTCATGAAATTTTCCATACTATAGGTCGTGGTTTTTTTTCGGGTCAAAAATTGAAAATTTTAAAAATCACTACCAATCGTTTTTTTTTACTATAAATCGATTAAATAAGTAAAAAATATAGATATTCAAGCAAAAATTACATTAATTATTAAGAAATACGATTTTTGTAACCAAAAATCGATTTTTGATAATTTTCGATGTTTCTTCAAAATTCAAAAAATCGAAAAAAATATTTATCTATATTACATCAACAAATTTAGATTAAAAAATAATCGTATAGACCCTAGAAATTCTTTTTATTGAACAATAATAGAAATTTGATTTTGTACTAGTATTTTTAAAAAATGGTGTTGTCTCTGGCGTGATGTAAAAATTTCGTTTCCGAATTTTCTCGAAATTACCGAAGTACAAATTTAATGACATATTAAAATTAACAAAAAATGGAAAAAAGAGATTTTTAGAAAGACTTTTTTGACAATTTTCCAGAAAAAAAATTAATTGTATTGGCATTAGATTTGAATACACATCAGACCGCCAATCTATAATAAATATCGTCTACACAGAAGCATTAACATATCTTTTTCGACATTTTTTTTTAATAGTTATTTACATTGTTAAATAGAAGCAAATTCCGGGTTGACAAGAGAAGTGAGTAGAGGAAAAAGCCCCCTGGTTTTAAAGAAAGAATAAAAGTGAATGATTGAGTTTGCTATGAAAAATGGAATTTCTCTTATTTTAATTGTATATGACATATATATATATATATACATATATATATATATATATATATATATATATATATATACATATATATATATATATATACATATATACACGAGGGTCGTTTGATAAGTATGGTAAAAAGTAAGAAAAACTAAATTGAAAAATTTAATTAAATTAATTAATTAATTAAATTTAACAATAAATAAATTTACCATACTTATCAAATGACCCTCTATTTATATATGTGTATGTATGTATGTATAGAATATATATATATATATATATATATATATATATATATATATATATATATATGTAAAATATATGACTATTTAACTGTTGAAGGGTTCGCATATTTAATTGTTCTATTTCCAGACGAACGTATCCAAATAATTGATGAACATGTGAACATAAGGAACGAGTTATATTTATAATTCAAAAGCTCGCCACTAGATGCATTTCGTACTGTGGTCCAGAATAGCTAACAAGTATTGATCGGGAGTTTGCTATGAAGGTAGGCGAGTAGCGAAATTCGTACCATGCGATTCCCAACTGTTTGTTACTAACCGCGAATCATATTTCGACAACGTTCGTTTTGCAACAATCATCGTCTCTGATTGTTATAAAATCGGAATGTGTCAAGTGTTCGTTAATTCTTCATTATTATGTTATTCGTGACCGAAAGACAACAAGGCGATAACGTTACATTAGTAGGTAATTATTTATTTATATTCATATACATAAACATGTATATATATATATATAAATACATATAGAAATATATAAACATAATATGTTGTTTAAGGAGTTAAATTTTTTTTAAGCCACATATTTAATTTTTTCAAATTTCGTTCATTTAAACATGAAATTTTAATACAGTAGCTGCGTGTTTAATTTTAAATGTTCAAATAATGAAAAAAATTAAATAAATATTTTTTCCTTAAATTTTAGTTATTAAAAGAATTTCTCTATCTAACTTTATTTATGTTTTATTTTGTAGTACATTATGAATATATAAAGAAATTAATATAATATCGTCATTATTACTTAATTTTAAAAGAAAATTATTTTTAATAGTTATTTAATCTCAATATTCTTATTTACTGTGATTGAAGAATGTTTATGTATAAATATTTTTGCATTTACATAAATACATATATATATATATATATATATATATATATATATATATATATATATATATATATATATATAATAAAACATTTTATTCACACGAATTGTTATACAGTAAATAAAATAATAATTTCAAAGAATTCATTTTCATTGATACTTAAATTTGTGTTTTATTGAAAAAAATGTGCATATAGTGATGTATAGGAAAATATGTACATAGTTTTTTTAATAAAACACAATAAATCTAGGCGTCACATTTGGATGACCTATATATATATATATATATATATATATATATATATATATATATATATATATATATGTTTGTGTGTATCGAATTTATGATGTGTATATATTAAATATTATCATCTTCATAAAATCCTATATCAGTCTATTGTTAGGCGAAAACTTCATTAAATATCATTAAGTCATCTATTTCTCTCTATTCTCTATTCTATTTTTCTATACATGTGTGTGTGTGTATACACAGTTACACTTAGATTCAATGATTAAACAGAGGAATTAACTGATGTGTCGTTAAATAAGAATAAATTGATAAATAAGCACACATTTCAGTATTATTTACAATCATTTGATTCATAAAAAATACATAAAATGTTTTAGGACAAATATGCCTGCAGAGGCGGAGGCGAGTGGAGGATTAACACCAAACGAAAGAGGACCATATTTTCTTCAAATTTCACCAGGATTGAATTTGTCGTGGCCTAATGAGGACGTCAATTTAACATACACTATTCCACATGGTACTTTTTGTCCATCGTAATTCTTAATATTTGTATTATTTTGTTGAAAATAAATTCCATCACTACACTTTTTTTAAAAGAAAAGATTCGATTGCATATTTTTTAATATTCGATGTCCAGCATTTACTATATCCGACGTGAGGTACTTTTGTATCCTAGTTTTTCATTAAATATGAGGATTTAAAATATAAATTATATAATTAACAAAATCATGGAGTACAAAAATACCTCACGTCGGGTGGCCTGGATTAAAAAATAAATGTGTTGATCTATATTTTATTTGGTAAGAAATATGTAGTAATTATTTATAAATATAAAGACTTTTAATGTTTCTATTTTATGAGAAAAAATATATTTTGTAATAAAACTGTTTTAATTTTTTTTATAGATTAATTATATGTAATTGAAAAAATAATTTCATAAATTTACTGTAAAATTAAGTTTAAATTGTAATTTTAGGCATGTCATTATGGCCATGGTGTGATTACTGGAAAGATCCTCAACATATACTCTTTCATCTTGCAAATGTCTGTTTTTTCATCGCCTATGCATCGAATAATAGTACGAAGGGAGTTTTATTCATGCATTCTGCTTTAATATTAGGTAAATTGAAAATTAAAATCATTTATAACAATTATTTTAGTTTATTCTAACACAAATCTTGCTTCTCATTTGGATGACCCAATACAATTAAAATCAGTTTTATTTTTAATCGATATTTCACAATACTCTTACTGAACGTATAAAAAGTATGGTTATATAAAGTATTTTTAAGCGTTATAGAACTTTAAATTGAATTCCAATCGAAAAGTCTATGTAACCTAAAAACACCCTTTTTAATTTTCAATCAAATGAAAACTAGTCGGAAAATGCCCTACTCTGCTATATAAATGATAAATATTTGTGCTTACAGGTTTTATGTTATTCGCTGCATGGGCATGGAATGTAATATGTGCTCCAGATATCTTCTGTTGGAATTTTGCTTTTATTGTGTTAAATATTGGTCAAGTCGTGTATATTATTTATCAAATGAGACCTGTGAAATTTGATCCGGAACTTGAAGAAGTATTTCACAATTTATTTTATCCGTTTAAGGTACATTTAACCAAAAAATGTTTATTAAAACTAATATTAAAAAAATATTTATTAATAATATGAGAAAATATTGTACATTGATATTTGATATTGCCATTTAGGTATCTCGTTTACAATTCAAACGTATGGTCAGTTCTGATTATGCACAAGTCATGTCACTTCATGCTGGAGAAGCTTATGCTATGCAAAATTTAACTAAAACCGATCGACTGGGTCTTCTTTTATCAGGAAAAGTACGTATGTTTTAATTTTCTAATTATGGCATATGAAAGATTATAATTGATATAGAAAAAGACATATAAAATGATACAGAATAAAGAACAGAATGTAAATGATATTTACACGAATTTTTTTTTTGAACGTAGTAGAAAAACATTGGATATTAGATTCCAATAGAGAAAAATGTTAAATCCAAAATTTTAAAAAATCCTATAGAAATTAAATAGTTTATGTTTTAATTAACTGTTATAAGTTTTATACATACATACATACATATATATATATATATATATATATATATATATACATATATGTATGTATGTATGTAAGGATTGATATTAAATTCGGATAGAAAAAAAAATATTAAATTTCCTCAAAACTCACAGAAATTTCCCAAAAATTAGAATAGTTTATGTTTTAATTAATTGTCAAAAGTTTTTTTTTTAAATATTTAAGTGCTTGATAAGATTCAATAAAGATAATAACACAATTATATTTTCAGGTAAATGTTTTATCAGATCATCAATTTCTACATCCTATTTTACCTTGTGAATTTCTCGATTCGCCTGAATTTGAATCAAGTAGAGCAACAGTGGATGATAAATTTAAGGTTGTGTTAATAAATGTACACATGTATATGTAATATTGGGCTGTACCACATAATATGTTCGAATTTGAATGATAAAATGAAAACACAATATTGTAAGGAAAAAATACGTTACTTAATCGAAATATGCATCATTCACTTAAAGGTTCTTTACCAACATGATAATAAATTATAAATCCTTCTTTTATAAAACTCTGCGTTTTTAAAATAAATAAAATGTGTAAATGCGTTAACTGTACCTCCTTAATGTATAAATGTTTAATTTCAAAGAAACAGATTAAGATACTTGAAAAGATGAAAATCAGTTTATGACATGTCGGCTGAGTATGGAGGATGTTATAAAATTTCATAACCCAGTTCTGTTAATTTTTGTATAGTGATTAGAAAAGTATGTAGCCAGGAGTTATTATAAAGTAATATTGACCTATTTCTGTTAATTAGTCTATTGTAGTTCCCGGATTATTTTCGATAATTTCTTTCAATCTGTCATTATTTAGGGCGGTTGAGGTACTTTCGACCATTTCCAATTTGAAATTTCTGAAAGCATTTTCGTATTATTCGTTGATTAAGAGTTTCTTCTTTGAATGTTAAATTGATGGTTTTCTTTGTTCTGCTTACACTATGCTCCAATTTAAATTCGTACAAAAAAGAGTTCATTCTTGCTTCACAGATAATATATTTTTTAGGGTTAATAAAGAACACTTATTGAAATACCAAATAAATATAAACAACACTGCAAATTTTTTTTGATAAAGTTTTGAAAGTTGTGTTGATCTTTGTTAAAGAACTTTGCAGAACATAGAGTTGTGAACCCTTTCACTGGATGGTTTCTTCCAGTTCTTTTATCTTCTGCTCGATTGTTTGTTTCATGGTTTTTCTGTATCAGGAAAAATTTCAAAAAACCTTATTAGACTTCTCTGCAATTGGTAATCTCTCTCTGCACTTGCCTAACATTTCCCTATTGTCTAAGATATTTTATGAGTCACTTGTGTGTCTCTAGGTGAGCTCTTGTACAGCAGAATCTTGTTCTGTGTACAGAGCTCGCTGTTTTTTGCCGTCGGCTTGTAGATCGGTCTGGTCGCATTCCTCATTTTGAGAGTGCCAGTATGTGGCTCGTACACCAGTTGCTGGTCAATGATGACTTCTAGGTATTGATTTTTTCTTTCCATGCATGGTCAGAATTGAACATTTCATGTGGTACGATCAACTATATTACAATACAAATATTATTTTTGATTTGTGTGTATTTTCTTTGAAAATAATCAATGAAATCAATCACTAGGTATCAATAGTGGCTGCTAGTACATGTCGTTATTTATACTGGCAACGAAGTGCCCTTGAGTATTTATTCGTGAAAGAAACATACATTGCAACAGTTTTGACAACGTTAATAGCTCGTGATATAACTACAAAGTTATACGCGATGAATAATAAAATAGTGACAGAAAAAGGATCACATCTAGATATTCGATTACCGAGTATTACGTCTTCATTAACATCCGCTGGTGAATATAAATCACCAGCGAAAGGACGTAAACAAGGAAATATCATAGGTAAATTTACACAAAAAATAATATTTTATACATCATGGAGATAGCAAAGATTTATCCTGGAAAGCAGTTGTACAAAAAAAATGCCAATAACAGAAAAAAGCTCAGTTTTGATTTTTATTCGTATTTTAGGATTATGTCCAGTTTCACCAGAATCTTTGTATACAAATTCGAGTAGAGAACGATTATGCCAAAATGGTAGAGAGAATGGTTGTAATGGGAGGTTAAGTGAAATGGAACCATTGACAGAACTTCCATCAAATGATGATTTGACTTCAACTGGCGTGGAAAGTTGGCTTGAAAATAGTTCGAAATATCATAGTTGTGAATTGGTGGATGAAGAATGATTTTATGTTTTGGAAAAAATATATAATATTTTATTTAGATGCATGTTATATATATATATATATATATATATATATATATATATATATATATATACCTGGCCAAATTATTAGACCTACTGCTTAAAAATGTTATTTTATAAAGATAAAATATTTTATTTTAAACACTACAATGAATTGCTTGATTGTTCATAGATATTTATTTTTTATTGTATAGCACTTTACCATGAAATTTATATTTGATTCTTTTTAATAAAACACAAATCCAGGCTTCACATTTGGATGTCCTTATATATAAGTGACAACAATAACACAGTGCTGGATTGATCTGGAAATTCTCCAAACATGAATCCCATTGAAAATGTATGGAAATTTATAAAAATTCAAATAAGTGAAGAAAGCCTAATCCTTAAAAATTAATAAAAATATTAATAGATAAATAGTATCACAATTCAACAATCAAATTTACAATGATAATAATAGCAGTATTATTTGCAGTTTAATGTGGTTATACAAAATAGATATTTTTTTTCAAAAAAATTCATTTGAAATGCAATTCATATATAAAAAATGAACATTGCTTTTATTGATTTAAGATACAGAAAAACTAAATAATTAAAGATAAATTATAGAAATTTCAAACGCTAATGTTTATGGCACTCAAAACACAAGGAAAATAGTTTTTCATGTTTAGGACTAATAATTTGGCCAAGTACTGTATGTATGTTTATATATAGAGAGAGAATTTGATAATTATGTAAACTTTTAATATTGAAATATATATAATTTATACTCTTAACTTGTGTATTTAGAAAAATACCTTATAATCTCTATAAAAATACTATTTTACCGATGCAAGTGTAACTGATTTTTTTAAATTTCTAATACAATATATATATTTTTTTAAATTTATATCTATGTGTTTGATGAAATATAAAATAACATGAAATAATATCTTATATTAACCAATACAAAAATTAAATTAAAAAGTTAAAAATATGACTGACGAGTGAAAAATTATTACAACGGTGGATTTTATAAGTAATTTATTTTTGGAAATCAACAAGGTAATACTGGATAGTAATTAAAAGAAATACTGTAAAAACAAGTAGTTATTTTTTCTGATAAAAGCAATTAGCTAAGAATGATAATATTTGAGAAAAAAAATATATGTTGACATACATGTGCTATAAAATAAAAGGAAGTACAAGTTCTGAATATAAATTTACCGAAAAGTAATTTCTATCTATAAAAAATGAACATATGTGTGTAATATACGATTGCATGCTTAGATCAAACGTTTGTCTATACCGGATGTCGCGACTTGACTCTTTGTTATTCTATAGGTTATTTTAATCTAAGAGATGAATATTGAATTTAATTTTTAATCTAAAATTAATGGTCGTAAATAATTAATCATATTGTATTTAATTAAATTACTTTTGTAATAAAGAATAAGAAAATTTATTTATTTTTAAAACTTGTCTTTTTTAATCATAATTATGTTAAAAAATTATAATATATAGTTAGTTAATTATTTAGATATTTAATTCATAAATTTCATTTTTACTCGTACTTATGTTAAAAATATATAGTTAATTAGTTAATTACGTCAATAAAATATATGTTTAAAGGCAATAAAATGTTGTAAAAGGACGAAAGGTTGAGCAAGAAGAGTATTATATAAATAAGTTCATTGGTTTGAAATAGAGTTTATTTTTTGTCAATATTAATCATTTTAAAGCTTCTAGATTATTTAACATTTGTGTGTTTTTTTTGTACATCCACTCAGTTTATTCTCTTTGCCATATTCGATTATTTTGTCTATATTCTTGTTTTAGTTAAAATGAAGTGTTGGTCAAAGTATTCATCATATGAGAATTTTCTATCACTATTTCATTTAAATATCTTTTGTTATATGTACATGTATGATTGTATATATATATATATATATATAGGGTATATTTTAAGCGTGATAGAACTTAATAATTACATTAAAAATTCAGTTACAAATTCTAGAAGATTATATTAAATATATATGAAATATGTAAGAATCTGAAATCATATTAATATCATCTAAAATAACTGTCTAGCGTACAATCTGTTTTAAGAGACTATCAATTTATTTTACATGAAAAAATAGTAATTTATTTTTACTTAAATGAATGAAGAAGTTGTTCAAATAATTACAGTTTATTGACAATGATAAATTTATCTTTTAATTAGATAGTTTAATGGTATACAATTTAGATAAGTGTTGTAACATAACGGAAATGAGTATCTTATTTGTGTCATGATATGTTAGAAACATAGTTGAATAAATGTAGTTATGAAATAATTATAGAGTAATTTTAAAAAAAGTACATAACTAAAATAGACAGTATGAATGAAAACAAAGATTTGTTGTTATAATTTTTCACATGATTTTGATAGAAATAAATTTAAAGTAAATTTTTTATACTTATTTTAAAATATAAAAACACTATAATTTTATATAATATTGAATAAAAATAGTGTATAAACACGTTTTTGAAATAATTTTATATGTTAAAATGTTTGTATTATATATAAATTGATTTAACAATCGATTATATTTCTATAATTTCAATTTACATGCATTGTTACTAAAAAAAATAAAAATTCCAAAGAACAATACATTAAATCACTTCATTGAAATAGTTTTGAAATCCTTATATGGCGACAAAATTCAGCCACAACGTTCTGTAATAGCTTCGAGCGAAAATGTATTCAATTCTAAAAAGTAGACTAGACATGTCAGAGTCAAATTTTGTTCATTGAGGTTTGGTTAACCACAGATGAAGTAAAAACAGTAGATAGATATATATTATATGTAATTAAAATTCTATAAATTATAAATTCTTATCGTTTTCTGTGGCTATGACTTAATTCATTAGGATATTTGTAATATTTATAATACAAATAACAATGAAGCGTATTAAAACAATCATAATAAATCATTGTTCATTATTTATTTCAATCTTCATTGTTAATAAAAATTGAAATGAAATTAGACGAAGGATACAACAAGAAAAAACAATTGTAGAATTAAATATTGTAAATAAAATAGAGAAAATATTAATAAGATGTCAAAATTATAAAATGTATTATAAATAAGTGGAAACGATATATAAATGATTGTATAAACTGAGAGAAGTTAAATGAGACATTATCAAATAATGAATAGTCAAAATAAATAAATATAGGGTTTTCCAATAAGCACTTCACAAGTTTAAATGGAAATAAAACAAAAAGTAGGTAATTAATTACTTATTTTATTTTTTTATTTTCAAGCTTATTCTATGGCATTAATAATGTACCAATCAAACATATTTTATGGTATTAATTAAACTGCTGTATGTGCAACTGAATCAACATATGAATCTATCTTTTTTGTATTATTTATATCTGTGATCATGTGTTCATATAAACTTCAGTACATATATAGACATGCTCTGACTATTCAAACACAAGATACAAGATAGTTATGCCTTTGTCCTGATCGTTTGTCTTTGATCTTGGACCAACATCTGGTGCTTTCAATCTGATTATGTTCATACTCATATTAGATATTTTCTAAAAATGCTTAGATTAGAGACATTAAGTCATTAAAAAATATTAAATGTGTGTTTACACACTCATATATATATATATATATATATATATATATATATATAGAGAGAGAGAGAGAGAGAGAGATAATTATAATAAAATCAAATATTTTTTATAATTCTATGAAATCTTTAAAAGTAACTTCATAGTTTGTTTGATAATTAATAAAAAGAAATAATTTATTTTAAAATTGCGTTAAATGAATAATAAATTCCAAAATTAAAACAAGTATTAAAAAATAAAATCAAAGTTATTTTTCTTCAATAAAAGAGAGGAATTGTAGTTAAAATAATAGTTTGATCGGCTCTGAATATGATAGCTTCGCCATCGAAATGTGCATTATGTAAATGTGTGATTAAATCTTCAGTCACTTTTGGGTTACTCTGTACATATATATATATATATATATATATATATATATATATATATATATATATATATATATATATATATTATAGTATCTTTTTATATTAGATAAAAGTATTGTTCATTCAGACTACCAACAGACCGTGACGTGCACATGTGAAGATACGATAATACATTTTAATCATTGAAAGATGACTTAATACATATTAATTTCGAATTGAAACACTGATAGAAATTAAAACAGAGTGAATTTTAATTGATACAACCGTCATGTATTTTCCATTATGCAGTGTCTACATCTGTGACAGTACGATGAGTCCCTACTATTAAATTCGTGACTCATGTACCCGTACTTCATGAAGAGAAAAAATAAGAAGTATTTTGTGATGATTCATTGAAAGAAGTAGTATCTGATGAATTAAGTATTAATAGATTGGCGGAATAGCGGAGTTTCATGTTTATGAAAGTGATAATATCTATTTTGCTACTGGAGTTTTAATAAATTTAGATATTGTTAGACGGTTAGAAGTTTGTTTAAGAGTTATCACTTTTTGAAATGATTGTAAAGTTTGATGAATTATGAAGATAATTTTATATAGAATTTAAAAAATAATTAATCAGTTTATTCATAGATTATTTTTGAAAAGAGTTAATGAAAAATAAATTAGTATTATTTATGAATTATATAGTTTGATATTTAATTGAATACACTTTTATATAAAATGTATATCTGTTTTGTCGTAAATCCACGATGTTTTAATCTCGTGGTACTGATTATATATTGTAATGGACTGTAATTTTTATTATTAAGATTCTCAGTGATGTATACTTTATTTATCTCTTTACACTCTCATTTTACACTACTTTATTACATCGTATCGTTATTTTACACTCTCATTGTTACACTACTTTATTAACACTATTTTTGCATCGCTGTTGATAAAAATGGTTGCCACCGTTACCTATTTATTTATTATTATTGTTGCATAGCAGCAATAACTCGTTGCTACGCAACAATATCTTTATTTTGTATTGTTAATAATTAATTTCAAACTTGTTCTTCGGTTCTTTTAATTAGGATTAATTTATTTTCTAATTCTGTTCATTTTAACAATTGTAATTTAATGCCTCATCAGAGTAAATATTGCTACTCAAATGGCATGTCTTTTAAATTCTTTATTTCGTTTTTTTTCGATTCACAAAAAATTTTTATCTTGCTATTATACTTAGTAGATTTTTCCAATTACATATTATAAATTAATAGTAACATATATTATTTTTATCATATAGATATATAAAATAAAAAATAAAATATAAAAGAGAAAAAAATAATTTTAATATGAATTAATCATATAAATTGCCTTCGTTTAAAATACAAAAGTAGATGAAATATATAAATTTATATATATATATATATATATATATATATATATATATATATATATATATATATATATATATATATATATATATATATAGAGAGAGAGAGAGAGAGAGAGATGTATATGTATTAATGTACAGACATTTATTAGGGTGTTTCTAAGTATCATTAGTAATTCAGTGAATGGTTTGCATAATAATTATTTTTTTTATCAGAATTGATTGCAAAACCTTGAAATATTGAATGGTGTTAAGTATTTTTTATATCATTTATTTCTTATAATCTACATTTATTAAATGATATTTGATAAAGTTTGAAAATTTGACATAAATGTCCATGAAATTATCGATTTAAATGTATGTTTTGCATTTCATTTTTTGTAAAAGTAAGAATATCATATTACAGATTGTTCATTGATAAGATTAATAAATGAAATACAAATTTACAATTAGTATAACATTGAATTTAATTTATGATATAATGTTTATATTTAAGAAAAATTGGCTTTTATTATATTATATTAATTAATTGCCTAAAATATCAGAATTTGATGAAATAATTGTAAAATTAACTTTTTAATATACATACATATATATATATATATATATATATATATATATATAACCTCATCTTGTAAAAAATAACTGTCAAGAAGGGAGTAAACCCCGAATAAAAAAATCTTCACCAATCCGCCTGGTCAGCATGGTAAATATGACCAAATACCAGTGAATGGTAGCATTCATTGAGGTTTTTGTCCAGTAGTGGATTGATATGGGATTTATGATGATGTGATGACATACTAAGTTAGTATTCACATGTATAATTAATTAAAAGAATTTTTAAAATGAAAATAAGCCATTTTCTGTAAATGATTGAGAACCTATTTTTCTAAAATATGATTTCTTGTCTATAAAATGATATTTAATAAATAACAGAAACAAATTTTAGCAGAAATACAATATTTCTATCATAAAAAATCGTTGTATAAACAAAAAAATAATTTATTTTTAGTTTTAAAAAATTCGATATTTTTGGACAAAAAAAACCTAACCTATAATATGGAAATTTTACCAAAAAATTAAAAGTTTTTGAAAATCAAAATCATATTTGTATTAAAATCATAAATAATGATGTATAATTGATTAAAATATAATTTGTTCATATTAATAATATTTATTGGAAAAAAATATTTTTTGATTTTTCGAATTTAGGTCTGTGAAAAATGTCATTTTTTTATAATTTCATCGTTATGATAGAAAACATACATATAACACATACAAATATTTTTTTTACATAAATATATATGTGTGTGAGTGTATATATATATATGTGTGTGTGTGTGTATATATATATATATATATATATATATATATATATTTATATATCATGTATGTCAACTACTATACAAGTCTGTGAGAATGTGTTTTTCACAGTCGTTCTTTAATACTTGTATATAAATATGGACCGTATGCATTTGTATATGCATTTAAGTACATATCGAAGTATATTATATATACCTACAAATAACCAATCTATTTAAAAACGATTTAATTTAATTTCGAAGTAATGATATTTTTCAATATTTCTTGGCACTTGATTGAAAGCGAAGGTGAATGATCTCATACACACCGCTTCTCTGTATTTGTGGTAACATATACTGACGGATTGTATTTGAAAGCAACAAAACTTAAAAAAGTGCATACTTAGTATATGACTAAGTCTGTAACGTTTACTATACGAATTCTCGCAACGATTTCAAATAGATTTATCATATTTAATGGTATTTTCAAGCACAGGCATTTTTAAATACAACAATAAGAGAACAAATAATATTAACATTGTTTTATACTTATAGAATGATCCAAATGAGACTAGATGGTTTAGACATAAATTTACTTGCTTATTATCATTTACTATTCTTTATTATTTTTAGGTTTCATTTGGACTACTCCATATATCCATGAATTGTAGTGTCCTTTTTAGTAAGTATATCCAAGTGTTTTGACATTTTTCCCAGAATCACCGAAAATCAAGAAAAAAATAAACAATAGAAAAATAGGACAAAATCAGAAGATATAATATTGGATGACGAACAACAGCTTTAGGAACAATGAATTGAACATAAAGATATATATGTATATATATATATATATATATATATATATATATATATATTTAAAAGAAAATTAGCTTTAAATTTCAAGTGACTTAAATAAAAAAATTTCTTCAAAGAACTGTTGATGTATTTTGTCTTGATTAATTTTGAAAATTGTAATATTTCTAGATAGTTTGATAGTCCATTGAATATCAATTTATAAAGACATTAAGCTATCTAATGGTTGTATATGTAATATAGGATGGTTTAAATGAGTCTAAAGGATAGTAAATGAGAGTAAAGAAATAAATAAATGTCTAAACCCTTCAGTATAATTTGGATTATCCTAAATAATGAAAAATACACAGAAAATAATTTTTAGAGAGTTTAAATAAATAAAGAAGTAGTATTTATTTTTATTTAAAAAATAAATAATTTTTCAGTTATTTTATCATAATTTTTTTTCAAATATTTTTTATACAGTTTTTATCAATGTATACATATGTACACAAACAGATATACACACAGACAAATACATAAATAAATAATACATAATAATTTAAAGAAATAAACCTATAATTGTTTCCAGTTTTTTATACGTTTTTTTCATACAATAAAATACAACACTTTTAATGATTCCATTCTTGAAAATTATGTATACTTTGTTATATTTGTTAATTTTATTTAAAATAAAAAAAGTTAGTCTATATAAATCAATAAAAAATACTTTAAAGTGTGAAATGTGTGTGTGTATGTATGTATGTATGAATATATATATATATATATATATATATGTGTGTGTGTGTGTGTGTTTATGTTTGATTGTCTTTTAAGCTGGGATACAAAAATACTCCAAGTTGGATGTTGTGAACGTTGGATGTCAAAAGTTATGTTTAAATATTTCATTTTTTTTAAACTACAAAGAGCTTTTAAAATATTTATTAGGTAAAATATTACTTATAGTAATTTTTTAAACTCACTGAATTATTTTCAATTGGTTATGTTTTTTATTTACAATTCTAACTATTTTATTTTACTAAATAAATAAATACATGTAATATTTAAATTATTTTATTCATAAATATTTATAAACTTTTAAATATTTTTTACCTTTATATAAAATGACTATTTTTGCATTAGAAACAAAAATTATAATTTCAGAGATAGTTATATTTCTTATTAAATATATTTCAATTTATAAATCCCTATCCAACATATTGTACGCTTCTTGTTCGTTATTTTACACTTCATTTTTTATCAAATCCTTTGTAATTAATTAAAAATCGCTATTTGAATACATATATAAACATATCAACACGTGAACCAACTTGTATATAAGAATGTTATATACCTATTATATTATATGCTTCAACCACATAGCTTAGATGGTGGAGCGCCAGCCAGTCATACGGGTTGAGATGAGTGAATCAGAAGGATGGCTCACGTGCGACCTATTTCGATTATAGTTTTCGTTATAATTTTTTTATCATACTGGTCAAGTTCAATGCAAATGAAATGATTTCTAATCAAATCTCGAGTAAATACGATATAAATATCAATCGTTTATTAACAATTAACACTATGAATAAAATATAGATAATAAATGTGTGGATATATGCAACATATATTAAACTAAATCAATCCTTACAATTAAAAAAAATAATAAACTTTTTTTATTAGTCTTTTGAAAATATGTCGGTAAAAAGCGTGAAAAAATGTCAACTTTTTTGGATTCGTTATTGGTTGTTGGTAAGTAATTATATTCATATATTTACATACACAACATTCATATATATATATATATATATATATATATATATATATATATATATATATATATATATATATATATATAAATACTGATTACTAGTAATTACTATTAAACGATCGAGGCCATTGCAAATAACAATGATTTAAATGTATTATTTAGTTCCAAGGCATTTAAATAACAGAATAGCTATAAATAATAATACCATCATTAGATTAATAACCTTATTGTTGGATCAGTATTTGGGAAAAAAATAATTGTATTATCAGATATATATATATATATATATATATATATATATATATATATATGTAATTAAAAATAATTTAATTTTATAAATGAATACAAAAGTACACAAAAATATTTTAAAATGTTGTAGTAGTTCAGTGGAAATATATATATATATATATATATATATATATATATATATATATATATATAAATTTTAAAGTTAACAAATAATAAAAAATTATAAACACATTAACAAATATTTATTATGTAAATTATGCAAATGATTAATGAACCAATGTTTTTTATGGGAAAATATAATCTTTGAATTCAAAATATTCAACTAATACAAAACTTAAAAAAATGGTTTGGTCTTGTTTAACCCAAGCTGTCAAATGTGGAGTATTTTTGTACCCTATGATTTTATTAATTAAATTAGTATTATATGGAAATATGTATTATTAGATTTTAAAATAGAACAACTGGGATACAAAAATATTCCAAGTCGGATGTTGTGAACGTTGGGTGTCAAAGGTTATGTTTAAATATTTCATTTTTTTTTTTTGAAAAATTACAAAGAGCTTTTAAAATATTTATTAGGTAAAATATTACTTATAGTATTTTTTTAAACTCACTGAATTATTTACAATTGGTTATGTTTTTCATTTAGAATTCTAACCATTTTATTTTACTAAATAAATAAATACTTGTAATATTTAAATTATTTTGTTCATAAATAAATGAACAATCTGTATAGAAATAAATTTCTGTTTTCAAAATTTGCAATAATTGAATATTGCCTCTTTAATAAGTTTGACACATTGATTCATTATTTATATAACTAAATAATCATTATTATGTATTTCTTGAAAATTTAGGTAATTAACATAATTGTAATTTTTATATTAATTACTAAAAATAATTGTAATCAAAAATATTCAGTGGTATGTTCCACTTTATAATATGATAATTTATTTTCTATTTTTATTCCCCTGTTCACTTCATCTATAAATTTTCCTTTAGTGTTAATAAGTTGTCTCAGATTTATTCTATTTCTCTTCATTTTAGTTAGATTTTCCTTTGATCTTAAAATTCACTGAAAATTATTTTTTTCTTGTTGAGGTTTATCAAAAGATCAATCTTTTGACTTGTTTCATTTTTTCTTCTAGTTCATCTGGGCTTATCAAAAAAATCATCAGCTAATCTCAAGTAATTAAGCATCTCTCCACTTACTTTTATTTGTTCAGATTTCCAATTTAGTCTCTTAAATAACACCCTAAAGAGATGTAAATAGCTTTGGCGATATCGCATCGCTCTGTATTACTCTTTTAATAATTTTAAATTATCTTACTTTTTCGTGCACTTATATGGATGATGTAGCAATTTTATAATTATTTCCTTAAATTGTAATATATTCTTCTTCAATTCATTTAATATTGCTAACGTTTTGACTGAGTGAATATTTTTTCATAAACTATAAATCCAAGGAAGAGTGGTATTTGACCCATGTTACATTTATTGATTTTCTTTACTAAATGTCATCAATTGTGCCAAATCCAGGTTGAAATTCTGTTTGTTCTCATAGCTGTGAAATTTTATGTATATATATATATATATATATATATATATATATATATATATATATATATATATAATGAAAGAATTAAAAATATAATAATTTTTTATTTAAAGAGATACTAATGTAGTTTTAATTATTAATAACCAACTTACATTAAACGTATCCTTGAGTAAGTGCATAATTAATATTTGTCCTGAAAATAATTATACCATTTTTACTCAATTGTTAACAATTCATTTTGATTGTTGTAAATTAATGAATATTTACACTGGTATATTTATGGTAGAATTAATACTAAGTAAAAAGATAGAAAAATTCTATAATTGAGTTTCAAGTCATTTTCATATAAATCAAAATAAAATCTTATTTTTAATACATAATAAAGTTACTTTTTCACACAAATTAATTATCACCACAATATATATATATTAAAAAGTGTTCAATAATTATTTATTGTTGACTTGTTATAACTACAATAAATATTTTGTCAATAATTAAAGTAAATATTTTTTTCAATAATTACTATAAATATTTGTTCAGTAATTACAATAAGTAATTATTAAATATTTTTCAACATCTTGTACTGTTTGGAGTGACAATTCGTTTGTGTCAAAGAGAATTCATCAATTTCAAAATAAATAGTAAAATTATTTTTTTAATTTCACAACTTTATCATTAAAATGATATATTTATTACATATGTTTATATTTTAGTTATTCTGGAGTTTTATTGTAATTGTTATCTTCTATATAACATACAACTGTTATAAAACAAAACCGGAATATTTCTATTTAAGAAAAATGTTAGGGGTAAGTAATATAGTAAGAATTACTACTTAAGTATAAAACATCAAGTTGCAAATATTTCAATTTTGTTTTAGATCGGGCTATGTATCGCTCGTGGTTCAGCATCAGTATTAAATATTAGTTGTTTTTTAGTATTAATGCCAATGTGTCGTTCTATCGGTACATTGTTACATTCAGTAATGGGTCGTATCTCAAGTAGAATCCTTGCAGTTTGGTTATCTAATGCAAAAGTGTTCCATATGAGCTTTGCAGTTTCTATAGTTTTAGCTTCAAGTTGGTTTTTATAATTTATTTTTACTATATTCGTATTACGTTTTTTCATAATTTCATATTTTTTTTAGTATTACATTCTATAGCTCATATTATGAATGCATTTAATTTTACAAAAAATTATAATGAAGAATATCCGGATATTAATTGGCCATCTAGTAAACATCAAGTAAGTAATTTTGAAAAATCGAAAATTTATTTTTATTATATATATATATATATACAGGTAACCCTCCTTTTTTTCTAATTAATAGTTCTATTAAACTTCAATGGACATTTTCCTAACATCGTTCTGATATATCAAATCCTATTGATTTATTCAAAGGTCATGCTTGCACTTGAAAATCTCTTTTATATATATTGTATATATGATATTTTAATTTTAAAATTCTTAGTATTCTTAGAATTAATTCTGTTTCATTAGTAGTAGCATCATTTTCAATATATAATTACAAAATCAACAAAACATGCACGAAAGTTAGTATACAATATACATAATCCTTTTTTAGAATCCATTAAAATTATTGTTTACTACAATACCAGGTGTGACAGGATTTGTAATGCTATTCATTCTATTACTATTATCATTTACATCTATGCGTTGGTTCCGAGATAAATACCACAATGTTTTCAATTTAACACATAATGTCGCTATTTTATTCATGGTATTGTTAATATTGCATCCTAACAGGTAAGCAGACGTCTAAATAAATATAACATAAACATTGGATCTGAATTTGTATATTTATGAGACGGTTATTTCATTTTTTTTTATTTTCATTCTAATGTTGAAAATAAATAATTTTAACATTAAAAATATTGTTTATAAATTTTAAAGAATATAATTTACAAATATACATTTAGTGAATTCTGTACTTCATTGAAAGTATATTATTAAAAATTAACTTTTTTACACTAATTGAAAATTTAATACAAAATTCACTATTAATTAAACAAAGTGGTTAATTTACTTTCACATAAATGAATTAACATCCCAACATTAGAAGATATTGAAAAATGTTCAATAATTATTTAAAAAAAATAGTTATTGTAATTATTATAAGTGACCAATTATTAACATTTTTTTTAATATCTTATGGTGTTTGGATGATAATTAATTTGTGTAAAAGTAAATTGGCAACAGTTCTAAAACAAATAGGTAGATATAAAATCAGCATTGTGAAATATATTACAATATTGCTTCAATTTCAATGAACATTTTGGGAATAATGGTCAACAAAATATCTATTGCCCACTAGTCAGTAATAAATGATTTTTAGGCACATTTATTGTTATTATTAGATTTATCTATAATTATTTTTGGAAATGATTTCTGTTAAAGTAAACAAAATATTTTTTCTAATTATAAATAAATAAATCCAGCCATATTTTCCATTAAAATGAATAGAATAAGATTTTGAAATTTTCAGAGAAATTTGAATTTTAAATCATTTTTATTCAAATGATTACTATTTGAATTTTAGATATTTTTTTGTTCAATTGATATCATATTTTATTTATTTACACATGTAAATTAACAATTTGCTTTATATTTTATACATTTTTTTATATTTTTATTGTAATATTTTTATAAATATTTTAAACACATTTTTATTTTAGTTATTGTCACTTTAAATATTTATATAAATTTAAAATTTGATGTTTATTACTATTAATGCATTTAATATGAATAAAAAAGAAATTATTTTTCTAGTGGTGTTCTTAAAATGCAAGTGAATACTATTGAACATATACCAGGATGTATTTCAAACACGACCCGTCTAAATACATTGATATTAGATATTCCAAATACATATAATTTTTGTGAACATCCACCACAATTTACTAACATCAAATCAGAGGTAAGTTTAATTTTTATATAAAATGTATATGGTTGTTATCAATGTTCAATATCTATACATAAGTAATTTGAATGTAGTAAATTTTAATGTTATTATAATTTTTATCATAAATATCATTAATAGATAGGAATGTATATTGTAGACATGGTTTTGGATACTTATTCCATTATGTATTTATTTAACGGAAATATTATACAGATTTTATTCGAGAGACGATGAAACTGTTATAGTAAAAGCTTACCATTTACATGGAAAAGTAGTACACATAACATTAAAATTAAACAAGAATCTGAAAATATTTCCAGGCCAGTATATATTAATTAAATGTCCAGATATATCGGCATTAGAATGGCATCCATTCACTATAGTTTCGGTATAAAATTGAAATATATAAAATTCAATCTCCAGAAAAATGAATGACAATTTTATTTTCTACCTTTTAGTATACACAATCTAGTCAGACTTGTGATTATGTCACAATCACAGTATTAATCAAAGCGATTGGAGACTGGACAACTAGGCTATATAAACTTATAGATATTCCAACTATTGATATTCCTATGGTGTCGTACAAATACAATAATCTTCATATCAGAAGTCTGAGATTCCAGACTGATGGACCGTATTGGAGTCCAATGAGTAAAATCGTTTCGTCAAAATGGGCTGTTTGTATTGCAGCCGGTATTGGAATAACAGCATTCACAGCTTCTTTAAAATATCTATTGTAAGTGTATTGAATAATAAATATTGAAATTTAATGTCATCTAGAAATTTTATTACAATCAGCTGTTTATGTATGGATGTATTGCAGTTAAGCATAAAATCGATTTTTAGTCAGGTTTCATGGTTTCATATTACTTGATTACTGTGACTGTCAGTATTAAAAATGCTTGTAATTTATATTAAAAAAATATATTCATTGTTAAAATGATCACAATTGTAATTTGAAGATTATCAATTTATAATTTTCTTATTATAAAGACTTATTGAGAGATTAGCACCATTTGAATATTCGGTTAAAGTAATATTTTGTATAAATAGTTTTTTTCAAATTTTAACATAAGTATGTATATATAGAGAAAATGAGAGAGAGAGAGGATGCCTCAAATGAAATTGAAAAGTTTGAACATACATTTACTTGCTTACAATTATTTATTATTTTTTAGTATCATTCAGTTTCATTTGGGTCAACTTTATACATAATCGATTATTTTAGCTAAAAAAATATTATTTATATTATATACAACAATAAAAATGTGATATTTATTGACATTTTACAATCATTTATAAAGAAATGCAAAAAGTATAATTTCAGTTAATTATTATTGTAACTTCTTAAAAAAATACTTTATTTATTTTTATAAATTTTCAAGTGTATTAATTATTTTTAGATAGTATTCTGGTATTTATATAGATATTTATTTCTATTTTTAGGCAGATATTTTGACATTTTTTTAATTAATTTTATGTTCAAAAAATTTAAGGAATACAATTTTTTAATATAATTGTGATGATTGAATGATTTACAATTTTAATAATTGTTAATATTTATATATATATATGTATATATGTATATATATAATTAAACATTATTTTACAGAGAGAATGACTCAACAACTCCAAAAAGAATTCATTTAATTTGGATCATACGACATCCAACACACGTGTTTTGGTTTTCTGATTTAATCTGTGATTTAATTAATAAGGTAATTATTATATGAATTCTTTATTGTATAATATTAATATAAGCATATTTATATATATATCTATATATATACATACATTATCATTAACCTAATTCTAGCCACTGCTGGATGACAGTTTTTCTCAAAATTTTCCATTTCAACCGATTTAATTCGTTTTTCTTCCAGCCATCCTAGCGATTTTTTATATCTCTGTAATATAAATTGTTGGAACAAACCTAAGCTGTAAATTTTAAAATGATATTTAAAATTAATTCTGTATTGTGCAGTACTTCAATATTTTTCATATCAATATAAATATATGAATTTTTAAATAATTTCCTTGCAGAATTTATATTTCTTTGTTTTATATTTTTTATTTGATGATACTGTTTCAAAAAAATATGATATTTTTATGTTACATATTTTAATTTTTTACAGTATTGGAATTTAAATCAACCAGACAGATTCATAATACAAATTCATATAACCCGAAAGGATGATGATTTCAACAGCTCTAATAACATATTTGGTGAACAGTACAGTATTCTATTACACAGAACTAGATATGGACGGCCTAACTGGCATAAAGAATTTCAATTTTTACAACAACTGTACGAAAAGTAAGTGTTTTAATATCAAATCCAACATTTAATAATAAGAAAGAAATACTTCTTTTCAGACAAACTGTTCATTTATTTACTTGCGGTCCGAAAAAATTATCAAGAACTGTACGAAATCATTGTCTATTGAATAAAAAGAATAAATGTAATTTTGTGTTCATACATGATAATTATTCATAAAGTAGGATTATTTATTTAATTAGATACAAATGAATGTTATTTACAACTTAATATTTATAGTTTTGATAAGTAATCTTATTAAAATATATACAATGTTTTATCTTTATTTTTTTATTAATAATAAATATATTACAATTGAGAAATAGTTTTTTTTTAATAATAAATATTCTGTTTCATATATATATATATATATATATATATATATATATATATATATATATATATATATATATAATGAACTAAGTATCAGGAATTAAAAAGCTTTTTTTTCAAAAGCTTTAAAGATAATTATCAATCACTACGTATCGATTATTTATAAACGTTCTTTATCATTTGACTCATTTATCATTATTTTTACTGTAAATATAATAAGTAAATTAAACCTTCTGTTATGATATTTTTATACATAAAAAAATATAAATAATTTATCAACTGTGTAATACGTGTAAATATTTTTATTATATTGAAAGTCTGTTATTTTGTAAATGCAATATGTTTTCGATTTAACCTTAAATTAAATTTCTTGCGTCAACAAATATTACATGCAATTTATTATAACAAAAATTGAAAATATACACTATTGAAGGGTTCGTATCATTTAAATAAAATTATGGAATAATTTCGAATCGTACACGAATGTCGAATTCAATAAAAATATCATGTTTATTCACGATAATAAGATTTAATAACCATGAATTCGTTTGGTCACAAATGAAAATAAAATTAATTTTAGCCCCTTGGCTTAACTAATCAATATATTATAATCAATACCATATTATATCTTATCTGTTTGGCGGTCTTTGAATATTTAATACAAGTGTTTGACAAATAATATTCTATAATAAAATAAATACGTCCATATTGTAACATTTATCCATCGTAATATGTCAGTTGTCACCTATGGTTCAATATAATTTTTTTTAATTAAATTTATATATCGCCAATTGTGACATATTGTCAATTGAAATATAAATATTTATACAAATTTCAATTATTGTACTTGGTGGTGTATATTCGGCTACCTGTATTATTAATCTTAATGTTTGATTTGCAGGTTTAATATTTTCTGCATGAAGGAAAGTACAATCAGTTCGGTCAATTTTTTTTTTAAATTCAAATTTAAACCAGATGTACTAATACCATATATAATATAATTAAAAAAATATTTATTAATTTGTTCTCTTTATAAGATAATTATATTTGATATAAGAACAAGCCTGAAACAGAGATAACAAAGAAATAGATGTGGTTATTACATGCAATTAAACCAGTACAATTATTTCCATTAAACAGAAATTATTTTTTACAAATATTAAAATTAGATTTTTTTCCACAAACATTTTCTATCTCAATTATATTTTTTCAAGTATGATTTAAACGATTGATATTTATTGAAAATAAACTTGAATCAAAATAAGTAGATTCACAAAATCATATAAATTTATAATGGATTTTGAATTTAATTAATACAATTATTTTCATTAAACATAAATTAATTTTTGGAAATATTAAAATCGAATCAACTTAGGTTTTTTCCAAATAATTTTTTTTATCTCAATTTTAATTCTTATAAGCTAATTATAAGGTAATATCTCAATACCGTAGAAAAGCTCTATTTACGGTACATAGGATGATCCAGGAAAATTTTTTTCCAACCAAAGAGCTAGAAAAATCAATTAAAAAACGAAAAATAAATACTAGTGGTAATTGTAATAATTGGTTACAAATACAATGGATAAGTTTTTTTTAAAATTCACTTATGAGATGTTTTATAAAACATCTTTAAATGATAAAGTGGAATTTTATATTTTAGTTTTATAAAAAAAGAGAAGACCAAAAATATATGGAAACATTAACTGATCGTCACAATATGAAGATTCTAGGCCCGTGACAAAGGAAAAATACAAAAATGTGATGGATTTGTTACCAATATACCACTAATTTATCATAAATATTTTAAAGCTCTCAAAACATCACAAACTGAAAATAATATGGAAAATTAAGAATAATTGTAATCCTTAGACGTGAAAATTTATTACTGATTTTTTTGAATAAAATCTATTATTTTTTATATAAGTCTTCTTTTGACTTTATTATTAATTATGGACATAATCTGTCATTTGAGATATTAAAAGAATTGTTGTCGCACGCTATTCTTAAAACTTTAAAATTACATAAGAGAATTCTTTTTCAAGAATAAAAACACTTACTTTAACTGTTCGTCATTAGAGAAAACTATTTTTTAAATAATTTAATCGCAGAAGAGAAAATATCTTATATGACTTAAACATCTTTCATAATTACCAGCTTAAATATATATATATATATATATATATATATATATATATATATATATATATATATAATATTTATAGGGTTTTTCAATAAGAATGTCAGAATTTTGACAGCCATGTTTGAATTTTGTTTAATCTCATATTGACATTTCAACTCAGTATAGTTTGGCAAATTACATGGAACGTTTGACACTTCAACAATACTTAGAAATTGTAAAAACTTCAATAGACTTATGTGAATCATTGGTTTATGTTGATAAACCACAAACAATAGAAGCATTACTAATATCTGTAACTAAGATAAATAAGTTTATTAAAACAATAATTGTTATAAACTATTACATATTAATATTGAATAATGTTTTTTTCTTCATCACTGCTAAGCACCATTAAACGAGGCCGTTTTCTTTATGGCAAAATAATCTCATCTTATGCTATTTCCTCTACAGCATTTTAATTTCTATGCTCTACTTTTTGCAAAAATCTGTTATTTTTACTCATTTGCTTTTATTTTAAAGATTTTTATAAATTATAAAGCATTTATAAAGTTTTCTCTTAAATTTTGTGGATTCTTTCAAAGTCCATTATTTCACAAAATTGGCATTGAACACATCAATTGGCCACCAAGATCATTGCTTTATGCTGATAAGCCACAAACAACAGAAGCATTAAAAATAAACATTGAATGAGTAATTCATGAAATTGGAACACAATTATGTGAAAGAGTGACTAAAATTAAACTAAACGAATGTACTATATCAAATGAATTATAATACATCATTAATACCATAGAATATGCTTACAAATAAAATAAATAATAAAATACTTTTTGTTTTGTTTTCATTTAAACTTCTGAAGCGCTTATTAGAAAACTCTCTCTCTCTCTCTCTCTCTCTATATATATATATATATATATATATTAGGTTGGCAAGTATCTCCCTTCCGCTTTTTTTTTGTACATAACTGCGAAATTCAAAAGACCAGAAGGCGGAAGGGAGATATTTGCCAACCTAATATATACATATATATAAAATATGTAAATGTATACATACACATATATTACTATTTCAAAAGTAAATAATGGGAAATATATTTTCACAGAAAATATACTTTATTGATTTGTTGTATAGAAAATAAATGAGGTCAGCATATTTTCTAATAAAATCGTTGCATATGTACCGAAACAAATACATTTAGTGTATTATAATACACATTAATTTATTTACATCGATGATAGAAAATGTCACACCGTGCATGAAATCGTCGAAGTAATCGTCGAATTTCTCACAAACCGTTAATTTTTTTCTGCGAGTCGAATGGATGTATTGAGAACTGTAAGAAAGTCGTATAAATCGAACCCTTTTTTCCTAATCGAATCGAATTTTATTTATTGCACTGTATTTTTTTTTTAGAATTGATAGAGGTATGTGGATTTTCTATTAAATTGTAACCCTTTGTCCACAGTTCAATTGCTATGAATTTATTTCCGTTATTTTATTTTGTTGGGCGACCGAGTTCAGTTGTAATATTCAGTATATTTATTGCTTTAGGTGTTTTATTAAAACATATGGATAGAAAACATATCTATGTGACAATAATTCGGTATATTGAAATAAAATAATTTATCATCAAAACAACTCGAGTAAAATGTACATGACAATAATATATATATATATATATATATATATATATATATATATATATATATATATATACAGCTGGGTCTGTTTTTGTGCTGATTATTTTAATGCGGTTTTGATGTTATGCGATTCATATTTCTTCTTAGTATTTTTTTATGCCGATTTTTTTAAAAAAATCCTTTAAGCGGTTATTTAATTCAACGAAAAGCTCTTCAGTTTTATGAACAAATGAAGGAATCAGAGCCATTTACTTCCGCTTCTCAAACTGATAAGAAATTTTCGGCTAGCAAAGGATGGTTAACCGGGGTTTTAAAAAGAAATGCATTGCATAACGTGAAGATTACGGGCGTGGTTGAATCGGTAGATGAAGAAGCTGTAAAATTTTTCCAGAAGAGTTAGCCAAAATTATTAAAGATGGTGGATATTGTTCACACCGAATATTTAATACTGATGAAAAAGAAATGTATATGAAGCAAAAAGGTCTCAATTTTAAAATTTTATTACTTGTTAACAACGCACCAGGTCATCCATGTTTAGAACATCCAAATATAAAGATGATGTTTTTTCCACCCAATACAACAAGCATTATTTAGCCATTAGATCAAGGCATAATTGCAACTTTTAACAATATTACGTTAAACTCACTTTTCAATTTATATTTTTTGCAAATTCAACTTAAATAAATTTATTACACATAATGATGATTACACATAACGAACAACAATGATAGTGTTCTATAAAATCAATAAACTTATAAACAAACGAAATATCATGTATAACACACGCTTCCTAGATGTTCGCGTTATTGTGTGTATATCGTTGCTATATTTCAATAATATTAAATAAACTAGAAAATGAGTCAATAGCAGTAACTGAAGCTTGGAAAATTTTTTCTAATTTTGACTTTATAAATCATGTTGTTTTTGCTATTACACAAATAAAACCACACACTTTAAATGCCTGTTGGAAAAAGGCTTGACCTACATGTCTTGAAAACAGTGCAGCTATTCACTTTCTTTTTTCCTTTTTTTTATTCTAAACAGTGCAGCTATTATTGCGATGATGATTAAAATATGTATGAAAAATTCTAAAATAAATTACACGTATGTATATATTGCTTTGAATAAAATTAAATAGTTAATTAAAAAATAAAGTGAAAAAACTTTTTGTATTAATTTTTTGGAGATATTTGAATTTTTTTTAGGCATTCTTTATTTCCTGATTTTTTTATGCGAATTTTACAGTAATTTCACTTTGTAGCTTTGGTTTTATGCAGTTTTTGAAAATTATGGAACGTATCCCTAATTTTTCAATGTAAGTTAAGTATTTTTTCTGCGATTTTTTTAATGCGGTTTTCTGCGGAACGTATCTACCGCATAAAAATAGACTCAGGTGTATATATATATATATATATATATATATATACGAGGGTCGTTTGATAAGTATGGTAAAAAAGTAAGAATAACTAAATTGAAAAATTTAATTTAATTAATTAATTAAATTAAACAATAAATAAATTTACCATACTTATCAAACGACCCTCGTAAATATATCATGTATATTAAATATATTTTAAATATAACAAAAAAGAATGCATTATGTTTTAAGCAGGTGATTATATATATATATATATATATATATATATATATATATATATATATATATATATATATATATATATATAGCGGTGGTGTTCATTTAGGCATTAGCATTATTTTTATTTGTACCCTCTTTAAGAGATCAAGTATGCTGATTACATTATGTAACTGTATTCAATCAGATAGTAGGTACGGAATGGACGTAATATATATAATCACCCTTGAATCTGAATACAATTTTGATCAAGCGTAAAATAAATATTGCTTTTAATGGCTTGTTAATGTAAGCATAGTTAAAATAGTATAGTAGGTATATAAAAAAAATATACATTAGAAAAGTGAAAAAAAATCATATTTTTATAATTAATATTCATCATAGGGTTTTTTTTTAATTTGAATTTAATATGAAAATCATTTTTCGCTTGGATAATTTTTTTAAATTAATTGTCAGAAAAATTAATTTAGTAATAAAATTAATTATACACAAAAAAAGTTTAGAATGGCTTCTCACATTTATTTTCAGCAATGAATTCTTTCTTTTCTTTCTGTGACACATCTTTACTATTTCAGCAATTATTTATGAAGAATATCACTGATTACTCAAAGAAACCAAGTTGTTTTTTAAAATCAACTGGAATTGTCTTCGTTTTTACTTTTTTATTTTTTTTAAATATTATTAAGTTATATGTTAAGAAAACACTTCGAGTGTACTGATCACTTTTATTATGACTGACAACAAATATAGTGATTTCCATAGAGCATTGAAAATGGAGAATTCCTTAAATAAAACAGCTAAAATTGAAAAGTGAAAAAGTGGATAAATGAAGAATAGAAAGTTTTTATAGGAGTGATTTTTTTATTTTGTGTAAATAAGCTACTTAATATATTAGTATAATAATATTTAATTTGGTTCTTAAAAGTAAAATATTTCAATATTAATGAAAATGTTTGAATTATGTAGCCAGTTTTGCTAGCCATTATATAAATATATAGGGTTTTTCGATAAGAATATCAAAATTTTGACTGCTGATGGCAGCCATGTTTGAATGTTTTTTAAGCTCATTTTGACAATTGAACTCAGTATAGTTTGCTTAGAAACACAATGTTTAGAAATTGTAAAAACTTCAATAGATTTATTAAAACAAAAGTTTAATGAGTCCATTATTTCACAAGATGGACCCATCAACTGACCATTAAGATAATGTGATCTAACTCTAGTGGATTTTCTGTGGGATTATGTGAAATTATTGGTTTATGCTATTAAACCACAAACAAAAAAAGAAGTAAAAATAAACATTTAACATGTAATTCATGAAATTGGACCACAATTATGAAAAAGAGTGAGTAAAAATTAGACTAAATGAATACACTATGTCAAACAAAGTTGTGGTTTAGGTAGTATTTATAGTGAACAATAATAGAAATTTGACTCTATATTAGTGTTCTAAAATGAAAATTATTAATTACCATCTGATTGAGACATAAATGCCATGGAATGAGCATAATTCAGGTATTTTCTAAATAAAATTAGTTTTAAGTTTAAAAAATTGAATTTAATTATTGATTCGTCATATTTTATGACAGAGCTTTGATTTTAGATAAAAAAATTGATTTTCGAAAATGTTGATTTTTCATAAAATTTTCCATACTATAGGTCGTGGTTTTTTTGAGGCAAAAAATTGAAAATTTTGAAAATCGCTATAAATTGATATTTTTTATTAAAATTCGACTATATATATAAAAAATAATTGTTTTCTGACAAAAACAACATTCATTATTGAGAGATACGATTTCTGTAGCCGAAAATAGATTTTTGATCATTTTGGTTTTTTCATCGAAATTCAAAAAATAAAAAAAAATATTTATCTATATTACATGAACAAATTTCGATTAAAAATTAATTGTATGGACCCTAGGTAGTATTTAGAGTGAACAATAATAGAAATTTGATTCTATATTATTGCTCTAAAATGAAAATTATTAATTTTTATTCGATTGAGACATAAATAGCATAAAATGAGTATAACTCAGGGTTTTTCTCAATAAAAATCGTCCTACGTTCAAAAATAACATTTTAATCATTGATTCGTCATATTTTATGGCTAAGTTTTGATTTTAAATGAAAAAATCGATTTTCAAAAATGTTGATTTTTCATAAAATTTTCCATACTATAGGTCATGTTTTTTTTGGAGTCAAAAATTAAAAAAATTAAAAATCAATACAAGTCGTTCTTTTTCATTAAAAATCAATTAAGTAAATCAAAGATAATCGTCTTACAGCAAAAATTATATTTATTACTAAGAAATACGATTTGTGTAGCTAAAATTCGATTTTTAATAATTTTCCTTCTTTTTCGAAATTCAAAAAATCGAAAAAAAATATTTATGTACATTACATCATCAAATTTCGATTGAAAATTAATCAAATAGACCATATAAATATGTTATAAATCTTTTATGTTATGAGTGAAATTGTGTTCTATCATTAATGCCACAGAATATGCTTAAAAATAAGAAAAATAAATAATTAATTAATTTAAACTTTTTGTTTCATTTCTATAAACTTTTTCATTACATTCAGATGTATTTAAGTGAAACTATTTCAAACATTCAAACACAAACATGGCTGCCACCAACTGTCAAAGTTCTGACATTCTTATTGGAAAATCCATTATATATATATATATATATATATATATATATATATATATATATATATATATATATATATATATATATATATATATATATATATATATATATATATAAATTATTTCTAAATATATCTTCCAAGGATCAAAAAAAATTCAACAAACTATAAACTATTCCATTATATTCAATGTGCATAAATGAAACTATTTCTCATACAAAATTCAACTACCAAAAGTTATACATTCCACCTGTTGCTAAATTCACAATTCCAGAAATTCCACGGTTTGAAAGACACTTTTGTTTAATGTACCTGTTGCTGAATAAGAAATTACAACTTTCACTGCATAACGCAAGATTTTCGTAGGCAGTATCGTTTACCAGCGGCTTTCAATGTTTATTCTTTGACGAAAATCAACAACGAACGTCGAGCGATGAATAAAACAACGATTAAACTTAGTTTTGTTCATTTTGTACATTGAATTTATTTACATTTCATTAAAAGCACAATTCCGTTTTTAATACTGAATAAATGTAGTTTCTTGTTAAATTAGGATTTGGTGATATTTAACAATTTAGAAAGTACGAGTCTGTGAATTAATCGATGTTATATAACTGGTAAATTTTGATAAAATTTGTTTAAGTAATATTTCAAATAATTTTAAATGGATTATTATATTTTTCAAATAATTGTAAATTTATTTATGAATATATTAAATTAATTTTCTATTTAAAAAAGAATGGTGTTGTGTCCCCGCTATCTGGTTGATAGGAAATTTCGTTTCTAAAGTTTTCCAACAATTACCAAAATACAAATTTCATACAATATTGAAATAAAACCAAATGAAAAATGATAAGATTTCAAACAGACTTTTTGAATAAAATAAATTTCAAGTTTATTGCTATTATATTTCATACATATATATATATATATATATATATATATATATATATATATATATATATATATATATATATATATATATATATATATATATATATAGTAGCCAAAAATCGATTTTTAATCATTTTTGATTTTCTCTTCGAAATTTAAAAAACCAAAAAAACTTTTTATCTATATTACATGAACAAATTTTGATTAAAAATTAGTTGTATGGACCCTAGGTAGTATTTATAGTGAACAATAATAGAAATTTGATTCTATATTAGTGTTGTAAAATGAAAATTATTAATTTTCATCCGATTAAGACATAAATACTATAGAATGAGCATAATTAAGTTTTTTTCTAAATAAAATTAGTTTTAAGTTTAAAAATATGAATTTAATTATTGATTCGTCATATTTTATGACAGTTTTGATTTTAAATGAAAAAAATTGATTTTCGAAAATATTGATTTTTCATAAAATTTTCCATACCATAGGTTATGGTTTTTTTGAGGCAAAAAATTGAAAATTTTGAAAATTGCTATAAATTGATATTTTTTATTAAAATTCGACTATATATATAAAAAATAATTGTTTTCTGGTAAAAATAACATTCATTACTAAGAAATACGATTTCTGTAGTCGAAAATTGATTTTTGATCATTTTCGGTTTTTTCATCGAAATTCAAAAAATAAAACTTTTTTTTTATCTATATTACATGAACAAATTTCGATTAGAAATCAATTGTATAGACATTAGGTACTATTTATAACAAAAAATAATTGAAATTTGATTCTATATTATTGCTTTAAAATGAAAATTATTAATTTTTTTCGATTGAGACAAAAATAGCATAAAATGAGTATAACTCAGTGTTTTTTCTCAATAAAAATCGTCCTACGTTCAAAAATAAGATTTTAATCATTGATTCGTTATATTTTATGACCAAGCTTTGATTTTAAATGAAAAAAATCGATTTTTGAAAATGTTGATTTTTCATGAAATTTTCCATACTATGGGTCGTGGTTTTTTTGGAGTCAAAAATTGAAAAATTTAAAAATCAATAAAAGTCGTTCTTTTATGTTATAAATCGAATAAGTAAGTAAAAAATAATGATATTCGAGCAAAAATTACATTCATTACTAAGAAATGTGATTTGTGTAGTTGAAAATTGATTTTTGATAATTTTCGTTTTTTTCATCGAAATTAAAAAAATCAAAAAAAAATGTTTATCTGTACTACATCATAAAATTTCGTTGAAAATAAATCGTATAGATCTTAGGAAATATTTTTGGAGAACAATAATAGAAACTTGATTCTATATTAGTATTCTAAAATGAAAATTATTAATTTTCGTTCGATTAAAATATAAATGACATAAAATGAGCATTTTTCTAAATAAAATTCGTCCTACGTTCAAAAATAGAATATTAATCATTGATCCGCCATATTTTATGACCAAGCTTTGATTTTAAATAAAAAAATCGATTTTCAAAAATGTCGAATTTACACACGCACACACATATAAAACATGATTTTTAGGTTAGATATAACTTTTGATAGAGATTTAATTAAAAGTCCTGTCACGCTTTAAAAACACCTACATATGTAATTATTTTATTAATTAATACAAAAAAAATGAAAATTTTCAAGTGCCTAGTTATTATTATAAAATTAATATAGGTTAATAATTAAAAACAATTATATTTCAATATCATTAGAAGAATTCAATATTTAGATGATCTGTTATTTTAA
The DNA here is from genome assembly GCA_029203775.1 of Neoneuromus ignobilis. Lineage (NCBI taxonomy): Eukaryota > Metazoa > Arthropoda > Insecta > Megaloptera > Corydalidae > Neoneuromus > Neoneuromus ignobilis. The sequence goes on along the minus strand of CP092087.1, from coordinate 4,144,894 downwards.
TTATTTACAATAATCGAACAGAGTTCACTTAATTACTAGATTTTATTTAGAATATCGTTATATTTTATTTTTCTTCAAAGTAGAAAAATATTTATATATTACACATTTATAGAAAGCTACATGGAAAGTTCATATGAAATATTTATACTGTATTTTTATAAAATCCATTTTACATATATATATATATATATATATATATATATATATATATACACATATAAGTATATATGTATGTATGTATATAGAAGTCTATTGTAAAAATATTGTTGCAAACTAACATCGAAATTTTTACAATATGCAAAGAGTACTTTAAGTCTCTACCCCCAATCCATCATTTCGAATCTTTTCATTTCAGGTTCCCCCTGTTGTACAAGTTATGGGGTAGTAATTCAACCAGATCTGTTTATTATTCTGTACAGTATGCGTCATATATTTAAATGCTAGAATCGATTGTACAAAAATGTTCGTACGAAACAGGGGGTTGGCTGAGTATTTATCCGTGAATGGACATGAATGGTTCTTTCATGCAACTTATACACCTGCTGGTCCTTGTCTGTCCTTATGTGTGTATATATATATATATATATATATATATATATATATATATATATATATATATATATATATATGAAAACTTTGTTGTTGATTTTGGCTTGTTACAAATGTTGTTTTTATATAACTTATGTCAATGCAATTTTCAATTTATTTTTGGATGATATTTGTTATAATAATAATGTGTGTTTGAAAAATTTGAGAAGCTTAATATAAAGTATGAATAAAAATTATATATATATATATATATATATATTAAGAATGAGATTATTTTTATTAATTATTTAAATCTGTGAGTTGTTTGGAAAATTAAGTTGTTGAATTTTTGTATTATACTTTAATTATTCATTATTTTAGACATAAAAATAAAAATGAAATATATTTTTAATAAATTTTAATGTACAATTTGTAAAATTAAGTAGTGATTTGGTTTTTTCGTTTAAAATCAAAGCTTGGTCATAAAATATGGCGGATCAATGATTAATATTCTATTTTTGAACGTAGAACGAATTTTATTTAGAAAAAATCCCGAATTATGCTCGTTTTACGTCATTTATGTTTTAATCGAATGAAAATTAATAATTTTCATTTTAGAACACTAATATAGAATCAAGTTTCTATTATTGTTCTCCAAAATATTTCCTAAGTCTATACGATTTATTTTCAATGAAATTTTCTGATGTAGTACAGATAATTTTTTTTTTGATTTTTTAATTTCGATGAAAAAAACGAAAATTATCAAAAATCAATTTTCAGCTACAAAAATCACATTTCTTAATAATGAATGTAATTTTTGCTCGAATATCATTATTTTTTACTTACTTATTCGATTTATAACATAAAAGAACGACTTGTATTTATTTTTAATTTTTTCAATTTTTGACTCCAAAAAAACCACGACCTATAGTATGGAAAATTTCATGAAAAATCAACATTTTCAAAAATCGATTTTTTCCATTTAAAATCAAAGCTTGGCCATAAAATATAACGAATCAATGATTAAAATCTTATTTTTGAACGTAGGACGATTTTTATTGAGAAAAAACCCTGAGTTATACTCATTTTATGCTATTTTTGTCTCAATCGAATAAAAATTAATAATTTTCATTTTAGAGCAATAATATAGAATCAAATTTCTACTATTGTACGTTATAAATACTACCTAATGTCTATACAATTAATTTTTAACAAAATTTGATTATGTAGTACAGATAAATATTTTTTTTGATTTTTTGAATTTCGATGAAAAAAACTAAAATGATCAAAAATCAATTTTCGGCTACAGAAATCGTATTTCTATTAATATAATATAAATAAAAAAAATATTATGACCAAAAATAATTTGAACAGATGTAACAATATTATTTTTTCAATAAAAATTCATCATATCATTTAATATTATATATATATATATATATATATATATATATATTTATGTTAGATATTTTTGAAAAAGAATGTTAAATTCACTAGTCCTAAAGAAATACAAACGTATGTTAAATACTGAACGACTATGTATTTAAAAAGAAATTAATATCTTTACATTTTTTTTAATATAAATCTAAATCTGCAGAGAAATTTATTTCAAACAGGTGAATTCGACAGAATAAATGAGAAAGTTCAATAAAAGAGGAAGAATTACTTTTAAATTCAGATTATTTACATAGAAAACAATCAATGTCATTTAACAACATTTTTTAATTTTTTATCAAATAAGTCTTGTTTCATTCATATATTTGATCATATTTTTTAATTATTTATTATATCAAATATGAAGGCATAAAAAGAAGCATAAAAATAACCTAATGAATTTTGGAATGAAAAGAAAAAAGAATAGTAATAATAAGAAGTATAATTAAAATAATCTACATTTAAATAAATGTATGAAAAACGATAGAATTGTTTGATATTTGAAAAGATTGTTACACCACATATATATATATATATATATATATATATATATATATATATATATATATATATATATATATATATATATATATAGTGGATGTGATTGTTTTTATCAAGGTCACAAAAACTGAATAAAAATATAAAATATTATTTTTATTTTAAACGCTTTTTTACAAAATATATTTAAAGTACAAAAATATTGCATATGATAAATATAAGTACATTTTTTAATTACAATTTCAAGGCATAAGTATAATAGTTAACATATCACTTATTTGGTTTGATAGAGATCATTTGACTAGAAAAAATTCAGACTTACAATTTAAAATATTTTACATATCATCTTGTTTAATATACATATATATATATATATAGTCATTCAAATGTGACGCATATATTTGTATTTTATTAAAAAGAAATAAATGAATAGGGTGGTGTATAAGGAAACATGTGTATAATTCTTTTGTAATAAAACACAAATCTAAGCGTTGTATTTAAATGACCCTATATATTAGTATGTATATAAAGTAAAAATAAATTTGTTCATATGTTGATAAATATTATTTAAATATACATTACTGATTATTTCTTTAAAAAACACATAACTCAAAAATATCATTTTTGATTAACTGTTACAATTTTTCAAAATTTTTAATGCTATATTCTCATTTCTATTAGCTTAAAAAAATAAATAATTTGACTAGAAAAATGTATACTTGTACATCGTTTCTGTGCCAATTTGGAAATCTAAACAGAAATATTAATTACAGATAACAAAATAGTCAATTATCAGTTTTGTGTCTTTTTCAATTGTAAGAAATAATATTAAAAATATTAACAAACGTGTCATCATTTAATTACTTAATGATTTCTTTACTTAGAAAAAAATTAGTTTAGAATTTTATTTTACTAGAAAACATGTTTTCTTTCATTCACGAAAAATTACTATTTTGAATAATGTTATTTATTAAGCAAAATTATATTTGATAAATACATTTTTATATTTGAAGCATATAAAATATCTTAAAAACTCATTTATCATATATATATATATATATATATATATATATATATATATATATATATATATATATATATATATATATATTCAAATGTGTAATTAAATGCATTGTTGGTTTATAAAACTTTATAAAAAAATAGTCTACAATTTTTATTTTACTAAAAATATTTCTTCCATCCATGAAAATTGATTATTTTTGTGTTCTTATTTTAAAGTAAATTCACTTGATAAGTATATTTTTATATTTGAAGTACATAAAATTTATTAAAAAAATCTGATATTTATTTATATATATATATTAACAAATGTGTCATTAAATTCATTGTTGTTTTATTAAACTATATGAAAAAATTGTCTAAAATTTTTATTTTAATAAAAATAAAATGTTCTTTCATTAATGAAAAATGACTATTAATGAGTTATGTTATTTTTAAAGTGAATTTATATTTGAAGCGTATAAAATTAATTAAAAATCTGCTCTTTCTCTCTCTCTCTCTCTCTCTATATATATATATATATATATATATATATATATATATATATATATATATATATATATATATATATATATATATATATATATACATATATATATATATATAGATATTTCTTTTCTTTAGACTTATTAAAAATATTTTTTATATTTTCAAAAATAGCAAAATATGAATAATATTATTAAATAAAAATAATAAAATGTTCTTTCATCAATGAAAAATGACTATTAATGAGTGATGTTCTTTTTAAAGTGAATTTATATTTGAAGTGTGTAAAATTTATTAAAAATCTGCTCTCACTCTCGCTCTTTATCTCTCTCTCTCTCTCTCTCTATATATATATATATATATATATATATATATATATATATATATATATATTTATATATATATATATATACATATATATATATACATATATATGAATGTACAAATATTTCTTGAGATTTATTAAAAATATTTTTTATATTTTCAAAAGTAACAAAATATATATAATATTATTAAATAAAAATAATACCTTTTAATTTATAAATGAATAAATTTAAAAAAAATCTCAAGTACATTTTTTGAAAATAAATAATTCATTAATGAGAAAATAGATTTTTTCACTGAGATATTTTTGATGACATATTTTGAAATTTTTCTAACATTTTTTGATCAAAATAAATAGATATTTAGAAAACCCGGAAACTAAAATTATACAATTGTATTTATTGTAAATGTAAGTTATTCAACTTGAAACTTAGTGGCAGTTATGAAATTTTGTAACACTTTTTTGATATTAATAATTTTTTTAGACTTATGTATATATATATATATATATATATATATATATATATATATATATATATATATATATAAACATTATTATAATATTTGTAAGTAATAATAATTTATATTATGTATTTAAATATATATATATATACAAAATCAAAGACATTCATACATAATATTAAAATTATTTTTATGATCAATCTGATTATTTTGTTGTATATGAAAATTCGATTGTTCGTCAATACTTTTATTTCTATATTTCCATTCATCGTACCTTGTAAATTCACAATAATTATTTTCAAAGCAATATTTATTTTCTAAAAAATCCGTACTAACGAAATTATTTGACACATAGGAATTCGAAAGATCATTAATAGACGGTATTAAATTGCTATCGGCGTTTGTCGACATATTTTCATACATAAAACTCGCATTCGAAATACTTCCATTCGTAACAACCGCGTTCGGATATCTGTCATTATTCAATAAACAATGTCTGTTGTTCGTCTTAATCGTATTCGTCCCGGAATTATTTATCTCGACTGTCACGTTACCGACATTGATGATCACACTTTCGTTCGTCTGTTGGAAATTCGCAAACTGATCGAAACTATCGAACTTTTCAAGAGTCTGGCTCAGCGCGAAAATATAACTGTGGGCAAAACGCAACGTTTCGATTTTGGTCAGTTTCGTATCTTCCGGGAACGTCGGTAAAACACATCTTAAACGATCCAATGCTTCATTCAACATATGCATACGGTTTCTTTCTCTATCGTTCGCTTTCATCCGTCTCGACCTCTTGATTTTCATAATCTGCGTAGGACTCTTCGCCCTCGACAATCGACTTCTACCCGATGAATATTTCTTCCGTTGTTTCGTACCTTTATTCAACTCCACATCTCCTTCAGTTTCCTTCGCACATTCATTAATCAGTCGAGTTAAATTCCGTTTCGATTTCGGTTTAATATTCCCATCTATCGACTTGTTTTCGTTTTTGTTCGGCGTACTTTCAGCATAATTATCAGTAATCCATCCAGGATCTTTGACAGGACTTTCGTACGATTTATTTAAATCGCAATGTTTGTACTCGTACTTCACATTACGTCTATTGAAACTATCGTAATTTAAAGGCACGTCTTCTATAATTGTTGTACTCTGATTATTGTCATTCAATGCCATATGAAAAGCATTGTTGAATTTGTCATACAAATTCTGTTGTTGGTCCGTAAAAACATGTGTATTTAGTTGAAGATGTTTCTTGTTAGGAGTTAAATTGAAATCACAGTCGATGAAATCTTCAGTGAACTCGGTAGTTTCTGATTTTAGTGACATTTCGAAACCGGAATCTGAATTGCTATCGTCGTAAGAATAATCAAAACTACTACTACTGTACTGTGACATTGTTGTTCGATAATATAACTTTTTTTTATGTACACAAACTAGTTTTTGAATTTATGTATAGACATTAAAAAAATAATCATTTTATAGATATTAATATATTTAGAAAAAAGTAAACTGCATGATTTGGAAAATTAGAAAATTCCATTTGATAAAATTATTTTAAAATTGAAAGTTATTAGAATTAGTTGATAAGATTTTAGTTGGTTTTTAAAATATATTAAAAAAATATCTATGCACTGTTTTGTATTATTAAAAAACAAACACACTTTTTAACACATCAAATTTTGTCCACTGATTTTTATAAAAAAATAAATACCTTATTTGAAAGAATTAAAAAAAAAATATTGAATATTTAAATATTTTTTTAATAATTTGATAATAAAATTTATTTTTAAAAAATAATTTATTTAATTATATTTTTTTTATAAAAATCTCTACTGTTCATTTACACTATTTATCTCTTTTAATATTAATTCACTGACTAGAATATTACTGATTATAAAGAAAATTTAAATAAATACTTTATTTGAAAGAATTAAAAAAAATATTATATTGAATATTTAGATATATGAAAATTTATTTTTAAAAAATAATTTATTAAATTATAACATTTTTTTATAAAAATCTCTACTGTTCATTTACACTATTTATCTCTTTTTATATTAATTCACTGACTAGAATATTACTGATTATAAAGAAAAAAATTTTTTTAAACTATATAGATATTATTAATATTGCAACCACTAACATCTAAATATTTTGTACTACTAATCACTGTCTAATATAAGTACCCTCTCTTATAGTTACCTATTGGTGTACAACTGAGATATATAAAACTAGTGGTGGAGGTGCCGGTTACCCCTACCTCTCAATACAAGAAACACACTTCGATGGGATATGTTTGATTGGAGACACGCGTCACATTTCCGGTTTTTGTATTGTGCATTCTTATTTAATTTAATTGTTGTATAATGTGTGAAAATTGACAAAATGGTTTTATTTTTTTAGAATTTCATTACTTTTCAATTTTTAAAATGTATTAAAATTTTAATACACACAACAATAAATATATATTTATATATATATACAAAACATAACCTAATTTTATGATTATAATATTTTTTCATATATAACAGATAAATATTTGTTTTGAAATTAATTTCACCTAGGCCAGCCGAGGTGAGGTATTTTCGAACTGTATGATTTTATTAATTATATTTGTTTGAAATATTCCACTGTTATATGGGGTGATCCAAATGTGACGTCTAGATTTGTATTTTATTAAGAAGACTCAAAATAAACTATACAAATGTTTCCCTATACACATTTCTTTTTAATAAAACACAAATGTAGGCGTCACATTTGGATCATCCCATATTTTAAATCCTCGTAAAAAAGTTGGGTTACAAAAATATCTCACATCAAATACTGTAAATTCCGAATGTCTAAAGTTAAGAATCATATTTCTGAATTGATTTTTTTAAATACCTGTCAAATAGTCTACTGATTATCAATCTTCTAAATATCAAATTTATATTTTCAGCAATTGTATATAAATTATGTCTTCATTTAACACTCTCGAAAAACATATTCATAATTTTTTTTTCAAAAAAAATATTAAAAATAATAACTAAAAAGTAAGAAATTCAGTAATGGAAAATGAAAATGGGAGTATTTTTGTTGGTTTTCATTAACATAAAAAAGAATTGATTTTGTACAAACAATCATGTTTTCATTTACTTTTTTTTAAAAAAACGTACTCAATTTTTAGTAAAGAATATTAAAAATAATATTGAAAAATTAAAATGGGAGTATTTTTATTACTTTTCAGTAACATAAAAAAGAACTTACTTTATACAGTCGATCATACATTTTCATTTACACTTTTAAAAAACATAACCTCAATTTTTTTAAAAAAATAATGGAAAATGAAACTTACTACTGAAAAATATAAAATGGAAGTATTTTTCCTTGTTTTCAATTTATTCTGAAAAATTAAATTCATATTGTTAATAATAATTGAAATTAAACCTTAAAACTCTAAAAATAAACTTATAAATATATTTTCTGATTAAAACTTTTGGAGCTGTCATCAAATACATAGTATGTTAACTAAGCAAATTTCTATTAAATGTTAAATTTATATTTCAATAGATGTAGCTGTACTATCTGTCAATGTAAATTCTTATAAAAATATCCTTAATTATTAGATAAACGTGTTTTGAATAAAAAAAAAATACATTATTGAAAAATAACAATCAAAGAATTTTTATAAGTTCCAAATACTAACAATTAAAATAACTGTATATAAATTTCAGTAGTAATTAATGTTAGATGTGTATGTTAGACATGTAAAATCTTATAAAATATTAAAAAAGCACTATTATATGTCATGATTCGGTGTAAACAGTACACTTTAAGAGCAAGTTAATTATTAAGGTGAAATGATAATAACAGCATAACGGTCACGCGACAAACCAGGGTAAACAGACTTGAATGCAAATCGTGCATTTATCATAGAGTACGCATTCAGTAAATGCAAGAATAGTGACGGCAGGGGCTTGTGCTAAACGCGACGTATTATTTAACCCCCCAAATAAAATATATCCGATATTGTGTCGATGCAAATACATACATACATGCATATATATATATATATATATATATATATATATATATATAAATTTGAGAGATTTTTTGATTGAAAGATTTATTTATTTTTAAATTGTAAATTTTATTTCAATCAAAATAATTCCATTACTTGCTACAACTTTTTGTCGTTTTTCTGGCAACGAATAAATCCAACGGTAGAAAAACGACTTATACAAGGTTTTTCAATAAGAATGTCAGAATTTTGATAGATGGTGGCAGCCATGTTTGATTTTTTTCTCAAACTCATTTTGACATTTCAATTCAGTATAACACATTTTGGATAACTAATGTGGACAATTCGTGTGGACCCCTATTACCTCCCTTTTGACTTTTCCAGTATTTTTTAAACGAGTGTGGATAGTTATTTGACCAACGTCCAATTTTAAGAATTCAAGTTGAATTTTCGTTAAATAAAACCTCATATTATATTTTTTAAATTTTATATTATATTTATTATATTTTATCCTCATATTATATTTATTATATTTTTAACCTTATATTTTTTTGAATGCCTCGATTTTTGACTTCCACATCGATATCACAACTTTGGAATCGTCTAAATTAATATTCACACATTTTGATCGAAATAACCAATACATAGTAAGTTTCTGTGATATTTTGGTAAATTCCGTGGTTGTATTTTTTGATCAAACGAAATACGTATCGAAAATAATGCTTAATACAATTCATAGTTTTTTATGACAAACTATCAATATTATGACACTTCTACTGTGATGTTTGTTAAACATTTCTTAGAAATGATCTAACTGTCAAACTGATTCAAACTGTCAACTTTCATCAAAACAATTTAATGCGATCCGTAACTACAGCCATCTGTTGGTCAATCTCTCAAAATTAACCGAATATTAAAAAAAATACTGAATTAAAGATTAACTGAATATTGAAAAAATTAAATAATTTATTTCACTAATAAATTTTTGTCAGTGCTAAATATTGATATTTAAATTATTGTAAACAGTTTAATTTTAAATTATATTAATAAAAAAGATAATAATGTTATTTGTAGATAAAAATAATTCCTATTGTTTTTATAACCTTGATTAAATGTAGATTTTTAATAAATAAAAGATTATATATATATATATATATATATATATATATATATATATATTTAATATAATGATCAGAGAAAATTTATTTAATCGGATATTATATTCATAAGTATTTGAAACGTTTTTTCGATTCAAATATTGAACATATTAAGCGTAAAAACTATATTATGAATAAATTTCCAACACTAGAAAATAACAAAGGTGTGATAATATTATTTTCATACTATCATACCCTTTCATTCCGAATTTCGTACGGCACGCGCGTTGACACGTGTCAGACACATGTCTTCACGGTATCATGTACGATACCATTCGTGCATACGTGCTGACACGTGTCATTCATCAAAAAAACATACTATTATCGCAGAATTCAGTTTATTTTAGTACATTTTATCATCTTTATTTTCCTTATGATTATGTCATGAAAGTGTGTTAGCTGTTACTTAACAAATGTCGTTGTGGTGAATTTAACGCTGCGTGGATGGCAGACGTGCGTCGTTTATTTATTTTGAGTGGGCTAATTTCATACGTATTAAAAGTTATAGAGTGATCATATGTAATCTGAATAAATATTGGAGTTTTTTAAACGGAATATGAATAGAACATGCTTGTTAAACATTAAGTATCATATAACTAATTTTATGTCTACTTTAACATATGATATGCGTGAGAATTTTTTTTATTATAATAATATTTAACATATATAATAACATATATATATATATATATATATATATATATATATATATATGTATGGTTTTCCAATAAAAATATCAGAACTTTGACAGCTGGTGGCAGCCATGTTTGATTTTTTAAGCTCATTTTGACATTGCAGCTCAGTACAATTTGGCAAATTATCATGAAATGTTTAACACTACAAAAACGCTTAGAATATGTCAAAATTGTAATAAACTTATTGAAACAAAAGATTAATAATTCCATTATTTCATGAAATGGGTCCATCAATTGGCCACCAAGATCATGTGATCTAACTCCATTGGATTATTTTCTGTGGGGTTATGTGAAATCATTGCTTTATGCTGATAAACCACAAACAACAGAAGCATTGAACGTGTAATTTATGAAATTGAACCACAATTATGTGAAAGAATGACTAAAATTGAACTAAACTAATGCACTATGTCAAGCGAAGTCGTGGTGGTTATATAAGTGAAATTATGTTCAATCAATAATGCCATAGAATATATTTAAAAATAAAAAATGTAAATAACTAATTAATTAAAAACTTTTTGTTTTATTTCCATTTAAATTTCTGAAAAGCTTACTGAAAAAACACACATATATATATATATATATATATATATATATATATATATATATAATAGAATTTTTTACTAAAACAAATATACCAAAACTATCTAATGATAAAATAGTAAATATCTTATCATTTAATTTTATTCTGATAATACAAAATCTCCTACATAAAACATTTCCTTCCTATATAAAACGAAGTTTATGATTTTAATTCCATAATCCAACCCTGTTCGTTCTTGAAAATAAAACGCATAGCCTATTACATTATATAAATAATTAATTTATTTTCTTATTACCGACCTTACATAAATCGAATTATTAACTAGTATTCGATTTTACATGAACTAGAACATTTATCTTTTTACTGAAACCTTATTCGATGCTTTTCGTAACGATGTTAGAAAAGCTAGAAGTTTACGAATCAAATAATTAATTATATTTGTATCTTTTTTGGTATAATTCATTTCATCTATTTGTTATATTGGGTGTTAACGAAAGTTGAATCATTCTGTCATTAGCGTTTGTATATTATTTTTTAAATTGCAAGAAATATATATATATATATATATATATATATATATACATAAATATAAAATTTTTTTGAAAGTCCAATTTAAAAAAATGAATTAACGCTATTTTTAGTTACAGATTGATGTCTTCTTTTTATATTTATAATAACAAAATAAATACAATAAAGTATATTCATGAATTAATGAAAGAAGGTTTGACTGCTAAATGGAATTGCATTAACTTTTATTAAAAAAATCTGGTATAAATCCATTTACAATAACAATTTAATTTGTTTAATAGCATTATGTTTCATTCTACAATTAGTAACTCTGTTTTACTTCTAGTTCAAGATTTTTCTGTTTTGTAATAAAGAAATTGAGATAATAGACATTAGACTTGAATTAGGAAATTTAGTTGTGAAATGGAATTAAAATATTATAAATACATTTGCAATAATGATTCAATTTATTTCAAAATATTGTGTTGTATTCTATAAGAAGGATTTCTATTTTAGTTTTAGTTTAATTTTTATGATTTAAAATAAAGAAATGGGGATGATAGACTTTAGAATTAACTTAGGAAGTGTGGATGTTAAATAGAATGACATCATTAATGCCATAGAATATGTTTAGAAATAAAAAAAAAACTAATTATTTAAATACTTTTTGTTTTATTTCCATTTAAACTTCTGAAGCGCTTATTGGCAAACATTATATATATATATATATATATATTATATATATATATATATAATATATATATATATATATATATATATATATATATATATATATATATATATATATATATATATATATATATATAATGATATTAAAATAATTAACGTATAATACAGAAAACTGGTCCAATGAATAAAATTATAAACGTTAAAAGTAATGCGTTGTAAACATTGCAAGAGTACAAGAATAGCATAAAAGGGGTTGCGATTTAATTCTATTGTTGTGTATTCTGTCAGTACTTTAAATGTGAAATAGTTATTGTTCATAAAAGTTACTTTAAAAACATGATGTATTGGTTCAACATCTAACATTGCAGCGAATTTAAAAGAACGACCCTTATTTTTAATAAGGACAGTTAAATGTTTGCTTTTTGTACAGATGATTTTTATACCCACTGAGAATGTTGTCTTAAATAAAATTTTCAGTTTTAATTATAATTTATGTACAAACTTTAACATATACATACATACATACATATACATATATATATATATATATATATATATATACATATATATATATATATATATATATAAGGTCATTCAAATGTGATGCCTGAATTTACTGTTTTATTAAAAAAAAACATGGGTATAAAGTGGTATATAGGGAAACATGTGTACGAGGGTTGTTTGATAAATATGGTAATTTTTTTTATTGTTTAATTGAATTAATTAATAAATTTAATTAAATTTTTCAATTTAGTTTTTCTTACTCTTTTTACCATACTTATCAAACGACCCTCGTATAGTTTCTTTTTAATAAAACAAAAAACTAGGCGTCACATTTGGATGACTCTCTATATATGCTTGAAATTACTGACACAAAAAATTTTCAAACATACAGTTAGGTATTATCAGTTAATTAATAGAAAATGATTTTCGGTTCAGAAATTCACAAATTATGAACAATATATGTAATAATATTTTTTTACTCTATGTTGGTATAATATTTTTCAATGTAAACATACTAAATTAATTGAAAAAAAAACTCAATGTCGGGTTTGGATTTTGCATGGTAGGACCATATATAATTTCACCCCTTGCCTCTTTATATTTTACCCTTTTTCACCCACTGGAGGCGTTTATATCAACTGTTTAATATTTGAAATGATTAATAGCTTAACGTACTTTAAAGTTAGCACACTTTTTTAATACACTTTACTATATTAAGTGAACATTTATGGTTTTATCAATATAAAATAAATTACAGTTTATTTTAGTTAACTTATTTTATAAAATTATATTTGACGATTTAACCAGTAGATAATTGTGTATTAAAAACAAAGAAATAAATTAATATATTTTTATCATCGTTTATTAAAAAAAACTGTAATAAAATTAATTTCGAAATATTAACATAGATGGTGAAACTTAATTATAGTCATTTAAATAAATTCAGTATTTAAATTATGTAATATTTCTATACCTATTCATTAATAAAACTTTTATTGAAAAAATATCAAAAAAAAAAAAATAATCAAATACTTCACCGAAACACTAATGTGTTTGTTTACTTTCCTTTTGATTGAACAGAAATTTGTATAAAAAATGCAAACATCTGCGTCGGATTTAATAAATTCAGTAAACACTGTATAAAAATGAGGCAAAAATCTCGTCTTTGTTCGCGTATACCACGAAATTTCAATTTACACCGTAAAAAATATTCTATAGGGTTAATCTCCTGTAAATAATTACACTCGTATTATAACACTTTTTTAGGTAAAAAACGTTGAAATTGAGATTGTATTAATATGATAACGAGAACTTTTTGTTGCGTTCACGTTTAAGTAAATGTAAAGTTTTTTCTATGTAAAAAAGAAAAAAATATTTAGAGTAATGTTTTTTCTTATTCAATGTTATTTTTCACAATTATTTTTATAATGGAAAATAATAATGGAGGAATTATCTTGATAATTTATTATATTTTTAAAAAATAATAATAATAAACATGAATATATGCATATAAAAAATCTTAAATATATTTTTTATTATTTGAAAATCTAATCAAAAATTTGTGAAGTACGAGTATATTACAAAAGAAATTTTATGCTAGATTAGATAAAAGTAAATCAATGTTGATGAAAAATAACAGGAAATATGGTATCATGACATCGAAATGAAACTTGTATTACAAATATACCTAACCTTATTAAAGATGTAATTAAATCTAAGTACTAACTAAGTATTAATAACTAAGTTATTAATATAACTAAGTATTAAGGGGGTATTCTAGTCTATAATTTCGAAAAAATCGATTTTTTGCATATTTTCAAAGTTTAGACCTTTAAGAATATGTCCTTAAGAGGATTTTTCGAAATTCGAATTATTTTCGGAGTTATAGCTATTTTTGTGACGCGCCAACCAATCCGGTCTGGCCGAAACGAATCAACTTTAAACGCGTTTATCTCGAAACTACTTTTTTCTACACAGTTGACGTGATATCTCAAGTTCTAATGGACCGATTTACTTGAAATTTGGTACAGAGCTTCTCAATATAACAGTAATAGCTCCTGCCTAGGATTTTTTAAAAAAATTGTTTTTTACTATTTTTAAAAAATTCCGAAAGTTGAAAAAATAGAGCAAAAAATGACTGTTTTTTCACACTGCCGCCATTTTGCGAAAAAAATTTTTTTTTAAATTTCCCTAGGTGAGGATACTACTACAACCTTATTTTTAAATAATTTCAAAAAAAAATTTGTTTCAAATGACCGGAAGGGTTGGAACCACTTCAACCAGGAGACACCTTTTTTTTCGAGCCCCCACTTTGCCAGCCTGTACTTTTTTCAATTTTGAATTTTTTGTTTTTAATAATACTTTTTTATACTCTTAAAATGTCAATAAATAACTGATAAAAAATGGATAGTAAAAATATTTGTTGTTTTTTTTATAGCCCGAAAAAACACCTAAAATTCGTGCGTCTAGACTAGAATACCCCTTAATAAGCAATCATTGTTTTCTACTTATTTTTTATAATATTAATTTAAATTTAATATACTATTAATTTTACTACATTTTGATTGAAAATTTAAAAAATCTACAGTAAATTTCGAAAAAAATTAGTAGCAGTACTTCGGTGTATCGTGTCTGTATATATAAACATCGCTATACTCTTTTCAGATTTTTTTCGAAAAACGAGGGTCGATAAAAAGAATATTTTAATATAATTTTATCGTGAGGGAATTATTCTATGATGGATTAACACCTATTTAGAATATCACAACTGGTAGAAAACTGACATGTAATCGGATTTGTGTCTTGTTGCGAAATAATCTCGCAGATAGATCGCATTATGGTCACATAACGATTTGTCACTCGGTTGAGCAGAAGGCTTTTAATGTTTTTGACACATTTGTCAAGAACTACTATTTGTAATCTCGTGTCACGTGAAACATTTTTACACATAAGATTCATATATTAAAGTCTTTTATTAAATATATATATATATATATATATATATATATATATATATATATAATGGTATTAAAGTCTTTTATTAAATATATATATATATATATATATATATATATATATATATATATATATATATTATATATGTACAACTATTTCATATCAAAATTTAGTTGTACACATTATGTTACACAATTGTAATCATTTACAAATATTTGTAACTCTAACAATATATGCATTCTAATTTAATCTTTAAACTATTATACAAACATATTTATTGAAATGAAATTTTACGTAATTTAGATAGGTTAAAAGTTTATCATTTCTTAAAAAGTGTCGACAAATCAATACAGAGTTCACCATTTTATATAATGATTTCAAAGCGAGTGCACTATAAATTATAATTACTTTTCTTGATTATTGTTTTTTATTTTATTTGTTCGTATATACATACATACATATATATATATATATATATATATATATATATATATATATATATATATATATATGGCGGCTATGAATGTAGCTGCGGCGGCTATGAATTTTGTAACAATCAACAATGAGTGTTGTTTTTCTTGTCAACAACGATTATTAGACTTGAGTGTCCAGTTAATTTATTTACTGATTTTTATAAATATTATTTCATTAGCAAATATAAAATTGTGTTGTGAGCCAGACGATTCCAGCTGCTCTAGACAAATCGTGTACGTGAACAATAGAAGAATACGATTCTCAATATATATATATATATATATATATATATATATATATATATATATATATATATATATATATATATATATATATTGATGGTTCACAGATCGAAGTGATTTTTTCCACTTTTTATTATTTTTAAAAATTTCATTGCCAAAGCACTTCATTGATGGATGTTTAACTTTTTATATTGAAATACATGTTCTTAATATTTAAGCTCAATACCAATAAATGAGAAAAAAATTATTGATCATGAAATAATAAGTAATATATTTCAGAAACCATTGTGATTAATTCTATATACTTTAGTGAATCGTTGCAATAATGCAATTCAAACGCTTAGACGAATTTAGTTAGGTAATTCCTCAATGCAGCAGTATATATAAGTGTTTTTTAAGCGTGATAGAACCTAAAAACACCCTTATATATATATATATATATTTACAGTGTTTTTTTAGGTTGGATAGAAATTTTAATATGGATTTATTTAAAAATTCTATCAAGCTTAAAAAACACCATATATATATATATCTTAGGTTGTGTAATATGAAATGTCGGATTATTCAAAGAGAAATAAAAATTGAATTTTTAATTTTTTCCCTTGTTCTTGAGATGGCTACCGATGGTTTTGAGATAATTTTGAGATAATACAGATGGTAAAATCGTGCATTTTTAAAAAAGATACAGAAATAAATTTCAGATAATATACATATACTGAATCATCTACTGGACAAGTCAATACAAGTAAATGTACTTATTAAATACATCTCCGCGGTTCTGTCTAATCGGACGAATTAAACAAAAAGACATAAATTTTTCACAGGTGGACGCTAAACGTAGACACGCGACGTCAGGGTTGAGTAAATGCTTACGAGTGGGGTGTGTGACACGAATAGGGTGAATACTTCAACTAGAAAGGTAACCATTATAAAAATCAAAGTCGTCAATCGGGACAGAACGCGCAGTCAAAGTGTCGTCATGCTCTGCTACCTCGACGAAAAGTTAGGGTCACTAGGGACAGATGTGTATTATGTTCGTTTGGAAAATGTGACTGCCAGCCAATGTCTATTTGTACGCCATGTACCATATACGAACACTGGAAATAGGGCTGCAGGTTTTTAGTTCGTACCAGTTGATTTATATCACTGCAAGTGGGCATACCGAATTTTGCACGTACAACTATCGGATATTGTGTTGAATCGATAACATTAGTAAATAATACACTCATATTGTGTTAATTACTAATCATTTCGAAATATTAAACGGTTCATTTTTAAAATATACAATAATAAAAATATTATTGTTGTACAATACTAGTTAGAAAAAAAATTTGTTAAAAAAATAAATATTTGTTAGAATAAAAAAAATATTTGACATTTAAAAATATTCAAAATGATACAAATTAAAATTATTCTTTTTAAAAAATCAGGGGTTTTCCCTCTATTCACTTCGTTTGTCGCCCCCTGAACTTACTTCTGTTTAATTAAATTATTTCATAAAATTTATATTTCAGTAATTTGCACAAAATTTCATGAAAGTTCAAAAACGAAATTTTTACATTTTGTCTGAAGTGAAGCATCATTATTTTTTAAATAAAAAAATATTGGATCATCCCATAAACAATATGACTTTTTAGAAAAAGTTTTCAAATGAATATATTTTTCATTATTATTTTCAACTTATTTTCACCATAATCTCAAATTTTCAATAGTTTATCAATAAAACTTTTTCAGTCTTATGTTTGAGAATATATCGAATAATGCAACTTTGGAGACTTTATAATAGATGATAATCTGATGATGACAAGTCGAAAGAATACTGCAGATGTACCATAATTGCTTATTTAAACTATCTTAGTTTTTGAAACATTTCTCATGTTGTGTGAGGCTGGGCGTTAGCATTGTAAAAAATTACACTTTTTCAGTTAGATAGTGTTCTAGCCAATATAAAGGGCCATCCAAATGTAACACATAGATTTGTGTTTTATTCAAAAGAAACAAAAAACTATACACATGTTTCCTCGCACATCACTCTATATAAATGCTTCTTTTTGATAAAACACAAATGTAGGCGTTACATTTGGATGATCCTATAATATAAGTCGAAATTAAAATTAAATCGTAGAACTTTAAAAATGAACTTATTTTCAGATTGAAACTTTTTAACTATCATCGAATAGTCTTTTAATTAAGTAGATCTCTTGTGAGTGTTAAATTTATATTTTAATAATCGTAGTTGTATTATCTGTCAATTTAAATTCTTAAGGGGATATTCTAGACTAGAATTTCGAAAAAAATCTATTTTTTGCATATTTTCAAAGTTTAGACCTTTAAGAATATGTCACTAAGAGATTTTTTCTAAATTCGAATTATTTTCGGAGTTATAGTTATTTTTGTGATGCGCCAACCAATTCGGCCTGATCAGAACGAATCAACTTGAAACACGTTTTTCTCGAAACTACTTTTTTCGACACGGTTGACGTGATATCTCAAGTTCTGATGGACCGATTTACTTGAAATTTGGTACAGAGCTTCTCAATATAACAATGATTGCTTTCGCCTAGGATTTTTTGAAAATTTTGTTTTTACTATTTTTAAAAAATTCCGAAAGTTGAAAAAAATAGAACAAAAAAAATGACTGTTTTTCACACTGCCGCCATTTTGCGAAAAAATTTTTTTTAAATTTCCCTAGGCGGGGATACTACTACAACCTTCTTTTTCAATAATTTCAAAAAAAAAAATTGTTTCAGATGACCGGAAGGGTTGGAACCACGTCAACCAGGAGACACTTTTTTTCGAGCCCCCACTTTGCCAGCCTGTACCTTTTTCAATTTTGAATTTTTTGTTTTTAATAATACTTTTTTATACTCTTAAAATGTCAATAAATAACTGATAAAAATGGATAGTAAAAATATTTGTTGTTTTTTTTTATAGCGCCCGAAAAAACACCTAAAATTCGTGCGTCTAGACTAGAATACCCCCTTAACAAAAGTACCTTTAATTCTCAGACAAATATATTTTGACTAAGTTCATATAAAAAAATAAATAAGAATCAGAGTGTTTTTATAAGTTGTTTGAAACTAGCGAATTTACATTCACACAGATGAATTACCATCTCCAATACCACATGATATTAAAAAGTGTCCAACAGTTATTGTTCATTTTATTTGTTTTAATAATAATAATGTTGTTGTTGTAAAGGACTTAATAAAACTTGCAATCAGCAGTGGGATGATACAGAATTTTATAATGATGATATATATAAAGCTTTTCCACTAAAAATATCAGAATTTTGATAGCTGGTGGCAGCCATGTTTAAATTTATAAATCCATTTTGTCATTTCAATTTAGTATAGTTTGTACAATTATCATGGAACGTTTAACACTTCAACAATGCTTAGGAATTGTAAAAATGTCAATAGACTTATTGAAACAAACGTTTAATGAGTCTTATATATTAAGATATATGAAACAATCATACAAATATTCTCAAATGTTCATGTGTGTTCATGGTATGTTTCATTAATATTCGTATTTTATTATTGCAGTAATCCAGAGATTGAATTAATTAAAGTGTCATTATTTGAAATGTGATTTTAAAAAACATTTCAATTAATTGATTTAAATTTATTTATTGTAAATTGAAGACTTTTGAAATAATCTAGATACAGAACATATGTTAATCATTAGATATCAAAAATGTTATTTATGACAAACTTGCCAATATTAATAGGTTATATATAAAGAATTTACCAGTTATATATTAAATATATATATATATATATATATATATATATATATATATATATATATATATATTGTTTTTGTGGTAATATCTTTTTATTTATTCAAAGATAGATTTACCATACTGAAATACAAAATTCGATAAAAGTAAATACTAATCAGTAAATATAACAGACAATTCATTAACAATAGGTTTTTTAACGAAAAAAAATCTGAAAACCGGATCTAAACATTTAGCTTACAGCCATTTATTATTGTGTCTATAAATCCATGTGTGGAATAGGGAGACGATGATAAATACGAATACCGCCACGGGGTTTCTATTGTACTTCTTTTATTCCTTTTCATACAGTTTTATATATAAACACAGAAATGTTTAATTTATTTGTATGATGATTCAAAGTCAACTTTTTAATGTAAATTTAACGTACAGAACGAATATATATCATAAATATTTTTTTTACTAAATGTTGTAATTATTTTTAAAAATAAATTTTAATAACCTAAAGAAATATAAATAAATAATATATATATATATATATATATATATATATATATATATATATATATATATATATGTATTCCATAAACAAAATTTAATATCTCAAGAAAAACTGACTCAGTGTTAATTAAATTTACACAAATGACGAATGGGTACACAGACAAATACATTTTTAAGCAAGCACAAGCACGTGGTCAAATCGAATCGCCATTTAAAAATTTAAAAAAAAAATGTAAATGTCCAAAACCCACTAATTAAGTATTCATTGTTCAAATAGTCAAGTACACATCCGAGACTAAATAAATATTAGATACAGACAGTCAAATGTGTAGAAAAACAGGCCTTATTACATATATGTATTTGGAATATTCGTAAGGGATCTAAGCGCAGTTGTACATATATTGTGGTAATACAGCCCTAACAAAATCAGCCCAGAGCAATTATTTCATCCCCTTTGAATAAATCAATTTCATACATTTGAAGTGTAGAAAATATGTAGTTAACAGAGATGAATTTAGAATGTTTGCAAAAGCAAAATATTTGTTTTATATTTATATATATATATATATATATATATATATATATATATATATATATATATATATATGTCTATATATATATATATATATATATATATATATATATATATATATATATATGTAGTGTGTGTGTGAGAGAGAGAGGAACAAAACTGGTTACATGATTCAAAAATTTTCATTAATATTAAAATATTTTATTATTAACAACCAAGTTAAATATCATTATTTAATATTTTTTTGATAATAAAATAAATAATTTATTTATAAAAAAAATATTCTAAAAATTAAATATATATATACAAAAAAATTCTTATCTTCATTTATATATATATATATATATATATATATATATATATATATATAGAAAGAGAGACAGAGAGAGGAGCAAAATTGGTTATGTGATTCAAACATTTTCATTAATATTAAAATATTTTATTATTAACAACCAAATTAAATATCATTATTTAATTTTTTTTGCTAATAAAATAAATAACTTATTTATAAAAAAAATATTCTAAAAATTAAATACTGTATATAATACAAAAAAAATCTTATCTTTATTTATTCACTATTACATGTTATCAATTTCGGTTGTATTATTTTGGGAATTTTCCATTTTAAATACTTTAAAAATGTCACAATATTTATCGTCAGTCATATTAAAGCTGATCATTACATTCGAAGTGTTTTCTTAACATTTAAGTTAATAATATTTAAAAAAAAGTGGAAAGAAGGAAAACAACAAAATCAGTTAATTTAGAAAGCAACTTCGTTTCTTTGAATAATCAGGGGTATTCTTCAAGAATAATTGCTGAGATAGTACAGGTGTATCATAGAATTGTTTTTCGATAAGGAAAAAAGAATTTATAGCTGAAAATAAATATAGGAGGCCGTTTTAAACTTTTGTCAGACTGTGGTACTCGTTCATTGAGCGATTAGTAAAAAATAAAACGGCGAAAACACCCAAACAATGCAATCTCGTTTAGATCAACTTTTATATAAATTTGTGAGAACAAAGCTGTATGAATAATATCAACTGTAAACTTAATGGTTAATGTTTAGAATAAAAAAAGAAGTTTAAAAATGTTCATTGTTGACTTTTATAACGATCTTAAATATTAAAGAACAAAATATATTTTTTTAAAAAGAGAAAAATATATAAACAAAGTACGTAAAATAATTACTTTGTTTTTTTAAAAAAATATTTTTTAAAAATTTTATATACACACACACATATATATATATATATATAATAAACTTTTGCTTCTGTTCAAAAATACATCAGTCACCCCCTGTTCACCAAGTGATCTACATTTTCCATTGAACCATTTGACCATCTGTCCATTCTTACAATGCCCATCGTCTAGTTAACATGCATTGTACGAAAATATTGAATTTCCTGAGGATATTTAATCCTTGTTAGGACATCGTCCTGTGGGGTGTAAATAAAACGTATAAATATGTTATCGAATGAATATTATCTTACTGATTAACATGCACATTAATGAATATGGAAATTCAGATAATTGTTTTCATTTTAAACTTATATTAAAAGCAAATATTAAAAACTGATGAAGGACAGACACTTTTAAAAAGAATTTTTATTACTGATAAATGTTTATATGTAGAATAATATTTTTGATTTGTAGGAATAACAAAGAAATGATTATCGAGATAATTATTATATAATAGAATATAAAAATCGATAACTATTTTTTTAATAATTTATATGAAAAACAAAATTATTTTAATTTAAAATAATTATTACGAAAATAAATATTATAATATAAAACTTGTATCATCTCTCTCAAAATACCGTATAAAGCAGGTCCGTGTAACCTGCGGCCTTTGGAGAATCGTATTCTCCTATTGTTCACGTACACGAATTGTCTATGATAGAGCAGCTGGAATACGTCTGGCTCACAGCACAATTTAATATTTTTATATTTGCTAATGAAATAATATTTATAAAAATCAGTAAATAAATTAACTGGACACTCGAGTCTAATAATCATTGTTGACAAGAAGAACAAAACACTCATTGTTAATTGTTACAAAATTCATAGCCGCCACAGGCCTTTCGGACATTTTTATGTGGCTCGTGACACAGAATTGAATATTTTAAAAAAATTAGAAGCATAGTAAATTGATATAATTTATTTTGATATAAAATATTTGTCTCATATTTATGTCTATTAAAAAATATGTAAGAACGTCTCTCTCAACAAAATACACATAAAATATATCGTTTCTTATACACAAATGTACAAGTGTTAATAATGACGTTTCTGTGCAATGTTTCTACCAAAGAGTTTGTTTTTTGTTAACTTTTTCTATAATAAATTGATATAGAGTTTTCCATTAATGAGTATATTGCTGAATTGAAATTATATTGGATCATCCAAATGTGACGCCTAGATTTGTGTTTTATTAAAAAGAAACAAGTATATAGAGTGGTATATAAACATGTGTATAGTTTTTTTTTGTTTCTTTTTAATAAAACACAAATCTAAGCGTCACATCTCGATAACCATATAAAACATGCCACACAGTTCGTACATGCAATATCATGATTGGGTGCAGTAGTCACATTTAAATATCTTTTTATAAAAAAAAACTTCTATATTTTTCCATTAGATTGCGCGTTTGTTTGTAAAATGTCATAGTTTTATTTTTTTGCTTGTACAATACTTAATTAGAATATGAAAATTGGCTTGAACCATTTTTATAATAAATGATTATGAAATATCTTATTCTATCGAATTTTCAATTGAAAAAAGCATAGGATATTTTAAAAAATAAACTGTCTATAAATAAAAAAATCATACTAAATTAGAGGTAAATTATTTTTCTCAATTTTTTCAAAAATGGACTTACACCACTTTCATAATAAACGGTCCAGTCATATCATATATATATATATATATATATATATATATATATATATATATATATATATATATAGAGAGAGAGAGAGAGAGAGAGAGAGAGAAGACAAAATGGTTTTATGATTCAAAAATTTTCATTAATATTAAAATTATTTATTATTAACAACCAAATTTAAATATCATTATTTAATATTTTTTTGCTAATAAAAGAAATGACTTCTTTATGAAAAAAATATTCTAAAAATTAAATATTGTGTATAATACAAAAAAATTCTTATCTTCATTTATCCACTTTCTCTCTCTCTCTCTTACTATATATATATATATATATATAGAGAGAGAGAGAGAGAGAGAGAGAAGAAAAATGGTTATATGATTCAAAAATTTTCATTAATATTAAAATATTTTATTATTAACAACCAAATTAAATATCATTATTTAATATTTTTTTTGCTAATAAAATAAATAACTTATTTATAAAAAAAATATTCTAAAAATTAAATACTGTATATAATACAAAAAAATTCTTATCTTCATTTATCCACTTTTGCATGTTATCAATTTCGATTGTATTATTTTGGGAATTTTCCATTTTAAATACTTTATGAATGTCACTATATTTATCGTCAGTCACATTAAAGCTGATCAGTACATTCGAAATGTTTTCCTAACATTTACTCGTAAGTTAATAATATTTAAAAAAGTGAAAAGAAGAAAAATAACAAAATCAGTTAAATAATACTCGATTTAAGTAATATATAATGACTGCACTTAGTCCAGGCACGTGTACGTAGTATTTCCAACAAACCACATTCCTCGTAAATAGAATATGAACATGGCTGTATCGAAACTGACACGCGTGCAAATCTCACAAAGGGCGTTAATCCACCCTAACGCAACCTGACTGACACGGGATTATGTTTTGCGACACCCGGGGCTATTAGGCCACCGAAACAGCTTCTACTAGTGGTTTAAATCTATTTGTCGTCAGTAAACAACTGTAGAAAAATGCATATATTATTATTGGCCAAATTCCGTTTATACAAATTTTGTACAAATTATTGAGATCATTCTATATAACATTTTTAAAATCATTTTTTCTCTTATTGTCATTATAAGAAATAAATTTACATATAGTAGATATTGTTCGAATAGTAATACACTTTTTTAATATTTATTATTTTAATGCTTTATAAAGCTTAATTTTAGCATGATATTTTTTTTATTGACATATATATATATATATATATATATATATATATATATATATATATATATATATATATATACACACACACCCATCCCTCAATTTACGCGGAGTATCCTTTCCACGTGGATTTGTTTTACGCGAATGAAAATCGCGTTAATTGAGTATGTCAGTACAATAGAAAAAATATTGGAAATAAAAGCTAGTAAAGTTGTAGAAACACATAGTTATTTCACACAGCTTAACAAAAAAATAATGACGTTTTAGAAAACATAAGTAGATAAATTCTATTCTGTGTCATTACCGTTACTGTAATTCAAAACGATCGACCTTTTATATATTTATATCATGCTTTTATACGTTTAAGTAAGAATTTGCGTCACTCTGATATATAATTAATTCCATGAAAAATCATATAAAATGAAATCTATCTGACCGCGTATAAAAAGCGCCGCGTAAATCGATACCGCGTAAAAAAAGTCCCGCGTAAATTGAGGAACGAGTATATATACATATATAATAAAATACTTCCAACAAATATAAACTTAAATACAGTTTAGCTAATAGCAAATTTTCATTTTGGTTTATTGATTCACATTTTATTTGTACGAATTTTAGCTTTGAGCTTCTACCATCTCCTTCTTAGTATTATGTTTTGCAATAATATTATTATTAATAACAACAATATTATTTGATTAGTTAATTATCCAATCTAATATTTGTCAACAATATTATAAAATTACAATATAAAGTGTAATGAAATAAAAATCACTTCATTTATTAAAAGAAAAAAATAAATACTTCTATTTTTAAATTTTTTCAAAACTCAAAATTCACAAAAAAATATAAAAAAATATCTCGAAAGGCTCTGACGATGATGGCGTCGCCATCGAAATGCATCACCCGATACAATTATAGATTATATAATTATAAATAATAAGCGAACAATAAGTGATTATTGAACAATTTATATAATTGTGGTGTTGGGGTTAAAATTCATTTGTATAAAATATCTGGAGTAATAAATTCAGATCTGATCTTTTTTTTTAAAAAAAATATATTGTAAAAATCGATTTATTTAAAACATATTGTTCTAAACAATTATTCGATTATCTATTAAAAGTATATTAATTTATCGAAAAATTATTTAAATTTTAAACAGTACTTACAATTAGTTCAAATACTATTTAATACAGAGTAAGGCTCCACGATTTAAGAGATCGGACATAATTTATGTGCAAACATTTGCGCGTATCGAATTACTAATAGGACAGGAAAATTTATTAGATTTCTGTCGATATTTCGAGGAATGAAATTCATGAAAACAAATTAACTAGAATGTATTACAGGAAAACAAATAAATTTTGTAATTGAATACGGAAATATGTATTTATTTTTAGTGGCTCTATTAGTACAGTAAATAATTTATTAACGAAAAAATATTATATATATATATATATATATATATATATATATATATATATATATATAAACAGTGGCGAATAAAACTGTATACATAATTAAAACATTTTCGTTAGTAATAAAATATTCTATTATTAAAAATCAAATTAATTATTATTATTGCATAGTCTGTTTAAATAACTAATTTATATAGGGTCATCCAAATGTGACACCTAGATTTGTATTTTATTAAAAAGCAACATGTGTATAGTTTCTTTCTAATAAAACATAAATTTCAGTAATCTTATTATAATATTTTTCCAAAAAATTAAACTTTATTCAAAGTACAGAGAAAACTGAATATTAACAACAATTTTTAATAAAATCACATTTTATATATATATATATATATATATATATATATATATATATATATATATATATATTGTTAGATTTAAAAAATAAATCGTTAATATGTTTTAATTCACCCCTTATAATATTTCTATTACATCGTGTAAGTAAAAATAACTCGACAGATTTATGTACCACGAGCGTTGACTTCGTCCTACATACAATTAATTTTGATCCTAAACTCAAGTGGCACTTTATTTACTTCAATACGTGCAAATGTCACTTTATCGAAAACAACTCTCCATTATTTGATTTGACAAGATTTCGTGGGATACTGTGTCTCAGAATATCTTCTTTATTCTTTTTTCTATGTTCAGTTTTCTAATCTGGTAAAAACACATTTTATGAAAAGAATGATGAATTTTATATTTTGTATATTACATTAGGTAAAAGTTCAAATAATATATATATATATATATATATATATATATATATATATATATATATATATATAATGTGTTATATGTATTTATATTGAAAATAGTAAGCACATTTTCAGTTTTTGTTCAATGTTCAAATATATTTAATGTGATTAATACGTTTTAAAATACTTTCCGTAATGAATAAAAGTAATTAACAAAATTGTATTTTTTGTTCCGTGCAACGAACCTTTATTTATTTCACACAATATATACCTGATCCATTTTTTATACGAAACAAATATAAATCATAGTTAAAATTGACAAGTTGTTACAATTTAAATTACAATTTATAACGTTTTAAAAGTATGTAACACGAATAAAAATCGTATTAATAAGAGAGATATATAAATCTATCAGAAGAAAAGATTAATTGACTGTCTTGGCGCTTTTATGAAATTCGTCGAGCGTTGATACGAAGTCGAATTCAGTGATCAGAATATGAAATGAGATGAACAAAATGACATTAATAAAAATTAATGACTAATAGTTGTATATTGACGTTTTTGTTGACGATGAAAATTTTTTTGATTATTTTTCTTTCTGTTTTAAACTTACCTATTTCAATATAATTATCAATATATATATATATATATATATATATATATATATATATATATATATATATATATATATACAGTGAGTATCAAAAATCATGGGACACGTGTAATTTTTTAAAAAAAAACAACAAAATAGGCTTAATTGATGAATTATATCCAAAATATTTTTAATATAAACAAACAGAAATGTTTCAAAAATCAAAGAAAAACTAATTTTTAACTTTGATTATTGTAATAAAAAATAAATAAACTTAAACAATTTAAAGTAACAAATCGATCTCACAAAAGTCATGAGACAATGTAGTACTGAAAACACAGTTACTGTCATATTTTAAAAAAAAATAATTTTAACATTTAGTGAGGTTTTTTTTCAATCCCAGGATTTCACTTAATCTTCTTGACATTGATTTTACTATGTTTATGTACACACGTGTCTCATGATTTTTGTCACTAACTGTATATTATATATATATATATATTAAAATAAATAATCAATTCCAATCTAAAAAGATCTTGTCTGTAGAATATTTCGCCATACAATAATTGAAACACGGTTCTTATATCGATTTTACGGTAACCATGACAACGAAAGAGACCATCACACGAGTGATAAAGACATAAGTCAATCATTGTACTAATATTTGCTGGTAAGATTTCATTTTATTGTTGTAGATTTTATCTTTGATCTCGCTGAAAATGAAAAATGACTTTCGCGCAAATTCACAAAACGGACCTTATTCAATTTTCTGATAGAGGAGTTATTAATAAAAACACTTCTTATAATTGGATTTTTTTTCATTTAGTTCCTGAATGAAATCCGTTTATACTATTATGAACTTATTTGGGACACTAGTTTATGTATTTCGGTATGGAGGAATTTTATCACAAATAATTGGCCGTCTTGCTTTAATAAAAACTTGAAACGTTGTTACAATATCTACTAATAAGTAACGGGATGTACTAATGATAACAAATAATACATTAATTAAAGAATTAATAATAACAATGTATATATATATATATATATATATATATATATAGATAGATAGATAGATAGATAGATAGATAGATAGATAGATAGATAGATAGATAGATATACAACAAAGCAATTATAAAGAAATAAATAAAAATAATTCTAATTATAAAATGAAAGTTGACAGTTTTATAACAATAATTATGATCATTTTATCCAGGTTTTTTTTGGTGAATATCATCTAAAACTGAACAATCCATTGACAATAATATACTTAGAATATGTTTTTTCCTAAAGTTACAATACAATTATATCCTTTAATTTTTGTATTTAATAATTAATATTTTATTTATAATATAGACAATTTTTGATAACTAAAATATTTACTATTTATTAATTTATAAATAAATATAATAATAATCATTATGAAATTTTAAATACAATATTTATAAGAATTATAATCATTTTGTAACTTTTATAGAAAAAAATTTGTCTATAGGATTTAAGGAGATATTCTAGTCTAGAATTTCGAAAAATCGATTTTTTGCATATTTTCAAAGTTTAGACCTTTAAGAATATGTCCTTAAGAGGATTTTTCGAAATTCGAATTATTTTCGGAGTTATAGCTATTTTTGTGACGCGCCAACCAATTCGGTCTGGCCGGAACGAATCAACTTTAAACGCGTTTTTCTCGAAACTACTTTTTTCGACACGGTGACGTGATATCTCAAGTTCTGATAGACTGATTTACTTGAAATTTGATACAGAGCTTCTAAATATAACAGTGATTGCCTCCGCCTAGGATTTTTTGAAAATTTTGTTTTTTACTATTTTTAAAAAATTCCGAAATTTGAAAAAAATAGAGCAAAAAAAATGATTGTTTTTTCACACTGCCACCATTTTGCGAAAAAACATTTTTTTTTAATTTTCCTAGGCGGGGATACTACTACAACCTTTTTTTCATAAATTTCAAAAAAAATTTTGTTTCAAATGACCGGAAGGGTTGAAACCACGTCAACCAGAAGATACCTTTTTTTCGAGCCCCCACTTTGCCAGCCTGTACCTTTTTCAATTTTGATTTTTTTTTTAATAATACTTTTTTATACTCTTAAAATGTCAATAAATAATTGATAAAAAATGGATAGTAAAAATATTTGTTTTTTTTATAGTGCCCGAAAAAACACCTAAAATTCGTGCGTCTAGACTAGAATACCCTCTTAATATTCTGTGAATTCATAATTATTTAGTATATTGCATATAAAGAAGTAAATTAGTTCCATTCTCATTCAACGTATAAAAAGTTTTTCATCGCAAAAAATTGAGTATAAGTGAAAAAAAAATTTGAAAAAACAGGCAACATTAAAATTTAATTGGAAAATAAATGCACCTCATATAGAAAATTTTACGCATTATATATATATATATATATATATATATATACACACACACACATACATTCCATTCCATTATCTTATATCAGCCCATTGTTAAGTAAAAACCTTATTGAACGCTACCATTGTTTCTTGGCCATATTTACCATGTTGACCAGGCGAGTTGGTACGGATATTCAGGGTTTACTCCTTAGAAAGATTGACTTTATATTAGCTAAAGAGCTCTGCCTGCCCTATTTTTCCAACCGGGGACTAAATGCACTTTTCTCGCATAACAGGCAGTAATGCTAAGTACTTGATCACCGGTCGGTTATTGTATTATGTGTGTATATATATATATATATATATATATATATATATAATTAGATGTATTTCTGCATTTTTGCATGCACTTACATATAATATTCAGCAGGAAATAATATGTAAAAAATATAGACTGTATCAAGTTTAAATTAAAATATGTATCGTCGAGAAAAAAATTAATCAAACTTACAACAAAATTTTAAATGTTCGCATAACTGCCATCGCAAATTAAAAAACTTTAACGAAAACTTTTCTGTTAGAAAATGGTATTGATGGAGTCTGCGTATGTAATGTTGCCATAGAAACGTGTAGGACGCTGTCGCTAGATGAGACGTGATACTTGACTAACATCAGTGTTATGCACTTCTTTGTATATCCAACACAGATTACATTGTATCTTGGAAAATCATGTAAGTAATCCTCACGTTTCTAATTGAAGTAAATCAATCAAATTCAAATTAATCAAGTAAATCAATCGAATTCGTAAATACATTCTGAAATTTGTGGAATCAACTTAATACCATTTCATTAACTGTAAAACGTATATAAAGTTTATAGATAATTAACTAGTCTATTAATAAATTGCTTTGTTAGTTAGTAATCTCCATTGTAATTAGTGTTTTATTTCATATTTTGTACTCGACGTTTTTGTGTATAGAAAAATATAAATTAATGTAGACATAGGTATACTATTAGAGATACATATTTATATATATATATATATATATATATATATATATATATATATATAATAAAAATAAAAATAAATACAAATTCTTTTGTAATTATTACCAAAATATTGTTTGAAATTATTAATTTACAATTGTAATCGTTATTATTCATAATAAACATTTTCAATTTTCGTTATTTTATTTAATTTTTTCATTTATATAAAAATAGTGTTATTAATTACAGGTATTTAATCTATACATACAAATAAAAATGTGTAATACAATATGGTATATAAATAAAACTTATACTATACAAAATAAAACAATACATTTTAATTAAGTGCAAAATAAAATATTTAAAAAACAGCGTTAAAATGATTTCCATAAATATCTTAAAAAATGTTATACATTTATATAAATACATAAATATACATTAATATGCACACACACATACATATAATAAAATTAACTACATATATATATATATATATATATATATATATATATATATATATATATGTAGTTAATTTTATTTAATATAACAATTAATACCAAATAAATTTAAATACTATAAAAGGTTTAAATTAGACAAATATTCTCATGTAATAGTTGATAAAAATATATGTATAAAAAACATTTTGACATTTTGTCTAATTGTTTACTTACTTTCAAACGAAATATTAAAACAATGTCCATACATAGATATTCAAATTCAAACCATTAAAATCCACAATCTTGAAAACAAAGTGCAGCTTAATGAAATATAACATTAAATAATAAAAAATATCATACTTTCATTTAGAACTTATTTCAGTAATGAAACGTAATATAAATTAAATATTGTGACAAGGTTCGGATAACAAAATAATTTATTTAAATAACAATGAAATAAAATCCGATAATATCTTGATAATAGCTTTTCAATTATTTTATATTTATAATCCAATTTGAAAAATGTGCATTTTAAAATAAAACTAGTTTTAATATATATTTATAATAAACATGTTTAAATGTTGTAATTATCAACAACGATATGTGTGTTTCATATTTAGAGAATTCAAATGAACTTATGAATCTCATTTTACATATACCTATAAAATTTTATATTATATATATATATATATATATATATATATATATATATATATATATATATATACAGTTAATTTGATTAATAGAACAAATAACACCAAAAGAGATTTAAATATTACAAAGTGTTTAAATTATAAATTAAATAAACATTATCAGTTTGTAAAAATACATGTTTAAAAAACATTTTGACATTTCTTCTGTTCACTTATTTTTCAAGCGAGAATCATAATGTCAATTTACCTCAATATATAGATATCCAAATTGAAACAATTAAAATCCACAATTCTGAAAACAAAGTGCAGTTAATGAAATATGTTATTAAATATTAAAAAATATACCTTCATTCTGAATTTATATTAGTAATGAAGACTATATAAATTAAAAATTTCAACAAGGTTCGAATAACAATTGTTTATTTAAATAACAATGAAACAAAATCCGACGATATCTTGATAATAGTTTTTCAGTTATTTTATATTTATAATATAATTTGAAAAATGTATTGTACATTTTAAATCAAAAATAATTTTAATATATACTCGTATTTATAATAAACATGTTTAAATATTGCAAGTATTGAAAGAGATATGTGTGTTTCATATTTAGAGATTTCAAATGAACTTATGAACCTTATTTTACAAATAATTATGAAATTGTGTACATATATATATATATATATATATATATATATATATATATATATATATATGTAATAATAATGTAATAACATATGTAAATACGTACATGACAAATAGGTTCACTATTGTAATATATCTTTAAAACTATCATACGGGTAGAAAATGTAGTCAATAGATAGTTTCGTATAAAATGTAATCAATGACAGCAAATTATGAATAGATGGTTAAAAGAAATAGAATAATAAAATATTATTACTTTAAAAATAGTCTTATAATAATATATCAAAATGATAAGAAAAATAAAATATCTTTTTACCTACTAATTTAATGAAAAACAAATTAATATTGTCAGTTGATATATAAAAGTATAATAGTAAGTATTTTTGACGAAATAAAAAAGAATAAGAACATAATCGTTTGATTTAGTCTGCGTATAAGAGACAATTACTAATTGAAATTAATAAAATTATCAATGCTTTGAAATTATTTATAATTCCAGTTTAATAATATTTGAATTTTATAAACAAGGTTATTTTTTTATTTCTTGAAAATATAGCCTTTTTAGAATATTAAAAAACCTGTGATTTTTAGACAAATTCAATTTATATGAAACTCAAAGGGGGTATTCACACTAGTCAACATTCATACAGTATTCACGGCCCATTACCGCTCGTCTCACACCCTCTTTCCCAAAAACTATTTTTTTTAGGTGGAGGAATTGTAGATAAGAGGGTGTGAGACGAAATGCATATCATAATTTAATATTTCGAGTTCGATTTCAATTAATTAAAATTTTGTTGTAGTTACAATAAATTTAATACTTTTTATTTAATTGTATTAAAGTTCGATTGTTAAAAAGTATCAAAAATGATCGTCGTTAAGTAATTTATTTTGTATAATTAAATAAATTCATAAAATTGTAACTGTTAAATAATTTGTTGTACTCCTGTTGCCTAAATAAACGGATTATGATCTTTTTTTTAATATAGTTTTAATATTTAAAATCGATACGATGAAATCAATTTTAGAGATATGTTAGTCTTTTCAGTCAACTACATTATTGTTATGGGGGCAAACGTCTGATTTTCAAGTTGGTTGTTTAACCTGTTGCGAAAACACACAATAAACTGTCTATAGAATACGTTTTTAGAATTATCGATTCACATTTCCGAATTACATATTTATTATTTCAATGTATTATTGTAAAAAAATGACAGATATTATTTTAACTATATACATTCTGAGAAATATGAAATATTAAAAGAACTGACAAGAATTCATGCGAACAAATTTTATCTGACTAATTTTTTTATTTAAAGTGATATTCTAGTCTAGAATTTCGAAAAAATCGATTTTTTGCATATTTTCAAAGTTTAGACCTTTAAGAATGTGTCCTTAAGAGGATTTTTCGAAATTCGAATTATTTTCGAAGTTATAGCTATTTTTGTGACGAGCCAACCAATCCGGTCTGGCCGGAATGAATCAACTTTAAACGCGTTTTTCTCGAAATTATTTTTTTCGACACGGTTGACATAATATCTCAAGTTATAATCGACTGATTTACTTGAAATTTGGTACAGAGCTTCTCAATATAACAGTTATTGCCTCCGTCTAAGATTTTTTGAAAATTTTGTTTTTTATTATTTTTAAAAAATTCCGAAAGTTGAAAAAAATAGGACAAAAAAATGACTGTTTTTCACACTACTACCATTTTGCGAAAAAAAATTTTTTTTAAATTTCCCTAGGCGGGGATACTACTACAACCTTCTTTTTCAATAATTTCAAAAAAAAATTTGTTTCAAATGACCGGAAGGGTTGGAAACACGTCAACCAGGAGAAACCTTTTTTTTCGAGCCCCCACTTTTCCAGCCTATACCTTTTTCAAATTTGAATTTGTTGTTTTTAATAATACTTTTTTATACTCTTAAAATGTCAATAAATAACTGATAAAAAATGGATAGTAAAAATACTTGTTTTTTTTATAGTGCCCGAAAAAACACCTAAAATTCGTGCGTCTAGACTAGAAACCTCCTTAAAAACGACTAAAATGGTATGATAATTTTTTTAGTGGAATAGAAATTGGATTATTAGATTTTTAATTATTTTTATGATTAAGAAATTATGACTGAATTTTTAATCAGATAACAATTCCCTACTCTGAGCAAGTTTAATGATGATTTGTGAAAGTGAATTAAGACAATAGTAAATTACATGGTTTAAAGATTGGTATTAAAATACTGGTATAAAATAATCTACTAAATTACTATGAGATAATCTTTTTATAAAAACATCAATATATATATATATATATATATATATATATATATATATATATATATATATATATGCGGTTTTTATAGCGTCTGACGACACTTTCCGCTTATTCGGGGTTTTACTCCCGAATCGACAGCTATTTTTTTACAAGATGAGGTTGTTAGCCTTCATGCTCAACCCTCGAAAACATGAGGGACTCTCCGACTGGGACTCAAACGCAATCTCCTGCATAAAAATATCAATTACTTACAAAAACAAAACTATATAAAATACATCTATTGTTTCTGTTTACAGTTATGAACATTCATTTATTTAAGTATTCTTATTATCAGTTACTGAGTTAGTTGATGTACTATTGTCAGTCATCTGGTAAAGACACATGCTAAGGCTATCAACAGACAAAACATAACACGAATTTCATAAATCAACAAATATACAATTTCGTTTAAAACTTTATTAATATTATTATTATGTGATACGTGATTTAAAAATGTAAATCAGCCAGTTATTTATTTACAGATCGTCGACATTTTTTAAAAAAATGTACAAAAAATCTAGTGGTCAGTTTATACAAAAATCCATGAATAAACAAGAAAAACAACAGAACATTAGTAAATTGAATCAGTTTTATGGTAAAGGCAATGAATTCAAAGAAAAGGTCGAGAAGTTGTTCGGATTTAGTTTTAAAGATGTCTCGTCATTTGAAAAATTCGTATATTTTATGTACAAACCGACAGATCCTTCAAGTTTGGGTGTATCGAGATTGTTGTTTGGTAGGTGAATATATATTATTTTTAATCTATTGTTTAAACAAGGAGGCTTCGCCCTCTATCAGCTCCGCTAGTAGATTTCTAAATTTGCTTTTATTTAACAATGTAAATAAGTTATGAAAAATAAAATATTTAGTAAGCTATGTTGATGCTTCTGTGTAGACTTTGTTTATTATTGTTATTATTATTATAATATATTGCTATATTGCTATTATATATATATATATATATATATATATATATATATATATATATATATATATATATATAATAGCAATATAACTGAAATTTATTTTATCCGAATTTTATTTAGAAAAAAAACTGAATTTCATAAAAATCAATAAAAAATCATAAAATAAAATTTCATAAAAAATAAACATTTTCGAAAATCGATTTTTTCATTAAAAATCAAAGTTTGGTCATAAAACATTACGAATCAATAATTAAAATCTCATTTTTGAACGTAGGACGAATTTTATTTAGAAAAAACCTTGAATTATGTTCATTCCGTGCCATTTATGTCTCAATCCAATGAAAATTCATAATTTTCATTTTAAAACACTAATATAGAATCAAGATTCTATTATTATTCACTAAAAATAATTTATATGGTCTATTTGATTAATTTTTAATCAAAATTTGATGATGTAATGTACATAAATATTTTTTTTTTCAATTTTTTGAATTTCGAAAAAGAAGGAAAATTATTAAAAATCGAATTTTAGCTACAGAAATCGTATTTCTTAGTAATGAATATAATTTTTGCTGTAAGACGATTATTTTTGACTTACTTAATTGATTTTTAATGAAAAAGAACAACTTGTAGTGATTTTTAAAATTTTCAATTTCTGACCCCAAAAAAAACACGACCTACAGTATGGAAAATTTTATGAAAAATCAACATTTCCGAAAATCGATTTTTTCCATTTAAAATCAAAGCTCGGCTATAAAATATGCCGAATCAATGATTAAAATCTCATTTTTGAACGTAAGTCGATTTTAATTTAGAAAAATCCTTAAATTATGCTCATTCCTTGCCATTTATGTCTCAATCCAATGAAAGTTAATAATTTTCATTTTAGAACACTAATATAGAATCAAGTTTCTATTAATGTTCACTAAAAATACTTCCTAGGGTCCATACAACTAATTTTTAATCAAAATTTGATGATGTAATCTAGATAAATATTTTTTTCGATTTTTTGAATTTCAATAAAAAAAACTAAAATTATCAAAAATCAATTTTCGGTTACAAATATCGTATTTCTAAATAATGAATGTTATTTTTGTTAGAAAACGATTATTTTTCACTTACTTAATCGATTTTTAATAAAAGGAAATAACTTATATTGATTTTTAAAATTTTCAATTTTTTCCTCAAAAAAAACACGACCTATAGTATGGAAAATTTTACGAAAAATCAACATTTTCGAAAATCAAATTTTTTCATTTAAAATTAAAGCTCTGTCATAAAATATGACGAATCAATAATTAAATTCACATTTTTAAACTTAAAACTAAATGTCATAAAAATTCAACATTTTCGAAAATCGATTTTTTCATTTAAAACCAAAACTTGACCATAAAATATGACGAATCAATGATTAAAATCTAATTTTTGTACTTGGACGAATTTTATTTAAAAAAATCTCTGAATTATGCTCATTCCATGTCATTTATGTATCAATCGAATAAAAATTAATAATTTTAATTAGGATTATCATAATGAATACTTTTTTCTAGTTATAATTTGATACAAAAACTGCTTCTTTCCATACTGTGTAAATAGTGAAACACATTTTGGATAGCTAAAACGGACAGTTTATGTGGAACCCTTTTGCTTTTCTTCTGACCTTTTCTATGCCCTTTAAACGGTCATGGATAGTTGTTTGACCAACGTCCAATTATTCAGAAGATTTTTAAGAGTTCGGGTTGAATTTTCGTTTAACAAAACCTTATTATCTTCCACGTCGAAATCGTTCAAACCAATATTCACACATTTTGATCGATACAACCGAATAACGGTAAGTTTCTGTGAGATTCCGGTAAGATTCTGTAGCTGTCTTCTTTTGATTTAACAAAAAAAGCAATGCGTGCCAAAAATGATGCTTGGACACTCATTGATGGTTTTCTATGACAAACAATATTTTGACATTTGTGATGTGGTCGCTGTTAAACACTTTTTGGAAATGATCCAGCTGTCAACTCATCAACTTTCACCAATAAATTTGATGCGATCCGTAACTACAGCCATCTGTTGGTCAATCTTTCAAAATTAACCAAAACATCTAATAGTGTGCTTAGATATACCGACACCAGTTGTTTTGACTAGCTGAGAATTTATGTAAACTTTTGACAATAACTAACACATATTTTTCAAGTTTCTCAATACATTTCCGAATCTTTTTACTCTTATAGAAATATATTTACGAAAATGTACTCTTAAAAAAAATCTATTTGCAAAAAAATTCGTCAATAAAATTTCTAATATTATATATTACTATTGGGTTGTATGCAATTAAACGTGAAATGTATTGTTTTTCTTTTCTTAGGAAAAAATATGTACGATTTATTTTTGAAGAATCCTATGTTTATTAAGAATTGACTCTAAATCAAACAATATATATATATATATATATATATATATATATATATATATATATATATATATATATATATATTCAAATACCTTTCTAAAAACCAGTAATTTTGATTGCTTTGTTAGAAATAGATACATCTTAATCGTTGAAAGTCCTAATGTTAATATAAATATTTTTCCAACGATATAGAAAATTCAATTTAAAATATAATATAATCAATATCACATTATTAACTGTTATATTCATTCACAGGTTTACTTATGATGTTAGATATACCTGAGGAAAGGGCTGGTGCTGAGATCGATCTAAGATGGGGAGAACCAAGGAACTGTCATTTCCCACTTATATCATTTATACAGCCCATGTCTTTGCCATACATGGGATTAGTTTATGGAATTATGTGGATAGGTATATATGTGTATACACTTTTTGTCATATTCTTAATATATTTTAATAAGTAATTTTATACATATATATTGTTTTATAAAAATATTCCATAAAATCATATATAAAATTAAAGTATTGAATTTAAAGAATTTGACACATTGTATTTTTATTAAAAATCGTTACATAGATTTTTTAAAAAATATATACAATAAAATCTGTTTGCTTTAAAACGGTCCAACTTATATTACTTATTAAATTATCACCGTTTCAAAGCAAACAGATTTTATTGTATATATTTTTAAAAAATCTATGTAACGATTTTTAATAAAAATACAATGTGTTAAATTCTTTAAATTCAATGCATTAATTTTGTATTTAATTTTATGGAATATTTTTGTAAAACAATATATATGTATAAAATTACTTATTAAAATATACTTATAAATTCATTTTAACACAAATGAATTATCACCCCAACACCACAATATATTATAAAACATTCAATAATTATTTATTATTCTCTTTGTTGCTTATAAGCCTATTGTTGTTATAAATAATAAATGATTATTGAACACATTATAACATATTGTGGCGTTGGGGGTGATAATTCATTTGTGTTAAACTATAATAAAAAACTATTTAAGATAAAATTAATTAGAAAAAACCTATCACTATTTCTTTTTAAAAAATAAAATATCTTGTAAACGTTTATATAGGTGGACTAAATGAGACTGAAAAGTTTAGTCATACATTTAATTGTTTATTATCATTTACTGTATTTTATAATCCTTTAGTTTTATTTGAGTCACCATATTTAATATGATGATTCAAATAAGACTACCACTATATATAAAATTTTTCATTCATTGTGATTTTAAATGTATATGTATTTTTATTAGGCATTTTAAATAAACTTTATAACAATAACAGTATGTATTTTTATAGGTGCTTTAGGAATTATGCTTGGATACAAATTCCGTTTAAGTACAATTCTATTTGCTGTGCCATATTGGTATTTATTTTTATTAGACAAATCGTTTTGGAACAATCATAGTTATTTATTTGGACTATGTGCTATATTATTCATAGGAACAAGTGCAAATCACTATATGTAGGTAACTATTTTATCAATACACACACACAAATATATATATATATATATATAACAAAATTTACATTTTCCTTTAAAAAAAGTATAAATGATGTTAATATTTTTTTCAATTAATATTACTAATAAATGTGAAATAAAAATAAAAAAGTATATATAAAATATGCACATTAATTTTGTTTTTGAAAATATGTCATATAAAATATTTGGAAAAGTATTAAAAAATACTTTTATTGTTTATAATTCTCTAGATTTTTATAAATTACATTTTTGTAATCAAATTTATGATTCAGTTAAAATGAACTGAAAAATTTATTCAAATTTAATTATTATTTTTTTTTATAAGTTTAATTACATTATAGAATTGAAGTAAAATGATATTTTTTGTAGGTCTTTAGACGGATTATTCGATAAATCTAAACGAGATACTCACGTTCCCTATTGGAATTATTTTATATTAAAATTTCAATTCTTCATTTTATATTTTTTCGCTGGAATAAAGAAATCTAGTATAGAATGGCTAGAAGGATATGCAATGACAAATTTATCCAAACATTGGGTATTTGATCCTTTTAAGTAAGTATTGAAGATAAGCTAGTGAGAACAGATATAGGTATTTGTTTAATTTGAACACAAAGAATAAATAAAATAGAAACAGTTCAAAAACTGACACAAAAATAGATGTTTCTATTAAAAATATATCTGTTTCTTTTCTTAGCCTTTTGTTAGTATTAGATCATTGCTGTTGTATTTCTCAGAAATCATTTTTGATATAAAATGTCTCAATTCATGAATGAGTATTGAGTTTTTAAAAGTTCTTTGGGAATTTATAAACAGTTATTAAATACCTACATTTATTTATTATTAAAGTGTAAAATTGAGAATCATTTATCATTTTTATTTTGTATTATATTTATTTTCTATCTTTTATTTCATTATTAAAAAATAAAAATTTAAATGTTTTTTTTTTATATTAGATTTTTCATATTATTTATGAGTAAATTAATATGATCCAATTTTTTACACTGAAAAGAAACGATCAATAAAAAATGTATATATATATATATATATATATATATATATATATATATATATATATATATATATATATAAAAGTTATGCACAATATCATTTAATTTTGCTAAATTCAAAAAATTGTTCTTAAATAGCAAAGAATCAAATAAAAATGATTCTTTTCAAAAACTTAAAACAATAGTTGGTTACATAAATTACAATTTTAATCAAATTTACATGCTAACAAAATGTAGCAACTGATGAATTTCTAATAAAGTATCCTATAAACAATTAAATAAATCGAAATTAATTTAGGTATCAAATTTAAAATCCATACAGGACAATATTCAACAAAGGAATCTCATACTACAGTTTTCGAAAATGTCATAATGGATTTATGTATGTGAATAATAAGGTTTGGACATACTTATTTTTTAGACAATTTGTACTCATTGCCAAAATTATACCATTGTTATAAGCAGTTAATGAGAGAT
The DNA here is from genome assembly GCA_029203775.1 of Neoneuromus ignobilis. Taxonomy (NCBI): domain Eukaryota; kingdom Metazoa; phylum Arthropoda; class Insecta; order Megaloptera; family Corydalidae; genus Neoneuromus; species Neoneuromus ignobilis. The sequence goes on along the minus strand of CP092087.1, from coordinate 4,102,982 downwards.
CCTCTGAGAATGTAAAATATGCCCAGTTGTTCTACTATTTCTAATTTCTCAGAACAGGAAATTAATGAAATGTTTCTTGGAAGTAATGGTCAGACTGGTTCAAATCAATTACCAGTAAAATTGGTTATTACAAGGTTTAATATAAGAGTTTTAATATTGTACCATAAAGTTATTATTGAATTCTTATTTAAAAAAAGGTAAAATTGATCAAACACTTACTTTATTCATCTGATTTAGGTACATGTATCTTCTAACTACCCAACGAACTAGAAAATAACCTGCGTGGACGTCAAATTTTTACCGCACTATAGATGATTATGTTTTGGCATTTTCTGCCAATCTTCTAACAAATATTTCCGTAATACTTTTATTCATAAAAATTAAAATTAAACAAACACATTATTGTTATATGCTACTATTTTCAACGCGCACAAAGGAAACTTTTTTAATATCTAAACCGTTTATTACATATTACAATTTTTAGTTTAATTCACACTGACTGATCTACTAGTTAATTTTTGAATATTAGTAGTTGCCATCTATCGTTGAATGATAAAATACTTACAATATATAACTTGGTTACACATTTTAATAATTTTAGAAAAGTCTTTTTACCAATTTTTCTTTTTTCTTTTTTGTATTAACAGATATAAAATATATATAAACGTTTGTTTCAGAATATTCTTAACCGTTGAACAAATTGACTTTTTAATTGTTCACTGGTTTGCTTTTATATTTGATTTAACTGTCGGATTTTGGATGATAATTGAATGGACACGACCATATGCAATGCTTTTTTGTGCATCATTTCATTTCATGAATTCTCGTTTATTTAGTATTGGTTTGTACTAATAATATTATGAATCTATACATACATATATATTTAAATAATAATCATTATTTGTATTATTATAGGAATGTTCCCTTATGTGTGTTTGGCAACAATGCCATTATTTTGTAATAAAGATTGGCCAAGAAAAATAAATTTTCATAATATTTGGGGAAAAACATGCGATAAAACGTCACCTGCGCCAAGTAAATCTTGTATATATAGTAAAACTTTTAAAGAGAAAAATAAGTTAGACTTTAATGTTTCAACAACAATTCAATGGAAACATAAGTTTGTTGCATGTCTTCTTCTTACACATTGTGGATTGCAAACATTTCTTCCATATTCGCATTTTATAACGAAGGTAGTTTCGATTATTTTCTTTTTATAAATTACTGTTTAAAAAAAATTACAGCATAATATGGTTTATAATAAATTGAAAATTGATTAATCATTGTAGAATATACAACAAATTTGTTCAGGAAGAGTTATTTATTTATATTTGGGCTTTGTAAAATGGCTTGAAAATATATTAAGAAATTAATAGAATAAAATTTAAAAAAATAATTCAAAAATTATGATATTTTTTCTTTTGAATTGTAGATAAAAAAATGATTTAGATAATCTATAATTCCAAGGAAAAAAAATATAGTGATTTTTCAATTATTTATCATATAATATGCATATGTATATATAGAGTTAATTTTACCTATTATTCTTTGAAACAAATATTTGTATTAATTCAATTTGTTTTTCATAGGGTTATAATAATTGGACAAATGGTTTATATGGTTATTCTTGGGATATGATGGTGCATGCTTGGGACACTGTTTTAGTAGTTATTAAAGTTGTTGATAACAATACTGGTCAAGAACACTTTTTGGATCCCAATGCATGGGTATGTAAATTAACTAATTCATTTATTGTTTTTGATCAGTTTCATATTTTGAATTCATACTGTTTAATTTTAAAATAATGTTTGTAACTTATTAGCTATTTAATAAATAGGCACAGCAAATAACAAATACAGCATATGTTTAAATTTCATTTCAGGTATTAAATGATCGATGGACTAAACATGGAGACATGATGTATCAATATGCCCATTGTTTGAAACATAATTTAATTGAAGAATATCATAATAATAAAAATTTAGATCCAAACAGTGACGAATTATTTAATAAGATCAAAATTGATCAGTATATAACATCTAGAAATATTTCTATATATATAGATGTGTGGTGTTCAATGAATGGCCGATTTCAGCAACGAATGTTTAACCCCAACTATGATTTACTGAAAGTCAACTGGAGTCCTTTTAAACCTGTCGAATGGTTAATGCCTTTGTTAACAGAATTTAGTGGTTGGCGAAATAAACTTACTGAAATTCAACGTGAAGTTTATTCTTGGTCAAATTATTCAGATGTGATATTTGTTGCAGATTTTCCAGGTACTAATTTATTCATTAACAAATGTTGAAAATTAATTCATAAATTTATTTTTATATTACATCAAATATAGGTGGTTCAAATGAGACTGAAAGGTTTAGATGAACATTTTTTTGCTTATCATCATATACTATTCTTGTTTCATTTGCATTACCTATATATTTTGTAACTTTTAGTTTATACATTTCAAATTTCATTAAAAATAAAATTGAGAGTATTAGGTTTTGTAATTACTTCAGATTAATTTTTTGTGTTTTAATTTTCTTTATTAATTTATATATAAATGTATTGTTATTTTGTGAGAAAATAACGAAAATTATTTTTAATATTTTTGGCATTTTATAATAAAAGTAACAATAAAAAACATCCATCATTTTTAATAAAAGATTCATTTTTCGGCACTTTAAGATTTTATAAAAATACTCAATAATTTATTGTTCACTTTTTCAGTGCCTTTGCTATTATTTTCAGAAAGCACAATATTATAAAATGTTTTATATTACATTCTAAAATTTGACAGGTTTGTCAAAATATGTTTCAATAAAAAATTTGAGATTATTGATTAATTTCATAAAATCTTATGGTATTATGAGACAATTCATTCAGTTAAAAGATGAATTGGCTACAAGAAAATATAAAAAAAATGTACCACATAGAATTCTAGTAATTTTAAGTTTTTTATAAAAAATATATATAGAAAAGAAAAAAAATATAGGTAATTTAATTTTATATAAGACATGAAAATATATCTGATACTAAATCACTAATTGAAAAATACACATTTTTCTTACTATATGTAGGTGGCTCAAACAAGACTGAAAGATGTAATCTTCAGTCCCAGTTTACATCCTTTGTTCTCATTTAGGGTACCCATAAAAAAGAAAACTATAAATGACTTCCTTAATAATATCTGACCATTTCAGGTCTTTATTTAGAAAATTACATAACAACGGAGTTAACAAATGTTACTTTAACTGTATTAGAAGGGGAAATTTATTTTGAAGTTGAAAACAAACATAAATTACAAAGTACTGGGGTCAAATTATCAAAATCGATGTCTTTACCAATAAGAACTGGAATTTTTCATAGAATACAAACAATTTCAACTACTCCTGCAAGTTACATGTACACTTATATCAATCAAACGAAACTGTATAATGAAATGAATACTGACTCAAATGAAATTCATATCGATGTTCCATCTTGTACTATAAAATCTCCATTTCCATTAATTGAAGAAATTGATGTCCGGTTGGAAAATATGTTTCAAATGTTCAAAATAATTGGTAACTCTATTTTAAACATATTGTATGGTATACCTATGCTGCGAAGATTGAAAGTTTATTAAATAAAGTAAAAAATACTAATAAATGTTATTTTATTTCTCTTAATTAGTTACACATAGACTGTAATTAAACAAAAAAGGATCTAGTTTCTATTATATAATTATAATTATATATATATATATATATATATATATATATATATATATATATATATATATATATATATATATAAAACACAAGTAAATATATATGACATATTTAGGAATAATAAGTGATAAAACTAAAATATTAACCTTTTTAAGGCACAATTATTTATGAAATGAAAAAAAATACGATTTTTTTTAATAATCTTAAAACTAACTATGACAGATTGTTTGTGGCTACCCATTCTTAAATATAAGATATTACATATTCTATATAAAGGAAAAAACTTATAAAATAATGAAATCAATTAAAAAAAATGTATACTTTTATACATATGTTGAGAATATATGCATGCTCACATCCAGACATAAATTTGTTCGTAGTTCATATTATCCATCTTGATTCGTTCTCTAATATATGTTAATCAGTCGTTATTAATACAACTGTTATCTGACATTTATTATTTAATCCATCTATTATTCTTTATTATCACATAAATTCCCACATCTGAAGATAAATAGTACATACATGTATGCATATATGTCATGCATGCACTTTATAATATATAAAAAGAGATTAAATGCATATTAAGAATTAAAATAGTATTTATGATATTTTTTAGTAATAATTTTTTTTCTCTGGTATTAAATGTGCCAAATTATCTGAATAGCAAATCCATAATTCTATTTTCTTGAAAATATCATTAAACAATGTAACAAACTTCTCCATAGTGACATCATCATTTTCCCATACAAATGCTTGTATTCCAAAATATTCACACTTATGTTTATTATTCATACTCCTTAAATTTTTTAGACATGTTGAAAGTGCTTTGTAATCACATTTTTCAGTTTTTGATTTTGCAACTACAAGACCATACAAGTATTCCTTTTGTCGTTCAAAATGAAGGACTTGACCAACTTTTTTCTGTGCCCTTTTCAATTCAGCAATGAAATTATATTTTTTGTTTAATGCTGTGATTTCATCAGTAATGTCATCATTTTCAAAACATATAAAAAGGAGACCAGTTTGAGATTCTATATTTTCAAGCATCATTTGCTTATAAACAACCTTAACTGATTTAAATGGCTGATATGAACTATTTTCATTTGAACCTTGGGCCTAAAAAATATTGTAAAGAAAACAAAACAATGTATTAATAACAAATATGCTATTACATATTTAAAAATTCATACACTTTTATATGTAATATTAAATTCCAAAAATAAAATGAAAAACTAGCTGCAGTAATGTTTATGTATACATATATAATTAATGTGAATATATATATAATTATAAATATATACACATATAAAATGTATAATAAATTTCTAAACAACCTTATTGTACATAACTGCCAGTTTTCACACATTTCAAATTTATTTTACTGCAATTGAAAAAATGAATTAATTACAAAGCCATATATATATATATATATATATATATATATATATATATATATATATATATATATATATATATATATATATATATATATATATATATATACATATATATATATAAGGCCCGTCCCCATTCCTAAATTGCACTTTTTTCATGGCAGACTATTGAATGATATTTATTAACTTCAAGGAAAAGGATAATCGAAATTTTCAGAGAAATGTGTTAGAAATACAATGATAGTAGGTGTTTATATTTGAAAATGGTCTCTCAGTAATATGTAGTTAAACGCTAAAATCAAGTAACGCCGAACAGGTCAAAATATTACATAAGGGCTGAGGTGGTTAGACAAATTTAAAGAATGTGTTGTTTCACATATTTAAAAATTAAAGGTAACTGATTGTTTTTCTTGGAATCGGCTGCTCCTAAAGCTCGGCTGTCCGTGTGCATTGCACATATAGAAAGGGCGGGCCTGTATGTATGTGTATATGTATATTTTATATATGTATATATATATATATATATATATATATATATATATATATATATATATATATATAAAATCATTTTAATATAATGATTTGTCAATATTTAATAAATTTTGCAGTTAATCAAAAATTACTAATTAATAAAGATATTTATCTAAAGTCAAGTATATATAAATTTTATAATAAAATATATAACCAAATGCCAATATTCAATACAATTTTTATGAACAACTGAATTCAGATAGGTCAACATTACCTACCATAAATTTTTTATTTCAAATCATAAAAAGTTAAGTAAATAATTGCTTTTACATGAATTTAAACTTATAAATTACTGAAACATTGTATAAAAATATTTTTTTTAATTCATTTTAACTTAATTCAAGGTATTTCTAAAGTTTTTTATTATTATTAATTTATTTTAAAAATATAAAAATTGATATCAAAATGTAACCTTATAAACTCTAATTATTTGATCAATGTTCAAACATATTTTTATTTTAAATCTATTTTAAAATGTTATAACAGCCCTAAAATAATACTGTTTTATCTATTACTAATATTTATTGTTTTTTTTTTCTATTACTATCCTCAACACTGTTACTATTAGATCTGACAAAAGATTTTTTATCTGTTTTATGTGATTTATTTTTCTCTTTTTCCTGTTTTTTCTTTAATTTGAATTGCTCAATGATATTTGGAGTTTGTTCCTGATTTTTGTTTTTCACTTTATTTGCAATATTTTCAAGTGAATGTTTCCCATAATTCTGCAATTATTAAAAATAGCTTTTGAAATTATCTCAGTGTAATTAATTTATATTTAAAAGGCACTGTTTTTATTTTAATTATTTTAAAAGTATATATACTTAAAAAAATATTCTACAAATGAATTACACTAATCTATACAGAGTAATTTTAATAAATTATGGAACTCTTTAATGTAATAACTATTTAACTACCTGATATTTCTTTTTATTTCATTTCAGAATAATAGTTATTATTTAGGATGAAAACAAGTATGATATTATCGGTATCAAAATTTAATTTAAAAAAAAAAAACTAAAATTTTTAAGCAGAATTAAATCTTAATGTTAAAATAAATCCATACAACTAACTAATATGTTAAGCTATAAATGTTTTGATTCCATTGTTTATAATTGTATTATTCCAAAATTTAAGACCTTCCCAAAAATTTGTTAAAATAAAACATATAATACACAATATAAAATTTCTAATACATTATTTAATTCTACAATATTATGTCACATACGATCAAATATATTGAATAGTGAAGTTTGGTATTTTATGATTATAACAGTCTTTAAAAATACATTCTATATATCAATAGTATTGTAGTAATAAAGCTTAACAATCAATAATCAATTAATAAAATTATTACGACCTTATTAAAAATATTAATAATTGAAACTAAATAATACCCTTAATTAAGATTAATCTTTTTTTTATATTAAGACTGGATATTTTATCCTAAGGTTACGAAAATATGACAAAAGCTGTCAAATCCAAATGTGAGTATATATGTGTGTACTCGTATGTACGAGGGTCGTTTGAAAAGTATGGTAAAAAGTAAGAAAAATTTAATTAAATTAATTAAACAATAAATAAATTTACCATACTCATCAAATGACCCTCGTATATATGTGTGTGTGTGTGTGTATATATATATACATATATATATATATTATATATATACATATATATATATACATATATATATATATTATATATATACATATATATACATACATAAACACACACGCAACACTTAAAAGTACAGTATTAATGAATGCAATGAACATAATAACAAAAATTGAAACAATATTAAACTTAATTAATTTTAAACTGTTATAATCATCATTCTTATTTGTTATATTTGTCTACAATTATGAAATTATGAATTTAAATGTAAATACATCTCTCAGAAGCATTGTATGTTTATTTTATATATATATATTAAATATGAATATTAACATATTTAACAGTAGATATACTAAGAATTGATATAAACCTATCTCTATCAACCGGTTATTTTAACTGGTTGGTATTTGGCAGGAAAAAAATTGTAATTTTTTAATCAATTAGTCCAATCAGTAATAAAAAGAGCTTATAATAATAAGAAATTATATTTGTCACTTAAATATCGATATTAAATGATATGATAAATGGTACTAATAATAGCCCCCTTTCTTTATTTTTCATTTTCCTTAGCGTAATTTTAAAACTGGTTATTTTAACCGGTTGGTATATCCAGTGTTAATAAAACATGTTTTAATAATTTTTAAATACATATTATATTAATATGTATAATATATATATATATATATATATATATATATATATATATATATATATATATATATATATGCATATATTATACATATATGCATATATAATATGTATAATATATTATTAATAGTAGTTTTTATTGATTTGCTCAAATAATAATAATATTTATATATCACATTTACATATAAGCTAGTAATTTCATTCAACAGGATAAAAAGAAATACATTAAATTTAGAATCAAGGAATAAATCAATACAATAAAATCTTACCTAACAAAGTATTTTTAGTATATAAATATGATTTTTTTAATAGCTTAATCTTTTTTTTTTATAAGTAAAATGGTATACTCGATTATCTTTATATTTTCTTTTTCTATAATTCTGTAAACAGGCAAGAGTGAATAGTATTCATTAATCATTTTATATAAAGGGCAACATAAAAATGTTTTTTGTTTAATTATTTCAAATAATAAATATGATGAAAGATGAATAAAAATTACTTATTAAGATTTCAATTATACTAGTTGTGCTATATATACCTGACATAAAATGAATAAAGAATGACATAATAAACTATACTTGGCATTTAAATTTTTAATGGCAGAAAAATGAACTTCTTTTCATTTTATAAAAATTCGAAAATAAATCTAATTATACTAAGTTTAAAACAGAACAATAAAAACAAGTTCATCTATATAAAATATTACTTTTATAATTTTTCCATTTTAATTTAGTATAAATTTAAGAGTTACTTTTGTGCTATTACACTATTTAGTATAATTAATATAATTTTGTTATATATAAAACAATTGCAGATATATTGTGTGCGTGTGCACGCACGTGTATAGTTTTGGCAAAAAAATCAAATACTGAACTTTCATGAAATTTACTTGAAAAATAATAATTTAAATATTCATGTAATACTGAAATTGGTTCATAAAACAAATTTGCATGTGTGAAAGCGATTGTATTAATATATATATATACTTTAAAACACAATTGATATAATCAAAATAAGTGTTTTTTTCAAATTTAATGTTATTGAAATAGAATAATGAACTTACTTGTTGGAAATTATACACTACAATGTCTACAGTTGTGTCACTAAAAATCGCATTTATCATTTCTTTTACTTCTTTCCATTCCAATCTATCCAAACCGCAACCAATTCTCGGCATAGCTAATTTTTGAACTTGATGTTTTACACAATGTTCTTTGAGCTTTAGTAATGATTTTTCTAAAGTTTCCATTGTAGGTTTACCAGTACTTTTGGGTTTCGTGACAAGATAATAAATAAAACGTCCTGGATTTTTCTCATCTTCTAAAAATGCTAGTCCACCACATTTGGCTTTTTGACTCAGAAGATCATCGACAGACTTAAATTCTTGCCTAAAATAACATAAGTCATTGATTTTTTAAAAATCAAAAACATATCCTTTTTTATGTTTAGCTTTAATTATATGAAAAAGAATAAGATATTGTGAATTGAATTTCGAGTGTTTAAAAATTCCATCATTTCATTTAAAAGTATATCTAGCATTTAGGCATCGAGTTAAAATACTGATTATAATTTTGACATAATTTAATATAAACCGTTATGCAGTAACATGAAACATTAATTTTTCAGTAAAATATTTTTTTAAAAAAATATGCAAACTTTTTCATTACAAAAATATTTATAAACACTTTCTGACAGGATGAATAATAAAATATTAACATTACTTTTAAATATTATATAATGTGTAAATTTTAGTTAATCAATTAGTAAATTCAAAACGCTGCATTCAATAACAAAAATTATTTAAAGTAATTGTGTATTTACTTGAATCCCACAGCAATTCCAGCTCCCATTCTCATATCTTCAGCAACACAATGAGCTAATGAATACTCTTTAGGTGCTTGGAAAAGATCTCCTTCAGTTTCTGTTAATGTTTTTATTTTTTTTTTCTGAGATTGTTTTTCATCCATTTTATCTATTGTAATATAAATTAAAAGTAAAAAAAAAATCAACAATAAAGCATTAGAAATGGAAATAACCAAGATTTAAAATAATAATTACAACTAAGATAACAAACTATTTATAAATTGAGCTGTCGATAGATTTATATGTGTATAAACATGTGTGCTTTAACATGGTAATATACACTAAAAAAAATTCTCAATGCTCACATTATTCAAAAGATGGCAATTAAAATATAATTTCTAAATAACTAAACAAGTTACTTGTAAAAAAGTTTTTTACAAGTGCTTGTAAGCAATTGTACATAAACTAAAATAATAATATATCTATGATAATTTGTGTGTAAATAAACGTTTTATTCAATTACACATTTATATGGTTTGTTTTGAATTTCGTTTATAATAAAAATATAAGCAAACACTATTATATCACAAATATATGATTTAATAATGTAATTTTTTTTATATGTAAATAATTTTATATACATATAAAATATCCATTATTTAGTGATATAAATTTCTAGACAACAATCATTTTTCAGTGGGCAGTCAGTTAAATGTATTTTACTTTTTAGTACAGTTAGTAAATAAATTTTATAAAAAAAAATTGTCAATTAAAACAATCAAATCTGATCATGCTAAAATGTTCTGCTGTAAAAAATTGATAAATATATGTATATATGATATTAAATGAAAACATACAAAACTTATAGTTTAAGATGAAAAATGGTTATATTGTAAAAGCTTAACAATTATTTTTAAAAAATATTGCCAATCCTTACATTTTCTTTGCTTTAGCTGATCATCATACTTTTTGGGGAAAAATTCATCATTTTTTTTATTATCAGAAAAGAAACTTTGATCGGAAGTCTCTTCCTTTTCATGTTTATCTGAACGTGAAGCAGATTCATTATTTTCATGTTTTCTTTTACTAGCAGAAGTGTGTTTCTCGCTATTTTTTTTAGACTGATCAGTCTGTGGCATTTTACTTAATAATGTATCGGGTTTCTTTTGAAAATTGTCTCCTTGTGAAGAATTATTGGAGCCTATAAACAAAATTTAAATTATAACTATTAATGTTTGTTTTTAAATTACGATAATGAAATATTGTATATGAATATATTTAATTTCAATACATTTACGTAAATATTTTCTATTAGACAATTGTAACAGAAGTATAATTAAATAAGTAATTGTTGACATAAAAACTGACAGACACTAAAAACGATTTTAAACACAAATTCTTTAAGATTTTTTTAAACAAAAGAAATAAATATCGAAATTAAACATTACTTACCTAATTTTACTATTTGTACAAATATTAATTTTTAAAACGGTAGCAGCTTTTTAAAAACAATTTATTTTTAATGAAAGATTTGGTAGATTTAATTACAATAATGAGTTACAATTGAATAATATTACTTACCAGAATGAAATTTTTGTAAATGTTAGAATTTATACCGAATTACTCCATAGTTATAACTATAGAAAGAGTTCTGAGATATTTAAATATATAAATCATATTGTACGTACATAACAAGGAGTATAACAGGTTTTTCTAGTATGTCTCAATTATTTCAAGGGATTGATTTATTACTTTTTAATAAATTTATATATATATATATTTGAAATAAAATAATTTTAATGTAAACAACAAAATATTATATTCTTAATAAATTTAGGAATTGTATAAAACTGATTTTGAATAATATATTTCAAATTGTTTCAGTAAACTGACCTATTGTTTTTTAAAATAAATATTAACAGGAATGAAAAATAAATTATTTTTTAGTACTATAAAATGCTGTAATGTTGAAATACATTCATATCAAACTAAATTGCCAATAATGCTATAATAAATTATGAATGATGTTGGTCATTTTAAAAAATAAAGGAATTAGGAATATAAAATTAATCTTATACCATTTAAATTTATATCTAAGAGTTAGGACTTAACTTGTAATGTTTTACAACTGTAGATGAGCAAATATATGTATTTTACATAATTTTGAAATTTTAGGCAACAAAATTGCATTTGAATCATTTTAACTGAATAATAAAATTCAAAATTCACATTAAAAATTGTGCAAGAATGTCTTAAAACAAATAAGATACTACTTTTATAATAGCTTAACCAGAGCCCAAAACTGAAACTCTCACTGTATACTCATAATTACTTCAAATATATGTGATTCAGGATGATGTTACAATTTTTTTTATGAGAAAATATTTATTGTAGAAAGTGAAATCCTTTTGTATTCTATTTCAGCATTAATAAAATCTATGTTTAGATGTTTTAAAAAATGAAATAAAAAAAAATTAAGTACCAAAACGTTACTTGTGCTGGATTTTGGATTTCCTATTTATATTTTTAATTTCAGAGAATTATTTTAAATTAACAAAATCAAACAGCTCATAGTATTAATCACAATGTATTGAAATTAATAAGCAATATGCCAAATACATTTTATTAATAAAACATTTCAAATTTTTTGTGAACACACAAACACAAACAAAATTAAAGTAAACATACTTTACACATTCTATTATGTGTGTGTATACATATATATATAAACATATACATACATACATGCACACACACATGTATACACTGGGAGAAAGCTAGAATTGGAAAGTTTTGGGAGTTTTCATTTAGAAGTGGATAGAGGTTGCTGCTACCATGTATATATGTATGATATGTGTATTATGTGTGTATATGCATATATATATATATATATATATATATATATACACACACACACACACACAAAATATACCATTCATCCATATTTATACATTCAAATATGTATTAGCACACACATACACATGTACAACTTTGTAAGTTGTTATGTTATTTTAATATTACAAATAAAAATACCACTGCACATATAAAGAACCATGTTTATTATAATGTTACTGACATGTCATGTATATAAACAATCAAATATTAAATTTCATGAAATATAATGAAAACTTCTTTCAATTGAATAATTGTCTGTAGTAGTTTTTACCTTGTTTAATCTGTTTATCTTCCATGGTATTAGAATTATTTTCTTTTGGTTGTTTCTTAGTGTTTTTTATATTAAGGCTGGATTCTACACCCTTGGAAGATTGAGTTGCTGAAGCCTTCATAGAATTAGTGGATGCTGATTGGGATTTTTCTTTATTATTTTCAGGTTTATTACCCTTTTTGGATTTCAACTTATCCTGATCACCTAAATATCAATTACACACAATTTACTTACATATTTGAAAAAAATACTTTTATTATATACCTGCTAATACATTTTTTTCAGTATTATTTACTTTTAACTTCTTAACATTTGAGCACTGCTGCGGATTTTTATTTTTTACTTCATTTCCATTATTCGAATTGCATGAATCAGCATTAGGACAGTTTTCTTTCTTCTTGTGATTTTTTCCACCCCTTCTTGTTTTACTCTTACGTTCTAGCTGATCAGGTAAGTTTGCATTGTTGCAACCACTACTCTTACTACTAACGTTTTTTTCGGGCTGATTTTGATTTTTATTGCGCTTCTTTCCCGCATTAGCACTGTCGCCTTTGCTATCGACACGCTTGGTATTATCTCGCGGCTTAGAATTCGATTTAGACGAATCGGCAGCACCGTCGATTTCATCTTTATTTTTGTTGCGTTTTTTTCCGCCTCTTCGGGTCTTTCTTTTTGACTCGGACTCTACGTTAGATTTTTTTTCTTCGGAATTAGCAACTTTATTATTCTTTTTACTACATTTTAATGGAAGATTTGGATCGCATACATCAGTTTTAGATGAATCTTCACTTTTTTTTCCTCTTCCACCTCTTCTTCTTTTCTTTGTAGCTTCATTAGCCGCTTTATCAGAATGATCATTTAACTGAACATTATTCGGTTTCACATTCTGATTGGGTTTTGCAGGCTTTACGTTTTTATTAGCTTTCTCAGATTTCAAATTTTGATTCATTTTTTCAGATTTCAAATTCTGATTAGCTTTATCAGATTTCAAATTCTGATTACCTTTTTCAGACTTAACATTCTGATTAGCTTTTTCAGACTTCAAGTTCTGATTACCTTTATCAGATTTTAAATTTTGATTAGACTTTTCAGATTTCAAATTCTGGGTGGACTTGTCGATTTTCGAACTTTGATTCACCTTTTCAGATTTCAAATTTGGAGCAGATTTTTCAGATTTCACATTTGGAGCCGATTTTTCAGATTTCACATTCGGAGCTGATTTTTCGGATTTCAAATTTTGATTCGGTTTTTCAGATTTCAAATTTTGTTTGGGCTTTTCGGTTTTTAAATTTTGCTTAGATTTTTCGGTTTTTACACCCTTATCCAGCTTTTTTTCCGTATTTTGCATATTGGACTTTTTTATGGAATTTTCCATTTTCAACCCTAAATCAACAAAAAAAGAAGCTAACAAAATTACATATATCATATTTAATTTACTATTCTACACAATATTACAATTATTGATAAATTGGTAACTATATTTTATACTTAATGATTTTACTTGGATAAATAATAATGTTCTTCATTAAAATAAACTTCAAAGTTATACGTGTACATAACTTTCTGTATTTTTTGTTACATATTTATCACTATTATTCACAATAATTATAGTTAATACACTATCGTTAAAAAAATAATATAAAAATTGCAACTCGGTATAACTAGTTTGAAGATTTAAGCACTTTTAATAATTTAATGTCACTGCTTTCAAAACAGGATTTCTCCACATCTTATTTCAACCCCTGATCAATTATCATTTAGCAATATACGTTCAGAAATTTGTTAAAAATCATTTTCTCCAAATATTATAAAGCAGTGACCTTAAAAGTATTAATTAAAAGTAATAAAAATGAGTGCACAAAAATGAATGGAAACAATTATTTATGTTTAATTATAATAAATATATCTGAATACAAATATATATATATATATATACACACAAGAAATATTTTGCAAAGTAAATATACAATTTGTCTTTATGCAAAACATACTTTTTAGTTTATATGAAATATGTTCTTAATACAAAACATTTATACCATATGAATAGTTCATACAATCTGTAAAATTAATATATTTCTGTGAAAATATTTTACATGTCATATCGCATTAAATATCAAAAGCATGGCAGTTAGTTACAATAAAAAAAACATATATTTCTAAAGGAATAACAAATGTTAATATTTTTTTTATTGGGAGGGAAATGAAAAATATTTTCATTACAATAAAATATTAAAAATTATCATTAAAAAGGATTTTATATAAAAAAAAATAGTCATTCTTCATATAATGTCAATGATAGAAAGGAAAACCGCAGTCAAATCAAGTGGCCAAAATATGAAATGAGAAATATTTATAAAATTTTGAGTTATGACTTTCATTTCAAGTTAAATTTAATACAACAAAAACTAAAATAACATAAAAAAATGAAAAGAACAAAATTGTGATAGAATTAAATAATTGTAATTAATGAAGAAAAATAAATATTATAAATTTTTTATTTAAAAAAAAAATACAATGGGCAAATTAACATTATTTTGTTCAAAATAAAATGACCCTTTGTAATTATATATACATATATATATACATATATATATACATATATATATACATATATATATACATATATATATATATATATATATATATGTATATATATATATACGTATATATACATATATATATATATATATATATATATATATATATATATATATATATATATATATATATATATATATATATATATATATATATATATATATATATATATATATATATATATATATATATATATATATATATATATATATATATATATATATATATATATATATATATATATATATATATATATATATATATATATATATATATATGCATATATATATATATATATATATACATATATATATATATATATATATATATACATATATATATATATATATATACATACATATATATATACATACATATACATATATGTACAAACACTCGTATATACATACGTATGGTATACGTATACATATGCATATATACGTATACATATGCATATGTGTGTGTATATGTGTGCGTGGATATAAAAAATTAAAAATTTCGAAATTAATTATTAATTAATATTCTATGACAAAAATTGTCTCAAAAAACATATATTATTAGATACTTTCAATTAAACCATTGTAGCTCCCAGCATGTACAAAACAAAATTTATTACAAAGCACATGCACATGTTACACATATTTTGAATGAATTTCTAGAAAAATGTACGTACATAACCTAAATATAAATGCAATTATTACTTTGTAACACATCCTAAAACTAAGTTCAAAATATTTTCTTTGATTATTATCCCCAAAAGAATATAATTATGAAAATATTACAAAAGATGCTCAAATATAGGTGTACATTTGTATGTAAATACTTTTATGTATAATCATGTGCAAAAGAAAAAATATATACATAGTTAAGTGTATGTATATATATAATGTTATTTATAAATAGAATAAATTGATACTCACAATATTTTTCACAAAATGTTCTTCAAACTTGGAACCTAAAATACTTTCCACGTACGCGATGAGTAGCCGCACTCCGTGGTCGCACTTTTTGGAATAAAAGAGTGATTCTAAAACTTAGGATCATGTAGTACACATTTCATCAATAAATGTGTATGAATATTTTTTAAAAATATTAGAATATTCAAAAAAGTGGAGTTTATTTCAGTTAATTATTTTCATTTCATAATTCTTTAATAGTTTTATGTGGAATTAAAAGTATGAATAGTACCTTATAAATAATAGAAATGAAAAATGAATTTTGCCACGTGTTCAATATTTGTAATAAATACTAATATCGAAAATATTTCTTTTAACCAAATAATTGAATAAATTGTATTGATTTCTTAAAAAAAATAATAAAATAAATCTTTTAATATGATTGAAAGGAAGTATAGAATAGTTAAAAACAAGAAACAGATTGCATGTTATTTTTTTATATTCTTGCCTCGTTATAATTTTCTATTATTTTTTTGCATATTAATGTATTTGAATTTATTTTTAATATTAATAAATACATAACATCATTTAAAGTTTAAATATTTATATTACTTTAATCAATAACATATATATATATATATATATATATATATATAAATATATATATATATATATATATATATTCATCAAATTATTTACCTTTAAATACTCATATGTTTACTTTAATGAATTTTAGGACAATACATTGTAGATAGACAGTATTAAATTAAAATATTAAATAACAATGCATTTATTTATTTATTGTAAAATTTATGAAAAACTTTTTATTGGGAACTTTTGTATACAATATAATAATTAATTACAAGTATATATTTTTATCTAAACAGATTTAAGAGAAGTAAGTTAAAATATGTTTAAATAATAATTATTTTATAGTTGAATATTAAATTTTTGGAAATTTTATATACACAGAAACTTTATACATTATGCTCGTTTAACGTGTAGTGTACTTAGTAAAACATTTTTAAAATGGCTGTTTTTAGAAAGATTGAAGGACAAATGTAATCGCTATGTCTGGTTCCTAAAAATGATGCAATTTAGATTGCTCGTTAAGGGGATTCCATTCATCTTATTATTTCCTATGTTATATTTTATTTTAAGGGCGTTGTAAATTTTTGTTGAATAATGACATACGTAAATGATTTTTATCGCTGAATGTAATATAATTATATGGGATATTTATAAATTTCATTAATAATATTGAAATTTTATTTTTTAATAATATTTTTCAAATGGAATACTGGTTCCCCAGTTTTTATCGCCCATTTATTGTTGGCGAATTTAACAAAGTTTTAGGAAAATTTCATTATTGATGTTGGTATTTATATATATATATATATATATATATATATATATATATATATATATATATATATATATATAAATGAATGAATATTTTTATACATATATTGAAATATTAAAAAATTAAGAAGTGATGCTGTATGATTTGTATTATAAAAAAAATATTAGACGCTTAATCAGTTAAACGCCATAATTCTTTTTCTTCTATAATGACCACGTGGGATTATTAATGTACAGTCAGGTCATAGACATTCCTCCAAATAAAATCCCAATATATATATATGTATATGCATCATATCATTATCGGTTTATATCAACTCACTGTCTAATAAAAGATTCATTGATTGTTAATATTTATCGATATTTGGTTATACCATACCAATGATGCGGGTCAACATGATTTTTTTTGTTCAGGGTTTACGCCCTTAAGCAGTTTGTCTTTATATACATATGTCATATATATGTATACATATATATATATATATATATATATATATATATATATATATATATATATATATATATATATATATATATATATATATATATATATATAAATAATGTGTGTGTGAAAATGATCACTAAAGAAGGGAAAATATAGTCGAATAAAAGATTTTGCTTTTATTAGAATATTATGAAAACTAGAACTAGTAGGTTGTTTTAATTGAAAGGGCTTTTATCCATCAGTAGATTCATAGATATTTAAAATAACATACATATGTTTATTTTTACACATTTACATACATATATATACTGAGTATAAAATGAATACCTTAATTTTATAATAATATCATTTACTTATTAATATCAACTGATTATATTTAAATAAAAATAATAAAACAAATAATATATATAAACGTTTATTGATAAAATTATAAAAAATAAATGATACAATTTTTAGTGTTGCAAGTATAACTTATTTCATTTATGAATATTAGTTGTTCCCAATCATTATGATGCTTTTTCTTTTAATTCAGTTGTTCCAAGTTTAATAGGAGCAATCATTTCAAAAACGAGTTTCTCATGTTGTATGTTATTAGAATTTAAACTTAATCTAACAGTGACAGGATCAAATGATTTTAAAATAATATTTCCACATTTTTGTGTATTGTTATGTTCATTATATACAAACTTTGGCATATTTTTAGTATTATTATCAGAAAGTGTTTCAAGATAAATTGTTCCTTCAAGTCCATATTTGGGTATTAAAATCTGTAATGCATTTTTCTTTACATATAGAATGTATCCTTCTTCATCCATAATTTTTCCACGAAAGAAAAACTAGAAAATAAATAAGTATTAATATATAATTTAGTATACATTTATGAAAAATAAAATATCTTACGTGTGTATTCAATGCAACAGATGCTCGCCCTGCATATTGTGCCATTCTGGTACGGTAATTTAAATTGTTACATAAAGCTTGAGTTTTCAGTTTATTCAATAATTCAGGATATGTCACATCTGCTTTAATACATACAGCTAAGAGTCTATGTACAATTATATCAGCATAACGTCTAATTGGTGATGTAAAATGTGTATATATTGGAACTGCTAAGCCATAATGAAAGTAATCATCAAATTGTATAGTACCACTTGAAAAATACACTGCTTGCATCATACATCTAGTTGCAAGTATGCGAAGCATTGTGTTAAAGTATGGATTGTCAGATTTTGCAGCATTATCAAGTGATGTCGCTAACTGTTTCCCACTTGAAGTTACAATTTCAAAACCCTAAAAATAACAAAATATATATATATATATATATATATATATATATATATATATATATATAAATTTTATTGTTATAGAAGTAAAATAATAAAATACAACTATTAAAAAATTAGAAGCATAAAAATAAGATTTTTTTTTAATTAATAAATTAATTATTTAATATTTTGCATATTGCTGATTATGTGCATTAATAGTTCAATTAATCATTTATTATTTTTTATAAAATTAGTATTTCATAGGCTGTATATTTTCATTTTCAATATAAGTTAAGCAATTTATTAACTAAGTAGTTTAAATAATTTTCATACTTGATTTAAGCCTGCTTTTACAAGAGGTTCAAAATTGGCTAATGGAGGTTGTGGATGTCTTCGTAACATAGCGCATTCTGGAAATTCAGAATAAATTTTTTCTGCAACAGATATATTTGCTAATAACATAAATTCTTCAACCATCGAATTAGTTTCACAAATCTTTTTTACTTGAACTTCAACCGGGTCATGGGTTTCACTATCTACATGAAAACGAACTTCCGGAGAAGATAACACAAGTGCTCTAAAAGAATAGCAATTATAAAAAATTAAGTAAATAGTTGTATTAATAAACATCATAGAATAAAACAAATATGAGACATTAATATTAAATATATATATATATATATATATATATATATATATATATATATATATATATATATATATATATATATATATGAGTAAACTTTAAATAAAAATTTCTCACCAATCTGCTTAGCCATATTGGTGAATATAATCAAACATTAGTGAATTGTAACATTCAATGAGGATTTTGTCTAGCGGAGGACTGATATCAATTTTTCTGTGTGTGTGTGTGTGGTGTGTATGTATGTATTTATGTGTGTGGTGTGTATGTATGTGTGTGTGTGTGTGTGTATATATATATATATATATATATATATATATATATATATATATATATATATATATATATATATACCACTAAAGCATATAAAAACCAAAAAATTGGAAAAATAGTTATAAATTTTGATTAGCATAAAAAAATTATTTATTGAAAATTATATTTTTTTTATATTCATTGAATTATTGTAACAATAAAAATATATTACCCATTTTCAAGCCGCTGTTTCTTTAAAATTTTTGCAAGATTGTTTAAATCTCTTAATGATACTGCCAATGCATCATTTTGAGATTTGTCATCAATTTGCAATTGTGCTTCTTCATATGTAAATGATCTTTTTGATTTAATAATACTTTTATGGAATTTTGTACTTATAATTTTAGCATTTTTATTTAATTCCCATACACAAGAAAAAGCAAATCTCTCTTCATCTTCACGAAGTGAACATAAATTTGAACTGAGAAGTTCTGGTACCATATCAATTCTTTTATCAACAAGATACACAGTTGTACCTCTAGAAGCAGCTTCATCATCAAGTGCTGTCTTTGGTCTAATGAAATGTGAAACATCAGCAATATGAACGCCTACTTCATAATTACCATTCTTTAAGCATAAACAATGAAGAGCATCATCAATATCTGTACATCCTGGAGGATCAACTGAACAAATATTTAAATGTCGTAAATCCACTCGTTTTGCTCTGTCCTATAAAATGTTAGAATAATATAAAAAAAATTTGAGTTTGTTCATTTTACTACTGTTATTTATATGAATACACATATGCATGGGTATATATATATATATATATATATATATATATATATATATATATATATATATATATATAATACCCATATTGTATATTAAAATTAACTTTATATTAAATATTACAAAATATAGATGTTATTGGAAAATATGAATACTTAGAAAGGTAATTATCATTTTTAAAAAAATACTTTGTCTGAAATAATCCATGGAAGTTTGGGAAGAAAACTTAGAACTTGTTTTGAAAATTTACTATGAGGTACATCATGTTCTAACAATAAAACTTCATTTTCAGTTTCTTTATCACCAATTGCACCTAATGCTCTTACAAAGTGACCCTGCAAAAATACTATATTAATGTATGATTTCATTATTTTAATTATGGCAAAAATATTTTTATTTTTTTTTTTAAATGATTATAGTATTGCGTTCAAAATTAAATTATACAATCAATAAATACATAAAATAAAAATATATACAGAAATGAATATTGTTGTTTATATATAGCAATAAAACTTTATATTTACAAGTTTTTATTATACTTTATGATAATGGAGTCATTATGAATAAACAAAGAATATTTATGCATATGTTTCTTAACTTACTAAAGGATACCTAGAATTTCTAGGCCACGAATCAATCGCAACGACAATTTTTTGACGAGATAAAAGCCCAGATTGTCTTGTTTCAATTCTCACTTTAGGTATTTTTCTCTCCGCAGGTACAAATAAATGTCGATTTCCACCAACTAATTTACTGATTTCTAATATTCCACAATATTGCCTCCATTTTCTTTTCACTATACCCACTATTGTACCGGTTGGAACTTTATCAGATTTTTGAATTTTTCGTCGTTTTGTTTCAATTTCTTCACATTCATGCTCTATAACATCTTCTTCTAAATCTTCATCTTCATCTTCTTGAAGTACAACATCACTTGGAATAGACCATTCTTCTTCTGGTAAAATTTTAATTGCTACAGTGTCACCATCTATAGCTCTATTCAAACCAAGTCTTCCTTGTACAAGAATCTAATGATAATAAAATGTTAAATATTATTTATAATCAAAATCATTTCAAGTGTATGTATTAATGAAAGTTATATAATAACTACGTCTATAAACATATTATATTCATGATTATTTAACAATATTTCTTACTGGTTTAACAAATCCATCAACATTAACAGATCCTTCTAAACAATTATGATGTGAAATATAAAATTGACCTTGATGTAAAATTCCAGATTTGATTTGAGAATGAATTTGTACTGGGGTTAAATGAGCAGGATAAAGAATTTTACCTTCCCCTTCAATATTAAAACTTCTTCTACTTAATTTATCTTGTAGATTTTCTCTATTTTTCAATGAAAGTACATAATCTACCACTATAAAGAAATAAAACAATGGTAAATTATAAATGGCAAAATTTAATAATTTAAATAAAGAAATATATTTGTTTTAATTCAATTAGAAAAGAAATATTATTAAGTTAAATTTTATTAAGTTACAATTAACATTTATATATTAAACACTTTTTTTAAAAAAATATTTAATACATTGTAGCTAAAATAATAGAAAAAAATTTATGAAATAAGAATTTGAAGTTAAAATATACCTGATGATACAAGAATATTTTCATCCTTTGCTTTTTCTCTATTATTACAATCATCACTAAGTAAAACAGCTCTAATTTTTTTAATATGTTGATCATACCAAAGAGTTGCTAATCTAATCAATCTGTCATTATAATCATTTGGGGATTCTTTGGGATTACGTGGTTTGTAAGTATCTCTACAATAAATACATTTATTTGCTTATTGAATATAAATACGTGTAACTTCTGTGTATGTGTATACTTACATATGATTTTCATTTTCAAAAATATAAAAATTACGGTTTTTATTATCAATGATATCTTTAAGACGCTTATAAGTAGGTGTACTTCGATGTTTTATTTCATTAATGACAGTATGTAATATAATAACATTGCAAAAAGCATCTTCTTCAAGAAGATCAATCTTTAATTAAACATTATACATTTTAAGATAAAGAATATTATACTTAGGCTTTCTATTGAAATATCACTAACCTGGTCTAATACAACATTGGTGTCTAATACAAGAAAATGTGGTAAATTAAAAAGTGAACTATTACTATTTGGATTATTTGAAAGACAAGTAACATCTGCTGATATTATTTGTTTACAAACTTTGCAACAATTACAACCACACCAAAGATCATCTCTTAAATAGTGTTCATGAACAACCTGAGTAAAAAGTGAAATTATTAAAATAATTAATAAAATATATGAATAAGAAACATTTCAAGTATGATTCAAATATTTATTTTTTACAGAACGATACATTAAAAGAAAATGAAAATAAATGTATGATATTGTATAATTATCAAATAAAAAATATACATCTAAATATGCAGCAAAAAATGTTAAAATTATGTAAATTATATTAAAAAGAAACATACTCAAATCAATAAATTAATTATTTAATTAAAGACGTATTATAAAAAAAATAGTGATATACACCTTAAGAATATAACCCCTCCTGTTCTTTCTTAAAAAATCTCTGGTTGTCAACATTTTTTAAATTAATTATGAGATTTTAAACTTAGTATCATTACTAATAAAATTATAGGTTAAAATCTTAAAATAACCTAAAACTGCAGTTACAAAATTCTTATGTTTCCTTCTTGTATGAATCTATCATTAAACAGGACAACAACATTTAAGAAATGAATTTATTAATTTATGCAAGTTTTCTTTCTCTCTTTATATATATATATATATATATATATATATATATATATATATATATATATATATATATTAAAAAATGTATATACATTATATATAATACAGTGTATATACATTTTTTTGGGACACATATCTGGGTTATCCAAATGTGATGCCTAGATTTGTGTTTTATTAACCAGTTGCGTTGGAATGACGTGCTATGTACGTCAACTGTTATCTGTACCAAATGCCGATATGACGTGCATAGCACGTCGTAGGACTTTTGCTAAGTTAAAATAACATTGGAGTTCAGTTAGCAAGTGTCACACTTCTGTTTTGAAAGCATATAAGTGCGTTTTTGTAGAACTTCATTAATTTTACATATTTTCATTGAATAATAATCAAGTAACTATAAAACACAATAAATACAAACAATTTAATCCGTCAAAACGGGCACGTTTGTGTAAAATATTATAAGATGTGTGAGTCGAAATCTGGTTATTGCTAAGATCTTGCAATGGTATCTTAGCTGTAAAATGGAAGGTCAAAAAAGATATATTTTTGCTTTCTTCATTCCAACATTCCAAAGAACTGATTGCAACAAAAAAGAAAAATGTAGAAATTATACCGACCAAAATGGAAACATTACAAAACCTAATATAGTTTTAGATTATAATGATGGTATGGGTGGTGTAGACCTGCAAGATAGCTACTTATCATTTTTTTCCTTTAATGAGAAAATTTGCAAAAAGTTACAGAAAAATATTCTTTTATTTAATGGATATGGCATCTTTTTAATACCATTTAATATTCCATTTGGTAAATTAGAAACGTACCAAAACCCAAGAAATACTCCTTTTCAAAAATTATCAATTTTATTAATAAATTTGTTAATTAATTGAGAAAAATTTTCAAATTTTCAAAAATTTTCAAAATTTTTAAAAAATTTCAAAATTTTCGAAATTTTTCAAAATATTCAAAATTTTTTAAAAATTTCAAAATTTTCAAAATTTTTCAAAAATTTCAAAATTTTCAAAATTTTCAAAATTTTTCAAAAATTTCAAAATTTTCGAAATTTTTCAAAATTTTCAAAATTTTTCAAAATTTTCAAAAATTTCAAAATTTTCAAAATTTTTCAAAATTTTCAAAATTTTTCAAAAATTTCAAAATTTTCAAAATTTTTCAAAATTTTCAAAATTTTTCAAAATTTTCAAAATTTTTCAAAAATTTAAAAAATTTTCAAAATTTCCAAAATTTTTCAAAAATTTCAAAATTTTTCAAAAATTTCAAGTTTCAAAATTTTTCAATATTTCAAAATTTTTCAAAATTTTCAAAATTTTTCAAAATTTTCAAAATTTTTAAAAATTTTCAAAATTTTTCAAAAATTTCAAAAATTTTCAAAATTTTTCAAAATTTCAAAATTTTTCAAAAATTTCAAAATTTTTCAAAAACTTCAAAATTTTCAAAATTTCAAGTTTTAAATTTGATTTTTTCAAAAACCACTCATATTTTTCAACACTAAATTTACGACTGTAGATTATATACTTATTTTTATTAAAATGAGTCAGTTTAACTCATACATCAAAATTGAAGTTTTTTGAAGAAAACAATTTAAATTTAATTTAAATGATTCATTTATTATGCTGCATCTCCACCTTCTTTCAATGTTTATCATAAAGTCCCATCAGCAGCTCTTTCGGTTCTATTTTCTTCATTATCAGATGTATTAGCAGTGTCTAATTCACTTTCAATTTCAGAATCAAATGGAATACGGGCTCTTTTTCTGTTAAGAGCTATATAACGAAGATTTTTATCCTCACTGCTCGAAAATTCAATTTTATTTGCTTCTTTTTCTATTTCATCCTCATTTTCACATAGGTTAGTGTTAGCTGCACCAGCAATCCTATAAAACCCCAATAGCAACCTACGTAATTAGAGATGAAATAAATATTTATTGAAATACCAACAATATTACTCCAACAATATCAAAATAATCAAACTCCAACAATATTATTTTACTGAAAATGTACTGTTCACACGCGGTGTACAAATCGAAATAATAATTTTGCATGCAGCTAACTAAATAAATTGACAAGATTGAACACGAGAGGTTACGCATCAGTTTTTTTAGGATTGTTATACGAAATTTCTTTATGCAAAACATAAATTTCATGTGTAACTATAAAATCATTTATTGAGTCAATTTGACTCATAACCGTAAAAATAGGTATACCACATTCGAAAATACGAAATTAAGGGATGGGCGGAGGGAATGAATTATTATTTGTATAATTGTCATTATGCAATTAAAAACCAACATATGTTTTTAAAAAATAATATTTAAGTTTTCTATATATATAGCAATAAAATCTTAAATGACTCAAATTGACTCGCTCCGTCAATCTAATGTTAAATAGTATTATTAAGTTAACCAAGTTCAAGGAATGAAATATAGCACAGTATGTCAAGTATATCATAGAATTTGTTAATTAATTTAGGAATTTTACTATAATGTTAATGTGTCCGTGTGTCTAAAACTTTATAAAAAAATGATTTCAAATACCAACTCGCTGCGAATTGCTTTGGACGGGTTTGCCACGCGCGCATGTTAATTAATTGCCAGCGTAAGTGGTTAAAAAGAAACTGTACATATGTTTCCCTATACACATGTTTCTTTTTAGTAAAACAAATCTAGGCATCATATTTGGATGAATATATATATATGAATATATAAATAGATTGAGAGTCTCTCTCTCTCTCTCTCTCTCTGTGTGTGTGTGTGAGAGAGAGAAAGAGAGTAAAAAAATAATAAATAAACACATTAGGAATTTAATTTTGTATTAAAAAATAAATATTTAATTTTGAAATGGTTTTAACATATTTTGTATATATGTTATAATTTATAAAAAAATACAGATATTTTATAAAAAGACAATATATCAAAATTCGTTAATCATTCATATTTCTATAATTAAAAATAGTTTGAAAATTAAATTTAAAAATAAAGAAATATCGGAATAACTTACTTAAAATTTAATATTTAATTGTTAAGTAAGAAAACAATAATTTACAGAAATTTAGTTTTGTAATATAACTAATATTTAGTTTGAAAAATCGTTTGTTGCGTTTTTTTTCACTGTGTGCATTTTGCAGTGTTGATATTAAAGATGTCCTTTTTGTTATATTTTCTTCATTTCATATATGATCAATTGGCCTTAAATCTGGAAACTCTGGCAGAGAGTTAATTTTTTAATATTTAATATTTTTTTAAAATTGTTAATCCATCGTTGTTTAGACGAAAATGAGAATACGTACGGATGCTGATATATAGTATAAAAATGTATTATATAGTTTACAGTAGAAATGCAATGTTAAGGGGGTATTCTAGTCTAGAACTTCGAAAAAATCGATTTTTTGCATATTTTCAAAGTTTAGACCTTTAAGAATATGTCCTTAAGAGGATTTTTCGAAATTCAATTATTTTCGGAGTTATAGCTATTTTTGTGACGCACCAACCAATTCGGTCTGTTCGGAACGAATCAACTTTAAACGCGTTTTTCTTGAAACTACTTTTTTCGACATGGTTGACATGATATCTCAAGTTCTAATGGACCGATTTACTTGAAATTTAGTAGAGAGCTTCTCAATATAACAGTGATTGCGTCTACTTAGGATTTTTCCAAAATTTTGTTTTTTACTATTTTTAAAAAATTCCGAAAGTTGAAAAAAATGGGGCAAAAAATGACTGTTTTTTCACACTGCCGCCATTTTTCGAAAATTTTTTTTTTAAATTTCCCTAGGCAGGGATACTACTGCAGCATTCTTTTTCAATAATTTAAACAAAAATTGTTTCAGATGACCGGAAGAATTGGAACCACGTCAACCAGGAAACACTTTTTTTTTCGAGCCCCCACTTTGCCAGCCTGTACCTTTTTCAATTTTGAATTTTTTGTTTTTAATAATACTTTTTTATACTTTTAAAATGTCAATAAATAACTGATAAAAATGGATAGTAAAAATATTTGTTGGTTTTTTTTATAGCACTCAAAAAAACAACTAAAATTCGTGCGTCTAGACTAGAATATCCCCTTAAAGAAAATTTTCGAATTTCATCTGCTAAGATCGCCGTGGATATCAGAATATAAATGTGAGTGACACCACAATCAGACGAATGTTGCGAAAAAATGACTTTCATGGAAGAATTGTACACAACAAACCTCTTATCAACAAGCAGAATAGGAAAAGAAGATTCGAATTTGCAAGGGAGTAAGTAAATAAGCTCCTTCGGAGTTTCGAAATGACATAATTTTCATTGACAAATCAAAGTTTAATATTTTCGCATCTAATGAAAAACTTGTAGTATGAAGAAAGTTAAATAAGAAAATAAATGTTAAAAACACAATCAACAGTGAAATGTGGCTGAGGATCACTAATGGTATTGGATTGTATATCATGTAGGCAATTTTGTGTTTATCAGCAGAATAATAAATAAGTGGCCATATTTAAATATACTAAAGGATAATTTAAAACAAAGCTGGGTGTCCACAAAACTTTGAAACTATATACTGACAATGATTCAAAGAATTCCTCACACTTTGCACGATTATGGACATTATATCATTACTCAAAAGTTATATAAACCTCTGTTCTGTCTCCAGATATTTATTGAAATGAATTAGATAAAAAATACAAACATATTCATTATCAAACAAAAATAATTTAAAAAAGGTGTTGTAAGAAGAGTGGAAAAATATAATGAGAGATTATTGGAAAAAATTAGTCGGTTCCATGCCTAGACGACTATAATGTATAGAAAACAACAAGAGGTTTCCAACTAAATACTAAAAATATTGTTTTAAATAATTTTTGAGTATATTTTAACCATATACTTTGGCTGTGACGTTCTGACTGATGGATTTTATACAAAAACAATGATTTTATTATTAAAAAGAAACTATACACATACTTATTTTTAATAAATCACAAATCTAAGTGTAACATTTGGATGTCGCTATATAATAATATATAAAATAATTTGTGTTATTAAAGGTATATGTAATAATAAAAAGTTTCTTAAAAAACTAGCTGTACAATTTTTAGTGATATTCATTGTCAATATTATATAATAATTTTATAATAATATTATAAGAAAATTGTTATTTGTGTCGAAATCAGAAACGAATTAAGTAGTGGATAGTGGCAAAATTTGAAAATTATTGTATCCAAAAAAAGTTAGAGAATAAAAATCAAATTTGAGGATTAAAATTTAATCGCAAAAAAATCAATCGCTTACTTGATTTCCATTTTTAAAAACGATAGGGATTTTTTGACACATCATATTTGATATTTGTTGGATTGATAATGTAAATATTTTTATAGAAGGACTTTTATAAATAATTTAAACGATGGTGGGAGTTATTGAACAAAATAAAATCTATTTATATAAGTAAACAATGATATTTACAATAATATTTTTCTGATAAAGTTTCATCAAAAAATAATTTCTAAATAAACTAACGTACGTATATCTACATTCATATTTCTTTTTGTGTATGAATGTTGTGCGTAAATCCATATATATATATATATATGTATATATATATATGTATAATTTTTTATTAATTTGAAAGAGATTGCCGTGTTTTGGCGAGGCATGCGCTGCTAGTGGCGTGAATCTAGACCTCACGGCACCAGCAGAAGCAACAGTTGCAAACGTCAAACTGTTTAGTACGTTTACATTTTATCGCCATTATTATGTATTTTGATTAATTTTGAGGGGTTTTGTTTGATTGAAAGATGCATATATTTTTAAAAAAGTACATTTTATTTCAATCAAAATAATTTTAATTACTTGTTACAACTTTTTGTCATCTTTCTGGCAACAGATGAATTCCACGGTAGAAAAACGACATATTTTTTTGAAGTAATCTATTCATCGACTCATTTTTTGATTTCATCAAAGTTTTACTAGTGCATACCTTAAAACTTATACTGTATCGACTGGAAGAAGTGGTAATCAAAAGGTTCAATGTCTGGAGAATTGGAGGGGTGTGGTGAGATTCCACATTTCAATTTCAATAACTTTTTTTTTACAGTCCTTGCGACATATGGTCTATTATTGTCGTGTCAAAAATAACTTTTTGGCTATTGATCGCTAGTTGTGGTTGTTTTTAATGCCATTTTTCATTCAGTTTCTATAATTGCTGTTGATAACGATCAGCTGAGACAGTTTCATTTGATTTCAGTAATTCGTAATAAACAACATCTCCAGAATCCCACTAAACACAAAGTATACATATTTTTTCATGAATATTGCATTTAGACGTTGATGTTGATGATTTTCCAGGATTAACCCACGTTTTTGTCTTTCAGGAATAGCATAATGAATCCATTTTTCATCGCTAGTCACAATTTGATATAAAAACTGTTTCTTTCTATACCGTATAAGCAGCGAAATGCAAATGTTGTAGCGATTTTGGATAACCAACGCAGACAGTTCATGTGGAATACATTTGCCATTTTTTTTGATCTTTTGTACGCCTTTTTAACAGTTGTGGAGTATTGTTTGACCAATGTCCAAGTTATTTGAGAGTTCAAGTTGAATTTTCGTTTAATAAAGCCTCCAATTCAGTATCCTAAAACTTTTTTGGTTATCCTAGGAGTTTTTTCTTTTTATCAAAACTTTTGAATCGTCTAAACCAATATTCGCACATTTTGATCGATACAAATGATTCAACGTAAGTTTCTGCAATATTGCGGTAAGATTCTACAGTCGTCTTCTTTTGATCAAATACAAAAATATTAAGTGCCAAAAATAATGCTAATAATAATGCTATTTATAATGCCAAAAATAATGTTATTTCGTACGCTCCATGGCTTTCTATGAAAAACAATCAATATTTTGACAATTCTGACGTGATTGTTGTTAAACACTTCTTAGAAATTATCCAACTGTTACACTTATCAATTTTCATCGAAACAAATTGATGTGATTCGAAGCTAAAGCCATTGGTTGATCAATCCATTATTTCGTATGGAAGTATCAGAAATTTGGCCATTAAATCCGAAAATTAGACAAAAACTTTTGATTACTCAACGAAGTATAGAAAGGATAATCAAGTCAAGGATAGTGAAGAAAGAGATTTTATCAAATGTAGAGCAGTGAAATTGTAAATTATTGTGTGTGTGTCTGTGGAAGGGGGGGGGGTGAAGGTTGAATAAGATTAGTCGTAACAGGAAGCAATGAAATTTTTTTGGAAAACCATTTAAGAAGATCTATTGACATTAGTTGAAGCTTGTGACCAGCTATGGATTGATATAGACTTTTGCAATCATTATGATAATGATATATATATATATATATATATATATATATATATATATAATTTTTTATCTAGAATATCATATTTCACAGATAATGCATTATTAATGTCTATAGCTGCAATAATCTTAAATTGTTTTTAATAGATAAAATTGACTGAAAAAGATAATACTGCGATGAAAGAAGTAAATTATTTAAAATGTATTCTCTCTCTTTCTCTTTCTCCCTCTATCTATCTATCTATTTATCTCTCTCTCTTTCTTTATATATATATATATATATTTATATAGATAAACTTTTATCAAATAATTATTTTTTAATAGACTAGTATCAAATATTATAAAATATTTTAAAGTGAAAGTAAATTTCCAGCGGATATTACTTGATCTTGTCTATAGCTGGTGGGACGTTTTTTGTTTGTGATAAATTTCTCAGTTTTCATACTTTTATTCTATTTTGATTCTTATTATATACAAACGTATATACCTATATAAACATATACAAACACACACACAAATATATATATATATATATATATATACATATATACACATATAGGTATATTAGTTGAACATGGGTTTTGAATGCTGAAATACAATAATTCAATGACTCTAGATTATAAACAGAAATATAGAAAGAAACATGCTAGGGGAATAATACGTAGAGATAGAAAGAGAACTGACTAAATTAGAAAAAAAAATTATAGATGGTTATTGCAAGAGTGATACGTTTTAAATGGAAATGTGCTTGTCATATAATAAGAAAAAAAATCATCGATGAACCAGATAGATTATTGATTGAAAATTAATAAGGAAGATACTTATGGATATATGTGATAAAGACTTAAGATAATTCGTCGAAATGGACTGAAAGAGAAAGTCATTTGATCAGTCAAAGTGGCAAATTTTGTGAGAAACCTTCATTCAGTAGTGGATAGAAAAATCAACAAAATACAATACAATACAAATTTATTGATATAATGAAATGATACAAGAGAGAAGTACATAAGTTATAATACAATTTAGTTTACTATTAAGGGGGTATTCTAATCTAGATGCACGAATTTTAGGTGATTTTTTGGGCGCTATAAAAAAAACAACAAATATTTTTACTATCCATTTTTTATCAGTTATTTATTGACATTTTAGGAGTATAAAAAGTATTATTAAAAACAAAAAATTCAAAATTGAAAAAGGTACAGGTTGGCAAAGTGGGGGTTCGAAAAAAAAGGTGTCTCCTGGTTGACGTGGTTCCAGCTCTTCCGGTCAACTGAAACAATTTTTTTTTTGAAATTATTGAAAAAGAAGGTTGTAGTAGTATCTCCGCCTAGGAAAATTAAAAAAAAATTTTTTTTCGCAAAATGGCGGCAGTGTAAAAAAACAGTAATTTTTTTGCCCTATTTTTTTCAACTTTCGGAATTTTTTAAAAATAGTAAAAAATAAAATTTTCATAAAATCTTAGGCGGGGGAAATTACTGTTATATTGAGAAGCTCTGTACCAAATTTCAAGTAAATCGGTCCATTATAACTTGAGATATCATGTCAACCGTGTCGAAAAAAGTAGTTTCGAGAAAAACGCGTTTAAAGTTGATTCGTTCCAGCCAGACCGGATTGGTTGGCGTGTCACAAAAATAGCTATAACTCCGAAAATAATTCGAATTTCGAAAAATCCTCTTAAGGACATATTATTAAAGGTCTAAATTTTGAAAATATGCAAAAAATCGACTTTTTCGAAATTATAGACTAGAATACTCCCTTAAAATAAAATATTGTGTTATATAAATTAAGAGATATTTTTTAGCTATTGAATTTTAATTTTTTATATGGTTTGTAAAGACAGGTGACAAGAAAAATGTCAAAAACTTGTATGAATACAAATATTATATAAAAACTAATTTAACTAACTTAAAAACTAATCTTAATACTCAATCATTTAACACTATGGAAGTTTTTACAGATATATTTGAATAGTCAAGATGTTTTTGAGAACAAGATACTTTGCAAGATCATGATAGAAAAATTAGAGTAGAGAATAATATTTTTTTTTCGAAGTTTACCTACGAAGAAGTTGATTTGGCCCTGGGTAGTATATGTAGAATATATACATACATACATATATATATATATATATATATATATATATATATATATATATATATATATATATTTATTCACGTGAATGTTTGTTGTTTATACAGCACAAGATAGGTTGATCGTTAATTGTTGGTAATATTTAATAAAATCTGTTTGTTATTGATATTTTAAATCAACATACTTCTATAAAAAAAAATGATTTGCTAGGCATTTTTAAATATTTCAATAAACTTCTTAATAATCACATCTATGGAATGTGCAATGATGTGTTAGTTAGTCAACTTCTCTAATAGAATACTGCAAGAAAGTCGAAAACATCTTCACAAATAATGTCAGTTTATGCTTGACAGACTTGTCACTTTAATTAAATAAAGTAATTAGTTAATTACGTTTTTGTTAATTTTGTAATCCAATTTCTAGATTATCACATTTTCATATAGAATTCTACAACATTTTCACTTTGTACAGGTTTTCTATACAGCTTAATATAATATACATGCTTTCTATATCTATAATCTCTCTCTCTCTATATATACTCGTATATACTCGTACTATGTAATTTTAAAACTATTTCGTATTTATAAAAGATTTTTGATTAGCATTTCTTATAACTTTTCTATTCATATAATTGTGGTTGGTTAATGGTTTCGCTGCTATTGATTTTGTTAGTATTTACTAAATATAAAAATTAGATAGTATTGTGGTTAAATACATTTGCGAAGTAATTCTGAGTTACTGAAAATATTTTTTATCTTGATTACGAAAAATTAATTAATTATTAAAAACAGAACGTTTTATTACTTATTTTTACTTAACGATTTGTATATTTTCTATATGAAAAAATAGTTTACATTGTTTTTCTATTCAAAATAAATAAGAGCACAAATTAATTGTAATGAATTTTATTGAAGAATAAATAATTTATAACCTTTCAGTCAGTTGTGTTATTTGTTATTTATATACGGGATTTCTATTGAACAGATATGGATATTTTACTAAAAAATATTTATTTTTCAGGTTTATATTCAATTATATTTTCACTGAGATATTTCAACGAAATAATAATTGTTTAACAACAATTATGGATTGAAACAAATAAAGCTGATTAATTGTAATAAAATATTATGACAATTTGAAATTTGAATATTTTAATTATAGAGAAATAAAATGATTCATAAGGTTATACGTAGTTCTTCTATTTAAAAAAGAATGGTGCTTCACTTCCACCTTTGGATTGATGTGAACATTTCGTTTTTGAAAATTTCAGAGAATTCCTGTAGTAGAAATATTATAAAATATTAAAATTAACAATAAATGGAAAAAATGGATTTTCAAGCAGATTTTTGTACAATATAAATTTTAATTTCATTGCTATTATATATCATATATATATATATATATATATATATATATATATATATATATATATATATATATATATATAAACATAAACTACACGAAGCATTAATATAGCTTTCTAAACATTTTATTTTTCATAGTTTATTTACATTGTTAAATAGAAGAAAATTCGAAGGTCGACGAGCAAAATAAAAAAGTAAAAGGTAAGAAAATATTGTTTATTTATTCAACTATAATTATTTTATTTGTTTAATAAAGTACTATTTGATTACTGAAATTAAAAAAACAGTTTATAATTTTTTTAAATTAATTTTCAGTTGACTCATTTTATCTATTGTATTATGAAAAATATTTATGGTTACGAGAATGATAAAATTTATTAAAATAATATATAAAAATATTCTTATTATAAATGTTGTTATAATTAAAAAAAATGTTTTCTTAAAAGAAATAAATTTCTATACTTTTATTTTAAATATATTTTATTAAGGGGGTATTCTAGTCTAGACGCACGAATTTTAGGTGTTTTTTCGGGCGCTATAAAAAAAATAACAAATATTTTTACTATCCATTTTTTATCAGTTATTTATTGACATTTTAAGAGTATAAAAAAGTATTATACAAAACAAAAAAATCAAAATTGAAAAAGGTACAGGCTGACAAAGTGGGGGCTCGAAAAAAAGGTGTCTCCTGGTTGACGTTGTTACAACCCTTCCGGTCATGTGAAACATAATTTTTTTTGAAATTATTGAAAAAGAAGGTTGTAGTAGTATATCTCCGCCTAGGGAAATTTAAAAAAAAAATTTTTTTTTCGCAAAATGGCGGTAGTGTGAAAAAACAGTCATTTTTTGTCCTATTTTTTCAACTTTCGGAATTTTTTAAAAATGGTAAAAAACAGAATTCTGGAAAAATCCTAGGTAGAGCAATCACTGTTATATTGAGAAGTTCTGTACCAAATTTCAAGTAAATCGGTCCATTAGTACTTGAGATATCACGTCAACCGTGTCGAAAAAAGTAGTTTCGAGAAAAACGCGTTTAATGTTGATTCGTTCCGGCCAGACCAGATTGGTTGGCGCGTCACAAAAATAGCTATAACTCCGAAAATAATTCGAATTTCCAAAAATCCTCTTAAAGACATATTCTTAAAGGTCTAAACTTTGAAAATATGCAAAAAATCGATTTTTTTTGAAATTCTAGACTAGAATACCCCCTTAAGAAAAACAAATTTTTTATTTTTTCATATTTCCTTCATCTTGATCAGAAAAAAGTATTTTTTTTGGTTTATATGTTATTTGGTATTTAAAACAATATATTAAACAACCTAGATAAAAATAAACATTTTATAACTTATTTTATATTATAATCAAATGAATAATCACTCCCAAACCGTACGATATTAAATAGTTTTCAATAATTACTTATTGTTAATTTTGTTTGTTTATAACAACAATTAACTATTTAATATTTTTATGGCATTATTGTCATCAGAGTTTGTGTTATAAAATTTAGTAATAAACAGTATTTTTTCAATATTAATTATAAAAAATTAGTACATAAAAAATACTGTTGTTAGAAATCAGACATTTTATGTGGTTAAAACTTGGTACTTTATTTTAAAAATGTCATTAATTAAGAGTGATCTAATATAGAGTTATTCAAATATGATGCCTAGATTTGTGTTTTATTAAAAAGAAACTATACATATGTTTCCTTATACACCACCCTATATATATGTTTCTTTTTAATAAAACATAAATCTAGGCATCACATTTGGACGATCCTAGTTTCTATCAATTGTCAATTATTCACTGTTATATTGTGTGATGTTAAAGTGAATAAAATAATGAAAAAGGCATATCAGGATTCGAGTTATGATTCTTGCTATTCACAGACATTCAATAAAAATGTTATTAATTTTTTTGCTCACTTCGTCTACCTCTCGATATAGTAAAGTTGCAAACTTCGAAGATGCTCGTTTTTTTTACAGAGACCGTTCAATCATTCGATTTGTTTTTTTTTAAATTTTTTATATTTTCTTTTTCCATAATCACCCACACATAATACTTTCTAATGATCGATTTCGTTTTTTCGCAATGCTAATGTAAACCAGGTGGGGTTGTCGACAAACCAGGTTCGACATGGAGACGAGGAGGCGGGCGGTGAACGCGAGCTAGGTGGCTGCGAGCGCCTGGATCGCACGCGCCCGCACAGCACAGCTGCCCTGCCAGTTGCTTGCCGGACGCCGTGCGGATGCAACGCTGCTGCTGCGACGTGGCAACACCGCACCGTCGCGCACTCGCTCACACAAGGTAAACTCGATCGACTACATTTTCAGTGTGTGATCTTAATGTGTGTTTTTAATTTTTTACTTAGATAATTGTTTCATTTTATGATTTTTTTTCTTATTTTCAACTGAATTAATGTAGAGTGATGGACTCGTCCAATTTCCATGTGTAACTGTATGTTCTGTTTTTGTTTTTTAATAATCTTTTTCCTCTATTTTCGTATTCACATTTGATTCCTCTATTTATACTTTGTTTGAAACTATGAGTGTTGCAGTAGTTTTCTTCAGGTAATTGTTGAATATGAACATTGTTTTTCTTCAATGGATTGGGTAATTTCTTTTAAATCTTTTTATACTCTATTTTAAAATACATAAGACAGTATATATATATATATATATATATATATATATATATATATATATATATATATATATATATATAATCAGGATATATAATTGTTACAGAAGATTTATTTCCAGAAGATGTATTAAAAATTTATAAACAGTTCAGTTTCATTTAACTTATTGAACTTACTACAAACTACTGGAAAAACTAGATTTTTTCTATATATAATTTACAATTGTTCAATATATATATATATATATATATATATATATATATATATATATATATATATATATATATATACGAGTGTATATTTTATATATGCAATTATTAATAGATTCTAGTGAAACATTTTATTATTAAGTTTTCATTCCGAAGATTTTTTTTTGAAAACTATTAGAAGCGTTTAGTTTCAAATATAAAGTTTAGTTTAGTAGTTGAGAATATGTTTTAAAGCCGGTAGTGTATTAAACGTTTTTTTGTGCTTAAATATTTCACATATATATAAATTATATATATTGGACTTAAAATCGTTAATCAATTCTAATAAAACATATTTTATTATTTTTTTTTATATTCGGAATTTACATATTTTTTCTCAGAAAACTAT
This sequence comes from Neoneuromus ignobilis, assembly GCA_029203775.1. Classification (NCBI taxonomy): domain Eukaryota; kingdom Metazoa; phylum Arthropoda; class Insecta; order Megaloptera; family Corydalidae; genus Neoneuromus; species Neoneuromus ignobilis. Next base: position 4,065,096 of record CP092087.1, on the reverse strand, counting down.
TAGATGAGTTTAGTTCAGATATAAAGTTTTAATTTACTAGTTGAGAATCTATTTCAAAGCAAGTAGTCCATTAAAAGTTATTGTTGCGTTGAAAAT
>CP092087.1:3942500-4062500 GCA_029203775.1 Neoneuromus ignobilis | reverse complement strand
TATAAATTATATTTTTTAATTAATGACATTTTTCTATAATCAATTCGTTTAATTATTACAATATTGATTTGTTTAATTATAGATTCTATAATTGGAATAAAAATATGATGACAATAAATTCATTTAATATTTTTACAAACATATAGAGTTATACCGAATTGAGTGATATCAAAGTGTACCTATAGTCATGCACCACAAGCTACATATCGATACTGGAAAATTTCGAAAAAAAAATTTGCATTCTCTTCACGCCACAACATCGAAACTAAATTAAGTCGAAACTTAATGTTGTTAGGTTTTGTTACTCGGTTGATAACATTTTATATTATGGTGAGCGAACTTTTAAAAATTTATAATAGAATTTCGTGAAAAATTAAATCAATAGCTTTTGAATATTCTTAGAGTGTAACTTCAGTTCGTGTATGCACACATATATGTATATATATATATATATATATATATATATATATATGTGTGTGTTTGTGTGTGATAGTATAATATATTCTAGTTGTGAAATTTATTTTTATTTCTTTGAAAACTACTTGTTACATTTAGTTTCAAATATAAAGTTTAATTTACTAGTTGAGAATTGGTTTCAAAGCAGGTAGTGTATTAACCTTTTTTTATTTTGTTGAAAATTTTTCATATATTTATATATACCTGAAAATACTTAATATTTTGAAGATGATATACATATTTACAAAATACACATATTTTTCAGTATGTGTATATATGTATGTATATATATATAGGTGTTTTTTTAAACGTGATAAAACTTTCAATTGCATTTCCATTGAAAGTTCTGTCTAACCTAAAAAACAACATTCTTTATATATATATATATATATATATATATATATATATATATATATATACATGAGTGTGTGTGTATATGTATATATAAAGATATGATAAAGGTGTTTTTGAGGTTAGATAGAATTTTGATGGGCATTCAATTTAAAGTTATATCACGTTTAAAAAACATCATATATGTATATATATATATATATATATATATATATTATTGATAAATGTTGTTCACAACAAATAAATTTCAGTAGTAATTAAATAATTAATTTTTTGTTTTAGAGTTGTAGCGAATTCATTTACACACACAGATTTATTAATGTATATTTTGTTTTGACGATGATGTCATTGCTGTCGAAATGAGCATCACTTATTGATATTAACAAATAAAGTGCACAATAAATAATTATTGAACACTTTTTAATATTTCGAGGCATTGCAGCGATAATTCATTTATGTAAACAAATATTCAAAAATGATTTTTTTTAATTTCATTTTTAGTAAATGTATTCCATGTTAAATCAAATTAGACGAATATAATCTGTACATTTTTACGTCGAAAGGAAATTTACAAAAGTAAATTCCTATTTACAATGAAAACCTATATTTGTTCCACATATAAGACCATGCAACCATAAAAAGGAAATATTGTGTGGTATGAGATTTTGGGATATTTGAAGCTTTAAAACGTCAGTACAAAATCGGATGTATTGAACAGTTTTTTGTGACTGTATTCTTAAATTTTATACGGATTTTTATGATAAGGTTTAGGAGAAAGTTTAAGACGAATGAGTATAATCACATTTGTCATATATATATATATATATATATATATATATATATATATATATATATATATGTGTGTGTGTGTGTGTGTGTGTGTGTGTGTGTGTGTGTGTGTGTTTTTAAAAAATACTGTTATAAATTTAAGATGTTTTTTTAAGTTAGATAGAATTTTTGATAGGGATTCAATTTAAAGTTATATCACGCTTAAAAAACATCTGTATTATGGTTTTTAAATATTCCATTAATTTTTTTTTTAAATTTACTATTCGGTTTTTAATTTACCACGAATAACAAAAAAAAATACAATTGAAATATTATTTTGATATCAACAATGTTTAATTATTTTTTGAAATATCGTAGTTAAATTGAAATAAAATTAAGTTACCAAATACATTTCTGGTCAATTCGTTCATATTAATTTCTTCTCACCTCTTGCATTTCTTAGTCTAACAAGCACTTCTGTATCATATAGAGTAAAATTGTTTTCAAATTTTTCAACAACTCGATAAATGACACATTTAGTTGAACGATTGTGTTAAGTTTCACAAAGCGCGCGATAAGTTTTATGAATCGAACATTGACTTTTATAAGTTTTTACAATTTTTAAGTGTTGTTGAAGTGTTAAACGTTTCATGGCAATTTGCCAAATTATACTGAGTTGAAATGTCAAAATGAGCTTTAAAAAAATTCAAACATGGTTTCCACCAGCTGTCAAAGTTTTGACATTCTTATTGGAAAACTCTCTTTCTCTCTCTTTCTTTATCTCTCTCTCTCTCTCTCTATATATATATACATACTAGGATCGTTTGATAAGTATGGTAAAAAAGTAAGAAAAACTAAATAAAAAAATTAAATTAAATTAATTAAATAGTTAAATTAAACAATAAATAAATTTACCATATTTATCAAACGACCCTTGTATTTATATATATATATATATATATATATATATATATATATATATATATAATAGCAAAAATAAATTTTATTTTTTTCGAAAATCTGTTAAGGAGGTTTGTTTGAAAATCTGTCTTTTTTTTATTAATTTTCTTTTTTGTAAAAATTTGTACTTTTGTAATTCTTGAAAAAGTATGTGAACAAAATTTTTACATCAACGTCGAGTTTGAGACGAAACAGCGTTCTTGTTTAACTAGAAAGATATATATTTAGAATAAATTAATTAAACAAATCAGTATTATTTAATCTTTAATAACAGTTTAATTGTAGAAATGCTAATATTTAGAACAGTTGATATTATATATATAAGCCAATTGTCGACGATAACTTATGTATGTAATACAATATTTAACTTTCCTTTGACCGTGAAACTTAACAATAGCTCCACGAATAATTACCAAGTTCGACATGGGCTACTCAAACATATCAAGAGCATCGTTTCACATCGAACAATAGTACATCAACTACGGCCAGTTTGGACTGGACAAGCGATTATATAAATCTTGTATAGTTGGAGATTTCTATTTGGAGAACTAATAGTCGTGTTACGTTTATATGAACAGTCACTAGTTGCACAGTTTTCGCTTATGTACAGCGAACTGTGAAGAATTGGTCCATTGCATCGCGTTACATTCAATTTCATTGTAAACGTAAAGCAACTGTTATGCAGTAAATGGGGGAATAAGAGCTCCAATACAGTGTACGAGACTAAAGCTAATTACAATAATTGAAATTGTATTTGTGTTGTACAGTAATTTAGCGTATAACGAATCTTTATTGCTCGGATAATGTTTATGCGAATGCAAAACGAAAAATGTATTTGTTTTCATATAAATAAAAATCAAATAAATCATAGTTTTATTTTTTAGAAAATATTTTTTTTAATAATTATATTCAAGCATCGATTGAAAAAATAATGTGTTAATTGAGGAGTATAATATTAAATAATAAATATAACAAATTGCAAAAAATAATTATATAGAGTCATCCAAATGTGACGCCTAGATTTGTGTTTCATTAAAAAGAAACATGTGTATAATTTCTTTTGTTGGTTTTTAATAAAACACAAATCTAGGCGTCACATTTGGATGAATCTCTCTCTCTCTCTCTCTCTCTCTCTATATATATATATATATGATTTAAGAATTCACTTCGTATTTTATGTTTATGTGTATAAGTGAATATTACTTGTATTCATTGCTGTGTCATAGATTTATATATTTGCCTCTGCTGGATGAAAACTTCTTCGAATGCCATTAGGTCCTTTCAAATGTTTCCCAAATTATTTATATTGAATTTTAATAAATTTCTGTATAGTGCTTATCTCTAATTTGCCTATTAAATATGCTTAAAAATGGCTAATATGAATTTTTCACATCTATGGTATTTGTTAATGGTTAATAGGCATATATTATTAAATTATTTTTTTAATATATTTCTCTCTCTCTCTCTATATATATTTATATATACACACAGGTATATATATATATATATATATATACACACAGGTATATTTATTTATATACATACATATATTGTATATATATATATATATATATATATATATATATATATATATATATAATCATAAAAATCTATATCAGTCCACTGCTGGGCGAAAGCCTCATCGATTGTCGTTAAGTCTTCTCAGATGTTTCCCCAATTATTTATACTGAATTTTAAGTAAATTTTTGTGTGGTGTTTATCTCTACTATGCTTATTAAATATGCTTAAAATTGACTTGAATAATTTTTTCATATCTATAGTATTTGTTAATGTTTAATAATTATATATTATTGATTTTTTTTAATAAAATACTTCTTTCTCTCTCTCTCTCTTTTCATATGTGATAATAGATTATAATAACTTGTATATATATATATATATATATATATATATATATATATATATATAATATATTATAAAAACCTATAACAGTCCACCGTTGGACGAAGGCTTTATCAATTGCCATTAGATCTTCTCAGATATTTCTCTAATAATTTATCCTGAATTTTAAGTAAATTTCTGTGCGGTGCTTATTTCTTATTTGCTTATTAAATATGCTAAAAATTGACTAATTTTTTTTATATATCTATAGTCTGTTAATGTTAACAACAATATATTATTTAAATATTTTTTCAATAGAATATTTTTTAAACATCTTTCTCACTCTCTTTCTCTCACTCTGTACCCTGAATTTTAAGTAAATTTCTGTGTGGCGCTTATCTCTAATTTGCTTATTAAATATGCTTAAAATTGACCCAAATTTTTTTTTATATATATCTATTGTCTTTGTCAATGTTTGACTTATTTTTAACAAAGAATTGAATTATTTTTTCAATAGAATTATTTTTTCAATACTATTGAATTATTTTTTCAATAGAATACATCTCTTTCTCTAATTATTACTATTATCATTGTAATAAACAACTATATTAGCTCACTTTAGAAAACACAAACCTAGGCGTGACATTTGGATGACTCTATATATCTAAGTTCTCAATTAATATTTTTTTTCGGCCATCAGTGGCCCAATTATTCTTGCTTTTTGATAAGCTCATTTAAATTTCAACTTTTCACTTTTGACATTATTTTCATTTTTTTCTGATTCATTTTTCTTTCAAGTTTCATGTTATTTTTAACATACACACACACACACACATTATATAGAGTCATCCAAATGTGACGCTTAGATTTAGTGTTTTATTAAAAAGAAACTACACACATGTTTCCTTATACACCATCCTATATATTAATAAAACACAAATCTAAGCTTAGTATATATATATATATATATATATATATATATATATATATATATATATACGAGGGTCGTTTGATAAGTATGGTAAATTTATTAATTGTTTAATTTAATTAAATTTTTCAATTTAGTTTTTCTTATTTTTTTATCATACTTATCGAACGACCCTCGTATAGGGTCATCCAAATGTGACGCTTAGATTTGTGTTTTATTAAAAAGTAACATATGTATAGGGTGGTGAATAGAGAAATATTTATATAGTTTCTTTTTAATAAAACACAAATCTAAGCGTCAGATTTGGATGATTCTCTCTCTCTCTCTCTTTCTCTCTCTCTCTATATATATTGTTTACATATAAATGGAATATATAAAATGCTTATTTTGCTTAGACTCATTGCTACACATACATGCACGTATTGTGGAAAAAGCACATAATCTGAAAAGTGTCTTCTATGTAGACCGTCATCGTTGTTGGCCGAGTGGTGGGTTGGCCAATCACGAACGGGTGGCAAGAGAGTGAGTGAGACGAAAAGAATATCATTAGTATCGTGATAACGGCGAGGGAGTTGGAGTTACTTGCACCGTTCGCTGAAGAACAGCGGCACTAGTAACGAGAGTCAACATTTAGAACGGCGTTCAGTCTACTCAGCATAGCAGTTTATATTTATGTGAGTACCTGTTGAATACTATTCCCTTAGTCGTCACTCTAATGTTACTACTTCTCGTTGCGTACACTGATTTCAGACACCCAACACCGTTATATTATGTACTTCGCACACGTGTGTATGTGTGTTTGTACGTACGTACATACGTATACAGTTGTGCGAACTAAGTCTGTTGTGTCTTTCTTCAAAGGTCTAGTGGTGTGCTAACTTTGTTTGCTGTGTTATACCAAGTTTACAGATTGTAAATACTATATATATATATATATATATATATATATATATATATATATATATATATATATATATATATATATATCTACACACACACATACATTTAACATCATTGTCTTACACGATCTTTATGGGCTTTTCTTGTACGTATGGGATTTAATGTTCCGCATACGTGTCTTCTTATAAATTTACTTTCGAGTTTCAGATGGACTTTTAGAAATGTTTGTTAGTGACAAATGTTTTTCATTTTATGCATAATATAGGGTCATCTAAATGTCACGCCAAGATTTGTGTTTTATTAAAAAGAAACATGTGTATAGGGAAATATGTGTACAGTTTTTTTCGCTTTTAATAAAACACACACATCTAGGCGTTACATTTGGATGACCTTAAATACACACACACACACACACACATATATATGTATATGTGTGTGTGTGTATATATATATATATATATAGAGAGAGAGAGAGAGAGAGAGAGTGCGAGCGAGAGAGAGAGTTTCAATAAGCCCTTCAAAAATTTAAATGGAAATAAAACAAAAAGTATTTAATTAATTAGTTATTTATTTATTTTATACTTAAGCATATTCTATGGCATTATTGATGGAACACAATTTCACTCATGTGACTGCTACGATTTCGCTTGACATAGAGTATTCGTTTAGTCCAATTTTTAGTCATTCTTTCACATATTGTAGTTCAATTTCATGAATTACAAGTTCAATGTTTATTTTTAATGCTTCCATTGTTTGTGTTTTATCGGCATAAACCAATGATTTCACATAACGCCACCAAAAATAATCCAATGGAGTTAGATCACATGATTTTGGTGGCCAATTGATGGATCCATTTCGTGAAATAATGGACATATTGAACTTTTGCTTCAATAAGTTTATTGTAGTTTTCACAATTTCTAAACATTGTTGAAGTATTAAACACGCTATGATAATTCTAAACTAGAGTTGAAATGTCAACATTAGTTTAAAAAAAAATCAAACATCAAACTACAAACTGTCAAAGTTTTGACATTCTTATTGGAAAACTCTCTCTCTCTCTCTCTCTCTCTCTATATATATATATAATTTCGGAAATTAACATATTTTTTAATGTATTTTTTAAACTTTTGTAAATTCATTAAAGAAAAAATAAACATAAAATTTAAATAAGTTAATATTATTTAATGTACATAAAAGACCTTTTGTTTTGCTTGCTAAATTTTTTTTGTCTGCTGTACCCAGAATCTCTTAAACTGAATATATGAGTTATTGTTCATATATGACTTAGACACCACTGATCTACACAGAAGCATTAACATACCTTTTTAAATATTTTATTTTTCATAACTTTTATTTAAATAAAAGCAAATTCGGAAGTCAACAAGCGAAACGAGTAGAGGATGGAGCCCCTTGATAATAGAAAAAACTATAATAATGAAATGTATAGAAAAATATATGAAGATAAGACAAGATTATTGTCACGGACAGCAGGTAAAATATGTTCTCATATTATACAAAATCAAATTATAAACAGATAATAACTTTTGAGATTTAATATACTTGTAGAACACAATACATGAATATTTTAAAATACCATCGATTCTTTTTCCTTTTATTAACGGAAAAGTATTTTTTTTATAAAAAAATATTTTTATATTAAAATTGAGAAACATATAAATTGAAAATTCATTATTATTAACATAATAATTATATTTAACCAATGAAAACTTAACAGATCGATAAATATGAAAATTTGTTTAAAACAATAATCTTTAAAAAAATTTTCTTCAGTATTTGTATCAGTCTGTTTTTATACAATGAATGTCAATCTAAAGTAATTCAATATCAAACAAGATATATAAAACGAAATAAAAAACTGTACTGCAGATACGACAGATTGATTACGAGAAGATTGATGTACCTTTTCATATAATCTTTTTTTATTACCTTAACTATACGTTTTCTTATTATAAAATAGTTATGGTACTTTCTAATAATTTCTTTTTTTAAATTTTCAATCGATTGCAAGAATAACATATTTATATAGAGTTTGAAATCGATAAGAGATGTAAACAAGGAAAATAAGTGAATCGACACTTAAACCACTTTTATTTGTAAAGTTATACAACATAAAATGGCAGATGAAACATGGAAATGAGATGAAGAATCATATTATCTTTCTATTTGAAAAAGAATGGTGCCCTGTGTCCATCTCCGCGTTGATGTGAACATTTCTTTTTCAAATTTTATCGAAGTTTTCCGAGAATTACTAAGGTACAAATTTTATTAAATATTGAAATTAATAATAATTTTAGGCATACTCGTATTTTTTGGATAGATTTTCGAGCAAAATAAATTTTAATTGTATTTATATATATATATATATATAATATCGTCTATACAGAAGAATTAACATAACTTTATAAACGTGTTATTTTTCATAATTTTGTTAATTTATTTACATCGTTAAATAGAAGCCAATTCGGGTGTTGATGAGCAAAGCGAGTAAAGTGTATAAAAAATCGTTCTATGTTCGAAAATTCAATTTTAATCATTGATTCGTTTTAGTTTATAGCTAACCTTTGATATTACATGAAAAAAATGAGTTTCGAACATGTTGATTTTTTTATGAAATTTTCCATACTATAGGTCGTGGTTTTTTTGAGGCAAAACATTGAAATTTTTAAAATCACTACAAGTAATTCTCTTTTATTAAAAAATAATTAAGTAAGTAAAAAATAATTGTTTTCTGACAAAAATAACATTGATTATTAAAAAAAATAATTTTAATGACCGAAAGTCGATTTTTAAACATTTGTGTTTTTTCATTGAAATTCAAAAAATCAAAACAAAAATATTTATCTGTACTATATCATCAAACTTCGATTAAAAGTTAATTATATAGACCCCAGGAAGTATTTTTAGTGAAAAAATAGAAACTTAATTCAGTATTAGTGCTTTAAAATGAATGTTATTAATTTTCATTCGATTGATACATAAATAGCATGGAAAGAATATAATTCAGGGGTTTTTCTAAATAAAAATCGTTTTACGTTCAAAAATGAAATTTTAATCTTTAATTTGTCATATTTTAGAGTCGATCTTTGTTTTTAATTGAAAAAAATGATTTTCGAAAATGTTGATTTTTTATGAAATTTTCCATACTATAAGGTCGTGGTTTTATTGAGGTTAAAAATTGAAAATTTCAAAAATCACTATAAGTCGTTCTTTTTTTATTAAAAACCACTTAAGTAAATAAAATACAATCGTTTTCTGGTAAAACTCACATTCATTATTAAGAAACATGATTTTTATAACCGAAAATTGATTTTTGATAATTTTCGCTTTTTCATCGAAATTCAAAAATCGAAAAAAAATATTTATCTACTTTACATCAACAAATTTTAATTAAAAATTAGTTATATACATTCTAGGAAATATTTTAGTAAACAATAATAGAAATTTGATTCTATGGTAGTGTTCTAAAATGAAAATTATTAACTTTCATTCGATTGAGACATAAATGGCATGGAATGAGCATAATTTAAGGATTTTTCTGAATAAAAATCGTTCTATGTTCGAAAATGAGATTTTAATCATTGATTCGGCATATTTTATAGTCGAGCGTTGATTTTAAATTAAAAAAATCGATTTTCGAAAATTTCGATTTTTCATGAAATTTTCCATACTATGGGTCGTGGTTTTTTTGGAGTAAAAAATTGAAAACTTTTAAATTCACCACAAGTTGTTCATTTTTATTAAAAATCAATTAAGTAAGTAAAAAATAATCGTTTTTTGGCAAAACTCACATTTATTACTAAAAAATATGATTTTTGTAGCCGAAAATTAATTTTTGATAATTTTCGTTTTCTTCACCGAATTTCAAAAAATCAAAAAAATATATTACTACATAATCAAATTTTGATTAAAAATTAATTAATAATGAATAAACTCTAGAAACTATTATTAGTGAAGAATAATAGAAATTTGAATCTATTGTATATTAATGCTCTATATAGAATCATTAGAAATATTTTGATACAAATATCTTAAGAACTAAGTGGAAATTCATAAAATATACTTGAACGTATTACATAATTTCGAAGAATTGAAACTCTATTTGAAATTGAAGTGAATATTCGAGATGGAGTGAACGAATAAAACAAGGTATGTACTTCGTTATTCAGTTAATATTTCCACCGTAATGAGCCATACGATGCATAAATGATTCTTGGAATTGTAATCCGTGCAAAAACGATAGAACTCTCTTCGTTATCTCATATTATAGAACAAAATTTTTTTATTTTAAAAAAAATAAATTACTTATATGAAAATATCATTACATTAAGCTCAATCAAAAGTATTAAAAACGGAATATAGAACGAAATACGTTAAAACATTTCTGATTATGAGAAATGTACCGCATTATGAATATTGTTGAATATTTAACGAGTATAGAATTAATTTCGATGGATAAACACAATTAATTAATATCAGATGTTGCGATGATTTAACAACTTCTATACTAGACATATCATATTATGTGAATAAATCTGTCTGTATGTGTAATGTCAATATCAGGTGAAAATCATTCTCTGAAATAACTTGGCTAAGCATGTCATTTAATTAAGGTGGACGTACGAAAGCACAAATACATATTAAGCTTACACCGTAGTCATAAGCTTTAGAGCTTAATCATTTATATATCATTTTGACCTAATTATGATTAAGTATATAGGGGTTGTATACGAGAAAGCAGTTTAAGACCATGAATAAATAATATTTTGCAATTTAAATGCTATTTACAATGTAATTATGACTTTGATATTCGCGACTCTCTCGTTTTGTAAAATGATTTTATTACGAATAGTGCTGCATTTTAATTGGACGATTTTCTAATTTTAAAATATATTTCTCAGTCTGTCGGATTTATTACTTCATTTCGAATATACAGTGAGTTATGGGCAGGATTGTAATTTGAAAAAAGTAACAATTAATTTAACTTATAAATTATATTTGATTTTTTTTAATATAAACAAATATTAACGACTTAAAAATCAAGAAAAAAATACTTTCTTAATTTTAGTTGTTATAATAAAAAATAAATAAAATTAAACGATTAAAAGAAACAAATCGATTCCACAAAAATTTTTGTACAATCTAATACTAAGAATAAATTAGTCCTATTTTTTTAAAAAATAGTTTTCATATTTAGTGACTTTTTTTTGATTTGAGGACTTTTAAAGTATTTAGAAAATATGAAACGAAATACATTAGTATCTATTTAGAGCAATTTGATTTTTTTTACAACTTTCAAAACTGAGTAGAGTTTAAATATTAAAGGTACAATTTGAAATTTTGAAAAATACAATATTTTATGTTCTAAATTTGGAAAGATAAATACAATGAGTTACACAAGTCATGGGATACATGTGTAATTTGAAAAGAAGTAATAAAATAGGCATAATTGATAAGTTATATTCAAAATATTTTTTGATATAAAAAACATAAATGACTCAAAAAAAAAACACTATTTTTCTAATTTTGATTATTAAAATAAGAAATAAATAAACTTGAAAAATTAAAAGTAACGAATCGAGTTCACAAAATTATGAGAAAATGTAATACTAAAAATAAATTAGTCATATTTTTTTAAAAAAATAGTTTTAATATTTGGTGAATTTTTTCTTTACTTCCAGGACTTTTAAAGTATTCAGAAAATGAGATACGAAACACACTAGTATTAGAAGTTTTTTTACAACTTTCGAAAATGAGTAGAGTTTAAATATCAAAGGTACAATTTGAAATTATGAAAAATACAATATTCATTCAGTGAGCCTATTTTGTTGTTTTTTCCAAATTACACATGTGTCTCATGACTTTTGTAACTCACTGTAATTGGACTGGAAACAAAAATCTGCTCGGTAAAAAGATATATTAATTATACATGTGTACAGTTCAGTACATTTAATGTTTTAATTGTGAAATACTTTTATTTCCATAATATGATTCGTACGAATTGAAAATAAAGTTATGTTTAATTATATTTGTTTGAACCGTTTTTAATTTCACTCCTTATAATTCTCAAATACGGGTTATTGTACATTTTTTTTTTGAAAATATCGAAAGCGTGGTATGAAATATCATTCATTTGATTTCACGCAATCAAATAAAATTTTATGAATTGTAAATTGATCTCGAATAATAAATAATTTTATCGTTTAATTTTCTTTATAATTTTCGTATCCATGAATATTTTATTTCAATAGAATAAGTAGAGCGTATGAGATTGATTATTTATTTTTTTATATTTGTTTATTTCAAGTTTACATTTTCGTTAATTGACTTTTTTAATCAAATCGATTTTTTTTATAGAAAAATATTAAGAGACAGAAATAATATTTTGTATTTTTCTATCAAAAATGTTGTTTCATGTTTGTAAAAAGTATTTATTGAAACGATTGTATATATGGGAATTGAAAATTTCCCAACTTTTTAATAAACAAATATTAAATAATGACATTTTAATATTTGACATTTCATTAAAAAATAGCTAACTTACTTCCTAACCTCAAATATGGACACCTGATATAATATCAGTAATGTATCATAAACATTAAGCATTAATCTAAATCTAATCTTGGCGAGAAAGCAATAATAATTATTAGTAAATCTTAATTAATTAAACCTCTTATTAATGTTTAACTTTTCGAATTTTCAATTTAGTCTTTTAAATATTTCTTTCAACACAGATGTAAATAGTTTTGGTGATATTGCAACGTCCTGTTTTAAAAATGAAAAAAGATTCTATTTTCAGTAAAATAAAAAAAAATGTTTAAATATTAAAGTAAAAAGTAAATAAAAGTTAAAATATTTTTTTTGAAAAAAATCACCAAATAAATATTTATAACATAAATTAACTTTTTCTAAACAAAAAAGTCTTGTAAATTATTATAATAATTTATTTTAATAGAACAAATATATGTTATATTTACAAAAATTATTAAAAAGTGAAATAAATTCAATGAAGATATTTTATGAAATGAATAATATTTTATTTATATACAATTTTACAAACTGAATTGTCTGTTCAAAATATCAGAACATTTAACTATTTTCTATTGGAAAAAATTAAACAATTCATTCATTTTAAAATTTCGTCATAAAATGATAATAATATATTTCAGTCTTAGATGTTTTCTATCATGATTAATATTTAACCTCACATTGTTATTATATTTAAAAAAATGTTTTTTCTTTTCAGTCATAAAAGCATAAAAAAATCAATTATAAATTGATATACGAGTAGAGCTTTTATATTTTGAATATATATATATATATATATATATATATATATATATACATAAGAAAAATGTTTTAATTATTGTCAAAAAACTTTTTAACAAGACAATACTTTAAGTTACACGGCTTCATTTAATCTGCAAAGTTTCGTGGACATGCTCGCAACGCTACGCATAATATAAAATAAACATTTTTTTAATTATACATTTGAATGCCATATTTAATAAGAAAATGTTTTAATATTCCTTTATAAAAGAAATAATAAATAAAAATATATAATCTTATTTATGTTTGTGTATTAATTGATAACAATGTCACATTTACGAATGATTATATTTGTATTATTGGAAAACATTTCAATTTCATTCTGGCAATTAATTGAACGTATTAATATTTTTTTATCGTTTATATTTACATTTCACTTATACGTACAGGTTTCTTGTTCGAATAAGTGTTTTAATAATACACATTTAAAGACATATCTTTTTTGTAATTAAGGCGTCATGCTCAGTCAGGACATTGTAAAAAACTTGATTTTGGGAATTTTTTTCTGAAGAATTATAACACGTTACACAACTAATATTCAGGTATTTAAAAAAGAATACTTAAGGGGAAATTTCGGTCTAGAACGGTGTAAAGGAGGTACTTTTTAGAATTTATTTTTATAAAAAAATAATCAAGATAATAATCTGAGCTTTTTGTATTTTATTATTTATACTTTATATAAAAAATAACCTAATAATATAATATATGACGATATTAAAAAAGTTAGTGGCGCGTTTTGTAGTAGCCCTTAAGGGGTTATACGCAGTTGCGAGGCGCAAAAACGACGTTTTTTTAGGATTTTTTTTAGAAACAGTATTTATTTTGCAATTACAAATTATGGTTATTTGAATAGATCCTAAAAATAAAATCATGCCGATCATAATATGTCTATCTGATTTATCGGCGGTTTGGATTATCAAATTTAATTCTTTTAAAGGATTTATTGAACGAAGGAATAAAAAAAAAAAATTTTTCGTTTTTACTAAAATTTTCGCTCTTGTTTAAAAAAATATATAAAACCTTTATATTTGAGAAGATTGTGTGAAAATTTGAGACCGATGAGATATCGAGATACCGACTATGAAAATACCGTTTTTAGAAAACGCGTTTGAAGTTTCGGAAGTTATACACATAGTTAAAAATTACTTACAAATTCAGGTGTATGTCGAAAATTTTCTCGGAAAAATTTTCAGAGAATATACTCAAATATATGTGCATTCCGAAAATGCAAAAAGAAAAAAATCGATTTTTTGAAATTTCTAACTGCGTATAACCCCTTAAAACAATTCTGTTGACGGTGAGATGTCTATCTCTTCGGCTATCAATTTAAAATCAAAAAACCAAAAATACTTTTAAAATGCATACAATTTCTGAGGTAGTGAATTTACGAAAGTTATTTTTTTTCCTACATTTTAAAATCAATTGATGAAACAATCAATTATTCATATTTTATATAACTAATATAAGAAACGAATTTTTTTTTTGATATAAACAACTAGTGTATTTCATTTCCATTATCACATTTTACGATATCGATGTCGAAGCTAATGTACGGATTTACTGATTCAAATTTTGAAAAACCCATTAGCGCCCAGGACACAGGATGTTTTTACAATTTTAGTTCACCACAATATTGATCTGCATTGTATGGTTTTATAGTTTGAATTTTTAAAATTCGAACTAGGTAATGCGGCTAGAATGTTTTTAAAATGTTTCATGTAATGTAATATTACAAATTCAGTTTCAATATTTCACATTTTGCGTTAAAAAATATTTCATTTAGCTCGGTTGTGACTTCAATGGTCATTTGGGAAATAAATACTTAAGATTTTTTGAAATGTTCTTTAATACATGTATTATAGTGTATTAGTTTTGTTAATTATATTTTTTATGTCATTTTTTATTGAATGTTAATTTACTTTAAGTAATAGTAAATTGAAGAATCAAAACGTAATTAAACTGACAACTGATTTGACAGATATCTCTATTGAAACTTCTATCTAACCTAAAAAAAATCCTTTATAGGCATAAAATAATTAAACAATAAGTAAATAAATATTGAGAATAAACAATAGTATTTTATTACTTGTTCTTATTCATAAAAAAAATCGAAATAAATGATAACGTTATTCAAGTGATATTGAAATTTAAATAATTAAAATTGAGTGATTTATATCGTTCAAAAATTACAAAAATGATGTAAGCCTATTTATGACCCAGAAAAAAATATTGTTTAAAATAATTCTTATGAAAGTCATTTATATAATAAATTTACATTATATCTAACTTCATAAGAACATAGGCAAACTTAATTAACTTTATTAGTATTTTGAATTGACTAAAATACAAACGACTTAAATATATTAAAAGGAGAAAAAAGTGACTTACACAACTTTCATAATTAAACGGTATATATAGACAAGGGTCGTTTGATAAATATGGTAAATTTATTTATTATTTAATTAATTAATTTAATTAAATTGTTCTATTTAGTTTTTCTTATTTTTTACTATACTTATCAAACGACCCTCGTGTATATATATATATATATATATATATATATATATATATATATATATATATATATATATATATATATATAGAGAGAGAGAGAGAGAGAAAGTGTTTTTAAGCATGATCATTTCAAATTTAATCCTTATCGAAAGTTCTATCCAATCTAAAAAACATTCTTTATATGTACGTGTGTACATATATATATATATATATATATATATATATATATATATATATATATATATATATATATATATATACACGATTGTGTTTGCACATAGTCAAAGCGACTGATCTCTTGACATGTTGATTACACTGAATGCCTGTCAGATATAATCCTTATCGATACCTCAAGTATAACAATAGAGTTGAATAACATAACAACAGTGTAAAGGTATTTTGTTCTGAAGAAGGAATTGATCGGAACGTGATGATTTCGAACCTTAATCATTGTCATCGGAACTTAACATTCACGTTCAAGAGATGTAAAGGGATTACATTATCATCGTCATGTAAACATAAACGTTGTAACGTCAGCTTGAATTTGTACAATATCAATTCGAATGTCGGTTCATATTTAGATAAATAACACTTATATAAGTGTATAATATATGTATATATATATATATATATATATATATATACATATATATATATATATGTATATATATATATATATATATATATACATATAATTGAAATTAGTAACCTAGAAATGTATTGTCAGATTGAGAAAATTCCAGTTAGTAATTCGATGGACAGATTGTGAATTTAATTGTTTAATATATCAAATCTGATTGATGGAATAATAATAATAATAATATGAATATAAAAATATGATTTTTTTAGAAAATATTCAGATTTATTAATAACATTTTATTAGAACTCATAATTTTTAAAATCTTTATCAGTGATAATAATTTATTTAATTAAGAAATAATGGCAGAAAATGACTTATTTTTCATGCTGAAATGATTTTTGAAGTTTTTTTTTTATTTTAAAAAATGATGATGTATTTTATTGTATATTAAAAATATAATAACTTTAAGGAAATTAATTTTATATATATTTATATAAAATTTAAATTAGTAATCAATAACTGATTTTTTAAAATTAAAAATCATTGAAATTACAGATTTATTAACAATGTAAATAATATATAAATGAAAAATGATAAACATGAAAAGAAGATAGAATACCTTATATTCTTTTTTGTACTACTTAAATAATTTTTCAAATTTCATGTGATTAGTTTATAATAAATTACAATATATTGATTTAGTTATTTTTTTTAAAAAAAAATCATTTGTGTTATAGTCAAATATCATTTTTAATCTAGGCTACTCGACGTGGGGTAATTTTTTACTCCATGATCCTTTTTATTATGTTAGTTATATTAAATCCTCATATTTAACAAAAAGGTGTGGTACAAAAATACCTGATGTCATTTGGAATAAAAATCGGATGTCTAAGGTTAACTTAAGAAATTTAATTTAATTTTTTATTCATCATTTAATAATGTGTGAAGAATCATATCTATTGGAGTAAAATTTTCATTAAATGCCTATTACTTTGTACAAGAATATTATCTCTCTTTTACAAATATTCTTTCTATATATATATATATATATATATATATATATATATATGTATATGTATATACATGTAACTACCAAATAAATATATGTAATAAAGTATAAACATATGTTTTTTACATAATTCAATTAGAGAATCTACTGCATAGGACGTATCCTTTGATCAAAGTAATAAATTCGTCTTTGAATTTACCAAAAAATATTATTTTGGAATCTCAGAAGTGAAAATGTTTTAGACGTATGTTATTTCGCAGATATTTTTTAAAATAAATTCCTTTCACATGATATATTATACATAAATTATTTGATCATAATCATATTTTGTAAATAATAACACTAATTCTTAAAAAAAAACGAAACAATGTGTATGAAAAAAAACTAATTCGATGAAATGTGTTCTGAAGTGTGAATAATTTTTATAAAACATATTAAAATTTCATTACATTCTTTAATATAAATCAATTTGTCATTCATTTAAATTCATATTTTATAAAATATAGAAAGTATGAATTTTCAAGTGATGTAATAAAATATTTTTATATTAAAAATGCCACTTTATTTTATAGATTTTAATTAAAATCTATAAATTATTCGACGGAATATCTAACGGGTTGAACAGAAATAATATAAAAAAGTTTATATGTAAACTACAAACTTTAGAAAATATAAATTGTATTGAAAAATACATTCTTTGGTTAGAAACTCTGCAAGCATCTAAAATTGCTTATAAATATGCATAAGATAAATAAATAAATTATCTTGGTTAGACACTTATATTAAATACATCATTTAATATTTTTTAAGTTCATATATATATATATATATATATATATATATATATATATATATATATATATATATATGTATATAATATAGTGAGTGTAAAAAGTATTCAAACACCTACGAATATCAATAACATCCATTCGATTTCTCTGTTTGGTTTTTATTACTGACATGGCTGAAAAAATCTTTTCACACAAATAGAAAGTCGAAAATGACCAAAATCCGATAGCTTTATAACTCAGAGATGCATATTCTTTTTCGAGTGATATCCAAAATTGAAACAATGATTGCATTTTATGTCTGGACACCAGAAAACAACTCGATAAACTTTTCTTTTTCACGAGGATCAAGTACTGCATAATTTTATATTTTCCAAAAAGGGATGATTAATCCAGAGGTTACTTTTACTAGGATCCTCATTTTTAGGGAAATAATTATTTAACTTTTTAGCTTAAATGTTGACTTATTACGTTGAGTATGATTTTCTGGTTGACAGCAGCAATCAAAATTTCTCCTAAAAGTGGAAATATCTTCCATTTCTACTTGACTATTTTATAAAGCAAGCTTTTTTTTGAACGCCATCATTTTATTTCTCAATATAAAAATATTTGTATAGGACCCCTGATTTTGTAGCGGACAGCCAAGAAATTTTTTTGAACCGATGCTGGTAGATTGAAAAATAGAGGTCTAGATTACTATCAAAATGAAAATAAAATGACTTTTATGAAACGAAAAAATTATCGCTTCAATAAAACCGTTACTTTTTTTAAAAAAAATATTTTATTTTATTATAACTTAGATCATTTTCATACAAATTTAGCAATAAAATCATTTTTTTAAATTTTTCATTTAAACTTCTTTCATAATCATTAGCTAAATTATCAATACTTTTCTGTAGCATTTTTTCAAATTTGCATTTTATCAAATATTTTACTCTTATGTGTTGTCATTAGAGTCTATTAGAAAAAAATATACCGTTATGAAGATAAAAGTACATCATGTATTGCATTAATAATTAAGAAAAGCGTCGATTAATATGAAAAGACAATAATACATCGTCGTTTTACAAAAAGTGTAACAGACCGACGTGAATATTAAAATAATTTGACATCGAGTTTAAAGACGAACCGTGTAGAACTGACACTGTGCATTTGCATATTATGAAATCCGTATATAAGCGCGTGTTTTGCAAATTAGCAGTTGCTTTAGACAAAAAAAGCTTTTTTAAAATATTATTTTTAACGCTACAAATAGCTATGGTTTGAGAGACACAGTGCGTGCTATTGTCATGCCTAATGTAGCATGAATAACATTCTTTTTTGTTTGTGTTATGCTAACCAAACATTTCAGCAGAAAACAGAGGAATTTGCATATCGGGCAAAAGTATTTTTTATATAGTTTTAAGTAGCAAATTATGCAATGTATGTATACATACACTATATAAGTATATAGACATGCATGTATGTGTGTTTATTAATCAGTTTATGTATTATAGGAAGAATGAAAAATAGTTATAGTTTTCAACTGAAGTAAGTAGATAAGAGTATTTCAATTCTATCCATTGAATATATAAAAAAAATGGAATATATATTATCTCCTTTAGTATGCCGATAAGTTTACTGTATCAAAAATAAAATACTTGATTTAGTTTCACAAGATTTTGTAAAAATATTTAATAATCACATATTGGCCACTTTATTCGCTGATAAGTGTTTTGCAAGTTTTATATAACAAAAAATGTTTTATATAACAATACATATTTGTACTATTTAAGTAGGTAGATGTATGTATAGGATAATTTTTAAGAGTGATAGTACTTCAAATTGAATTCCTATCAAAAATTCTATCCAACCTAAAAAAATCATCATTTATATCTCTGTGTGTTGATAAAATGTAAAAAATAGTTTTTATAATTCAAAAGATATATAAAAACCTATAAAAGATTTGTTCAAATTAATTTTTCTATTGGTTTTCAAAAAGTATTTTTATAGTTTATACACATTTTTTGGATTTTAATAATTAGTTTTATATGTTTTTGTTAATTTTTATTAATTATTTTATTACATTTTATATTTCTGAGGGTGTTATTTTTTTAAAACAAATTATACCTTTATTGGATGTTAAACAACCATTTTTAATTCATTAATTAAATTAATAAGGATATTCTAAGTAGTAATTTTTATAACTTTTTAAATTAAAAATTATTTTTTATATTTTTATCAACTATTAATTAATTCTTCTCTTGATTTTTTAAAAAAATATTTTTGTGTTAATAAATTTTTTGATTTTCAGAAATTATTTTTTACAATTTTATTGATTTTAATGAGTTGTTTTTTAAATTTTATCTTTCTATTGTCTTTTAAATACTATTTTTGCAATATATAAGTATTTTTTGAATTTCAATAATTATTTTTAAATGTTGTTGCCAATTTTTATTAAATATGTTATTACATTTGCAGGTGTTATTTTTTTTAAAAATACGCTCATATTGGATTTGAAACAATTATTTATAATTCATTAATTAAATTGATCAGAAAATTTTAAATACTAATTATTATATATTTTTTGAATTTAAAAAAGATTTTTTATATTTTATCAACTTTTATTAATTGTTTTATTACATTTTATTATTCTATTAGCTATTGAAGTATTTTTTTTGTTTTTATGTATTTTTTTAATTTTTAATTTTATTTTTTACCATTTTATTGATTTTTAGTTGTTTTCTAGATTTTATTTTTCTAATGAGATTCAAATAATATTTTTGCCATTTATGTGTATTTTTTAATTACAATAATTATTTTTATATGTTTTGTCAATTTTTATTAATTATTTTATTATATTTTATATTACTACGGATGTTATTTTTTTAAAAAAATTATAGTCTTATTAGATTTTAAACAACCATTTATAATTCATTAATTAAATTAATCAGGAAATTTGAAGTACTAAGTTTTATACATTTTTTTAATATAAAACCTTTTTTTATGTTTTTATCAACTATTAATTAGTGTTTGATTACATTTTATTCTTCTATTGACTTTTAAAAAGATTTTATTTAGGTTTTATATATTTTTGAATTTTAAAAATTATTTTTTACAATTCTATTGATTTTTAAACACATATAAAAACTCAATAAAAATTGGAGAAATGCCAATAGAAATATAAAATGTAATAAAATAATTTATAAAATTTGATAAAAATGCAAAAAAAATGAAAATAAAAAATATGTAAAAATTAAAAAAAATATTTTAAAAATGAGTGGAAAAATAAAATGTAATGAAATAATGAAGAAAAATTGAGTAAAAAATATAAAAATAATTTTTAAAATTTCAAAATTATCTATGCCTCTTTCTCTCTCTCTCTCTCTCTATATATATATATATATATATATGTATGTATGTATGTGTGTATGTCTGAAAACAGTACTGCTTATTACTGTTCATAATTTCATTAGATCATTAATAATACGAGAGTCGATAGAACGCGGCTACAAAACTTTTTCTGGTTGTGTCAATGTGGCACAACGGAAGGTGTAAGCAGGAAATAAAGCTGCACGTGCGTACCGAGCAACGAAACATTCTGTTATGGGTCCCAGACCGATGCTTGGAGATCTGCCGGCCATTGAGTCCCACGGGGTTGTCCTTAAACAGCAGTAAAACGTTATGTACACAAACCCTTCAGTATCATAATGTATTCCTTAGTGTAGTGGTGAGATTAACGTTACATCCCGAAATGTTTATGCATGTGCTTTGCTTATACAGTCAGTAGCATGATTTTAGGTGTGAATTGTTTTACTAAAACCACAAATTGGGTTTATGAATACTGGCCATTGTGCTTGATTGTATTGTATGGCGAATATTTAAACAGTGTAAGTTTTGAGTATGGTTAAGAATGTTGTGCTTTATTAAAAGTTTGTTGCGTTGTTACAATGAATGGCCGCGTTGAAATATTCACTTTTAATTTTAAAACGCCTCTAAAATATAACACGTCACGAGCACATTTTTGTTTAACGTCATGCTTTATTTAAAGTTCGGCTGTTTATAAAAAATAATTAAAAGTTCGTTTTATAATTAATTAAGAAAATAATCATATTGTTATTAATAGACGAATATATTTGTTTTTGTATTAATTAAAAACTGAATTTTTTAAAAATATTTTCTAAATAATAAAATCACAATTTTTGAAACATATACTAAATATTTAAATAGAAATAGGTATAGTTAAATATTTTACTCATATTTATTAGATTTCTGATTTTATTAGTTTTTATTTGAAATCAATGACATTTCTTTACAAAGAGAGCTTTAAAATCGTTTCAAAAATATTAAATATTTCAAATATTCATTCAGCAAAAATGTTATTAAAATTTGAAATAATATGCTCACTTTTATATACTGTAGTTTTTTTTATTCTAGATGAAATGAATATTTTTATATTTATTAGAGAACAGAATTGTGATTAAATTGAAAAAAAAATTTTCAATAATATGTGTAACAATTATAGATTGAAAAATATAAACATTATAAAATACTATTATTTAATTGTAAAAATGGAAATTTAATTTATTGTTTATTATTAAATAAATACATAAATATTTTTTTTTATTTTAAAATAATATTAATACATTAAAAAATGTCAATAGATTAATATTTTATTTGATGGAATATCAATTTTTTTGTTGGATTAAAATGAATTATTTCTGTATATATATATATATATATATATATATATATATATATATATATATATATATATATATATATATATATATATATGAGCCTATGATTGATTATGAAAGTTCTTTAAGATATATATTTCGTTTTGAGATATTTTGACTTTTGCGTTTAAATTATTCAAAAAATATTTTTCTGTAATGACAAACAGAAAAAGTAAGTATATTTATTTTTGAAAAAAATTCTTTTATGCAATTTTAAAATTTTAAGAATAGCATGTGACAAATAATTTTTTTTTTTGATATTTCAAATGACTAAGACCATTTTCAAAATTAATGAAAAATCAAAAGAAGATTTATATAAAAAAATAACAAATTTTATTCAAAAAAAAATTATATTAAAATAAATTTTCATCTTTAAAAATTATATCTATTTTTAATTATGTTTAATTTTCTATATCATTTGCAGTTTGTGATGTTTTAAGAGTTTTAAAATAGTTATGATAAATCGGTGGTATATATGATAACAAATCCATCACATCTTGAATCTTCATATAATAGCAACAATTTAATATTTGTATACATTTTTCAATCTCGCTCTTTTCTATGAAATTTTATTTCATTATCTATTGATGTTTTATAAAACATCTTATGTGGGAATTTTCTAAAAATCTTATCCATTATATTTGTAACCAATTAATACAATTTACATTTATATTTATTGTTGGTTTAATAAATGATTATTTTAGCTGTTTGGATAAAAAAATCTTTCCTAGTTATCCTATGTACTGTAAAGGGAGATTTTCTACAACATTAAAATATTAGCTTATAATAATTTTCAGGAATGTACAGATAATTTGCCTTTCTCATTTACATTTCGACCACTTAAAACGATACAACAGTATTTATTTTTCGTAAAATTAAAATTTCTAATCAAACAATTGATTTAGTCCACTATCAAAATAAGAATAAACATTATTTCATTAAATGAAAAAAGTATGCCTTTAATAAAACAGTTATTTCTAAATTTGTTTAAAAAAGTATTTTCGTTTATTATAACTTAGTTCATTGTCATATGAATTTAGCAAATAATTTATTTTTTTAATTTTTAATTTTGACCACTTTTATAATCTTATCTCCAATTTTATATATATATATATATATATATATATATATATATATATCACACATACACATACATATGTACACATACACACACACACACACACACATATATATATATATATATATATATATATATATATATATATGTAAATATTTTAATAAAGTTATATTTCATTTTTATTCAATTTTAAATAAAGTTTTTTCCTAATACATTTTTATTTGTTTTGAAATAAAGTCTATATTTCAGTTTCAAAAATAAACCTATCTCAAACTGAATATCAAAATGAAAAAGAAGTAAAACGTAAAAGTGACTCGAAAATAAACTTGAAATGCTACTTGACATGTTTATAAAGTTTTTCGGAAGTTTCCAGTTTTTATTCGACTTCCAATAAATTTTGTACGTAGAGAAAACAAAGAAAGAAATTAATTCGTAAGAAAAATAATTCTTATGATAGAATTGGATGACATTTTTGTACGTAGTTCAGTGCTTATAAAAGTATGTACGTTTGTGTATAACTCGAAGGATTTATGTAATAGTTCTGGCTTTTTTTCCTTATATGATAATTGTGTAGGACTTTATTTTCGTTGATAATACAATAAACAAAAAAATAATATTTGGTTTATATAAAGGTCTTATATTTTTAAATTTTATTTTTATACAAGCATAATAAATTTCATAACAAATATATAGATTTTATACTATTTGATTTGCAACTGTGGTGAATTTACTTTCACACAAATTATCAATCCTTAGCACTACACGATATCAAAAAATATTTAATAATTATTTATTGGACAAATTAATATTTTATCTTTTTTAGATTAATTCTTGGTTAAAAACTACTAATATATATATATATATATATATATATATATATATATATAATTTTTTGTATATTTCCTTATTTTTATTGAATGGTTCTATTGGATCTTCATTGTGTGGTCGACTAATTTTTTTATTTTTAATTACTAGTAAAAAATAAAATTTGTTATTGTTTATTAAAAAAAAATCCTAGTATCAATACGATTAATTTTTAATCAAAATTTCATGTTGTAAAATAAATATATATATTTTTTTAATTTTTTGAATTTCGAAGAAAAAATGAAAATGATCAAAAATCAATTTTTGTCTACAGAAATCGTATTTCTTAATAATAAGTATATTTTTTGCTGAAAGACTATTGTTTTTCATTTACTTAATCGATTTTCAGTAAAAAAGAACGATTTGTAGTGATTTTTGAATTTTTTGTCTCAAAAAAAAACACGACCTAGTATGTAAAATTTCATGAAAAATCAACATTTTCGAAAATCGATTTTTTCCATTTAAAATCAAAACTAGATTATAAAATATGTCGAATCATTGATTAAAATATGATTTTTGAACGTAGGATGATTTTTATTTAGAAAAACCTAAAATTATGCTGATTCCATGTCATTTATGTTTCAATCCAATGAAAGTTATTAATTTTCATATTAGAACACTAATATGGAATTAAATTTCTTTAATTCTTCACCAAAAATACTTCCTAAGGTCTATACGATTAATTTTGAACAAAATTTGATTATGTAGTACAGATAAATATTTTTTTTGGATTTTTTGAATTTCGATGAAAAAAACTAAAATGATCAAAAATTAATTTTTTGCTACTAAAAATGTATTTCTCAATAATAAATGTTATTTTTGACAGAAAATGATTGATTTTAACATATTCAATAGATTTTTATCAAAAAATATCGACTTATAGTGATTTTTAAAATTTTCAATTTTTTGCCTCAAAAAAATCACGACCTATAGTATGGAAAATTTCACAAAAAATCAACATTTTCTAAAATCAATTTTTTTCATTTAAAATCAAAACTCTATTATAAAATATGCCGAATCAATGATTAAAATATAATTTTTGAACGTAGGACGAATTTTATTTAAAAAAAACTGAAATTATGCTCATTTAATGCCATTTACTACTCTATCGAATGAAAGTTAGTAATTTTCATTTTAGAACACTAACATAGAATCATATTTCTATTATTGTTTACTAAAATATTTCCTAGAATGTATAAGATTAATTTTTAATTAAAATTTGTTGATGTAAAGTAGATAAATATTTTTTTTCGATTTTTGAATTTCGATGAAAAAAACGAAAATTATCAAAAATCAATTTTCGGTTATAAAAATTATATTTCTTAATAATGAATGTGAGTTTTACCAGAAAACGATTGTTTTTTACTTACCGAAGTGGTTTTTAATAAAAAAGAACGAATTATAATAATTTTTGAAATTTTCAATTTTTGACCTCAAAAAAACCACGACCTATAGTATGGAAAATTTCATGAAAAATCAAGATTTTCTAAAATCAATTTTTTTTATTTAAAATCAAAACTTGATTATAAAATATGCTGAATCAATGATTAAAAAATAATTTTTGAACGTAGGATGAATTTTATTTAGAAAAAACCAGAAATTATGCTCATTACTTACCATTTTCTACTCAATCGAATGAAAATTAATAATTTCATTTCAGAGCACTAATAAAGAATCAAGTTTCTATTATTGTTCACTAAAATACTTCTTAGAGTCTATACGATTAATTTTGATTTGAAAATTAATGATATCATAGGCAGATAAATATTTTTTTGATTTTCTGAATTTTGATGGAGAAAACGAAAATGATCAAAAATTGATTTTCGGTTACTAACATTAAATTTATTTAAAATAAATGTTATTTTTGCTAAAAAAACGATTATTCCTTATTAATATAACCAAGTTTTAATAAAAAAATACTTATATAATATTTTCATGCACATGCTTTATTAATTATATTTTTTTAATAAAATTTTTGAATAAAATCGACTTCATTGAGTTATTATTTAAGTACACATATTGTACTTGATTTTTTATAATAATTATTGTTTTAAATTTCATACTACAGATGACTGTCTATTACTGAACATGTATTACATATTTCCATTTATAATCATGTTTTTTAAATATTTTTTAAACCGCGTTTTGGTGGTTGGAACATTAACGATTGCTATCTATTATCAATACTGATGGTTATTGATCAATTTGTAATATGGACATATAGTTTCGTATTTCAATTTATTTATTAAAGTACGTTTATTACATTACTAATTATTTTATGGTGTATTGGGCGCAGTAAATGAAACTGTAATTTATACAATTGATTAATGTACATTTAAAATATGAAAATTGAGTATTTAATCATTATGTGGAAATAAATTATAATAACAAGATTAAAGACAATTATAGATGCATATTAATACAAGCATACATACATACATATGTGTATATATATATATATATATATATATATATATATATATATATATATATATAATTCTAAAACGTATGTGTGTTTTTGTAACACAAAATAGAATATGATTTGGAAATAGATTTTATACTTATAAAGATAAACGTTAATAATAAAATGATATATAATAATAGTTGTAACAAATGATAGAGTAAAATTAAAAATAGGATATATATACATATACAAAAACACATAATATAGAGTTTTCCAATATGAATTTCAAAATTTTGACAGCTGGTATTTATTTAAAATAACATTTATTTTAAATAACTTTAATGTTAGTAACCGAAAATCAATTTTTGATCATTTTCGCTTTTTCCATCAAAATTCAGAAAATCGAAAAAAAATTATCTGCATATGACATCATTAAATTTCAAATCAAAATCAATCATATAGACTCTAGGAAGGATTTCAGTGAACAATAATAGAAATTTGATTCTTCGTTAGTGCTCTGAAATGAAATTATTAATTCTCATTCGATTGAGAAGTAAATGGCATGTAATGGTGGCACCCATGTTTGAATTTTTTTTCAATCTTATTTTAATATTTCAATTCTGTATAATTTGACAAAAAATCATGGAACATTTAAGACTTCAACAATGATTAGAAATTGTAAGAACTTTAATAGACTTATTGAAACAAAAATTTAATCAATCCATTATTTCACGAAATGATCCATCAATTGGCCACCAAGATCATGTGATCTAAATCCATTGAATTATTTTCTGTGGGGTTATGTGAAATCATTAGTTTATGCTGATAAAACACAAACAATGGAAGCATTAAAAATAAACATTGAAATTGTAATTCATGAAATTGGGCCATAATTATGTGAAAGAGTGACTAAAAATTGGACTAAACGAATGTACTATGTCAAACGAAGTCGTGGTGGTCATATGAGTGAAATTGTATTCCATCATTAATGCCATAGGATATGCTTGAAAATAATAAAAATAAATAACTAATTAATTAAATATTCTTTGTTTTATTTCCATTTATATTTTTGAAGCGCTTATTGGAAAATCTTATTCATACACAGTAGTCATTGCATTAAATATTAACATGATTTTTTTATGTAGACTTTTTATTTTGTTGAAATTTGATTAATAATTAAAAAAATATAATAATATTGATCGAAAAATTTCGTGACATTACCTCTTAGGGCCATTTATTATAATGAGTAATATTTTTGAAAAATTGCATTTTTCATTCAGCTACACTGATTTGGAAATCAAAAAACCGATGAAATAATATGTGGTTTTCGAAAAAGAATTAAATTATTTTTTCATTTATTATATTTTTTTTTCATGTCCATTATGAAGCTATATATATATATATATATATAGGGTGGTCCAGATGATACTGAAGGATAATATAGAATAGTATATCATTGTAAGCAAATAAATGTAGGTATGTCTAAACCTTTCCATGCACTCTATATGTGTGTTTGTATATATATATATATATATATATATATATATATATATATATATATATATATATTGTTTAATTTACTTCAAATTACTGTTAAAAACAAAACGTTGTTTTAGACAATTATTTTCATAATGAAAACTGTCATATACTTAACCATGATGAAGGGTTTGATTGCGTTAGTCAATCAACAATAAATTTTGCTAATATATACTTTTTGTTCATGATATATATATATATATATATATATATTATATAAAAAATATGTTGCAAAATTAACAGTTAATCTTGATTAGTTGAATTAAAAAAATATATTTTATTTTATTATTATTCAATTTCTCTATATTTCAAATTATTAAGTTTTATTCAGTTTAAGAGTTTATTTTTAACGAAAATTGTTAATACAAGTTAATTTTTATTTTTTATTATTTATTTACATACAAGAAAATATTTTACATTTTCGATACGTACTCGGTTGGAAAATAATGCAGTTTTAAAATTAATATATAGATTTGTTTTAGTACTGTGGCGAATTCAATATCACAGAAATAAATTATCCTAGATTTTACAATAAAACACAACGTTTTGACAATGATGATAATTCGAAATGCACATTAGCTTACAAAATGAATAATTAGTCAGTGAATATTGAATACTTTTTAATATTTTGAGGTGTTGTAGGTGATAATTCATTTGTGAAAATAATATATATTGTTTAACGTAAATGAATTATTCATTTTAATCTAGAAGATTTCATAAAAGTATTTAATCTTGTATATATATAAAAGTATTTAATCATTTATTCTTCACATGTGCAGTAATTCATTTCGATATCTATGCCACAATCTTCAGTGTTCTGAATTATTAAATCTAAATATGTTTATAATGATTTAATATTTAACAATAGCATAGTTATTAAAATACACATCATTGAATAAAATCAACAACATATAATTATTGAATACTACTTTGAAATTGTGTAATGTTGAAATAAATGATTAATTTTTAGATAAAATTTTCATTTTACTAAAAATAAAGTTATTAATACAGTTTTTTACATTTACTGAATTTTTTCTATGTATTTTTTGCATTCGAAATAATGTTTAATCTTTATTGTATAATCAAAAAAATATTTATTGATTGTAGAATAGTAACGAAATTTTGTTGATCGAAATTTATTTATTGTAATAGAAGTAAAAAGAATTAATTCAAATATCCCAGTTTTGAAATTAATGTCCATTTTAAAGGCTTTAGAAAATGTGAGTTAAAGTCAGATTTTTAAGTAGTTTTAAGATTGTCAAGTGAACATTAAATTTTTTTATAAATATTGACTATAAGTAAGGCAGCAATACTTTATGAAACAAAAAAATTAATAAACTCAATTTGAATATTGGAGGTACACATGTGTACCAGCCAAATGGTTAAATAAAATCGTATTGTTATGTCGTAATAGAATTTTAAAACAAATCGATTGAAATTATATTTTCTTATGTTTTTAACGCATTTAATTTTTATCTAATTATTTAGACAACAGTTTTATAAAAAAAAAAACTATATGAAAATTACCACAGACTCATCAATTATGAATAAATTTGTAACAACTAAAAAGTAAATATTTAGGTAGTATACATTTGATACCCTAATAATTTTAGTAAATAGTAACTGTTTGAATAATTAGTAAATATTTAGATAAAATTATTGATATCCCGTTAATTAAAAAAAATACTTTTTTGTTCGTAATTGGTGATGTAAGATGAGTACATATAAAATTCTCTAACATTTAATGCTAATGACATTGGTACTTGTCCCTAACAGAATAAATGTTGAAGGGTCCTTATACCTTTTTAAGTTGCCAAAGAGGCGAATGAATGATGACGTAAAAAAGATGGCTTGAGACTGTGACATTTAATATATTTTCGGAAAACCAATTAAGACTTAATTAAGGTTTATGCTTTATAGTTTTTAAATGAAGATTAATTTGGTATATTTTGGTACATACGATTTACAATTATTTATTAATATTATACTTTTAATACTTTTTTTTTATATAAAGATAATTGAATGTAAATTATATGTTAATTTATGTGATCATATGTTATTCAAAGTACAGAATATTAATAATAGGTTTTTTTATTTATAATATATATTGAAATTTTTTTATTTAATATGAAAAATAATATTTTTTTCATTTGATTCAAATTCAGAGATTGATTTTAAATATAAACAAGACTAATTTGAATTTATTCAAAATTAATAATATTATTTTAACTGAAATTAGTATTAAATATTTTCTGACCAAATTTTCATCCAATTAATAATATAATTCAGAATTTAGGTATAATGTCTCAGGCATAAAAATAATGAAAAGTTTAATGACTGATTTTTTATCCGATTAATCATCTAACTAAAATTTAATTCTGCAATTTTAGTCGATTTTTTTAACTAGAAAATTAAATGGATGAAAATTTAGTTAAAAATGTAGTTGGATAAAATGTAATCCTGCCATTTTAGTCGATTTTTTAACTAGAAAATTAAACGGATGAAAATTTAGTTAAATAAAAATGAAGTTGGATGAAAATGTAATCCTATGAAAATTTACTGGGATTAAACATAAAAAAAAATGACTAAAATCTCAAGTTAATTTTTCTTCTCTTACGTATTTGCTCCCTTATCAGAAATGATTTTTTTATTAAATAAAATTCATCCCATTTTATTGCATAAAAGATGGATGCAAAATGTAAACGAGATCCTTATTTGTCGTTTATTGTTTTACATACTAAAATAATTAAGAAATTATATTTCATTAATAATCATTTAAAATTCAATTCTATTAAAATTGAAAATTGAATTTCATTAAAAATTATTTGTATTTTTTTCAAACAAAAAAAATTTATTTGAAAATCTGATTGAATTTTCCATGACGATTCAATTAATAGACGAGTTCAATTATTATTGCATTTAATTAATATTTTATAATTTTAAAATATTTAAATCAATTCATTTATTAATCGTTTAAAACAATCGTTGATAAAAAATAATTCATAATTTATAATTAATTTTACACGATTAACTGTTTTTGAAAGAAGGAAAAAATACAATAATATAAGATCATCCAA
This sequence comes from Neoneuromus ignobilis, assembly GCA_029203775.1. Lineage (NCBI taxonomy): Eukaryota > Metazoa > Arthropoda > Insecta > Megaloptera > Corydalidae > Neoneuromus > Neoneuromus ignobilis. Next base: position 4,030,380 of record CP092087.1, on the reverse strand, counting down.
ATGTGATGCCTAGATTTGTGTTTTATAAAAAGAAACATGTGTAAAGTTTCTCTTTAATAAAAAACAAATCTAGGTGTCGCATTTGGATGACCCTATATGTGACAAAATATTTAAATTTTCAAATAAAAGTAATTCTGGGGGTGTACGAGCAAAACGAATCCTAGTAATTAAAAAATAGAATGTTTTTAAATGTCTGTTGATAGTTTGTTGTCATATTTTAAAATGATTTTTGTAATTAACTACTATTTTATATTTAACGATCATATTTTTATTATAAATGAAATCTAGTATTGGAAAAAACAGAATTTTGTAAAATGTCTTTTTATAGTTATTTGATTAATGTGTGTGATATGTATAACAACCTTTTTTTAAATTTTTAACACAAATATTAAAAAATTCCAAAATAAACCTTGATTAACAAAGTAAAACTTAAGTTAGGGAGTAACTATCATAAATTGATATTAATTTAATCAACTTGAAATATTTAATAATTATACGAATACATACACACACACACATATATATTTATATGTATATTACATTGTTATTCAAGCTCTAAAATACTTGCATACAAGTTTCTAATGAAATATGCACGCCAGCATGTGAAATTGCATTCCAGCACATATATGTTTATAAATTAATTAACACATTATTTTAGTAACAAATATATGTAGAAGCACTTCGTGTAATCATGATATAATCCTATTTAGAAGAAGAAATAAGTTCATTTTATTATAAACTAGTTCAAGAAAGATTAACTAGCAGCATGATTTTTTCCGGAGTAAAAATACTCATGCAGTGTCATATAGAAGTATAGAAATTTTCCATTTACAGTTACTATTTTCATTATGTTTCTGCTCCAGTTAACCTTTTATTCGTTACAGTTTTAAAATATCCTTATTTTAGAGATATTTTTATGATACAAATATATACAGATATAAAATAGAAATATGTTATTTCAATTTGTCCATTTTTTAAAATTGACTAAAGTGAAGTTTATTGTACTATTGATTATTATTGAAAAATTAGCTTTCGTAATATACATACATACAGATATATATATATATATATATATATATATATATATATATATATATATATAGGGTGATCCAAATGTAACGCCTTGATTTGTGTTTTATTAAAAAGGAACTATACACATGTTTCCTTCTAATAAAACACAAATCTAGGCGTCACATTTGGAAGGCCCTATACTAAATGTGTCCTTTTAAAATAAAATAATTTAATTTTTTATCTAACAAGAATTCATTGTGTGTACAACAATTTTATGATCTGTTAATATTGATTCGAAAATGTGGAAAAAAATTTTTGATGCTTTTGGAAAACAAAATTTTACATCAAAGGGTTTACGCTCGAAACGAGATAATTGCATTCGGTGAACTGGATTAGGGTAAAATCTTGTTACAGCGTACTTGAATGCAATTAATATAAATCGCGTTCATGACATTCTGTTAAAATAATCCACCTTTCAGTGCGGGATTAAAAATGTTAGATGTAGTTTATATTTATGTTGGGTATCTAATATTTGTATCGTTTTTATTTATTTATACACACATTTGCGCATGTGAGCAAATGAATCAATAATTTAATTATATTTGAGGAAGTTATTTTCGATATAATTTAATTAAGTAATTGTGAGGTAATCATTTTTTTTCTAACGTTAGTTAATTAAGTATTGCTTTAATTGTTAACGTATTTTACTATTCAATAAAAATTACAATCTTTAAAATACTTTTTTTGTATAAAAAGTACGACTTTGATTGGAAAACTAATTAATATTCAGGTTATTTATAAATATAAAATTAGTGTTTAAATATAAAAATAATATGTTATTGAAGGTTTTTTTAAACGATAATTTCTGAATAAGGTATTTTTTATTTCAAATAAATCTTTTGAAATCATAATATTTTTTTAAAAGTATTTTTCCAAATTATTATTAATTTACTTCAGTAATAATTTATAATATTTGAATTGAGTAATACTTGAATTTATTGAAAGATAATACTAGAAAAGTTGTTACTATGATTGCTGAGCGATACCAATCAATGTTGAGTGATTTTTATTGCCAAAATTTAATGATGTTGGTATATCTGATGTCTATTTCCAGCAAGATGATGCTACATATCATACAACTTGAGGAAACATTCAGTTTTTGTAATGGAAATTTCGTCAACGTGCAATTTTACGAAATGTAGATTTCAATTGACCTCCAAGATCATGTGATTTAACACCATTAAATTTTTTTGTGTGTTTTTTTAAAAAGTAGAGTCTGCTAGCAAGCCACAAACAATTATTGACCTAAAAAATAATATTCGAGTTGCAATTCGTGAAATAAATCCAGCAACATGTCGAAAAGTTATTGAAAATTTAGATATTCAAATTGATATCTGCAGAAGCAGTCGTGGTAAATATTTGAACAATATTCTGTTTCTTGTATAATTGAAATGAATCATTCTTTCAATAAAAAAAAAACAGCTTGACAAAATTCCAAATAGTTTGTGTTTTATTACAAAGAATCATGTAGGCGTTTTTTTTTGATGATCCTCTATATTTATATGAAGTTCAAAAAATAACTATCATTTCTATTTTTTTTAAAAAAACTTTCAGGATAACTTAAAAGTCTACTTATTTGTTGAAAACTGATAAAAACACTTATAAATAATAAAACTATTCTACCGATTTTATTTTACTTAAACAAAATTTCAGTTTATTGAAAAAAAAACATTGTTTAAAAATCAACCACACTTCAAACTAACTTTTTTGGATGACTATATTATGTTAATATCTAATATTACCTTATAATTGTTTTTAATACTTTGTATAATATAAAAAAATATAATAAAATAGAAAAATCGTTAGAAAAACTTATGATTTATGGTATTTTTAAAAACCACAATGGTCAAATTTAAAAATATAAATGAATTTTATTATTTGAAACGTTATTCACTTCATGTAAAGAAGAATGAAAAGTAGGTGTTTAATTTTACCCAAATGTGTTATTGACCAAATGGTAATGGCAAGAAGCACGTTTTAATTAAATCATATTATTGTTGTAAGAATGCTGAATTATTATTTGAATATAAACCTCAATCGCGTGCAACTGCTTTCATTACGAATTTTGCTAATTTAGATAAATGTTTAACTTTATAGTCGAATGCGTGTTCTGTTTTATCTGCAGTACTCTATTGTCGTAATGTTGTTCAGAGACTAAACAGGAGTTTCGTCAAGGGTAACAGTAACAGTATTGTGTGTAACTATATTAAAGATGAATATTATGCTTAACATTGACATAAACGTATAAAATATTAAATAGAATTATACTTTTCTGTTATTTCTTATATGATATAAATTTTAATCTACTTTTTTAAAAAAGACGAATATTAGATAACCAAGAAAATTCTTTAACACAAATTAATAATCATCCCCAACACCACATTATGTTATAAAATATTCAATAACATCTTATTGTTTATAACAACAATGGGCTAATGAGCATTTCGATCGCGATGCTATCATCGTCAGAGCATTTTTGTTAAGAAATGTATGAAAGATGGTAATTAATTTATGTTAAAATCAATTTGCAACTATTTAAAATAAATAGTAGCAGGAAAATATTCCACATTTTAAGTTTAAAATAAAAACGGTAATTTTCTCTACTGAAATTAATTTTGTTCATCAAAATAATTTTCCTCGCATTAAACAACGTTTTTTCAATAAGAAGATAATTTATAAATTCCATTTTTATAAAATACATTTTTTTTAAGAAATGAAAAACTTCTTTTTTAAACTCTGTCAGTATTTAATTCTTTATCATGTATGTATAGATCATCCAAATGTAACGCCTAGATTTGTGTTTTATTAAAAAGAAACAATTTCAAAAAGAAAAATTGTGTGTGTATTTGAAAAATATCAGTTTAATAAAGAGTATAGAAAAATTGGTTTATATTTGATTGAATTTCTTAGAAACGAGAATTTAAATCAAAAAAATAAATAAAAACAGCTTAAGATAATAACACTTTTAGTTATTATGTTTATTCGAATGATAACTATAATAAAAAATATACATTAAAAAAATGTTCTCACAAAAATTTAATTCAGAAGGTATAGTATTTTTTTCTGAAAAATGTCCAAATATTAAATATTATTAAGAAAGTAAATTAATAATAATTTGAAAAGAGTTACATTCGAAAATAATTCAATATGATTTGAAATATTGATAATTAGTAAAATATTACTTAAATATTTTCTTCTATAAATTTTTTTTAATCGTGATAGAATTTCAAATTGAATCCCTATCGAAAGTTCTATCAAACCTAAAAAAACACGTTTTATATCTATTAAGGTTAGAATTTTAATACACTCACTTTTATTTGAAATTATATAAAATTAAATATTCACTTTTATTGAAAATTATATAAAATAAAATAAAAACATTTAATCTTTTCAAAATATAACTGTAATTTTTTTTAATCAAATATGTTTATTTCGACTGACTTTAAACATACCAGTTTCGTATCTAACAAATTTATAAAAGGTATAAATGAATGGATTAAGGTTTTCGAACCGTTAAGAGATGAGTTATAAACGATATCTCATAGTATAATATTTATTCATGTACATGTAAATAATTTAATAATATGCTACAATAATTTTACTTATTAACAAATTTACAAGAAATTCTTTTCAATTTTTTAATTTTATTTGTTAACCTGTTTTGTTCTATTTTAGTGTTGTTTGTTCAGTAGATTATAATTAAAGATAAAAAATTCAGATAAGTTAATTTATTTCAATCAAATAATTTAAATATTTGTATAATAAATTCATATTTTATATGCCAAATTCTGAATTTTTTTCGTAAGAGTATGTGAATGTATTTGAAATTTTCTGATTTTTTTCCTAATAAAATTCATTAATCTCTTTTATTTTACTTCAGAAAATTTTTGTTGTATTTTTAGTAGAATTGAAATCAAAATAAAAATTCAGATAATTTATTTATTTGAATTGAAAACTTTAAGTATCTATATAGTATATTTTGTATGCAAAATTTTAAAATTAGTTTTAAGATTATTCAATGATATAAAATTGGAAGATAATAAATAATAGTGAATGATATTAAGCACATAAATGTATGTGAAGATGATAATTAGTTTGTGTTAAAGTGAATTTTCCTCAATTTCAAAATGTTATTAAAATATTGTTTTCTCAACTAATTTAATAAAATATTAAATTTATTTACAAAAGGTTGATTAACATAATTTTCTAGTTTTCCTTTATTTAAAAATTTGAGGAAAATCATTTACAATACATTATTTTCTTAAAAAATATATTAAAATCCATTGTTAATATGAAAAAGACAATAGAAATTTTGTGAGAATAACTGAAGATGAATAACTAATGTGTTTGTTAAATTAACAATGTTTTATCTAAATATTTTTCATTACTGGTAATATATTATATACTGTATTCCCAAAACTATACATTCGATTTTTAATTATTTCACTTACAAGAATGATATAATAAATATGAAGTTTGAATTTACATGACAAATAATTATTCTAAATTTTATTTCATATTTGATTCAAGTCTGTGTTCTACAGATTTATTGTATTTTAAAATAATTATAAATTACAAATATATATATATATATATATATATATATATATATATATATATAACCATCTAAATGTAACGCCTACATTTGTGTTTTATTAAAAAGAAACTAAACAAATGTTTCTTTTTAATAAAACACAAATCTAGCCCTCACATTTGAAAGACCTTATATTTTAACATAATTTGTTTGAATTTATTTGATTTCAATTATATTTATCTCAATAAATCTTTTTCGAATACAAAAGTCAAGTTATTTTTTCAGAAAACTCAAAATGATATTTTCAGTTTCAATTATATTTACTGATAAAATGATGTAATGATATTCAGTTTATTGTTCATACGAAAAACTATTTCGAATTTTACTTCTTAGAGTGAGGGAGGAACAGAGATCTGTATATTTTTATCTACTTTCATTATGTTTTGCATTTCATTATAAATACTATTTATAACCAGATTAAAATAATATATATATTTAATTTATTAATGATACAATGCGCATGCCTTCACCTTCGACAGCATAAGATTGTACAAAGTGATTTGGTGTAAGTGAACGTCGGACATATTTCTTACAAATGTATTATTTGTTTCATCAAGTTATGAACTGTAAATATCTAATTAGCATCGAAATCTCCAAATATCTAAATAATCGGTAGTCAATCAAAAGTTAAAGTGTTCATATTTATTTTCTAATAAATGTTTACTGACTTTTTGATATATTATTGTGCCATGTATATATACTTTAATCACGTGTTTCTTTTGAGTTTTATTCAGTTGAATTGTAATAAAGGTATGTGTTTGAATAATGGTATTATTTTTTATATAGTAAATACATAATTTTAGTATTATCAGTATTTATACAATAATACATTAATACGAGTATATTAAAATAATTAGTTGTTCTAAGATAAAAAAAACTGAAAATGTAATTAAATATAAATTTACAAATATTAGAATCTTATAATTGTAAAAATATATGTTTTTACTAATTTATTTCTAATAATACTAATAATTGGTACAAAACTTGTTGAATTTAATTACGTATTACATTTTTTAACAAATTATTTAAATGTTATTAATATTTGGATAAATTAAATAGATATTGAAATAAAAACTGTATTATGTCCAGTACTAGTTTTATCTATAGACTTGGCAAGCTGAAGTCTAGGCTTCGAAATCTAAGAGGTCTCTCGCTCTAGTAAAGAGAGTGGCGATTGGGAGGGGATCAGGGGTTTTACAAATTGAATAATCTAGTGTCTCTTCGTTTACATCTGGATGTGATTATGTAATATTTATGTGTTATTATGAATAATGCATGTATTGATGTTTTTAAAAATTATTATTTTTTTGAATTTTGTGCAAGAAATATTTTTTGATTTAGAAAATGTTATAGTTTTTATACTATTTAATCAATAATTTTTTTGTGGATGATAATAAAGGTTAAAAATACTTGAGAAATTTTTTCAACTTTTTTTAATTTTATTTCTTAATCTGTTTGTTCTATTTTAGAACATTTTTGTTCTCTTTTCAGTAGACTAGAAATGAAGATAAAAATTTAGATTTTTTTTTGAAATAAAGAATTTTATATTTATGTAGATAATTTATATTTTATATGGCAAATTTTAATTGTTTTTTCTAGAAAAGTGAGGATATATTAGGAATTTTCAATTTTTTTCTAATTTAATTTGTTAACATTTTTGTTGTTTGTTAAGTAGATTAGAAATCAAGATAAAAATTTAGATATTTTTTTAAAAATAAAGAATTTTAAATTTGTAGATAATTTATATTTTATATAGCAATTTCTAATTGTTTTTTTCCTGGAAAAGTGAGGATATATTAGGAATTTTCAATTTTTTCTAATTTAATTTCTTAACATTTTTGTTGTTTGTTCAGTAGATTAGAAATAAAGATAAAAAATTCAGATAAGTTTAAAAATTCGAGGACAATTATTTATAATACATTAATTTCTTAAAAAAATTATTAAAATCCATTGTTAATATGAAAATGACAATAGAAATTTTGTGAGAATAACTGAAGATGAATAACTAATTTTATTATGAGAGCACTTAGAATAACTTCACACATGAGAGGTCAAAGGGCAGGCGAAGGTCTGTAAAATCGGGTTAACGTTAAATCGTTTTGATTTAATATTTAATTCGGTTGCGTTTGCCAGCCGAAGTAAATCGTTTTATCTATATAACAGTTTCAATGTAAATTTTTATAGATTTCGAAACGTTTGAGATTTTTAATTACGGACAAAAGAAGATTATACGAGCTGTGTGCAGAGTATGTGTAGTTTTGAAATCGTATCGATGTAATGAAATCGCTAATTACTTAAAAAATTTTAATTGCTAACATAATTAAATAGATAATAATGATTAAAAATATATTCCAAGTATAATGCTGTTTGATTTTGCATATATATATATACATATATGAAATTAAATTAAATTTTGATACGCGAGTAAATTTGATTACTTCAATTAATTTATTGTAAATTCGTCTTTATTATCCTACGTTTAAAATTGTAAGACTCTAAGAAAATATACTCGTATTTATCACACTTGAATATAACAAAATTATTTTTCATTATAGATACAGGTTTTAATGAACTCTATTTGTATTTAATTGAATAGAGATTTAGTTTTATTGTTTTAAAATATTTTTAGACAGAGAACCTTAATAAAATATATTCCTATTTAAATAAATGGTGTTCCTAATTCGGTATAATGTGAAATGTTGTTGTTTTAATAACAAAAATAAAATAGGTCGTTGTTTTTTCGAGGAAAAAATTGAAAATTTTAAAAAGCACTTAAGTAAGTAAAAAATAATCGTTGTCTGGTAAAAATAAAATTCATTATAAGAAAATATAATTTCGGTGGTCGAAAATTGATTTTTTATTATTTCAGTTTTTTCATCGAAGTTTAAAAAATTGAAAAAAATATTTGTTTGCATTATATAATCAAATTTCGATTAACAATTAATCGTATAGATCCTAGGAAGTATACTTAATGGACAGTAATAGAAACTTGATTCTATATAAATGATCTAAATAGAAAATTGTTACCTTTTAGTTTATTGGAATTTAAATGGCATAGATTGTCATAAATCAAGGTTTTTTCTCAAAAAAAAATCATCTAACGTTCAAAAATGAGTTTTTAATCAATGATTTGTTATATTTTATAGCTAAGCTTTGATTTTAAGAGAAAAAATTGATTTTCGAAAATATTGATTTTTCATAAAATTTTCCATACTATAGGTCGTGGTTTTTTTGAGGCAAAAAATTGAAAATTTTAAAAATTATTACAAGTCGTTTACTTTTATTAAAAATCGATTAAGTAAGTAAAAAATAATCGTTTTCTGGTAAAAATAAAATTCATTATAAGAAAATATAATTTTAGTGTTCGAAAATTGATTTTTCATTATTTCAGTTTTTTCATCGAAGTTTAAAAAATTGAAAAAAAATTGTTTAAATTATATAATCAAATTTTGATTAAAAATTAATCGTATATATTCTAGGAAGTATATTTAGTGGACAATAATAGAAACTTGATTCTATATAAATGATATAAATAGAAAACTTAACTTTTAGTTGATTGGAACTTAAATGGTATGGATTGAGCATAAATTAAGGTTTTTTTTCTCAAAAAAATCGTCTAACGTACAAAAATGAGTTTTTAATCAATGATTTGCTGTATTTTATAGTTAAGATTTGATTTTAAGAGAAAAAATGGATTTTCGAAAATATTGATTTTTTATAAAATTTTCCATACTATAGGTCGTGGTTTTTTTGAGGCAAAAATTGAACATTTTAAAAATTATTACAAGTCATTTACTTTTATTAAAAATCGATTAAGTAAGTAAAAAAATAATCATCTTCAAGCTAAAATTATATTCATTATTGATAAATACGATTTATGAAGCCGAAAATTGATTTTTTTTAATTTTCGTTTTTTTTCCTAAATTCAAAAAAACCCAAAAAAATATTTATCTACATTACATCATGAAATTTTGATTAAAAATTAATCATATAGATCTTAGGAAGTAGTTTTAGTAAGTAATAATCAAAATTTGATTCTATATTTATGGTTAAAAATGAATATTATTAATTTTCATTCGATTGAGATATAAATGATAAAGAATGATTATAATTCAGTATTTTTTTTAAATAAAATTCGTTCTATGTTCAAAAATGTAATTGTAATCACTAATTCTCCATGTTTTATAGCCGAGCTTTGATCTTAAATTAAAAAAATATTTTTTGTAAATTTAGATTTAATATAATAATTTTAGTCGTTAATCGTCAAGCAGCTAATTTTTGACTGGTTTTAAATGATTTCTAATTAAAAAAAAATTAGTAATTTTTATAATTCCATTTTTAAAATACTCACTCTTACTACAAAAACAAACCAATATTCATTGCATTAAATAATTTTTTGTTCAATAAAAAATACACGAGCCTCTTGATAAAAACTCTCAAACGTTCAAATATGTTATCATTGTAATCATTCTGTGGAATGTGATCAATACAAATAAAAATGTCGTAAAACTCGTGTTGATATTCCTCGCCGATCGTCTCATCTTTTGTTCGAATTGAATCACGAACTCCACGTGTTCGAGATTTACAGAGACAGCATATGTATTTTCACAAAGTACGTCGGGAGCAACATTTCTTTATTATTATTGGTTCGTTGACATGTGAAACGCATCAGATATGTTACTATTCAGTATCAATACGTTTTCTTGCAATAAAAAGAAAATGTATATATATATATATATATATATATATATATATATATACATTTGTAAGCATATCATTTACTGAAAAGATATTTTACAAAAAATAAAAACAGTTATATATCATTTTACCAAAATAACAAATTTAAAATTCTACTCTCGTTAAAACCACACTATTTCTTTTAAATAAGTATATATATATATATATATATATATATATATATATATATATATATATATATGTGTGTGTGTGTTTTTATTTGCAATTGTGTATATGTGATGTACATACATGCATATGTATATATACATATTTGTGAACATATGTCTGCCAATGAATCTCCACAAAACAAAACCTAATTAAAAAGCAAAATATTCAAAACATTTATTAATCCATATTACACTTCACCAATATATATATATATATATGTATATCTGTTCACTCTATACTTTACAAATCGTTCCTATAGAAGAATCTATTTCATGCAGTCACATTCAATGAAAAGTTGAAATTTTTCACGGTATAAAATGCTAATGATTATGAAAATCATAACAAATGTTTGGTATGTTTTTGTAGGTCATATATTCCAATAGAAATGTTTTCAAAGTGCGTAAAATGAAAACAATGGACATTATTCAAAGGCTTAATTAAATGGTACTGTAAATTTATTTAAGGTATTAAATACTTTAATCAATAAAATATTTAGTTCACTTTCATTTTAGTTGAAATTACTGTTACAAAAGTTAAAATATAAAATTAGTACTGTAATGTGTATATATATATATATATATATATATATATATATATATATATATATATATTAAATGGAAATAAAACAAAAAGAATTTAATAAATTAGTAATTTATTGTTTTATTTTTAAATATTTTCTATAGAATTAATAATAGAACACAATTTCACTCATAAATGGGATGAAAAGTATGAACAAAATCATTCTTTGCGTTTTATTTGAACTGTTTTACATACTCAAATGAAAATAATTTGAAAATTATTATATTTCATTAAAATTACAAATTAAATTTCATTAAAAGATATTTGTAATTTATTCAAACAAAAAATTATTTGAAAATTTGATTTTTAAATTTTTAATAATTTTTCGTAACGATTTGATTAATAATCGTATTCAATTAATGTTGTACTTAATTAATATGGTACAATTTTAATATTGAAATCAATTGGTTTATTAATCACTGAGAACGATTGATGACTAAAAAATTAATCATGACTAGAAATTAATTTTACATGAATAAATGTTTTTGAATCAAGGAAAAACTATAATAATATAATTTATAGGAATACTATGTCAATGTGACAAGTTATTTACATTGTTAAATAAAAGCAAATTTGGGAGTTGACGAGCAAAACGAGTAGGGGGCGGAATTCCCTAGTAATTAAAGAACAAAATGTTTTTAAATGTCTATTTTTAATTTGTTGTCATATTTTAAAAATTATTAGTACTTTTTACAAAGAAATAATTTTATTTGAAAATTTGATTTAATTTTTCGTGAAGATTTAATTAATAGTCGTATTCAATTATTATTGTACAATTTTAAATATTAAAATCAATTGGTTTATTAATTTTTTAAAATGATCGATGACTTAAAAATCAATCATGACTAAAGATTAATTTTTTAATAGCTAGTCACTGATTGATTTAAAAACGACTAATTTCAAATCAATCGTTTTATCAATCGCTTGAAACGACTAACGACTAATAAATTAATAACAACTAACGATTAATTTAACATGATTAAAATTTTGGTCGTGAGTTGTCAATCGAATAATTTTTGCCCTGCTTTGGTTTCATCCATCATTAGTAGATTTCGTTTGTAAATAAATCTACTTGAGGACAGATTAAAGCCGAAGAAACAATTCTGTGATAACAAGAAAAAAATACTAATAATATTTATAACTGTCATTCGAAACAATCTATTCATTTAATTTCTTGAATATTAAATTTTACTTTAAAAGTATAGAGTCATCCAAAACTCACGCCTAGATTTGTGTTTTATTAAAAAGAAACATGTGTATAGTTTATTTCATTAATTGTTTTTTAATAAAATACAAATCTAGGCGTTGCATTTGGATGACCCTATATTAGAAAATTTCGAATGGATATTATGAATGATATAAAGTATAGCATCGATTTTAAGTGATGTAATGAAATCTTAAAAAAACATTTACATTTATCTAAAGAATCGTGTAAGAGTATTAAACAAACATCGACCATACAAGTATCAAAATCTGTGCTCGTTCCAGTCGTTCGTGACGACTCTTTAAAAAAATATAAAACTGTATCACTGTTCCAATGAGCTCGTCGTAAAATAGTTGTAAATTGTTGAACTTTTTTTACTAGCATAGGCCAGTGACTTTGTATTTCGACGCATTAGTTTCCCCTCGTTCATGCGCACACACATTACCCTCTATGATCCTTAGTCGGCGTTTCACCCTTCCATATTATTTTACGCCCACTTTGACCGTGGGCGTCTGTAGGGATTGTTATAGTGGATAAGCGACTTTTTTGCTTACCTTAGAGAAATTCACTCTTTGCTATAATATCAGATATACTGCGCGGTAATGTTTATGTTTATTACATGTGTAGATTAGTTGGAATTGCGGCTTGTCTATGTGATCATTTTTATGGCTAACACTTGAATCGAGACAATTCGTTTTGAGTTATTTTATTGTTGATATGTTATATAAATGGATACTGTTATTTTTATAACGAATAAAAACACTGCTACAATATTTTCTACTAAATTACATTTTTCATTATTATGGTAGTTACATATAAAAAAATATTCATTTAAAATCATATCTTGAATCAATTTATTTAATGAATTTTATATTTTAAACGAAATAAAAGATACAGTGTATCACAAAAGTCATTAGTATGTGTAATTTAAAAAAAATAGACTTAATTGATAAGCTGTATTCAACATTTTTTTTAATATAAACATAAATGTCTCAAAAATAATTTCTCAACTTTGATTACTATAATAAAAATTAAATTTGATTGTATTCTTTTTTCTGTTATGATTTACAAATCAGTGACAATTTTTAGTACATTTATTTTTAGATTTTATTTGATTTTTTTTAAATATAATTCTTTAACAATGTTCATTAAATAATTTTGGATGACCTCATCGAGCTTTATTTTTAATCGGTTCTCAATTTGAATTTTTTTTTAAAACATTAAACGCTGTAGAAAGACTTATTGTAATTTTTTGTGTAATTTCTCTTACAATTTTGTTTTCCAATATTTAGTCTTTAAAAGAGATACTGGAAATATTTTTAGCAAATGCATCTGCCACTATTTACACCAAAGTAGCTATTATCTTAATAAAATAAGTGTCAAAAAGATCAAATAAAATCTTAGGATTAAATAAGAACATCAGTAAATATTAAAATTATTTTTTTAAAAAAATATAACTTTACTGTGCTCTTAGGTACTACATTGTCTCATGATTTTTGTGAGATTAATTTGTAATTTTTATTTATTTAAGTTTATTTATTTTTTAATAGTAATCAAAATCAAGAAATTAATTTTTTATTACTATTATTTTGGAGATGTTTATGTTTATATTAAAAATTTTAATATAACGTATTAATTAGGCTTATTTTGTGTTTTTTCCAAAATAAAAGTGTTTTATGACTTCTGTGGCCCATTGTATTTAAAAAATTGATTTAAAATCATATTTTGAACAAATTTATTAGAATATAATACTTTATATTATAAATGTAATAAAAGAATATTCATTTATGATGACAGTCATGAGTCTGATGCAAGTTTCTTTCTAGTCTATAAAATAAAAATAAAGCTTTTTCTACACGTTTGATAGTTTATAAAAATATATATTCTTTAAGACTTGCTTCTACGTGATACTTTTACTTAGCAATAAACAATTCCAAATGTCATATAAATACAATTACTATGCTAGAAGTATATTATGACATTGAATAAGAAAGAATCAACGAATCAAAATACAATTTTATTTTTACAATCTCGTGCTTATATTTTTCAGTTTAGATATAAACACTATTCGAAGTTTGAAGCCACGGTCTTTTGTAGTGGTGAAACAGGTTATGCGGATCTTATCTTCTGACATGTGGATGACATTTAGATGTGGTTCAAAGTAATATAGAACATTAAAGGTAGCTGTCTTTTGAAACTTATAAGAAAACATGAAAAAAGCTGTTTTCATATTTAAATAGAAAGAGAATTTTCGTTATTTTCTTTGTTATAAAAGATTGATTCTTGTTTGAATAAAGTTTTTACGTTTCTTTTTTAAATGTATATGAAATATTATGTTTTACAAAAAAATGTATTTATTTAGATGAACAAATTTATATAAAATGAATATATATATGAATATTAAGAGAAATTTTAAATTTCACTTATTGTATTTAATATATTATATAATATTTAAGTAAAATATTCAGAAAACGTTTTTTTATTTAAAAAATTAATATTATTTTATACAAAAAATTAAAAAAATATTTCATTCCGAATTTTATGAATAATAATGTTTTATTAACATTGAATTGAAATATTTATTTTTTTAAATTGTTTATTATAAACTTAATCCATTACCTAAGTTATATTTTCTCTATACAATTTGTACGAGTGTTATTATTTTCTATCTTGTTAAAAGACTAATAATGAAAAATTAAATCATTAATTTAATGTCATGAAATTATATTTAATAGACATGTTCTATCTGCACGCTAGATGATAATATAACATTAGCGTGACAGGCAGGTAGCCAATGAGCCGTGAATTTAAATCAGGATATATGAGTTGCCACTTTTCATTATAAAAGTTGTTATCTTGAAAATTTAATATCTGGTTCATTGAGAATTGTACAATAATTTCAAAAATATTATAGCAGTCATTCTAGAAACAATATATATATATATATATATATATATATATATATATATATATATATATATATATATATATATATATATATGTAGGTACAAGCAATTTAAAAAGAAAGTTACATAAATTCCAGTAAATTATTGGCTTAATAAAAATAACAACTAAAGCTTAATGTGTTTTATTTTCACCATTTGCGGAGAATGATTATTGGAAAACCATTTTCAGAGTACAAAATCAAAACAAATTGACACACTTTTTAATAAATTGATTTGATTGCCACATCTTTCTGGTATAAATATTTTATAAATGTTTTTGTAGATTTATTAATTTAATTTATATTAATTTCGGTTTGTTTTCATTTACTATAATTTGTTTAATTAATTGATATATTTATGTACATACATACATACATATAAAATGTATGTATGTGTGTTAAATATTTTAATAAAATACATGTAATTACATTTAAAAATTTAAATATTTAAATAGAATGTTTCTATATTAATGATATCATAAATAATATAAAGTAAATATAATTATCTGTATTTCTGTAAGTATATATGGTCATCCAAATGTGATGCCTCGATTTGTGTTTTATTAAAAAGAAACGTGTATAGGGTGGTGTATAGGGAAACATGTGTATAGTTTTTTTTTTTTAATAAAATACAAATCTAGGCAGCACATTTGGGTGACCATATATCATTTGAAATATTGGATATTAATTTATCTGAATATATATGAGCTTGTAAATATGAAAATGGTTTAAGCTAGATATATTTAGTGGTTTAAGTTAAGTTGAAGATATTTTGATTTTTGCATTTAAATTATTTAAAATATATTTTTCTTTGATGACATATCGAAAAAGTAAATGTATATATGAAAGATATTTTTGTAAGTAATTTTAAAATTTCAAGAGTAGCGTGTGGAAAAACAGTTTTTTAATATTTAAAATGACTTAGACCATTTTAAAAACTAATAAAAAAATTGAAAAAAGATTTATGTGAAAAAATAGATTTTATTCAAAAAATCAAAAATACTTTTGTTAAATTGGTGGTATATGTGGTAACAAATCCATCAAATTTTTTATTTTTTCTTCCTCAATGGCCCAAAATCTTCATATAATAGCAATAATTTAATATTTTTAGTATTCTATTTTGGGTGTAAGAATTAAGATATGAAATTACATTTCATTATCTAATGATGTTTTATAAAACATCACATAATGATATTTTTTTTTTAAAAAATGATTGTATTTGTAACCAAATTAATGCGATTCCTATTAGTATTTATTGCTAGTTTTGCAATTGATTTTTCTAGCTCTTTGGTTGGTAAAAATCTTCTGTATCATCCTATGTACTGAAAATGGAGTTTTTTTACAACATTAAGATATTAGCTTATAATTAATCTTGAGTAACATACAGATAATTTTCTTTTCTTATTTGCATCTCAACCACTTAAAAATGATATAATAGTATTTATTCTTTTATGAAAATAAACTTTCTAATAAAACTAGTGACTTAAACCACTACCAAAATAAAAATAAATTAAATTTCATTAAACGAAACAAATACTGCTTTAATAAAACTGTTAATTTTTTTAAAAAATTTTCGTTTATTATAACTTAAATTATTGCCATACGAATTTAGCAATCAACTCATTTTTTTTTGGATTTAGTCAATTTTCATACTCGCCAGCTCGTATATGTATATGGGTTATACGAGTATGTGTATGTAGGTTATATACGTATAACGGTTTCTATACACACAATAAAGAGTCACATTATACATAAAATGAAATATTCGCAGTTGTAAAATTTTTATAAAAATGCAAATGAAATGTTTTTATGCTATTGCATTGGCGGCGTAAGTCGTACACGAGATAAGCCAAGGTTTATTTTAATTATGTTAAATGAATTTAACGTATACTTGAACATATTTGTTTTACAAAATTACTGTCGTTAACACTAAGTTCTGCGATAACCATAGAACGGTATGATCTCAACTTTGCTTAGGATTTAATTAAATTACTGGGTTTTGAGGTAAATGTGGCACAGTTCTGAATTGCTAAATTGCTGGTTTAGTGGTTGCCACCCGAAACGCCTTATATTAATTCAGTATCATAATTCTAGAATATTTATTTGATTATCGTAATGATCAAACAATATTCAGCAAAATCTGATACGAACACGGACCACCTGTTGTATTTGTGACCACGTTGTGAATATAAAATAGGGGAAGTCGAACCGAATGAAATATTCAATATATTGAGCTGTAAAAACGTGTCGGAGAAATTTACAAGTATTTTATGGAAAATCGATCGCGAACGGTTGTCTAGTATTGTAGTGTTAAATTGATTTTTATTTCTGTGAGAACACACTGTGAGTTTCATTAAATTAAATTCTTATAAGTTATGTAATAGAACAAAAAAAAACAAGTATTATTTAAAAAACCAGTACTTAAGTATTAATTTTTAAACTACAGTGAGTCTCAAAAGTCATGAGACACGTGTCATTTGGAAAAAAATAATAAAATAAGCTTAATTGATAGATTATATAATTTTTTTTGAAATAATCAAATATAAATGTCTTTAAATTAAAAAAAAGTTTCTTAACTTTAATTGCTATAAAAAAAAATTTTAAAAATAACAAATATTCTCACAAAAGTCATTGGACAATATATTACTAAAATAATTACATTTATATTTAAAAAAAAAACAGTTTTAATATTTAGTGTGTGTTTTTTTAATCCCAGCATTTTATTTAATTTTTTTAGCATTGATTTTACTAAATTAGTAGTTACTTGTGTGGGAATAATGGCCGATTCATCAGTTAAAATCTTTTTCAATACATTTTTTGAAGCAGTTGTATGTTTTATAACTCTTGTTTTAAAAATATCTCATAGATGTTCAACTGGGTTAAGGTCGGGAAACTGGAGCAACATTTCGATTACTTTTGAGCAATTATATAGTAACTCAAGACGTACCATATATGATTTGTGTTTTCAAACTCAATTTCTCTACACTTTGTCTCAAATTGTTTTTGAGAAAATTTAAATATGTGTGCTGATTCATTATTTCATTAATAAAAACTGACATACACCTCCAAATCCTAACATCTTCGCCACCATACTTTACAGTCGATATTAAGTTTTCATTTTTCAATTCTTCATCACGATTTTGTCACAAAATTATGCAATCATCACTCCCAAAAATGTCGAATATGGTTTTATCTACAAATATGATGTGATTCCAATATTAAGTACGTATTTACATTTTCATTAATTTCTTCAAATTCCAATCGTTTTATTGATTTGTTTCGTTCACGAAAATTTTTTTCCATGCATTTTTTGAATTTTCTGATAACTCTTCTTACTATTTCTGAATTTACGTTTTTTTTTGTGACTATTTCCAAATATTACAAAATATTTTGAATATAACTTACCAAATAGGCCTATTTTATTACTTTTTCCAAATCACACTCGTATCACATGAATTTTGTGACTCAATGTATTTATTTTCAAAGTCTAAATTTAAAATTTTGTATTTTCTAAAGTTTCAAAATGCATTTGTAATATTTTTTAAAAGTTTTTTTAAAAAAAACTTTTAAATTTTTCTGAATATATTCTAATGTGTTTCATTTTCAAATTAATGAAAAAAATGTACTTTTAATCCAAAAAAATCAATAAATATTAAAACTAACTTTTTTTGAAAAATATAACTAATTGAATCCTTAGTATTTCATTATCCTATGACTTTTGTTATTTTTAGTCGTTTGAGTTTATTTTTTTATTAGAGTAATCAAAGTTAATAAATTATTTTTGAAACATTTATGTTTGTTAATATTATAAAACATAGGATGTTTTTAAATGTAATAGAACTTTAAATTGAATTCCTATCAAAAGTTCTATCTAACCTAAGAAAACACTCTTTATATATATAAAAAAATTCAATAGGGATTTAATTTCAAGTTCTATCACACTTAAGTAAACAACCTATATTTTGAGTAAAATCATTAATTTTTTTAATATTTTTTTCAAATTACACATGTATCTCATGAATTTTGTGATTCATTGTAAATTATATAATCCAATAATCACCAGTCATATGTATATAAATAGTATTTAAGTATAATTTTCAAGTTAAAAATATAAAAAATTATATTTTCTAAAGTTTCAATTTACACTTTTAATATTTGAACTGTACTAATTTCTTAAAGTTTTTTTTTTGTTAAAAAAAACTATGAAATTGCTTTAAATATACACTAGTGTGTTTCGTATTTTATTTTCAACTTAATGAAAAAATGTGCGCTGAATACTTTAAAAGTCAGCTAATTTCTAACTGTAGCTGTTAGGTATTACAGAAAATAATTCTTTATATATTTAAGAGTACGTGAGATATTCTTTTGTGTACTGTAGTATACTACTATGTACATAAAAGCTGTTTGTCTTGTTAGTAGCTTTAGTTACCGAGAGAAATAAATTCATTAGAAATATTTTATATCTTTGTATAAACTTTATTGTGTATAAGGTTGAATTACGTTAATGAATGTATATACTTGTTATAAATATAAACACAACATTGGCAATAATGATATTAACATAAAATACACTTGAAATTTATAAACATTTACAGTTACGAGTATGAGTCGATAACTGTTGAGACGATTTGAAATTACAACAACGACATTATCACTGATTTCATCGTAAAAAAACAGTTTTGATTCCGACATTAATTTAATATTTACACGTTTTTGGCAATTTTCACTGAACAACATTTGATCATTCAACTCGGTAATGATCGTTTATATACATTGAAAATATTATTGTTAAAATTTACATTCCTACAGATTTGCCGATATGAACGTATAGACTGTATTTATTTATAGATGCGTTCTAATTTCATTCTAACTATACACTATGATAATAGTACATATATGGAATATTAATTGTACCAACGGTCCATTAGTGTTGCATACTATAAATGGATATGCGAAAATTAATTTGAATTTGAAATGTTACATGTAGGTCAGACATTTATGATTTTAATGTATTTTGTTTATGTAATACAATATAAATTTTTATCTAATAATTTTACTATATATATATTTCTACTGAAGAGAAAAGTATTGGATAAGTCAAAGTGGAAATTTTTTGGAAAATCCTTCGATGGCATTCAATAGAAACAGGCTAATGATAAATATATACATACATATATATATATATATATATATATATATATATATATATATATATATAAAAATAGAGAGAGAGAGAGATAGATAAACACAAATCCAGTTTTTAAATATTAATTTTAAAACTACATTCAGTCTCAAAAGTCATGAGACATATTATTTGGAAAAAAACAACAAAATAGGTTTAATTGATACATTATATTCAATTTTTTATAATATAAACGAACATAAATGTCTCAAAATTAAAAAAATAATTTCTTAACTTCGATTGCTAAAAAAATAAATAAATTTTTTAAGTAACAAATCGATTTCATAAAAGTTATGGAACATTGTAGTACTAAAAATACATTTACAGTCAAATTTTTTAAAAAAATGAATTTTAATATTTAGGGTGATGTAATATATAGGGTGGCTCGATTGAGATTAAAGGATAGTAAATGACAAACAAATAAATATATGTATAAATCTTTAACTCTTATTTGGACTATCGTATATTATTGTCCTTTTCAGTCTTTAACGATTTATTATAGAATAAACGTCTTTTACAAATTATTTGTACTTAAATGACCTATTGATTCTTTTTCTCATAAGTATATATATATATATATATATATATATATATATATATCATACCATAAAGCCCATATCAATACACTACTGGACGAAAGCCTCAATGAATGCTACCATTCACTGGTATTTGGTCATATTCACCACGCTGACCAGGCGGATTAGTGAAGATTTTTTTATTCGGGGTTTACTCCCTTCTCGACAGTTATTTTTTACAAGTTGAGGTTGTCAGCCTTGATGCTCAACCCTCAAAAATGAGGGAATATATATATATATATATATATATATATATATATATATATCTATATATATATATATATATATATATATATATATATATATAGGGCCATCCAAAAATCGCGCTTACATATTTATTTTTAATAAAACACAAACTATTTGGAATTTTTCTAAGCTGTTTTTTTTTGTTGAAAGTATGATTCATTACAATTATTTGTAGAACAGAATATCGTTCAAATGTCCACCACGACTGCGTCTGTAGGTATCAATTCTAATATCGAAATTTTCAATGACTTCTCGACATGTTGCTGGATTTATTTCACGAATTGCAACTCGAATGTTGTTCTTTAGATCATTAATTGTTTATGACTTGTATATATATATATATATATATATAATATATGTATGAAAATGTATATATGAGAAAATGTAGACAGATATAAAAATTTATGTATAGGGTTTTCCAATAAGAATGTCAGAATTTTAACAGCTAGTGACAGTTAGGTTTTAATTTTTTTTAAAAATATATTTTAATTTTTTAACTCAGTATACTTTGTTAAATTATCATAGTATGTTTAACACTTAAAAAACATTTAGAAATTTTCAAAATTTCCATAGATTTATTGAAACAAAAGTTGAATGATTCCATTTTTTTTGAAATGGATCCATCAATTGACCACCTGATCATGTGATTCAACTCAGCTGGATTATTTTCCGTGGAGTTATGTGAAATTATTAGTTTACACTGATAAACTATAAACGACAGATGTATTAAAAAAAACATTAAATGTGTAATTCATGAAATTGGATCACAATTATGTGAGAGTGACTAAAAATTGGATTAAACGAATGCACTATGTCAAGCGAAGTCATGGTGGTTATATAAGTGTAATTGTATTCCATCATCAATGACATAGAATATGCTTAAAAATAAAAAAAAGTATCTAACTAATCGAATACTTTTTGTTTTATTTCCATTTAAACTTCTGAATCGCTTATTTGAGAATCCGATGTAATGATGAATATATAATAAATTACTTATAGTTAAATAACTGCAGATACGAATAAAAGTAGCTAATAATATATTAGCACCATAAACTTGAAAATCCAATAAGCAAACAAGTACGTCGTGCAAATAAACGGACGAAGACGAAGAAGCCGCATATTGAAAAATAAAATAAAAAAGATATATTGGATGTCGATGTTTATAAAATACGCAACCGCTATCTTTTATACGATTCTTTAATATATCGAATCATTATAAGCATCGAGCATATTACGTATATATGTTAAAGAGATCAGAAGAGATTTCTGGTAATATTTAGGTTAGAGACATCGAAACGGGGAGGTGGATAAACAAAACGGCGGGAGTAGAAGCCGGGTGTGTATTATGTGGTGCAGATATGAGAATTGTGAATGTCTGCAAGACTGCGAGTGGTTTTTGTGTTTGAAAATGATTCGTGAGATTTTTCTGCAGGGGATATATGAAAGATGAGAGGTGGGACTGGATGAGATCGATGGAATTTGATATGATTGTTTATTATCTAAATAATACGTGAATGAAATTAATCTCATATATGTCTATATAATTTGTATAGGGTTATCCAAATGTGACGCATAGATATGTGTTTTATTAAAAAGAAACTACACATGTTTCTTTTTAATAAAAACACAAATATAGGCGTCACATTTGGATGACCAATTATATTGATTTGTATATAAACCAATGTACAAATTATTCAATACGAATGAAAATAAAATAGCCACATAATAATATTTTTATATTATATTAAATTCGCGAAAGAAGTAATCTCTTTTTTATTAAAAAAATAAGGAAGATTGACCAAAAATATTCTTTTATATATAACAGAAATTTTAATATAATATTTTTTTATATAGGATCATTCAAATGTGACACCTAGATTTGTGTTTTATTGAAAAAAACTAAGGAAATTATACACATGTTTCTTTTGAATAAAACACAAATCTAGGCGTTACATTTGGATGACCATATATATAATTTTTTATAAAGAAAACTTAGATTTTCTCACTAAATTGCGCGTTTGTAAAATGTCAGTTTTATTTCTTTGCTTACACAGTGCTTAATTAGATTATAGAAAATTGAGTTTTTCCACTTTTATAATAAATGATTATGCACTGTCATTTTACACAAATGAATTTTAACCCCAACATCACAATAATTTAAAATGTTCTATAATCATTTATTGTTCACTTATTATTTATAATTATATAATCTATAATTATATCAGCTGCATTTCGATGGCGACGCCATCATCGTCAGAGCATTTCTGTTAAAATCTAGACTAACTTTTTATATATACATATACTAATTTGTGTTTTGTGTCCTTATAGGGCCTATTCACACTAGTCAACATTCATACAGTATTCACGGCCCATTACCACTCGTCTCACACGCTCTTACTCGAAAACTATTTTTTTAGGTGTGGGAGTTTGGCGATAACAGGGTGTGAAACGAGCAGTAATGGACGTGAATACTGTATGAATGTTGACTAGTGTGAATAGGCCTATTCAATCTATCTACAACTGGTGGTTGAATATTTCTTTTCAATTCGTCATCTGGTCTGCAAGCATCAAGTGTTTTCGGTTATTTATTGTTTTTTGCAACATGTTCTTTTTCATAGATTTGTGACCTTTTTTGGATGACCTAAATTGACTTATTTATTACTTGTGATGGTATTAGAAAATTTTTAACGATTTGTGAGGTCTGTTCTAGATGAATTGAATATCTGCATGCGTTAGTTTTGTGATTTAATTTTTTTAAAAACTGTCATTTACTAACAAATTTTCAATTGATTAACTTATATGGATATTTTAAAATATAAACTATGAATTTTCTATAAATAAAAAATTCACACTAAATTATACACCATTTATTTATAATTTTTTATACAAATGGACTTACATCATTTTCATAAAAAAACAGACCTTGTATGGTTGTAAATGTTTTTTTTTGTGCACAAAGTTGTACACTGTTATATGTTTTAAATGATATAAATTAAGTTTGTTTGAAAATTGTTTAATCAGTTAAATAGTAAATATAAATTGTTAATAGTTACATTTGAAATTTATAAATACCTCCAGGTATTTATTTATGTTAGTATAGATAATTTTGATTATAATAAATAGTCTCTACTTAAATGCATATATGATGTTTGTATTACATTATATTAATAACGTGTTAGAGTAGTTTGATATAAATTTGTGTATCTCTATGTATTTATCTATTTATATTATAATATATATATTATATTATATATATGAGTCTGTATGTATGTATGTATGTATGTATCTTCTAATGTACATACCTGTACGAATGCATACGTCGCAGATTTCACATCGAGGACAAACAGATGAGGGAGGCTGTATTCGTTCGCGTACATCCCACTCTCTGTTATAGTTCACAGAGCCGGTGTCTATTTTTAGTTCGAGGGTAAACGGCGTTCAACGTTCGTTTTACGTTCCCGCATCCGTTCGCCAGTTGCGTATGGTTCTTTTACTCTACCTCTTTCTCTCTCACCCACTTGTCGAGTCTCGTCAGGTGTCCTGTATACAAACACACATACACACACACACACACACACACATATATATATATATATATATATACATATGTGTGTGTGTATATACACAGCCATATATACAGAAACCAAACACTAACAGGTTGGTCGCACCAACGCCGTCAGCACAGCTAATGATATTTTGTGTACACATATATAGTTGCATATATGTATATATTGTTCTCTTCGTCTGCATATGTATTTGTAACATGTAAATATAATACGAGATCTAAAGGTGAAAACTTTGTGTATTGTCAGTTGGTACGAGCAAATGTTTGAATTTCGAAACCGAACTTAGAACTTTGATTCAGGTTACATAGATGTGCTTTTTGAGAAATTCGGTTACGAACATTGGAAATAGAACTTTTTTTTTAGATATCAAACATGACTATTTTCATGTATTGGGTAGTTATTCAAAAACATGTTATTTACTTAATTGAGAATTTAATTATATTTGTACAGCGATTCTAGATTTATATATATATATATATATATATTGTGTTTTCCAATAAGCGCTTCTGAAGTTTAAATGGAAATAAAATAAAAAGTGTTGTCACCTAAATCTGTTTTTTTGCGAATAATTTTCGAAAAGGAAAAAAATAAAATACACAACATTTTTAACCAATTATATATTCTGCTTCATAGTTTATACAGGCGTCGACAACCTATGACCCATTTGAAAATTTCAAGTGACCCACTCAAGTTCTACAAAAAAACTATAATATATAAAAATAAATTATCAAACAAATTCTTCAAAATTGATATTATTTGAAACTGACATAAAAATTAAAATATTTTTTTTCTTTCCTTTGTTAAAAAGCCAATATGAGAAAAAAATATCGATGAAAGCAATCTAAATATGCTCGAAAGTTGAATTTTAAACATTAGTGAATTTGAAAATAGATTTCAGTTTTAAAAAGAACGGTGAAATGTTTACATTTATAATAAAGCCCGACCAAATAGATGAAAATATTTTAGATTTGCAGTATTTTGAATATCTTAAAATTGACAATTTAAGTTTAGAAATGATTGATTTTAAAAGTTAAACGTTGTGGACGGATAAATTGAAGACATTGCGGAAAGATTTATAAAAAACGGAAGATAATCATCTTCTTATAATATCAACCTGTTCAGCATCACTTCCTACAAAGTTTTCATAATTGAAAAAAAATAGTTTTGCCATTTTGTCCGCGTTCGGTTCTACTTATAAATGCGAGCAAATATTTTCACATATAAAATTTATTTTAAGTAAGATTTATGTTAAGTCAAGTACCGTCAAAAGTAATAAATAAATCAACCCAAGTCTTCAAAAAGGTCGAGAATTCGTAAAATAGAACATGTTTCATAAAACAATAAATAACCGAAAAAATTCATACTGGCAAACCAGATGACGAAATGAAAGATAAAAACCCACAGTTGTAGATGGATTGAATACTAGTATAAATATTAGAAAATTAGTCTAGATTTCAACAGAAAGGCTTTGAAATGGCATATTTATCACATATGAAATTTATTTTAAATAAGAACAGGAGCTGCTTAACTACCAAAAATTCAGACGCTTGTATTTGTCTCAAGGTGACTAATTATAAACCAGACTTGACTAAATTGGCATCATAAATTCAGCATCAGGGGAGCAATTGAAAATGAAGAGAACGTTTATAAATAAAGTTCATAAATTAATGAACTAAAACTTGACAATTATATTTGTTTTTATAGTAATTACAATTATAATTTTGAATTTTTGTTTTAAAAGCATCTTGTAATTATTTTCTCAATAAAATTTATCTTATTATTCACTAAAAGTTGTGCTTTAGATGTCCACCAATCAATAGCAAAAGAAATACGAGTTAACAGATCGACAGTCGAAACACAACTGACCATTGAAAAGGACGATGTCAAAAAACGACATCTTCATCCGGTACCCCTATTATTATTTCTTCAATTACAAACAAAACATTAGTAAGTTCTGTATTTGTTTCTTTGTAACTAAATAAGCAAATCTCTTAATATCTCAATTTATACAAAACACCATTATCTCTTGTTCGCGTCAACCAAACGTTCTATACGCTATTCGTGTATGTGCAAAAACTTGAATCGATTTATGGTTATATATAGTTGCACGTACAATTTACGACTCAACCTATATTACTTCGAAAAATACGAAAGCATATGATAGAGAATTATGTATTCCTTTATGATATACGATTTAATAATAAACTTTAATATTTGCTACTACTTCGTTTACATTATCTAATGCAATAATATTGTTGTTTTATCAATTTAAAATATACGATAGCAAAAAATGAAAAGAAAAGGAATTAGAGTAAGTGCTCATATAAAAAAATCTATAGAGCAAATGAAATTATTTTATAAACTTTTACATCATTTAATATTCTCTTTACAAATAGATGACTTTAAAAACTAGGAAGTGAATATTTTACATTGAAAATATAATTTTTAGTAGAATATAAACACAATTCATTCAGAAACCCTACAATGATAATAAAATGAATAAAGATAATAAAAAGTTCTATGAATATTTTTTAAACATAGTAAACACACACACACATATATATATACATATGTGAGCGTGGAAAATTCATAAGAGGTATTTTTTAATAATGGATCGTCTGAGAATAAATAACATACATGTGTATACCATAAAACACTTCCTATGTACTTTTTTATCAATAATTAGGATGTATATCATTTTTATTGATGTTTTTATTAATGATATTTCAAAAATAGTTAATATTCTAAACTTATTAAAGCAATCTATCCATAATTTCAATTTTATCTATTTTTCACAAAAATTTTCGAAAACTTAATTTTTTTTTAATCATATGGATTTTTTGACTTATAAGAACATGTTTAGTGCTTCATAATATTATCTTTTCATCTTTAATAGGGTTTCTTTTCAGGCTTCTTCTTCTTTTGGTTAGTATTCCATAATTATTTTTACCTATCTATTATTTTCTATTTTTGATATGTCATATCTGAGTCCATTTAAGCGATTTTATTTGTTCTGTTATCAGTTTCTGTTGTTTGTTTTTGTGTTTATTTCCAATTTGTCATTTTTTGATTACGTTAGAAATTTTTAATATTATCTTTTCCATGGTTCGATGGGGTCTTAAGCGTTTTTGTTTCATTTTTGTATTCAATATATATATATATATATTAAATAATTTTTCTGCTATTTTAAAAATATACAAAATATAAGATCATTCAAATGCGACATCTAGATTTATGTGTTATTAAAAATTACCTATACACATGTTTGTTTTTATTAAATCATAAATCTATGCACCTTATTTGGATGACCCTATATTTTAAACTACTGTGTATTACATTTTTTAATCCAATAAGAGGATATGAAGTCAAAATAAAATTATAAAAAAATGCATGAAATAGTGTTAATTATTTTATAGAATTAAAATTTAATTCGTCTGAAATAATATTATTTTGAAGAGTGTGTTATTTTAATCATTTCAAATTGTTAAAAATAATTCAACTCAAACAATACACATTATTTATTACATGAAAAGTTCAAATGTTGAAAACTGAATCGTAGAAATTTATATTTTTTTTGTTGAGTTTTTTATTTGCAAGAAATGTTCGTGTTTCGTATAAAGAAAAACATAAATATTTTGATTATTGCTATTAAATAATGAAATATTATTAGTAAATATATGAGCATTTTTTATACGATATTTTTTGATTTAATGGCGATATATTTTGCTTCAAATTCAAACAAATATTGCTTTTTTAAACAAAATATCATTTTTATGAAAAGTGCCTTAAATTGAGTATTAATTAAATAAATTATTAATTGTAAATTTATTCCAATATTTTTTTAAAATTTTTGTTTAGATATTAATATTATTTTTTAATAAAGTATGATATTAATTTTTGTTTTAATTTCTGATAAATATGTGTGTATATATATATATATATATATATATATATATATATATATATAAATATAAATTTCATTTACTGCTAATGTAATTTCTAATGGAAACGTAGACTAGATAAAAGTAAAATTTTTTTCAATATATTTTTATAAAAATATTTTTTGATTTTATCGTTGACATTATATTAAGTTTTTATAAGAATAAAAATATGTAATGTAAATAACAATATATATTTATATTTGAATAATACATGTTGACAATTTAGAATTTAGAATTTTCGAATATTAAATATTGAATACAAAGAAACGAATACATATTTATTTAAAAAATAAAACATACATAAAAGAATGGATTTAAGTAATAATAATATAGATTTAATATTAATTTCGTTCCAAAAAAAAAAATAGCATGAAAAGATATTATAGTAATAATTTATAATTGGAATTTAGTCTGACTCATACATATAATATTTTATATAAATATAGAGCAAATAAAATTGAAAATACAATTTTACTGAAAATGTATGAAAGGAAATTTATTATTTTGATAAAAATTGCTATGACTTCGACACAGTACATTTTCCTAAAATTAATTACAATTCAATAAAATTACTGTTCCTTTTATATTTGTTTGCTTTCTTTGCGTTTGAATATCGTTTGTAATTATGTGATGTTAAAGGAAAAGTGAGAGTGAAGAAATGTGTTAAAGTGAAATAAATAGTTTTAGTAATTAAATATCTAAATATGTAATTTCAAGACAGTTATATTTTTATTGTATAGGGTGTCCAAATTGAGATTGAAATATGTAATATATAAATGTGTGTCTAAATCTTTATTTTCATTTGGACCTTCTATATTTGGAAAAATGAAATATTATATATATATATATATAGAGAGAGAGAGAGAGGGTTATTCAAATGTGACGCCTAGATTTGTGTTTTATTAAAAAGAAACAAAAAAAACTATACATATGTTTCTTTATACACCACCATATAAACATGTTTCTTTTTGATAAAATATAAATCTAGGCATCATATTTGGATGATCATATCTTTCTTTCTTTCTCTCTCTTTCTCTCTCTCTCTCTATATATATATGTGTGTATATATAAAAGGAATAAATTAAAAAAGTGTGACATAAATATTAAAATTATTGTTTAACATTTTCATCATTTATTCTCTGCGAAAAATTAATTAACTAAATGTAATATGAAATTTATTTAATATTACTGTACTATACTATAAATGAAAATATGAAATGATTAATATATATTAAAAATAAAAAAATATTAACATATTTCTATTTTTAGTTTTCCATTATCGTTATATTGTAAGATTTGAAAGAAGGTATTGATTTTCGGATGTACTTTATTATGAATAAGGTTGAATAGAATTGAAAATCATTCAGAAATAAAATAAACGACAAATGTAAGATATAATATTCATTCAATTTTCTTTTATCGTTCTTTAAATAGAAATTAAATCAGAAATAACTAATGTCAGTAATACAATAATAAATTAAATTGTTAAATGTCATCCACTGTAAAAAACTTTAATCTACTTTACATGAAAATAGATAACATACATCGAGTTCCATTTTATAAAATAGCTATCCATACATCTATATTTAATTTAGGTCAAGGTTCCATCCTATAATTTAATTAGGTCAATGATGCACTCTACATTTAGATTGCAATCACATTTAATATAATTTATACGTGAACTTGTGTTGTGTTTATTTCGTTTACATAAATTCATATATGGAATTGTATCGCGACATACACAATACTTTTTCAAAACTCGATTTCCTTCCGTTATTGGAAATCGTATACCGCAAAACGACTGAAATGGATATTCTAAAAATGTAATATTTTTATTCTGTGTTCAAAAGATTATGTGGAGCAGTGAAAGTTGTCGTATCAAGTTATATTTGAATC
Organism: Neoneuromus ignobilis; assembly: GCA_029203775.1. Lineage (NCBI taxonomy): Eukaryota > Metazoa > Arthropoda > Insecta > Megaloptera > Corydalidae > Neoneuromus > Neoneuromus ignobilis. The sequence goes on along the minus strand of CP092087.1, from coordinate 3,999,677 downwards.
TTATTGAAAAATTATATAAATATATAAGGTCTATACCTTTTAAAAATATTATATAAACCTTTTATATATATATATATATATATATATATATATATATATATATATAAGGTTTTCCAATAATCGTTTCAGAAATTTGAATGGAAATAAAACAAACAGTATTTATTTATTTTTTTAATTTTTAAGTATATTCTATGGCATTAATGATGGAACAAAATTTCCCTCATATGAACACCACGACTTCACTTGACATAGTGCATTCGTTTAATCCAATTTTGAATCACTCTTTCACATAATTATGTTCCAATTTCATGAATTACAGATTGAATGTTTATTTTTAATGTTTCTATCTTTTGTGGTTTATCGGCATAAACCAATGATTTTACATAACCCCACAGAAAATAATCCAATGGATTTAGATCACATGGTCTTTGTGGTCAATTGATAGGTCCATTTTGTATATTTAATAATTATTTATTAATTTAAAATGATTTATTTAGAAATGATAACTGAATTCTTAAAAACACTTTATTGATAAAAATATCAAAATTAAAAATACAATTTATATCGAATGATATATAAAAAGAGGTATAAATAACAAAAATTATACAAAAAAAAGTTTTTTTTATTTAATAAATAATAAGAAATCTATTCGAGTAAAATAACCAATAAAAATAAAAATATTCTAATAAATTATATTTATTTTTAAATATTTAAAATACTACTTATTTAATTTAAATCTTATTTAGAACATTATTGTAGATTTATGTGGCGTTTAAACTTTGTAAAATGTTTAAGACATCGTCTTATTTATAAATGATGATATAATTTCCATGATATATTGGTCAACAGCTCGTTGAGACAGTAACTCGACTTCGAGTGCCTGTGTATGTTGATGAGTATTAATATTTATAATAGAGAAAATAAATTACAACTGTTTGTAAATTTATATAAAATTAAATACATTTTTTTATTATAAAAAATATTGTGATAATTTTTAACTTATTCAAATTTTGAATTATTTTTTGTGATTTAATGCACTGTTAATTTTTATTAAATTATAACCAAGAAAGTTCTATCGATTTTGAAATTAAAATAGAGATGCTTATATTTTTTTAATTAAAATCATTTTATTCATCAAAATATTTACCTTCTCATTGAAGAACCTTTTCCAACGAGAAGTTAATTTATAAATTCTGTTTTTATAAAGCTCATAATTTTCTTTTGAAAAAAAATTTAGGAGACTTCTGATTTTCATTCTGTGTTACTATTAAATTCTTTACCACGCATATTTTTTTAAAAAAAGTAATCATTGTGTGTTTGATGTAACTTGAAATAAAAAATATTCATTCTAAATAAATTTATAAGAAATTATTTTTGTATATTTAGTTTATTGAAAAAGTCATTTTTAATCGTCTTCTTTTTTAAAATAAATCATTTTTCATTTACTTTTATAGTTGAAAAAATGAAAATGAAAAAATCAAATAATAAATAATACAAACCAATCAAATGTATTTATATGAACAAAATAAATAACTAATTAATTAAATACTTTTTGTTTTATTTTCATTTAAACTTCTGTAGTGTTTATTGGAAAACCATATATATATATATATATATATATATATATAATATGCATGTATGTATGTATCTTTGAGTATATATTTCTAAAAGGATAAAATCCAGTCAGCATATGAAACACGTCCAACTGAAAAATTACCCCGTTTCGTTGTAGAATTTACCTGTACGTGATGCCATTATAAAAGCACGTACACGTTTAGTGACGGAATAGGATATGTCTAGATCGACAGTTGCAATTGCTACAGAATATACACAGTTGTGTATTTTATATTGCATTTGATACTATTTTTAGTGTTTGATAATTTTATTTACTGTACGAATTCTTCGACGTGCTCATTCATTCGGAGTCAATGATTGTTATCTAATATTGGCTGTACGTTTATATACGAACGTGTAACTGTTTGATGTTCTTTTTGAAAATATACAATGAAGTTGATAAATGTAACATTTTGAATGAATACAGTTTATTTATTTTCGGTATTTTGATTTTAAGATTTTTTTAAATCATTTAAAGTCAATGAAAGATAACTTATTTCAAAAATATATAAGATTAAAAATAACAGTTTTTTTTAAAAAAAAGTAAAATAATAAACAAACAGAAATGAATTTTTTTCTCCAACATCACAATGGTTTTAACGTATTCAATAATCACCTATTGTTCACTTGTTGTTTATAATTATGTTGGCTGATGCGCATTTCGATTGCGATGCCATCATCGTCAGAGCTTTTTTGTTAAAAAAGTTAGTGTTGGGGATAAAAAATTCATTTATAGTAAAGCTGCTTAATTACTTGAGAATTATAATTGATATTAGTACGTTCTTAATAAGCTCTTAATAAGCTGAATTAAAAAAATAATAATAGAATTGAATAAAAAAATCAAACTCATACACACACAACATATATATATATATATATATATATATATATATATATATATATATATATATATATATATATACGAGTATATATATGTAGGTATGTTATTTTGTAAAGTAAATAAAAAACATTGTTTTAAAATATTTGTACGTGGCGTAAAATGCAATGGAGACTGAAAATGATCGTTATATATAATTAGCACTTGAGAGTTTGTAAAACAAGAACGTGTTTTTGTTTGAAATCACAAAGCGATGTAAAACAATAAGTTAAAATTGTAACATAAACTACACAGTAAAATAACTAACCTATTTTGAGTTTTGTTTATCAGATTTGCTGTCATAACAATATAACGAAACGAAAATTTTGTGTTCAAACTGTATACCGATTATATACATGAATACACACACACACTTACATATATATATTATATATATATATATATATATATATATATATATATATTTATTTAATACAAGAAACTTAATATTTTTAAATAAATTACTTGATGTTACATATTTCAGTAATTACTACGTTTGAGAAAGATTTTCCTGCGTTTAAAACATTCATAATTGTATACGTTTATATTTATTTTTATTTATCGATTTTACAAAATTATTTATTTATTGTTTTTAAATTATTTATTTTGTTGAATAACGACAGTATTATATTTAGAAACGTTCTCTTTCTTTCTCCATGCTTCTTTATATTGGTTTATCTCTCTATACATCTTTTTATTGGGTGGTTCAAATGAGACTAGAGTATTTAGATATACATTTTCCTTATTATCTATTACTACCATTTAGTCTCATTTCACTCAGTCTATATATGAGTTAAAAATATTTTTTTCAGTATGAAAGCTTTTGATATAATTTTTATTATATAAAATTTACTCCCAATAATTTTTAAGTATTGAAATATATGAAATAAAGTTATATTAAATTACTTTTAATATAATAATGCTACAATATTGCTTTTATTATTAAAATCACTTCCAAAATAACACTGAATATTTTATTACTAATTCTTTTAAGAAAATTATATGTGAAATTATTCAACATTACTATTTATATCATGTTTTCTTTTAATCTTTATAGAATATTTTTCTTTATTACATTCTTAAAGAAACAATGATTTGAAATAATTTCTCTCTCTCTCTCTCTCTCTATATATATATATATATATATATATATATATATATATATATATATATATATATATATTATTTATCTGTTTGTACTTATGAACAAAAACCTGGATGTTGAATTGAAAAATGAAAAAAAAAAAACTCTTGGCAACAAAACGAAGCTTGGAAAGTACAATATATGGTTTTTTTAAGCGTGATAGAAATTTAAATTAAATCCCTATTGAAAGTTTTATTTTACCTAAAAACATTTTATTTATTTATATATATATATATATATATATATATATATAAAATACATGTGTGTGCATGTATATATAAAGGTATGATAAAGGGTGATTTTAGGTTAGATAGAACTTTCGATAGGGATTAAATTTAAAATTCTATCATGTTTAAAAAAGCATCCTATATAAATATAGCCTGAAACTAAATATTAATCAATATATTTGAATGTTTCAACTTTGATGTGTACACAGATATTAATTAAATTGATTGACATGTGTAATAGTTGACCGATATATTGATTTGATACAAATGTTTACTACAATATATAGTACGTTTTCATTTTGGAAAATGAAAATAAATCAATTAAAAATTATTAGTTTTTAAAATTTAAAGCATGTTTTTAAAAACATGCGTCGTGAAAAACATTTTTCCACAAAAAATAACTTCTGTTCTCTTAAAAGTGAAATAATTTTTAAATACAGATAAACATATGTACATTAGTGGATATATTGATTTAATACAAATGGTTGTCAAAATGTATAGTATGTTTTCATTTTGGAAAATTAAAAAATTTAATAAAATAATATTAGTATTTAAAAAATTAAAGCATGTTTTTAAAAACATGTTTCATGCGAAACAACATCTTTACACCAAAAATAACGTCTCTTCTTAGAAAATTAAAAAAATCTAATAAAAAATATTAGTTTTTAATAATTAAAGTATGTTTTCCAAAACATGCTTCGTTCAACAAAACATTTTTTCACAAAAAATAACCTCTCTTCTCCCTGGAAAATTAAAAAATCCAATAATTAATATTAGTTTTCAAAAATTGCAGTATGTTTTTTAAAAACATGTTTCGTATATATAATTAGCTAAGATGTTAAAATAATTTTTGAAAAATTACTTAACATAAATATTTTCATAAATGTAAACATAACTTTTAAAAAAAATCATGAAGTATAATTATTATAGAATTTTTTTGAATATTGATTATTCATAATTCACTGTTAAAAAATACTTTGAAAATAACAACGCCTAAAATTGCAATTCTTTACATATAATTTATTTTTTTTTAATTGACAGCTAAAATTACAAATGTTATTTTGATAAAATATATTATGAAAAATTAATTATATTAAATATTTTTTAAAAATGTATACAATACTTTGAAAAAATAAATCATAAAATATTATAATTTTTATAGAAATTTTTTGAATATTGATTATTTATAATTCTTTTTTAAAAAATAAATACTTTAAAGAACAAAACCAAAAATTGCAACTCTTTACATATAAATTATTTTTTAATGGACTTAACTAAGATTTCCAATGCTATTTTCATAAAATATTTAATAAAAAAATAATTGAAATAAATATTTCTAAATATGTATACCTAACTTTGAAAAATAAATCGTAAAGTATTATAATTTTTATAGAATTTTCACAAAAAATAATCTCTCTTCTTTTAAAAATAAAATAATGTTTAGATACAGATAAATACATGTGCATACCCATTTGAGGGAATTATATCCGAATTTCTGGTGGAATCGGATTACTGATAGCAGGTCAAGTGTAGTTGCATTCCATATAACATTTAGTTATTAAATATTATTAGTATTTAAATACGAGGGTCGTTTGATAAGTATGGTAAATTTATTTATTGTTTAAATTAATTAATTAATTGATTAAATTAAAATTTTCAATTTAGTTTTTCTTGCATTTTTACCATTAAAATATACATCAAAAATCAATTTTTTAGATAAAAGTATTTATTGAAAAGACAAAAAAATCCAAAGAGAGAAAATATTTATTACAAAAAAAATTAAAATTGTCTCGAAACACTAATATCAAAACAAAAATAACATTTTAAAAATATTTCTCGTACTTCAAAAAAAAGTTTTTTACTATTTTGAATACAAAAATCGATTTAATTTTACTCTAAAGATATACATAATTCTTTAAAACTATGTTTGTAAAAAAAAATATTACAAATATTATACTTTATAGGAGAGTAAGGCGTGGTATGACAAAATAAAAGATAAAGGTCGAATATTTCTATGTTCTTTATATTTTCAGAAAGTATTAGCAAAATTGGATAGAGTCGAGTACAAAGGTGTTCTTTTTCGTATGGAATGACTCGATGTATTCATTTGATTCCTTTTCTTTAATAGAATTAATATACGTTTGTTCAACTAGATACAAAAAGTAGTACAAGGAATTTGATATTTTTATTACATACACACATATTTATATATAAGCTTGTCTGTGTATGTACATACATACGACTGCTATTTAAATATATGTGATAAAATAATGTTATTTTAAAAGGCGTACGTTTTGCTTTGAAGAGTAAAAAATGCGTCAAACGCACGTAAAATATGAGCATACGTAAAATTGTACAGAACTTTGTGGTAAATATATCGTTCCTCAAAGAGTACAAGTTGTCAGATACTGTTATAAAGCACTGAAAAAATTAATGACTATATATATATATATATATATATATATATATATGTAGAGGAAAATAAATATTGTTTTATTATTAAAAAAAAGTTTATTAGAGGTTTGACAGAAATTCCGAAGGAAGAAACATGAAATTGAACCACGTTCGTTTTTCGATTTTTGAAATTAATTGAGTTTTTCATTCGATATTGAATATTGTTTAGAGATTTTTTAAATATATGTATGTACTTGAAATTTAATAAAAATTCAAATATATTTTTTTAAATATCAGGAGTTCTACTCCCTACTCGCTTTGTTCGTCGACACTCAAATTTACTTCTGTTTGAAATGTAGATAAGTTATGAAAAATATAATGTTTAGAAAATTAAGTTATTGGTTCTGGTTAGATGATGTTTACTATAGATTGGTGATTTGATGTGCATTCAAATCTAATATCAATAAAATTATTCTGAAAAACTGACCGAAAAGTCTGTACACCGATCTATATTTTTGTTAAATTTAATATTTCATAAAATTTCTATTTCGGTAATTCTTGGGAAATTTTGTAAAGTTCAGAATTGAAATTTTCACATTATTTCTCAAATTTTCATATCGGGCCGGAGATGCAAAAATATTCTTTTTTAAATAGTTTGAATGAAAAATAGCTTATAATAATTCATTATTGAAATGAATTTTTTAAAAATAATCATTTCTTAACACTACAAGATATTAAACTATTCAATAATTATTTATTGTTCATTTTATTTGTTTATCATAATACGGTTTTTCAATAAGAATTTCAGAATTTTAACAGCCATGTTTAAATTTTTTTTAAGTTTATTTTGATATTTGAACTCAGTACAGTTTGGCAAATTATCATCAATCGTTTAACATTTCAATAATGCTTACAAATTGTAAAATTGTGAAATATTCAATGTTCTTATTGAAACAAAAGTTTAATGAGTCCATTATTTCACGAAATTGATTCATCAATTGGCCATCAAGATCATGTGATTCTACTCCATTTTTAGTGTTAATTTTTTAACAGAAAATTATGGATAATAAATATTGAAAAAAAATTATATAAAAAATCATATTTTATAAATTTTCACATTTTCTGTCAAAGTTATGTATATATCTTTGAAAATATTTATTTTAATTAAATTTTCATAAAGTATTTTATCAAAATAGCATTTGAAAGCTTAGTTAAATTGATTAAAAATTAAAATTCGTATTTAAAGAATTACATTTATAAGGTTTTGTTATTTTTAAAGTAATTATTTTTAGCAACGATTTATGAATAATAAATATTTAGAAAATGTCTATAGAAATAATAATACTTTACGATTTTTTTTCAAAGTTAGGTATACATATTTAAAAACATTTATTATTTTTTTTTATTAAATATTTTATGAAAATAGCATTGGAAATCTTAGTTAAGTCTATTAAAAAATAATTTATATGTAAAGAGTTGCAATTTTTGGTTTCGTTATTTTAAAGTATTTATTTTTTAAAAAAGAATTATAAATAGTCAATATTAAAAAAAATTCTATAGAAATTATAATATTTTATGATTTCTTTTTTTAAAGTTTTGTATACATTTTTAAAAAATATTTAATATAATTAGTTGTTCATAATATATATTATCAAAATAACATTTGTAATTTTAGTTCTATATTAAAAAAAATAAATTATATATAAAGAATTGCAATTTTAGGCGTTGTTATTTTTAAAGTATTTATTTTTTTAACACAGAATTAATTATGAATAATCAATATTAAAAAAATCTATAATAATAATATTTTATGATTTTTTAAAGTTATGTTTACATTTATGAAAATATTTATATTAATTAATTTTTCAAAAATTATTTTAACATAATACCATTTTGACATCTTAGCTAATTATATAATATATATATATATATATATATATATATATATATGTAGAGAAAAAGTAATATAAATTTTTAATATATAATTATTACAGTAATTTAGATGAATAGAAATTTCTGGTTCATGTATTTTAAAATCAAATTTATTAATTATAAACTTTTTCAACTATTCTATTAAATTTTCTATCTGATATTTTCAGCAGTTCATTCTTTTGATAGTATAATATTATGTCATCGTTATTTGACAAGATATTTTACAATCTAAATACTTGCTAAATACCTTTAATAATCTTACATTTTAGTCTATAATATAAAACGAAGGTAAAAAAACGAAATGCTGAAATTGAAATCTAATTTAATTTCAATATCAAATTGTTTGAAGAGTTGTTTCATCATGAATTTTGTTATACCAACATGTATATAAACTTTTATCAAACAATGAAACCCCAGCGTCACATTAATTAGGAATATAACATCACTTTGACAACCCTCGCATTCGGTTTGAGTGTCTATATCTCCGTCGTATACAGAAGCGACCGCCACACGTTCTATGTCGAACAGCAATGGCAACGTACAACGAGATCAACATTAGAGCTGACTGCCAACGTCGATGACGTAACCAGAACGTAAGAAATGGATGGATCGAGAGGCAGGCTCGACGCAGGGCAGTTGAAATGGGGTGGTTGTAGGGTGGTACAGCTCGATGTTCTCGATCCACTCGATGTACGTATGTATGTTAGAGAGTAGAAGATCGAGTCCTTGCCGGGAGTACGGTTCGTAGGGTGGATGGTGGCTCGCGATGGATGTGGACAAAGTATGATAAGGGTGGTGGTGGTGGTGGTTCGCGAACCAGCTTTTCTATCCGGGCGGAACGACACAACGGCAACCTGTGGAATAGGCTGTGTCGAGTTGTGACGAATAGTTCCGAAACCATTCGAAACATTGTCGACTGAAGAGATTTCCTAAAGAGCTTCTCTTTTTCAAGTCTATACTGATATTACAATAGGATATATCTTTTTATGGAAGTTTTTTTTTCTCTATAGATATTTTTTATCTTTTATATATATATATATATATATATATATATATATATATATATATATATATAATAGTGTCTTTCAGTATGTATTTAGATGAGAGTATATATATATATATATATATATATATATATATATATATATATAAAGTTTTAATAGAGGTGAAAGCAAATCAGCCGAAGTTGATCTCAAACTCCTTTATCTTAATTTCACGTCTTCCTTCCCAATGTGACCTCTGTTAGACTAAACTTCGTTCAAGTTTTGTTAAAAATTTCGTTGGATCGTGAATTAGGGGAAAGACTAGTATAAAGGGTACTTAATGTATGGGTTGTAATCGTTAAATTTATGATGTATGATAAGAACTGATTTAAATTAAGATAAATATATTATATTATCCAAAATGAAATTATTTATGAGATTCGCTAGTTTGAATTTTCATTAAATAACGTATTATGTATTTGTTGTTTTGGAATTGTGGCTGATTCACTTTACACAAATGAATTTTAGCCCCAACACCACAATAATTTAAAGTGTTCAATAATCACTTATTGTTCACTTATTTTTTATAATTAATAAGTGAACGTCATCTGGATGACGAATCCAGATGACGAAATGAAAAGAAAGATTCAACCCCCAGTTGTAGATGGATTGAATAAGGACACAAAACACAAATTAGTATATGTATATATAAAAAGTTAGTTTAGATTTTAACAGAAAGACTCTGACGATGATGGCGTCGCCATCGAAATGCATCAGCCGATATAATTATAGATTATATAATTATAAATAATAAGTGATTATTGAACACTTTAAATTATTGTGGTGTTGGGGTTAAAATTCATTTGTGTAAAACGTATTATATCTTTCTGTTTAAAAGATATTGTTCCATCTCTGTCTCTGCTTTTGGTTACCACCAGCTGTCAAAATTCTGACATTCTTATTGAAAAACCCTATACTTGTTTAAAATAAAATCATGAATTTTTTTAAAAAAATCCATGAATCCGTTATTTATTTAATCTAAAATAAAATCATACCTAATATGACATCATATCTAAAATAAATTATCATATCTAAAATAAATATCACCGTAAAATCTAATGTTAAGATATTGAAAAATTGAAATAATTTAGGTTATTTTTATTGTAATGAAATGTGAGAAATGATCAATTACATTGTTTCGCCTCAAAACGTACATAGAATGTAAATTCTGAACAACCATACAACAGAAATGTTATAAAACTAATTAATATTGAAAATTAAATGTCACTCTAAACTTGTGAAGACACTGTTTACTATTTTAACGTTTATTAGACAACATACTAAATGTATTCATGAGCTAACTTTAACTTGTATTATTAATTATTTATTATAAAGAGCTTAGAATATTCAAATACACATAAATAATACATAAATACATACACACATACATATATATATATATATATATATATATATATATATATATATATATATATATATAGGTAACAAAAGTATTAATAGGTAACATAACTAATTTATTAATATAGTATCATATAATAAAGTCATGTAATTAAAAAAAAATATTTAATTGATACTAAATATAATATTCATTAGAAAAAAAAGAAAGAACAATAATTAATTCTATTATATAGTAAAATTGCTAAAATAAAAACAGGTTACATTTTTGCATATGGCGAATACTTTTTCACGTCTGTATGTAAAAGTTATATGTAATACATATTTTGTTCTCAAGGCTAGTCACACGGGAACAGCATACATTATAACCACGTGTCGATTGTTGAACAATAATTATCTTGCGAGTACAAGGAAGTAAATAGAACTATAAAAAACGCAACAATCAATTTTGAAGTAAACAAAATATCTTAATAATGAGAACCAGAGGTTTCTTTGTTCATTAAAACACTTTGTAGAATCAATTCTAAACAGGACGTTGCAACAATAACATCAGTTCTACAATAGAAATTGTAACAACAGTTAGAGCTCCTCAAGCCACTGTTGCAGCTGATTGATAAATAAAGAATGTCTTTTTAAACGCTCTAAAAAGCTGTAGCTGACTGATAAATAAAAATATCGTTTTAAAAATTGTAGGATTAAATTAAAACTTGTATATATATATATATATATATAAGTTCATAAAGGAATATATAAAATCATAAAAGCCTAAATTATCCCATTCTTGATTGAAAACCTCATCGAATATCATTAAGTCTTCTTGAATGTGTTTCCAAAATCATTTCATTTTTTCTATCCGCAACTAATCTCATTCAACCCTTACTTCTCCAATACTCTACAATATCATCCCTCAATCTTTAATATGGTCTCTACTTTAGTTTCTTTTTTCTTTTAGTTATCATTCCATAATGATTTTTGTCCATCTGGTATTCTTTTCCTGCTATATATCCTGCACATAAATATTTTAACGATTTTATTCGTTCTGTTGAATCAGGTACTTGTATTTGTCTGTTTTCATATCCATTTACATGTTTTTCGATCACGTAAAGATATTCCAAATATTATCCTTTCCATACATTGATAGGATGAAAAAGTTTTTGTAGATAGTACACATTGGTTGTATGCTTTCTGTTTCAAGCTCAATGGTATTTTACTCTTCATTATATTATTTACATACATACATACATACACACATATATATATATATATATATATATATATATAATATGCCTGTTTACAAAATATACAAAAGTATAGAGTTTTCCAATAAGAATGTCAGAACTTTGACAACTGGAGAATTTAGATTTTTTTTAATCTCATTTTAATATTTCAACTTAGTACAGTTTAACACAATGAATTTTAACCCCATCATCACAATGATTATAAAGTAAAGTGTTCAATAATCACTTATTGTTTATAAATATGTCGGCTGATGCGCATTTCGATGGCGACGCCATCATCGTCAGAGCCTTTCTGTTAAAATCGGGTATATTATCAGTATAGTTTGGCAAATTATCATGGAATGTTTAACACTTCAACAACGCTTAGAAATTGTAAAACCGTCAATAGACTTATTGAAACACAAGTTTAATGAGTCCATTATTTTACGAAATAGTTCCATCAATTTGTCGTAAAGATCATATGATCAAACTCCATTGGATTATTTTCTGTAGGGTTATATGCAATCATTAGTTTATGCTGATAAACTATAAACAATAAAAGCAATTAAAATAAACATGAAATTGGACCACAATTATGTGAAAGAGTGACTAAAAATGGAACTGAACAAATGCACTATTTTAAGAAAAGTCGTGATGGTCATATGAGTGAAATTCTATTCCATCATTAATGCCATAGAATATGCTAAAAAATAAAATAAATAAATAACTAATTAATTAAATACTTTTTGTTTTATTTCCATTTAAACTTCTGAAGTGCTTATTATAAAACTTTCTCTCTCTCTCTCTCTCTCTCTCTCTCTATATATATATATATATATATATATATATATATATACACACACACACACACACTTCATTTTATATTTACAGTAAAATGACAGTTAAATATAGTAATATCAAGGTTACGGCAGTAACAAGTTGTTTGTCTATTGGGATACCTACGGTGAAAGAAAAACTTTCTCTCTGCATGAGGTTGTAGCAATGTTATGTTGAAATGTATTTCTCTCCAGGGAAGGAAATCTGTTTATTTGATAGAGTTGACGAGCGGGTTTACTGAATACAATTTACGCTTGTTTTTGTTTCGAAATTAGTATTGTTCTATTTAATTTAAATGCACCAAGTATTATAAATACAATTACTGTTGCATAAGTATTTTGCGTTGATGATAAAATATTGAAAGAATAAATCTTAATTAACTTTTTAAACAAGGTATGTTAATAATTGAAAATTTTATAAATATGTTCAGTTATTATATAATATGATTATCAAGAGTTGTCGTTTTTGTGTATAGAAATTTATATTAAAATATTGAAAGTTGTGAAGTTTATGTATAGAACAAAGAAACGTAGGAAAAATATTATTATCTTTGTTTGAGAAACTATGAAGTTTTTTAGATTTTTTTTAACAAAGTTTGCAGGTTTAATAACTTTTGTATTCATTAAAGTAAGGAAGACTTGTTTAATTTAATATTTTTATTATCACATCTGAGAAAATCTTTTTAAAGAAGTTTATTTAAAGAAAAAGAAATTTATTTTATTATATTTAATAAAATGAGACTGAAGAGTTTAGACATACATTTACTTACTTAATATTATTTATTATCCTCTAGTCTCATTTGATCCACTTTGTATATATTTTATAGTATTTATAGAACTGTAGTTCTTAATATTTTTTTAAATAATTTGACTTAAATTACCAATATGGGTAGTAAATTTTGCCATTAATAATTTTATTAAATTTCTCAATTTTCTTAAAGTAATGATGATTTCATATTGGACCATCCTATATAAATAAATAATTAAATGAATTATTCAGTATAAATAAGTTTGGAAGTTTTGTAATGTAAAATAAATAATTCTTTAATTTCATTTTTCAAGACTGAATATGAAAAGAAATATATATTTATATTCAATTAATTTCAATGTCATAAATTTTACAACAGTTTTTAATTGATAATTAAATCATTCTTTTCCCAAATTAACTGAATTTTTATTAAGTAATATTCAGTTTAAGTATTATAGTAAGTGAATTGAAAAATTAAAAAAGTATCAAAATTATTTTTAATATTAAACAAATAAATATTTTTTAAAAAACGTACTAAATAAGTTTTAATTAATTATTGCGATGGATATAGTTTAATGCTTATATATTAAAACATATTATTTTGTTACAGAATTTGCAATTTCAACTTCGAAACTCGTCTTCATCGATGTAAGGTAAGTTGAAACTTTCTGTTCGATGCACGTTTTATAGAAGTTTTACTTTATTAGTAGTTTATCAATAAGTAAATTATATTGAACTTATATTTAATGAATAAATCAAATAACACTTTGTCAAAAACTTGTTAAATAACATAGATTCATTTTTGGAAATATGTAAGGTAATTTTGTATATTTTATATTTAAATCAGGATTTTTTGATTTATGATCTGATGGTATTTTGAGTTTTTAGTACACATAGAGTTGTTTTAAAATTTTGGAAAAATTGAATTAAACATTTTGTGAACATAAATCATAAGTTTGTTTATGAAAAAATAATTTTTAATAAAAATTATTATTTTTAAAAAATCAAAGTGTTTAATGACAACAATGTAAATTATTCCCATATAGTATTCAGCATTAAATATTTTATTTTTGTATTACAGCGTTTCATGACAAAATCGATTTTTTGATTAGTTTTAGCATCTAAAAATATTACTGTTTTTAACCATTTCATTAATTAACTGGTTTGATATTCGTGTTCAATGGCAATGATATAAATTATTCGTTTATAGAATTTAAAATTAAATATTTTATTCTTGTGTAATAATACTTTTCGTTAAAATCGATTTTTTTTGTAAATAAAACTGTCACGTTTTTTCATTTCCTTAATTGCCTCGATTGATATTTTACAATTACTTTTTTCTCTTTGAGCTAAATTTGAAAATAGTGGTCACAGGTTTTGAAGATATTGAAGATATTTAAAAAGTAGTGTATGAATTTTTTGAGGATATTTTTGATATTAATTTTTAGCAAAGATTTGATTCGTTTATAGTATTTATTTTTAACAAAGATTGGGTTAGTTTGTGATATTTATAATATGTTTGATTCATATTAAATATATTTTAAATTATTTTTAAATCAATCTATGATTTTTTTTGAGTAAATTTGTTATATAAAAAAATTGTTATATAAAATGAAAACAAGTATCAATTTTATTGATGAGTATATATATATAAAATTGTCCCTGATTTTATTCATTTACTTACTTGCTTGATTTGATATTTTAGTATTAATTTGTTTTCTGAGCTAAATTTAAAAATAATAGTCACATATTTTAACGACATTGAAAATATACAAAAAGAAGGGTAAGAATTTGCAGAGGATATTTCTGATAATGATTTTTAGTAATGGTGTGGAAAATTTCATTCATATTAAATACATTTTGAATTATTTTTGTAACTAGTTACACAAATTTTTGAGTAAATTTGATATATAAAATCAAAACAAGAATTAGTTTTTTCATAAGTTTTTGTATATAAAATTGACCGTACTTTTCTTTATTTACTTTCTTGCTGGATATTATATTTGAGGATTATTTTTTTTTCTTTGAGCTGAATTTGTAAATAATAGTAACATGAATTAATGACATTAAAATAATTCTAAGAGTAGTACATGGATTTCTAGTGTTATTTCTGATATTAATTTGTAGTAAAGATTGGAATTGTTTATAATATGTTTTTTTAACGATGATTGGACTAGTTTATGATATTTGTAATGAATTTGAATTATACTAAATATTTTTTAAATTATTTTTAAAACATGTTAGATAAATTTTTGAGTAAATTGGGTATACAAAATAAAGACAAGTATTAGTTTTTTGAAGAATTTTTGTATATGAAAATGTCACCGTTTTTCGTTTACTTACTTGGCTAATTGATATTTTAGGATTATTTTTTGTACTTTGAGTTGAATTTAAAAATAACAATCACATGTTTTGTTATAAAATATCATTTACAAATGATAATAAGTAAATAATATAAAGACTATACATTTTTCAATCGATATATATATATATATATATATATATATATATATATATATATATATAATGAATTAAAAATACTAATAAATATGAGTTGATATATATTAAAAGAGAAAGTATTTCATTATTTGTATTCTGAACCAATGGATGATATCAAATTTATTTCTGTATTGAAAGAATACAGGAAACCAATTACTTTTAAAGAAATATACTTTTTCTTTGAATCATATATATATATATATATATATATATATATATATATATATATATATATAATCGATATAATAAACGTTATATTTATATATATAATTTAATTTTCTTTTATCATTATCTTCATTTCATGCTTCGAAGTATAGAGTAATATGAATAAAAAATAACAAGATCTAATTTATTGGCTGCAATTTATGTTATAGAAAGTGAATAGTTTTCAATAATTTTAATTATTATATACATTTATATGTGTGTGTGAGTATATATATATATATATATATATATATATATATTCTAGAAATATTTTTTAATTACTTTGAAATTTATTTCAAAAATAGTAAGAAAATAATCCGTGGTATTTATTATAGTTATTTTTAACTATCAATTTTATACGTTGTAACTAATATCTTTTCTAAATAAATATCATTCCA
The DNA here is from genome assembly GCA_029203775.1 of Neoneuromus ignobilis. Taxonomy (NCBI): domain Eukaryota; kingdom Metazoa; phylum Arthropoda; class Insecta; order Megaloptera; family Corydalidae; genus Neoneuromus; species Neoneuromus ignobilis. Next base: position 3,983,188 of record CP092087.1, on the reverse strand, counting down.
TTGTGATTGTCACAGCAATTCTGCGTTATTTGATAACTGTCATTAAAAGCATTATAAAAACGCAGTATTGAAAAAACACCGGAAGAAATTAAATCAATTTCGTAAATTTCAATTGAGTTAAATAGACATCTAGAGCAATGAAAATTGAATTAATTAGAGTGACTGTTCTACGTAACAGCACTTTATTATTATAATAAAACATGTTTGTAAAGTCAAAAAGATCAAATTTACTAATGACATAGATTAAAATTTCAACTAATTATAATTACCATTTGAGCTTTAGAATCATTTTAGGTCAATAGAACAGGTGATTAAGTAATAATTATTTATTAATCTACTAGTGATTTGAATATTAATGTACTATATAATATTATAGAAAATTTGGTGAATTGTTCAGTAATCACTTATTTTTGACAATAAGTGATTATTTAACATTACAATAAATTATTGTTGAACAATTTCTAATATCTTGTGTTGTTGGGGGTGATAATTCATTTGTATAAAAGTGAATTTGTTTCAGTTTCAAAATATATAGTAATTTTTTATATATTTGGAAAATTATATAAAATTAAAATATTTTTTTTATTGAAAATCAAATTTTCAGTAGTAATATTTTTTTTTTTTAAAAAAACGTTTAGTTAGTATATTTACATAGAATTAGAATTTTTTAAGAATATTTTGACTTTAAATATTTTCTTAGAAATAAAATGTCACCTATATTTAAAAAAATGGATCTCTTGTTTACATATATGAAATTAACTAAAAAAAAATCTTATAGAGTTCGAATCTATTGAATGTATCAATGAAGTCTAAAAATATTTTTTGCAATACGATGTATCAATTTCGATAGTCTCAAGTGATATCTGATAGAAGCACAGGAAACATTCCCTATGGAAATGGCGCGTGCAGCGATTGATAACTGCCCTATTTGTTTTGAAAGCTTGTTTAAAAGCATGGGGAAACCATTTTGATTGATCGTTACAATAATGTATTGCCAATTACTGAAGACTGAAACATTCTATCAGTATAGTTTTACTCTTGTTTTATCTAGTTAAAACTATATATTATGTTTTATATATACACACACATTTATATATATATATATATATATAATTGGCTCGTTATTATATGAAAGCATTTCAAAAAATAATTGTTTATATTTGATATATTTTTAAACAAATATGTGTATTTTATATATTACATTTTTCCCTATATTTATCTTTTTTAATAAATATTTTATTTACAGACCATATTTTAACATTTTTTAGAAACGAATTGTTAATTTTTATTTTCATAATTATAGGGTTTTCCAATAAGCACTTCAGAAGTTTAAATGGAAATAAAACAAAAAATATTTAATTAATTAATCATTTATTTTAATTATTTTTAAGAATATTCTATGTCATTTATGATGAAATACAATTTCACTCATATGAATACCACGATCTCGCTTGACATAGTGCATTCATTTAGTCCAATTTAGTCACTCTTTCATATAATTGCGGTTTAATTTTATGAATTACACGTTCAATGTTTATTTTCAATGCTTCTGTTATTTGTGTTTTATCAGCATAAACCAGTGATTTTACATAACCCCACAGAAAATAATTCAATGGAGATAGATCACATTATCTTGGAGACCAATTGATGGGCCCATTTCGTGAAATAATGGACTCATTAAACTTTTGTTTCAATAAGTCTATTAATTTTTTTTCAATTTCCAAGCGTTGTTAAAGTATTAAACGTTCAATGATAATTTGCCAAACTAACTGAGTTGAAATGTTAAAATGAGCTTAAAAAAATAATGAAACATGGCTGCCACCAGCTGTCAAAATTTTTACATTATTTTTGGAAAATTCTATACAAGGAGGCTCTACTCTCTTTTCACTTTGTTCTTCGACCTTCGAATTTGCTTTTATTTAACAATATAAATAGGTTACGAAACATAAACTGTTTAAAAAAACTATATTAAATACAATAAAATTTATTTTGTCTGAAAAATCTACTTTAAAATCTATTCTTTTCCATGTTTATTAAAATTTGTATTTCGATAATTTTTTGAAAAATTCAAAAACGAAATTTTCCTAAAATTTTAAGAAAAAACCTGGAGATGGACGTGGATCACTATTATTTTTAGATAGAAAGATAATAAGGGAAGTCATTATATCTTATTAAAATAAAATATGTATATGTGGTAATTAAATAAATGAAATAGCTAAATTTATTCTTTAAAATTATAATTGATAAAATATTTGCTCTTATAGTTCAAGTTAGAAATCAAATTATGTTAATAATTAATCGAATTGGTAGTCAATTAGATCAAATCATTTCGTTGTGGTTATCATTTATATATGAATATTATCTTGTTACACAATGTTTGGTCTAATATAATATAACTGAGTTGATATTGGTTAATTTTGTTAATTAATTTATGATAACGTATCATATTACTTATATCTATATATAGAATGTTTCTTTAAGGGTGATATAACTTTAAATTGAATCCCTATCAAAAGTTTTATCTAACCTACCTGTGTGTGTGTGTATATATATATATATATATATATATATATATATATCACTCTTAAAGAAAACATTCTATATATTAAAATATATTAATAATTTGTGAATGGAATTAGTGTGAATTACATAATATTAAGATATTATGTAATAAAATAGTAGCTTTTATGTGATAAATAAAAAATAATTATAAAAGGGGTGAAATATTTAGATTTATTTTAATTGAAAATAAATATGAAGAAATTTAAGAAACAAATTTGTATTAAGTAATATTAAAAAATATAAATTAAAAATACTAAATTATATTGTATTAATTTTCAATATTTATTTATTTAAAAAATATTAAGAAAATAATTGCAAGGACTGACAGTTTAAGGGTTAATATATTAAGCTAGCTGTTTGATTTTGACAGAATATTCGGTACATAGTTTTCATAAATAAAGTATATTGTGAAATAGCAATGATTTTTAAAAATCACTATATATATTAAACGAAAAAGTGGTTGATTAAAAAATAAAATATATAAATATCTATGTGTGGCAATGACATGAAAAAGAAGGCACATCACGGTATGCAGATCATCAGCATTTTTTAATTAACTGTATCGGCGGATATGAATTTTAAATATGTTCGATTTTTTTTATTTTGTATTATTGGAATTTGTATTAAAAGAAAATATCCGGTCTGTGTGTGTAAACAGTGTCCGCGTTTATAAAAAATTTGGCAACGGATTTTTTTATTGGTCAGCGTACATACGTGTTTGTATTACGTATCATTTTTTTTTAATACGTTATACAAATAACTCTTCTCGAATTTTCGACATAATTGAAATTATTATTTAATAAAGATACGGAATTCGTATTTAATATTTAGTCGAGTGAAATTTTTAATAATTTCCGTCATATAAACTAGTATGGTTAGTTTGAAGTGTGGTTGATTTTTAAACAATGTTTTTTTTCAATAAACTGACATTTTGTTTAAGTAAAATAAAATCGGTAGAGAAGTTTTATTATTTATATGTGTTTTTATCAGTTTTCAACAAATAAGTAGACTATTAAGTTATCTTGAAAGTTTTTTTTTAAAAAAAATAGTTTTAAAAATGATAGTTATTTTTTAAACTTCATATAAATATAGAGGGTTATCAAAAAAAGCCTACATGTTTCTTTTTAATAAAACACAATATTTGGAATTTTATCAAACTGTTTTTTTCATTGAAAATATGATTCATTTCAATTATACAAGAAACAGAATATTGTTCAAATGTTTACCACGACTGCTTCTGCAGACATTAATTTAAATATCGAAATTTTCAATGACTTCGACATGTTTCTGGATTTTTTCACGAATTTCAACTCGAATGTTATTCTTTAGGTCATTAATTGTTTGTGAATTGTTAGCATAGACTCGAATTTTCAAAAAATCTAATAGTGTTAAATCACATGATCTTGGAGGTCAATTGAAATCTGCATTTCGTGAAATTACACGTTGACGAAAATTCGAGCTCAAAAACTGAATGTTTCCTCGAGTTATGTAACATGTAGCACCGTTTTTCTGAAAATAGATATCAGACATATCAATATCATTCAGTTATATCCATAAAAAGTCACTTAATATTGACTAGTATCGTTCAGAATTTACAGTAACAGCATTTCCAGCATTATTTTCGAATAAAAATGGTCCAATGATTCCATTTGCCTAAAATACACACCTAATAGTGTCTTTTAATCAGTATCAGTTTATCAATATAAACCAATGATTTCACATAAACCCACAGAAAATAATCCAATTTGGTTAAATCACATGATTTTTGTGGCCAATTGATGGGTCCATTTCGTGAATTAATGAATTCATTAAATTTTTATTTCCATAAGTATTAAAGTTTTTACAATTTCTAAGCATTGTTGAAGTGTTAAACGTTCCATAATAATTTGAAAAAGTATACTGAGTTGAAATGTCAAAATGAGCTTAAAAAAATTTAGACATGGCTGCCACAAGCTGTCAAACTCTTATGGGTAAACTCTCTCTCTCTCTCTCTCTCTCTCTCTCTCTCTATATATATATATATATATATATATATATATGTACAAAGAGAAAGAAAGAGAAAGATATATATAGATAAGTATTTTCATCTTAATTAATATCAATATTTATTAAATTAATAATATTATCAAATACAACTACATTTTTCATTTATAAATATTAATCAGTCTTGCTCTATGTTAATGAAAATTAGATATTAATATAACTAAGTAAATAATATGCAAATTGCTGCACTGTACAATAATACGTACTAATTCAGTAAAATAGTATGTTAATATTATGTAACCTAATAATTTAATTTAACAGTTCATCACAACTAAACCTAACAAAATTATAGTTTCCAACTGTATTTGAATTTAATTTCTCGAATGTACTTCTTACTCAAAATTCATAATTTTTCTTTATTTTATTATTCAACAATGATATTATTTTTGTTTATATTTGAATGCATTTTATATGTTAAAATTAATATCGACATCAAAGGAAAATCATAAATATTATTATTTTAATTAACAGTATGAGTACATTTCTTTTGAATGACAAATTCTTAGAAGCAAATTAATGTGTCTCATTGTAAAGAGTTATATAGAAAATGAAATAAAAAGTAAATTTGAAATTTATTAAAAAAAATAACTAAAATAACAAACACAGATGTACTAATAAATAAACACAACCCTAAAAATAATTATTTGATAACATAATTTAGATTTTGTATAAACACAATTTTGTATTTATGGTATTTTTGTCAAGATATACAATTTTACTGAAATAAAAATGATATTAAGTGATTACTGGAATTATTTTTATTAAAAAAATTCGTTGAATTTAGAACGATGATAAATTTGTAAAGTAAATATTATATTTTTATATACATTTTTGAAATGTTATTTATTTCTCGTTATTTTATTCACAATTTTTTTTAAATATTCAAAAATACAATAAATTTTCTAAGAATTTATTTTTAAACACATGTTATATTTCAATAACAATATTCATATTTATATAAAAGTAGCTCCAGTCCATGTAATGAATGTTGTCTAGATTTTTGGTTAATTTTTGATCTAAATAATAAACATATAATTTTAATTTATTATATAGACTTTTAATATCTAATTGAGGTTATTTTTGTATAACTAATGCCTTTTCAAAATTGTTTGATGAGGGGGTTTTCTTTAAAAAAAATTATAATAAAATTTGGAATTGTGTCGGAATTTTTATCTCCAACACCACAATAGTTATGAAGTGTTCAATAGTCACTTATTGTTCACTTTTTGTTTATAACAATAGTTGACTGATCAAGAAAGATTTTAACAAAAAGGCTCTGACGATGATGGCATCGCCATCGAAATGCGCATCAGCTGACTATTGTTATAAATAAAAAGTGAACAATAAGTGATTATTGAACACTTCATAAACATTGTGGTGTTGGGAATAAAAATTCATTTGTGTTAAAATTTTAAAAAAATATATTTTCAGAAGTCAATTGAAAATTTAATGTCTAATTTAATTTAGTCATGATTTAATAGTATTTGTTTAATTTTTTTGGTTAGAAACACGGTCAAAGTGTCTAAACAGGTATCATAAAATCAACACGTTATATTTTTTTGAACAAAATATATGAATCGACGAAAATCCATTTTTCTCCAGTTTTCTTACTTGAAATTCTTATTTTTTAATTACGATATTATATCTATTATCAAATTTTTCATATAACTGAACTCGCATTTCAAACAATTCACAATTACCGATATTTTATGTCAGACACGAAACAATTTTCACGATCAATTCAGAATTGTAGAGAAAGTAATTTCCTTTTTCAGATAGAAGCTTTAAGATTCGAAAGTTCATTTTACAAGCTGAGAAAGAAACATTTTTGTTACATATAAATATTTACAATTTTTAATTTTGTTTTATAATTAACAATTTTATTTTGTATGAAGTAATTTTATGTGTGAATTTTATCTATAAAAATATATTCATTAAAATTAAACCACTTTCATATACACTCATATGTGTGCAATATACGTGAAATGTAAATTAAAAAAAAATTAATGTACGTATGCAGTATGTTTAATTATAAGCGTATGTAAATATATGCACATTATATGCATATATTCACAACTAATTATATATATATATATATATATAAATGGACAGGTTTATTGTATTTCAAAAATTACCAATTTAATATTTTCAGTTATGCATTCATATAACCCATTATATTATTTTTAATCCATAAATATTTCAAAATATCATTAATTAATTTAAAAATGAATTGAAAATTTCAATAAAACCCCCACTTAAAATTTTTAATAGAATTGTATTATATAACCATGATTGAAGAGTATATCATTAATATATTTTTTCCATCTATTGTCTTTTCTTCTTGTTACATATCCTGCCCATGCCAATATCATCAATTTTATTTGTTCTCTTATATCGATTAATCTTGTCTGTTCTTGTATCCATTCACAGATTTTCTGGTAACGTTTCCAGAAATTTCTAACATTATTCTTTTTGTATTTCTTTGAGTTGTCAAAAATTTTTTGTTAATTTTTGCATCCTGTGATCAAATTTATAAGTAAGTGCAAGTGCAAGCAGGTAATACACTTTAGTATGATTTTCAAGTTTAATAGTATTTTTATCTCTATTATATTATTTATTCTTTCAAATGTTGCCCATGTTACCCTAATTTTCGATCTAATCTCAGGTCAAGGATCACCATTATATCGTATAATTTTTTCCAAATATTTTATTTTATCTTTTTATTCCAAGTAATGGCTCTTTAACTGCATATTTTTTTCTCCACAAAATATTATCTCAATTTTTTAATTTTTATTTTTAATAAATCCTTCTATTTTTTAACAGGAGTTTCAAGTAGAATTTTGAGTTTTTCTGAGTTTTTATTTATGAATAGTACATTGTTAGTAAACTGTAGATGTTACAAATATTGTCAATTTATTTTGATCCTTTTATTTTCTAATTTTTCCTCTCTCATTAACGTCTCTAGGATTATATTAAATAATTTGGACGACAAATTGTCCCCTTGTTTGATCTTTTTTCTTAATCTATTTTTGTTTCAGAAATCTTCCTTTCTGATTTAGGCTGTTGTATTTTTATACACCTCTTTTAATAATTCCAGATATTTTTTTATTCTATGTTCACTGAGAAATAAAAACAAGATATTGTAACATGCCTATCCTTACACACGTGTTTCAATATAAATATATATATATATATATATATATATATATATATATATATGTAAATATTCTAATACAAAATCTCTTTTATTATATTTCGAGCCGTAACTCAATACAGGTATCAATTTCTCCGAATGAACAGAAAAAAGATGAAATTATAATAAATTTGCTTTCTGAATATTTTCACTGAAATTACATCGACGTCTCGCAGTCATAATATCATAATCGCAACTTTTCACGTTTTAGAAGAAATGTCATATACCTTTGGATTTAGGGTTTTCCATAAAATTTATTCGACGAATTGAGATTGTTTTCCAAATGTCAAATAACGCGACATTACGATTAAATTTCATGGGAAAAAGAAACGTAATATTATAAATTTTTCATTATTATCTAGTCGTTTTTCTACAAATTTTGTGAAGTATAGGGTCATCCAAATATGACGCTTAGATTTGTGTTTTATTGAAAAAAATGTATATAGGGAAATACGTGTATAGTTTATTTTGTTTCCTTTTAATGAAATATAAATCTAGGCGTCACATTTGGATGATCCTATATATTTATTGTACGATTAAAATTAAACACAATATTGCCTCGTTGTGAAGACAAGACGAACCACAAAAGAAGGATGTCGTGAATACTACAAGTGACATTGACGGGGAAGCAAAAGTAAATATTTGCAGATCGTTCATGAAGTGAATGTGCATGTTTTAACATGTTGGCACGTAGTATATAAACAACTAAATATGTTACTTTAGAACAGAAATTGAGATACATATACGCATACATGCACATATTATGTAAAACAGATTGAGAAATGTTGTGGTTTTCATTGTTATAATCCTCAGAGCAATTCGGTTTATTCAAGTAATTGAAAGTTACAATTAGTGATAAGGAAATGTTGAATAGATTTATCAATTTCAATTTTTAAACGAGTTGATTTTTTGTATATTTTGGTTGTATTAAAAAAATAACAATATTTTTAATCATTTTTAAATATTGTTTTTGCTTATTTTATCTAATTTTTTAATAAAATGATTTATTATTTGTTTTGTAACTGTGGCGAATTTATTTTTAAACAAATAAATCATCACCTTAACATTATAAAATATGAAGAAAGATTCAATAATTATTTTATGTTCATTTTTTAGTTTATATATTGATTTCTATTTCGATGGCAATTAAATCATCAATTAAGTGTTATATATAAAATTTAGAGCTTATAAATAAACAAAGTGATCAATAAATTATAATTGAACACTTTTTCAATATCTTGCGGTGTTGGGTGTGATAATTAATTTTTCTGAAAATATAAATAGTCAAGTTAATTGAATTTATAGAATTTTATGTTAGAAAGAAAACTATTTGTGTATCAAATATAATTTTAATTTTTTACAAATTATTTATTTCTAAGAAAAATTAAAGCTTATTATAAAAATCTAATTAGATCAAAGTATATAAAATGATCATTTATTAAAATAAAATTATTCATTCAGCGGAATAATTTAAACTAATTAGCACAGTTAGAAATGCTTTTACTTCATTTCCTCTATTCACACATTAAACTTCTAGTACATGTCAGCATTAATATTCGTTTTTGAATACTAAAGTTATGTGGCAAAGACACTTTAACGAATTCCGTCTTGTGTGGCAGATTTAATTTAACTGTAAGAAACTTTCACACTCATCACAATATCTGAAGATTTTATAAAAGTATTCAGTAATTATTTGCTATTCAATTCATTTGCCGATTTTCATTTCAATGGACATTCTGTTATCATAAGAACGTTTTAATCTAAAATTTATTTCAACTGACAAGTGATAACTTGTGGGTGAAACCAGAATAAGGCAAAAAATGTTAGAATGACAACTAGGGATTAAAATTTTAATTGTGTAAAATTAATCGTTACTTATGATTAATTTATTGGTTATTAGTCGATTCAAATGATTGATTTCAATTTAGTCGTTTTTAATTCAATCAATGACTAACGACCAAAAATTAATAGTGATTGATTTTTTAGTCATAGATCGTTTTAAATGATTAATAAATCAACTAATTTGAATGTTGAAAATTGTGCAATATTAATTGTATACGAGTATTCATTAAATCATTACGAAAAATTAAATAAAAATTAAAAATCAAATTTATTTTCTTGAAGAAACTACAAATAATTTTTAATAAAATTTAATTTGCAATTTTGATAAAACTGAATTTTAAATCATTATTAATGAGATATAATAATTTATAAATTATTTTCATGGGATTATGTGAATCAGTTAAAATAAGAGATAGATAAGGGTTTTGTTCACACATTCTTTTAGGTCAAATGGGATGAATTCTGTTTAACAAAGAAATTCATTTCTGAAAAAGAAACAAATGTGCAATGAAAAAAGCTTTAAATAAGATTTTAGTTGTTTTTTTATATTTTTTTTATTCGACTAAATTTTCATTCGATCAATTTTTCATTAAAAAAAATTACTAAAATAACATGATTAATTTTTTAGTTAGATTGATCAGATGAAAATTAATTACTAGATTTTTAATCATTTTTATGACAAAGAAATTATGAAAAAAAATATTTTTATGAAAATTTAATCAAATAACGCCTTACTCGACTAGTCACTAAAAAAATCCAATGTTGTTACTCATAATACATTTTTGTTAAATATTCCGAATGTTATTTTTCAATTGATATTTAATTTTTATTATTATTAAAAATTAGATCATCTGTATTAAATATAAACGTTAACATATTTTAATATAATAATACTTCCTCATAAATATCTGTAGAGAAATTCTTGTTAAAAATAAGATTCATATAGATTATTTAAATAATTCTATCAAGTAAAATTACATTAAAATTAATTAATCGTCATGAGAATTAAAATAAATTCTTCATTAATTATAATTAATCAGTGATAAGTGAATCTGTTAGAGTATATAAATAGATTTAATTTAATATTATAGAGCTTAACAATTATATTAAATGAAATTAATCGTTACAGTTCAATATGAAAGCGATTAAAGGTTTAAATATAAAGTCAAAGACATATATGACATTACATCAACCGAATATTGCGACAATATATGAGATTTATATGCTATAGATGTAGATTTGATGCAAAATAGTTATTTATCATTATATCAAATAATATATTAATATAATATTAAACTAATTAATAGTAAATCTGCATGAATATTATAGATAATTTTAGATATTTCAATAATATATAGTTGATATTAATCGAAATTGTTTGTTATATTTTTAAATAGAAAAAAATGCAAGTATTGAATACTGAAATAGTTAAAAATTCTTATTGTATTTTATACCAGTTGGAAAGGTATAGAAAAATAAAATATGTGGAAAAATGAGGAATGATGAAAAAAGAATTATTTTTAAATTATGAATAGAATATTTAATGTAGAAGGAAAATAAAAAAATACAAAATAATCTAGAAAAAGATCAAAAATAACAGTTTTGAAAATGTAGAATGAATTAAGGAGTGAAAGTTATAAAAGAAGTTATTAAAATTTTGAAAAATATATAATAGATTTTGTTTAGTGATAAATAGTTCAAACAAAAATCGAAGAACTAATGCAAAAGAAAAATTAAAAAATACAAAATAACTAGAAAATAATAAATAAAAAGTGTTTTAAAAATGTCGCACAACAGATTGAAAAATGAAGAATATCAAAAAAGATATTAAAATTTGAAAAATTGTGTTATAGATTTTATCTAGTGATAAATATTCAAAATCCAAAACAGAAGAAATAATACAGAAGTAAAATAAAAAATACAAAATGTCTAGAGAAAGATTAAAAAAAATGTTTTAAAAATATTATAAAATGAATTGAAAAATGGAGGTTATAAATTTTTTTATTAATTTAAAAAAATGTGTAACTATTAGTTTTTTATTATACATATATTATATAAAGGTGTCCAAATTTGAGGTTAGGAAGTAATTTATCAATAAAATACAGTTTTTGAAAGAACAATTTATGTTTATTGATATCAGTACCAAGTAGAAACATGGGAATTATGAATTCAATACAATGTTACCCAAATGACCTCCTCTACTAGGTCGGCAGATGTCCATTCTTTTGTCAAAATTTTGAAGCATGCTTTGTTTTGTCAAAATTTTAGCTACACGAATTTCATCTTTTAATTCTTGAATCGTTGCTGGTCTGTTGGCATAAATGTTTTCTTTTAAACAACTCCATAATAAGAAGTCTAACAGTGTTAAATCACAAGATCTAGGCACCCAATTAACACCACCAATACAAGAAATTAAACGTTCATTGAATTTTGTTGTGAATAAATCGATTGCTGCACAAGTTGTATGCCTTGTGGCACCATCCTGTTGAAAAAACATGTCACTGATATCAATATCTTCAAATTATGGTCACAAAAATCTGTTATCATGCTTTGGTAACACAACGAATTAAAAATAACACGAATACCTTGCTCATTTTCAAAGAAGTATGGATTAATGATGCCTTCAACCTATAAATCATACCAAACAGTGTCTTTTTGAGGATGTAATTGTTATTCAACAATGGCTTTTGGATTTTAATTTCCCCATATACGAGAATTTTGTTTGGTTACATAATCATTTAATCGAAAATACGATTTATCACCGAAGATGATTTGGTATAAAATTCCATTTTCTGCTTTTTCTTGGCACCAATTAACAAACACACGATACAAATGATGGTCAACTGACTTTAGTTCTTGTGTTAACTGCACTTTATATATTAGGGGTACCGGACGAAAATGTCGTTTTTTTAAATTGAAAGTCAACTTAAAAAATATATATATTACCATATTAATTAGTAAATATATATTCTCCCTCGATAGCTACAACTTTCTTTTATCTTTCTAGTAATTTTAATATGCCAATTGCATAAAAATCTTTTGATTTGGATGAAAAATAGACATCGAGACCCGTTTTCACTTCTTCGATATTCTTAAAATTTTTTCCGGATAAAAAGTGCTGCATTAATCTAAATAAATGGTAATCCGATGGAGCAAGATAGGGTGAATATGGTGGATGAATAATTACATTCCATTCATATTCCATTAATTTATTTCGAGTAATTTTAGCTGTATGAGGTCTCGCATTATCGTGTTGAAAAAATATGTTTCCTCTATTGAATATTCTAGGTCTTTTTACACGAATTGCTTGTTTTAATCGTTCCAGCTGATCACAATAAAACTGTGCCGTTATTGTCTGGCCATATTTAAGAATTTCATAATGAATAATTCCTTTACAATTCCACCATACAGACAAAAGAACTTTTTTGACTGTTAAGTTCGATTTCGACGTTGCCAATGGTACCTTCCCTTTAGAAAACTACTGTTTTTTGCAACATTGGTTCGAGTACATAACCTACTTCTCATCCCCTGTCACAAGATGTCGAAGAAATGTTGAATTTTCCTCTAATTTTATTAATTCTTCACACATTCGAACCCGTACAGATTTGCTTTCATCATTTAAATGATGCGGTATCCACACACCCTGTTTATGAATCTTGTCAATTATTTTTAAATGTTCTTGCACACTAGACCAAGAGTATCCGAGTGTATCTGCTATTTGTTAAATAGATTTGGTCGGATTTGCTTCAACTTCAATGCGTAACACCTCATTGTCCATTTTCACTACCTTCTCACTTCGAGGTTAATTTTTTAAGTCAAAATTTCCACTTCGAAATTGTTTGAACCACCTCTGACACTGCTGAATAGTCAATATGTCCCCGTAAATGTCCCAAATTTTTTTTGTCGCAGTCGTTGCATTACTTTTTTGATGAAATTCATATAACATGCAATTTCGTAAAAATTGATTATCCGGTACAAATCCTTGCATTTAAAATAGGGCGCAAAAAAAATGTAATTTCTTTTGAAAGTTGTGCTTTAGATGTCCACCAATCAATAACAAAAGAAATACGTGTTAAAAGATCGACAGCCGAAACACAACTGACCATTGAAAAGGATGATGTCAAAAAACGACACTTTCATCCGGTACCCCTAATATATGGAGATGTAAATATTTGTGTAAAATGTTAAGCAGAGTGCTTCTTGTGATGTTTAATTGCTATGAACGTCGACGAATCGATGTTTGAGGATCTTCTTCAAAAGTTTGACGTACAGCAGCGATATTTTCAGTTAAACGACCATTTCGAACCTATGTTTTTGGTCTGTGGTCTCCAACAGTACAAAATTGTTGAAATTTTGCGATTAGGTTATGAACAACAGGCTCCGAAGGTACTTGATTACGAGGAAAAGATACACGAATTTTACGCATTAACGTTGTAAAATTTTCACCATTTTTATAGTGAAATTTCACTATTGAAATATGTTGTTCAAGTGTGTAGTCTTCTATCACTTAAATTTCTTCAGTTTTAATAAGTAAATGTTAAATAATGACAGTTCAATATTTGACATTTCATCAAATAATGGCCAGCTTACTTCCTAACCTCAAATTTGGATATCTTTTATATATATATAGAGATATATATATATATATATATAGATATATATATACACATACACACATTTGTGTATATGTGGATTTAGGTGAGTGTGTGTGTAGGTGCTTATATTGGTACGTATACATTAATATAAATAAATAAATAGCCAGTGTAGAGATATTATAGGCATTATGGATTAGTGTACAAAATATCGCATAAAATCATCACTCCTGATTTCTATATTCTTATGTTTACGCATACTCTTACACAGACGTTCGTTCCCAATAAACCAGTATCCGTTGATGGCTATGTTAGTGTAGTATATGTATATGAATGTGTCTGTGCTATTTGATGTGTACAAATAGCCTAAAGGGATGCAAATCATTGCGATGATGTAGATGGTGAAAAGCTCTACAGTAATCCGTATTGATTTTGATGTCGGTAGGGTGGGCATGTAGTGAAAATGGGACAACGTAGGAGAGAATTTTCAAATGGGTGGATGGGCGTAAGGCTCTTTTCAGCGTACAGACATACGCCGGTTTTACCTGTGAAGGGTATTCGAACGATTTTCAATGGTTGAATAAGTCGTCGTATGTTATTTAGATCTAATATTAATGTTATTTTTTTTTTAAAAAAAAAACATTGTTATCTATTGATGTAAATATTATAAATTATGAGACAAGAAATAATGTGTACGTTATAAAAAGATTGGCGCAAGGTGTATCAAGTATTCATTATAACAATCTGCATAAATCACCGAGTTAATCTAATTTTTCGTTTTGGTTTTTGTGTCGCGTAAAAAATATTTTAATTAAAAAGAAATCGAAAAAATGTTTTTTTATCATCCACGATATCGTGGTAATCATTGTCACTAACAAAAAATATATTTTTAAGTTTTATTGATTTTCATCTTGCTTATAGAGTCATCCAAATGCGACTCCAAGATTTATGTTTTATTACAAAGAAACATGTGTATAGTTTCTTTTTAATAAAACACTATAGGCGTTACATTTGGATGACTCTCTCTCTCTCTCTCTATATATATATAGAGATACTCTCTCTCTATATATATAACTATTAAACATATAAAGAATAAAAAAAATCCACCGAATATTTATTCTAAAAACGATTAATTCGCACCTGTAGTTTATTTTTAAAAACAGTAATAAAAAATTTAATATATCGACGCTGATCAGTATTTAATTCTTTTAATTAATTCGTTCTCTTTAATTAAATATGGGTGCAGCTCGTTTCAATTTATGATTCCCACCTGTTATAGATTCGAATTAATGAAACTGTCCGATTAAAATAACAAAAAAAATCGCTTTGTTATTTTCGCAATTAATATATGTTCTTCATGAATACTGTTAAAGGACTTAATTGAACTAATTTACATAGTCTGATGTAGATTTATTGTCAATGAAACATTAATGTCGAACTCGAAATATTCACGAATTATGGTAGTAATGTATATTGAATTGCTTTTGAAACTAAATCAATATGTTTTTGTTTGTCGATTAAGTCTACTAATAAAACATGGACTAGTGGAAATTTCACATAGTGTTTATTCTTGAAATATACAAAATTTATACAGTTTTATTTTTTTAATCTACAACTATATTTTAATTTTTTAAAAATTAAAATGAAACTGTCGATAAATTTAATTATAATTTTTTTTTATCTAAAAGAAAAAATAATAGAAAAAAACTCACAATTTATGTCCTAATTAATTACATTATTATTTCAATAATGTGCTCATCCTTGTAGTCTGAGAAAAGTGAATATATCATGTTTTATTAATTTTTTTAGAAAAAACTCACTTTAGAGTATTTATGTTTATAAAGTAATTTATGTCCTAATTAATTACATTAATATTTCAGAATAATCTACAAAATATGTTGATTACTTTTTATAAACAATATAAAAAATTTTTTCTTCATTTTCTAAACAAAATAACACTTTCTTTTTATTTATAAAAAATGGTATTTCATCTTCGCTTCTGCGTTATGAAAATTTCGTTTCTGAATTTTAGATTTTCTACAATTAACTAAGTATAAATTTTATAAAATATTAAAATTAACAAAAAATGAAAAAAATAATTTTCAGGCAAAATAAATTTTAAGTGTTGGTATTATGAAATATATATATATATATATATATATATATATATATATATATGTGTGTGTGTGTGTGTGTGTGTTTGTGTAAAATTAAAGATAGAATAAACAAATATCATTCGTTTATTAAAAACAGTCATCTATAATGAACATCGTTTGACGAGAGAGTCTTACAATATTTCATTGTTTTGTCGATTGACAATGGAAAATTTTGATTGAATTTCTAAGAAAAACGTAACAATTTGAATTTACAGGTATTTTCTTTTGTTTGTACTTTAAGAAAAACGACCGTGCTCGAAATATACAAGAAAACTGTTGAGAGTTTGTAATTCGTCGTTCGTTGAAACGTATTTTCCCTATTTATGAATTTTCAATAGCGAGTTATGTTTTCTAATACAAATATTTATCGTTATTTTTTCATCTACTTATCAATAATTTGTAATAAGTGTCTACGTTTGTATTTGGTTTTGAAATATTTATGTTTGAAATTGAATTCATGTAGAGATAATTATTTACAATTTTTTTTACATATTTGGAATAATTGTAAAAATTAATTAGACAAAATTAATTTACATCATATTTATATTATGCAAATCGCTTTTGTTACAAAAAATTATTTGTGGATAAAAGGGTAGATGAGAAATATGTAGGATTGAAATATTTTTGAAGCTAATGGAGGTAGAAAGTACACGTTAGAAGATTTACACACAGGTGCAAGTACAGATGATACTAAACTGTGTAAAATGCATTTCTCGTACTATCGTATAAAAATAATACGTCTGCTGTAAGAGATCTAGACAAAACAGTGACTTTAGTTTTATATGCAAAAGGTATCTTGTGTATACAAGAACAATTTGTCGATAGTTAGAAAGAGTGCTCATCCTTGTAGTCTGAGAAAAGTGAATATATCATGTTTTATTATTTTTTTTAGACAAAAAAACATTATAGACAAACTCACTTTAGAGTATAGAGTAAAGTTTTTATACAGTGAAATTATTTACGTTTTTTAAAAAACAGTTGCATTTTTATCAAAATATTTTTTTAATAAATTTCACAAAAAAATGATTTTCTTTTTCATTTCAAAATATTGTTTGAATATTTTCATCGAAACAACATAAGTAATTAAAATAAGTTTAATATTAAAATACATTTTTCTTTTCGGTTAAAAATATATATTTTGCTATATAACCTTCATTTATTAAAAAAATAGAGCTGAAGATTATTAATGTCTAATTTTTTTTAAAAAACATATTTTTGATATAATGATGATAGAATTTTTTTGATTAAATATATAAATTTATATTCAAAAATGTATTTTTGTTATCGAAAATAATTAACTTCTTAGATAAAAATTATTTTAAGTTTATTTATTAAAAAAAAGTATTTGAACTGTTTTGAAATGGATTAAGAGAAAATATACAATAAGTGATTCATTTCTTTTTTTCTATACTAATATTTTTATTTTTTTATCAAAAATGATTAATTTATCATTTTTCTAGGAAGGAATATTTTAATTTTATAATTCATAGGGATTAATTTTTATTTTTTATTTTTTGATTCGTTGTTACTGTAATCTTTTGAAGCAGATTTTTAATGCATATAATTTGATAATTTAAATTTTAATTATTAAAATGAATAAATATTGAAAAAATACAGTAGATATACTTATCTAATAATTAAAATCAAATTTTCAAGTATAAAATTTTAATACATTTAAAATTCAGTTTTGTACTAATATTTTTTAATTTTATTTTTAATTTAAACTTAATTTTTAAACGATTTTCGTGTTAATATATTTGAAAGGATTGTAAAGAGATTGTGTCTGAATATAATCCGAAATTTATTTAATATTCAGAATATAATCAATAAGTTAAATAATCCTCAACAAAAGTGAAAGTAATGAATTTATTCATTATTAAAATTTGTCTTTTAATTACATATTTAAAAAAATGTATATGAAAAATAAATTAATATTAGTATTTTTTATTTGTTTTCAGTATTTGATTTTATTATTTCTTAAATGTTTTTAAAAATTACCATTATAATCGTGATGGAACTTCAAATTAAATCCCTATCAAAAGTTCTATTTAACCTAAAAAACAGCCTTTATATATACATGTGTGTGTATGTATATACGAGTATAAAGGTATGATGAATATTTTTTTTAGGTTAGATAGAACTTTAGACAGGGATTTAATTTAAATTTCGACCACGCTTCAAAAACTTCTTATATTATTTGAATAAATATATTTTTAATGTATATTTAAACGTTTAAAATATATCTCATATTTAAATTTAATATAAACAAAAATGTATAAGAAGATCACTACATTAAACATCAGTATATTTTATAGTAAAATTTAATTAAAATATATAAAAAAGACTTTACGAAAAAAATAATATAAATTCACAGACTTTATTAACTAATTTTTGTTGATAAATTACTCGAAAGAATTTTATAGAGGAATAATTAAAAAAGAAGGTGTTTTATATCAAAAGAATAATTTTAAAAATAATGATAGCATTTACTTTTAATTATATACAACTTTTAATCTTTGTCGTATAATATTTCTTACGCATTTTTCTGTACTCTCGATAAACCGATTTCAACATAGTGACATCAATTTTATTATCATTATTATTTCAAACATATCACTACATTCATATTACAAAATCATGTTCTTTCATTTATATCTGTTCTGTTTTGACTCGACGAAATACATTTTCTCATTCGTTTACTTGAAGTTATGTAGAAACTTGACATTCTACAAACAATTTTCTGAAACGTCTTGTGTAGAATTATAGTCTACATTCGTTCGGTACATTCACTGACAAGTAAAGTAAAATGTAACTTTAGGAGAAAACACCTGTGGAACATTACTTCAAGTTTAATATTTTTGCAAAAGTTGTATGGAAATGTTCCTTAAAAACAATTATGCTTTTTTGGTCATTAATTATAACTATATATCTTCGAAACTTTTCCTTCATCTATTAGTATGGATTTTCTTAATAATTCTGTTTTAATTATAATGTGCATACTATTTGTTTTTTAACTTATTATATAAATATTATAAGATTTTTTTATAATGAAATATGTTTTTAAAGGAGCTGATTTATTGTCGTTTTAATAATAATAAAATTACTATATCATCATATTAATTTTATATATATATATATATATATATATATATATATATATATATATATATAGTTAAAAATAAATAAAATATTTCTCAAATATATTTAAAAAGTATTAATTTATTTTCCCAATAAAATGTTTTAAAACATGTAATTGAAAGATAAACTTTATTAATGAATAAATTCATTACTTTTACTTTTGTTGAGGATTATATAACTTATTGATTATATTCTGAATATTAAATAAATTTTTGATTATATTCAGAACATATCCTCTTTACAATTCTTTACAAACAGATTAAAATGAGAATTGTTCAAAGTTTGAAATTAAAAATAAAATTAAAAAATAGTACAAAATCGAATTTTAAATTTTATACTTGAAAATTTGATTTCAATTGTTAGATAAGTATATCTGTCTACTTTATTTTTGAGTATTTATTTATTTTAATAATTAAAATATGAATTTTTGAATTATATGTATTAGAAATCTGTTTGAAGAAGATTACAGTAACAATGATTCGAAATATAAGGAAAAAATTAATCACTATAAATTTTAAATTTAAAAATTTCCTTCCTATAAAAATAATAAATTAATCATTTTTGATGAAAAATAAGAATATTAGTATAGAAAAAAAGAAATGATTCACTTATTGAGTATTTTCTCTTAATCCATTTCAAAATAGTTCAAACACTTTTTTTAATAAATACACTTAAAATAATTTTTATCTAAGAAGCTAATTATTTTCGATAACGAATAAACATTTTTGAACATAAATTTATATATTCAGTCAAAAAAATTCAATCATAATTATATCAAAAATATGTTTTTTTTAAAAAATTACACATTAATAATCTTCAACGCTATTTTTTTAATAAATGAAGGTTATGTAATAAAATATATATTTTTAACCGAAAAGAAAAATGTATATTAATATTAAACTTATCTTAATTACTTATGTTGTTTCGATGAAAATATTTAAACAATATTTTGAAGTGAAAAAAAATAATTTTTCTGTGAAATTAATTAAAAAATATTTTGATAAAAATGCAACTATTTTTTAAATAATTTCACTGTATAAAAACTTTACTCTCTACTCTAGAGTGAGTTTGTCTATAATGTTTTTTTTTCTAAAAAAAATAATAAAACATGATATATTCACTTTTCTCAGACAACAAGGATGAGCACTCTTTCTAACTATCGACAAATTGTTCTTGTATACACAAGATACCTTTTGCATATAAAACTAAAGTCACTGTTTCGTCTAGATCTTTTACAGTAGACGTATTATTTTTATACGATAATACGAGAAATGCATTTTATACAGTTCAGTATCATCTGTACTTGCACCTGTTTGTAAATCTTCTAATGGATACTTCATTAGCTTCAGAAATTTACATTTTTACAATACATTTCATTGTAGTGAATACTAGGTTAGTAAATTGTTATTTTTTAAATAAATTATATGTTAATAACATTTTTAAAAAATAGAGGTTTATTGAAAATGAGAGATAGATTGAAAAAGGTACAAAAACACAAATTAGTATATAACTAGAATTACAATTAGTGTACATTTTATAACAAAAAGGCTCTGACAATGATGGGACTGACATCGAAATGCATATTATCCCATTATTGTTATAAACAACAAAGTGAACAATAAATTATTATTGAACATTTTGTAACATATTGTGGTGTTGAGGATGAAAATTCATGTGTGTTAAAATAGGATTAGTTTCAAATGGATTGTTTTAATTATCATTTATGGTTCATTATTTGTTGTTAATGGTTGTTTTTAGTCATATATATATATATAGTGTTTTCCAATAAGCGTTTTAGAAGTTTAAATAGAAATAAAACTAAAAGTATTTAATGAGTTAGTAATTTATTTTTAAGAATATTCTATGGCATTGATATTGCAATGCAATTTCACTCATATTGTATTTGTTTACTACTTACTTGACATAGTGTATTTGTTTAGTCCAATTTTCTTCACTCTTTCACACAACTCTGATCCAGTTTCATAAATTACACGTTCAATATTTATTTTTAATACTTCTGTTGTTTGTAGTTTATCAGCATAAACCAATGATTTTACATAACCCCACAAAAAATAATTCAGTGTAGTTAGATTATATGATCTTGGTGGCCAATTGATGGGTCCATTTTGTGAAATAATGGATTCATTAAACTTTTGTTTCAATAAGTCTATTGAATTTTTTACAATTTCAAAGCGTTTGAAGTATTAAACGTTCCATGATAATTTGGAAAATTATACTGAATTGAAATGTTGAAAATGAGCTTAAAAAATTCTAACATAGCTGCAAAAGTTTTGAAATTCTTATTAGAAAACCACACACACATACACACTCACATATATATATATATATATATTTGTGTGTGTATATACTTTCAATTACAGATTGATAAAATTTAGTTAGTTAATTATTGAATTGTGAAAATATTTTTTTTAAAATTTATGTTCATTCAATTTCGTATATTTTATACTTACAGACATACTTACAGACATACATACATACATATATATATATATATATATATATATATATATATATAAATTATATATTTTCTGAATATAGGTACAAGTATACTTGAAATGGTATTCTGTTGATAATGTTAAAAATCGATGAACGGAGAATCAGAGCAAAAACGGAGATGAGAGAATGAATATCATTAGACATATTTTTTTTTATATTTACGTCATGGTTACCGTTCTCGCCCCAGAGAAAATCCGATCAAGGCCAATGAAATTATCACTGCGCAGCATTGCGGTCACAGCCCAGTTTTCTACCTGTAGCACCGTACACACGGCACACACACACACGCATTGACTCGCGCGTGTAACAGCCGCATAAACACACACACACACGCAGATCTCTATCGTGTTTCACAAAAGCATGTTACTGTTCTTCCACCATCATGTTCCACAGGTGTTACTTTTCGATTGCGTCACGACGTCGTAACGCTTATGATATCTATTTGTGTTTGCGTGTATGAGTGTCTTTACGACAACGAAAGTAGACGAAAATGACTGTGGAACGAAGTTCTCAACAAGACATTTTGACGGAATTTAATGGTACGTCTTGAAATTTCAACATTATGTTTTTTGAGGGTGTGAATATTTCCATATAAAAAATAATAATAATGAAAACACTGAATTTATGTACAAGCGATGAAAATGTAGCACTTGTACAAAATTTGCCTTCTGAATGAGGAAAAATGTGATTTATGTTTATATATATACATAGTGGTGTTTTTTTAATAGTGATAGAATTTCAAATTAAATATATATCAAAAAATCTATCAAACATAAAAAACACCTTTATATGTATGTATGTGTGTGTGTATGTATGTTTGATAGGGTCTCTTTCATGGATTCTTTTTATGTTTTTATCACCATTACATAATTATTTTTGTCCATCTATTGTCTTTTATTCTTTCAATATACTTTGCCCATATCAATTTCATTAATTTTATTTGTTCTATTATATAAGTTACTTTTATTTGTTTTTCTAATATAAATATATATATATATTATATATATACATATATTATATATATATATATATATAGGTGTTTTTTAGGTTAGATAGAATTTTCGATAGGGATTCAATTTAAAGTTCTATTACGCTTAAAACACCTCTCTCTCTTTATTTCCTTCTTTCTCTCTCTCTCTCTCTCTCTCTACATAATATAAAGAAAGAGAGAGGTCCAGATAAGACTAAATGGTTTAGCCGCATATTTACTCGCTTACTATCATTTATTATTCTTTATTGTCTTTGTATCATTTAAGCAATTTTATATATATTGATACATGCATATATACATACGTGTAAGTTTTATTGAATACACCGAATGTACAATTTTTAAAACGATATTTTTTTTTATTTTATCAATCAGCTACAGCTTTTTATAGTGTTTAATAAGATATTTGTTATTTATCAATCAGTTGCAATAGTGGCTCGAGGAGCTCTATATGTTGTTGTTACAATTTCTATATTAGAACTGATGTTGTTACAACATCCATTTTAGAACTAATTTTACAGAGTGTTTTAATGAACAAAGAAACCTCTGGTTCTGGTCATTAAGATATTTTGTCTACTTCAAAAATTGATAATTGATTATGTTGTATTTTTATAGTTCTATTTACTTCTTTGTATTCAAAAGGGAACTATTGTTCAATAGTCGACACGTGGTGATAATGTATGTTGTGTTTTATATGACTTGTTTTGAGAACGGATTATGTGTTACATATAACTTGTACACATACAAATATATATATATATATATATATATATATATATATATATATATATATATATATATATATATATATATATATAGTCCAAATGAAAATCAATAATGAATATAGTAAGGAAAAAATGTAAGTCTAAATTCTTTAGTTTCATTTCTGTCTGACTGTCTGTATCTCCCCCCCCCCTCTATATATATATTTGCCAATGTTTTATGCGTGTGTCATAATAGATTAAATGCGTTAATGTGTAAGGAGGGAAATAAATACGAACTTTAATCGATTGTGTAAATGTTGGTCGGTTACAGTCTATTAGAAGATAGCGTGTCTTGTCACATATAGTCTTTGTGGTTGATAGTAATTCGTACTGACTGATTTAGCAATCTTAATTTAGTGTATGTTCTTGAAAAAAATACACGAGTACTATTAATTGTGTTGTAAGATATTTTGTTACATTTCTTCTTGAAAATAGTCATACACACAAACATACATATATACATATATATATATATATATATATATATATATATATATATATAATATGTATATATGTATCTGGAAAAAGTAATATTTTCTCTTTAAAAATAAATGATTTTTTTTAAATTTAATTTTAATAATTTAAATTTAATATCTACTTTTTTATTAACTAATATTAAATATTATTTTATATATGAAATACCAATATAATATATTTTTGAGAAAAATTATACTTATAAATGAGTAAATTGTGCAAACTTGATAAAGTATTCTAATAAATATTTTCATTTTTATCCAAAGTGTAATTAGATACTATTTCTAAAACAATCGTTAATATTTGTCTTCGAGTGAATGGTAGTGATGAAACATTCTTTAGAAATTCTAGAAGTATGCTTTTGTCAAACATATATTTATTGTCTGAAATTTTAAAGTTCGAAACTTTTAGTAGAAGTTTTCAATTACGTTATCAATCTACTTCAGTTAAATGATTGTAAATCTAAAGAATTATTTCAGAATTTTGTATACGAATGTTCTTTTTTTAATTATATGCTATTAAAGCTAAGCTTATTTTTATTTTTCTTCTCGATTTTATATATATATATATATATATATATATATATATATATATATAATGATTATAAAAACACATATCAGCCCAATGTAGGGCGTAAGCCTTATCAAATATCATTAAATCTTCTTAAATGTTTCCCCAAGATTTTTCTATTTTTTCTGTCCACGGCTAAACTCATCCAACCCTCACTTCTATTATACTTCACAATATTATCCCTTCATCTCTGATAGGGTCTCTTTCATGGATTCTTTTTATGTTTTTATCACCATTACATAATTATTTTTGTCCATCTATTGTCTTTTATTCTTTTAATATACTTTGCCCATATCAATTTCATTAATTTTATTTGTTCTATTATATCAGTTACTTTTAGTTGTTCTTTTAATGTAAATATATTATATATGTATGTATATTATTGACAGAAATAACAATTGTTGCTAGAAATAATAACATTAATTAAACTTTTTTTTCAGTTTTCAAATTTTGATCTGCAAAAAATATCATTTTTTATAATTTAATCGTTGTTGAAAGAAAAAATTATATAATATGTACAAAACTTTTTTTTTTAAAGAAATATATATTTTTCTAAATACACACATATAATTGATTAAAAAATTATTAATTAAAAATATATCGATTTTATAACCGATTACAAAACCTATTTTTCGAAAATATAGTGTATCGTCTATTAAATGATAAATAATAAATAACAGTAACAATTTTTACCAGAAATACAATATTTCTATTATAAATAATTGCTGTTTGAACAGAAAATTAAATTATTTTCTGTTTTAAAATTTTCGATATTTTTGGTCAAAAAAATCATGACCTATAGTATGGAAAATTTGTCAAAAAATCGAAAGTTTTAAAAATGAATTATTTTGTATTAAAAGCATAAATAATGACGTATTATTGATGAAAACAACAACTGTTAATAGAAATAACATTTGTTTTTTAAAAAAAATATTTTTTTTTGATTTTTCGAATTTTGGCCTGTGAAAAATATCACTTTTTATAATTTCATCGTTGCTGAAGAAAATATTTATATAACACGTACAATTTTTTTTCATAAATATATGTTTTTCTAAGTTAGTATATAATTAGTTAATATATAATTAATTAAAAAAATTTAAAGCGGAAATACACCAATTTCTACAATCGATTATAAAAACGATTTTCCAAAATATGGTTTATTGTCTTATAAAATGATAAATAATGAAAAATAGTAACAATTTTTACTAGAAATACAATATTTCTATCATAAATTATTATTATATAAACAAAAAATTAAATTATTTTTAATTTTCAAAAATTCGATATTTTTGATCAAAAAAAATCACGACCTATAGTATGGAAAATTTGTCAAAAAATCAAAAGTTTCAAAAATGAATTATTTTGCACTAAAATCATAAATAATGACGTATTGTTGATAAAAACATCAATTATTAATAGAAATAATAACATTTATTTTTAAAAAATAATATTTTTTGATTTTTCGAATTTCGGCCTGCGAAAAATGTTATTTTTCATAATTTCATCGTTGTTAAAAAAATTAATATAATACGTACAGAACATTTTTTTCTATATACATATATGTTTTTCTAAGTTAGTATACACATGTACTATTAAATAAAAATAAATAAATTGAAAATATGCCTATTTCTATAATTGACTAAAAACCAATTTTATCTAAAATATGGTTTATTGACTATAAAATGATACATAATTGATAATAGCAATAATTTTTACTAGAAATACAATATTTCAATCATAAATTATTATTATATAAACAAAAAATTAAATTATTGTTAGTTTTTAAAAATTGTTATTTTTGGTCAAAAAAAAAACACGACCTATAGTATGCAAATTTTGTTAAAAAATCAAAAGTTTTAAAAATAAGCAATTCTGTATTAAGATCATAAATAATGATGTATCATTGACGAAAACATCAATTATTGATCGAAATAATGATATTTATTAAAGAAAAATATTTTTCTTCGATTTTTCGACTTTCAATGTACAAAAAATGTAATTTTTCATAATTTTGACTATTTTGGAAGAAAAAAATATTCCTTATTAAAAAAAATTTTCTTTCAAATACAGCATATTATTTTAAGTTAATGTATACGTATTTAATTATTTAAACTAATTCTTAGGATCGAAATATGCTAATTTGTGCAGTTGATTAAAAATAGATTTTTCGAAAAAATCATTGCTCGTCTATAAAATAATATATAATATATAGTAATAACTCTTTTTCCAAAAATACAATATTTTTATATTAAATAATAGTTGTACAAGAAAAAAATGGTACAAATTTCATTTTTAAAAAATTAGAAATTTTTGACCGCCAAAAATCATGACCCAGTATGGAACTTTTATCAAAAAAAAGTTAGCAAAATTGATTTAGTTTATTATAAAATTAAAATTAGTAATAAGTTATTGATGGAAATAAGATTTATTTTCACAAATATATATTTTTATTACTTTATGAATTTTCGATTTATTGTACTAGATTTATTTTTGGCTGCTGTACAAAAAGAATATTAACTTATAATTTTTTAAAATATATTTTTGTCGAAAATATGAAAGAAAAATATATAATATATAGTAGTTATTAGGATATAGTTTGATTTATTAATATTATCAAAAAGATGTGCATTTAATTATATTAAAAAGTGAGTTGATTCTTAAATGAATAACTGTTTTAAAAATCTCAGTTATTTAGTATTTAGATTTCTATATATTGATTATTATTTGTTGTATTCATAAATTTATAAAAATATGAATGATATGTATTGATTTTTCCTTACAAAAGACATTAAATATTAAAAATACAAATAAGAAAAAAACGAACTATGAAATGAGATTAAAAAAACCGTACAAACATAACAGTGTTAATTTTCTTAATGCACTTAAATCTAAAAACTCGACATTAACAACAAGAATGATTTAATTATGCAAGTACTGTCTTTTCTGTGACGATGAGATGCCCTGCAGCATCTTATACAAATCCTCTAGAGGGTCACGACCACCAGGTTAGAAACATTGTTAAACAACACTTGAAACTCGTCAATTTTATACTTATATTCAGAAGCTGTTGTGCGATGAATCCGTAGAGACGAAATGTAAAGTGAAGTTCTATCGACTAGTTTTCTTTCAGTCGGTTTGTATTGATCTGTATGGAAACGTATTCAAATTTTGTACTGACGGCTCGATATAAGCATGGTATTTAAAAGAAAATGAAGTAAAAACCGTAGGATCACTTGGAATGTACATAAATGTATATTTGTCTTATATATACATAGAGTGGTGTTTGAAGTTTATGCAGTGGAAAGAAAATAGTTTTGGAAAAATATTAGAGAGAGGGTTTTTTTATCCAAATGGTAAAAAAAATTCAATAAAGTTCATCGATTGTATATAATATATATATATATATATATATATATATATATATATATATATATACATACACACACACACATATGACACTTCAATGATTATATAAAGATTTATTTTATTATTATGAAATAATTATAATTTAGTACTTGCATATTTTTCCAAGTTCATTTACAAAACTTATATACTTATTAATTTGTTTGTTTGCTAAATTCTCTGTTGAATTTTAATTTGTCGAAGAATTGATATTAAAGACAAAGAATGAGTTAATTCGAATGGAAAAAAGAAAATCTTTGAAATATTTGAAAATTACATTTACAAAGATTCTGAATGTCGAGTTTTGAACAAAGCATAAATTGCTTGTCTTAAAATATTTGAAAGTTAAATGAGTCGTTGTTTTATATTTTGCACCTTAATGCAGTCAGTTGCAATCACTTGACAGGTTTATAACTAAAATGAAATTGTTCTTTGTCTATATGTTTACTTAATAATTATTCTGTTTTGAAAAATAGCTGTAGTTAATAATGAAAATGGATTTGCAAATGAAAAACATTTGAATTTATTTATGTTAATTTATTTTATTTTATATTTAAGATTATATATTAAAAACTATAAATAACTAAAATAACATACTTTATTTTAAAAATAGTTTTATTATAAAAAAGTGATATTAAAAATTATACACAAAAAATAATACCGTTAATTTTTAAAAATATTTTTTTCACAAAAAATTAATAAACTGAGAGTAGTATTTTTTTAGAGTGGAGTAAATGAGATTAAAAGATAGTAAATAAGAAAATATGTAAACCTTTCAAAACCGTTTATGGAATTTTATATAAAATATTTATTAATAACTTATTAATGTTTTTATTTCACTTGAAGATGTAAATATGAGTCGTTAATTAATTAATAATAAGTAACATAAGTTTATTTATAATGAATATAAATATAATTATTAATTATTTGAAAATAATTAAATTTTCTAATTTTTATATTTGAAAATGATAAAAATATTCTCCACCATATATAAAAAATGAAAATGGGTATAAAGTGATTAATTAACATTGTAATAAAAGAAATATAAAATCCAGTTTATAATTTATTTAAAAGTGAATTTAATTATTTATAAATAATTAAAAATATATAATTCATATTATAATTGTATAAATATAATTGTGTTGATAGTGTTTAGTATTATTTAGCAATTTTATTTATTTCTATTATTTTTTTTGGAATTCAATTGATAAATATTTGAGGTTTAAAAATGTTTTTTCTGGATCTTATTTTTTTGTTATTTAAATACTCTTTTATTACTCTCTCTCTCTCTCTCTCTCTCTGACTATATATATATATATATATATATATATATTTATTTATTTATTTCTTATTTGTATTTTTAATATGTAATGTCTTTTTGTAAGGCAAAATCAATGCATATAATTCATATTTTTATAAATTTATGAATACAACAAATAATAATCAATATATAGAAATCTAAATACTAAATAACTGAGATTTTTAAAACAGTTATTCATTTAAAAATCAACTCATTTTTTAATATAATTAAACGCACATATTTTTGATAATATTAATAAATCAAACTACATCCTAATAACTACTATATATTATATATTTTTCGACAAAAATATATTTTAAAAAATTATAAGTTAATATTCTTTTTGTACAGCAGCCAAAAATAAATCTAGTACAATAAATCGAAAATTCAAAAAGTGTATTATATATAATAAAAAAATATATTTGTGAAAATAAATGTTATTTCTATCAATAACTTATTACTAATTTTAATTTTATAATAAACTAAATCAATTTTACTAATTTTTTTTTGACAAAATTTCCAAACTAGGTCATGATTTTTGGCGGTCAAAAATTTCGATTTTTTTAAAAATGAAATTTGTACCATTTTTTTCTTGTACATCTATTATTTAGTATAAAAATATTGTATTTTTGGCAAAAATAGTTATTACTATATATTATATATTATTCTATAGACGAGCAATGATTTTTTTGAAAAATATATTTTTAATCAACTGCCACAAATTAGCATATTTTGATCTTAGGAATTAGTTTAAATAATTAAATACGTATACATTAACTTAGAATAATATGCTGTATTTGAAAGAAAACTTTTTTTAATAAAGAATATTTTTTTCTTCCAAAATAGTCAAAATTATGAAATATATATATATATATATAATATATATGATATATATATATATATATATATATATATATATATATATATATATATATATATATATATATATATATATAGTGTCTCAAATTGGACTGAAGAATAGTAAAGAGTACTAACTGATAGTAAGCTAATAAAAGTATGTTTAATTCTTTCAGGTCCAATACAGTAAAAAAAATATAAATAAAAATTATTGATATAAAAAATGGTACAAGAGAGAAGTACATAAGTTATAATACAATTAGTTTACTATTAAAATGAAGTATTGTACTATATGAATTGAGAAACATTTTTAAGTTATTGAATTTTAATTTTTGTATAGTTTAAAATGACAGGTGCCAGGAACAAATATTACCAGATCCATTTGTGAGATCCAATATATATATATATATAATATGTATATATATATATATATATATATATTCAAACGTTATCTAAAAAAACATATTTATAAAATACATTATTTCTTTTATAGATAAAAATGTAATGTTTCCAACGAGTATTATAAACTAAAATACATAATAGAGGAAAAAAATAAAAATAAAATATAATGCATCGTAACATCGAATGAAGCATATTTTTTAAAAATAAATATTGAATTCAGCGAACAAGTTTAATAGAAAATACATATTTTTTATTAGAGAAACGTCAGAATTGTTAAGTTTATTGCTGGTGAAACATGTTTTTATACAACCACCACCATATATATAATATTGTTAAAAGTTAGATTAACTAATAATAAAAACTTTAACTGAAATGAAATAAAAACGAGATATAAGGAATAAAGAGTCTGTATATTAATTACTCTATACATCATTTTTTATTAATTGAATGAATATATTAAAGAATTATGTTTTTTAATTTGGTTTTATGACGTGGGTTAATCGAATGAAATGTTGATTTTTTTTGAAAATTAACTATTCTTCGATGTTACATCTACAGTAATTTGCTTCGATCGAAATAAAAATAAATCAACGTGTCGAAGTGAAAAAATAATCCTAAAACCAATAAACTGATCCATTTCTTTTTCATTGACTTTTTCAAATATATATATGTACATTCACATACGTTCGTATAAACATATCCATATATAACGTACGTTTGTTAATGGTTTCGGGACGAAAAAAAATCTGTTCGTCATTGTATAGGTTATACATAAATCAATACAATTTACGGAAACCCTTTATAACGTTCACGAGTTTCTCGGCAGCCTCTCGACTCGTCTCCGTTGAAAGAGCTTAACTGCGATACCTGTTCACCCGAAACGTTCCTATTTAGAATAATCACTCCCTTTTGTTCCTACGTCACAGTTCAATTTCTACCTTCGTCTGACATTTACTTTTTTCTTTTCTGCTTCAGCAAACAAGGTCTGGCAAAAATGAATATTATGACGCGAATAAAATATTTCAACGGTACAGAAAAAAGATATAGTTTTCTTTTTTTTGTTACGTGTTAGTATCTACGAGAATAAGAATGTTGTGTTTTTTTGTTAAAATTTTATTAAATATTCTGTATACATTTATGTACATATAGTAAAGTAATATATAGGGTGGAATAAACGAGACTTGAGAATAATAAATGATAGTAAGCAATTAAATTTATGTCTAAACCATTTAGTCTCACTTGGATCTCTCTCTCTCTCTCTAATATTTTTTAATAAGCGCTTTAGAAGTTGAAATGAAAATAAAACAGAAAATATATATTTTTTTTTATTTTTAAGAATGTTCTTTGGCATTACTGATGGATCAAAATTCCACTCATATGACCATCACGACTTTGCTTGACATTGTGTATTCGTTTAGTCCAATTTTTAATCTTTCTTTCGCATAATTGTGGTCCAATTTCAAGAATTACACGTTCAATGTTTATTTTTAATGCTACTATTGTTTGTGGTTTATCAGCATAAACCAATGATTTCACATAACCCCACAGAAAATAATCCAATTGAATTAGATCATATAATCTTGGTGGATAATTGATGGGTCCATTTTGTGAAATAATGAACTCATAAATTTTTGTTTTTATAAGTCTATTAAAATTTTTGCAATTTCTTAACATTGTTGAAGTGTTAAACGTTCGATGATAATTTGCCAAACTATATCAAGTTGAAATGTCAAAAAAAGCTCGAAAAAAATTCAAATATAGTTACCATCTGCTGTTAAAGTTTTGACATTCTTATTGGAAAATCTTGAATATGTAAGATGGTTTAAAAGGGACTGAAGGATATTAACTTCAGTCTCGGTTTACATCCTTCAGTCTCATTTGTGCTATCTGTATATATAGTACTATTTCTGTATAGATTTTTATATTTTTAATTATATAATATTATAACAATTTTTATTTTATTGATATGTTTAAGTAAGTTGACTTTTTAATATTAATTATTTATAAACAGGAATTTTTAGTACATATTAAATTTCTTAGAAATATTCAGGAAATCTTGACCAAGAATTCGAATTCATTTCCTACAAATTCGATACAATAACTGGAACAAGTAATTATATATGAGCACTGTTCCGTGATTCTGTAATGACATTTTTCATTTCTTATTTTTTATTCTGCATGTTTGAATGTATTTTTCAAATCGATACACTTTTTAATTTAATTGGTATAATGGAAATATGATTTTTTCATATCAGTGATATAATGTATATGAATAAATTGTAGAGAAAATCATTATTTTTTTTACAAATATTAACCTTCATACCATCAGCAGAATACTGATCATTCGTTAATGCAAGTCCTTTTTTATCTCGTATTTTTAATTTTTAATGCTCAAAAATATATTTATGGATCGTATTAAAAAATTCGATGGTATTAAAAAAATCTTTAAAATCAAAAGTAGTTTCCTAGTTTTTTTTAAATTTTAGAATTATTAATTTAATTCTTCGTATTTTTTTTAGTATTTTATTTTATTCACTTATTCAGAAAATTGGATTCCTAAATGATTATTTCATTTAAATGTAAAGAAAAGGCATTTAATTCTAATTTACCTTATTTAGTATGTAAAATTTTTATCACATGGACTAAAAAGACTTTCATACAATTGTGAACATCGTTATAGATAAAATAAATAAGAATACAAATACCCTAAATAAAAAATTCTATATTAATTTTTTCACAAATCTGTTAAAAGTGATTTTATTTTTGTTCCAAATTTATTTTTAATCCCACTTTTTTATTTCTTTTGAAAACATTTCTTTATATACATACATACACACATATATGTGTATATATATATATATATATATATATATATATATATAAACTCTATATATTAAATAAATTAGTTCTAGTATTTATTTATTCAAATAGAAATTGCCTGAAAGAATTTTTAATAGCAAAAGCAATGAATAGTTAATTACATACATTTACATATTTATATCTTTCTTTTTTTATCCATCCATATATATATATATATATATATATATATATATATATATATATATAAATAAATATATATAAAGAGAGAGAGAGAGAGAGAGAAAACTTAGCTATATAAAAGGTTTAAGAAAAGACCCATTTGATAAACAGGACAGAGAAATAAAGAAATTCGTCTGAGTCGACTGAAGGAGGCAGGTATTGAATTGGTTGAGATAGAGTGTTTTGGAAGAGGTTTTTATTTAACTGTAAAATTGGAGGGGCCTATAATGATTTTATATATATATATATATATAGAGAGAGAGAGAGAGAGAGAGAAAGAGAGAGAAAGAGGTTCAAATGAGACTGAGGATATAACTGTCCATTTGGTTTACATTCTTTAGATTATTTTGGTTACTCTATATACACATATACATATATATATATATATATATATATATATATATATATATATATATATATATATGTATATAAATATATATACAAGGTCGTTTGATAAGTATGGTAAATTTATTTATTGTTTAATTTAATTATTTAAATTCAATTTTTTAATTTAGTTTTTCTTACTTTTTTACATACTTATCAAACGACCCTTGTATATATTAATATATATATATATATAATGTTTATTTATATATTTATTAAAAAGTATGGCTTTAGAATTATTTTAAAAGTTATTTTGATTTTATGTAAATTTATTTCATTTATGTGAATGTAAATTTGTCTTAGTTTGAAAATAAATAGTAACAAATTGCTACTCAGTCGAAAAATAAAAACAGGTATCACAAAATCGTTATCAAAATCGAACTAAATAAATTAGACATTAAATTTTAATCGATGGTCGAAAACATGACATTTTCCAAATTTTATTATCAATTTATTTTAATAAAAATGAAGGTATTTTACTGTTGATAAAAATATTGTTTGTTTTATTAATTAATATTTAATAAATAGAATTATATATATATATATATATATATATATATATATATATATATATATATATATATATATGTAATGAAGTAAAAATATTTTATTTATTTGATTACATCCCAGAAGTGTAAATACATTTGTTATATAAATAAGTATATATATATATATATATATATATATATATATATATATATATATATATATATATATATATATATATATATATATATATGTATTATATGTACATATAGTCGTTATGATAATTTATTTAGGGCAGTTATATTTTTACGTTACTAAAAGTGAAAAATTGTGAAAATAGTCCTTTAGAAGGAGTTTTATCCTTGTACGAGTTTTTTATTCA
The DNA here is from genome assembly GCA_029203775.1 of Neoneuromus ignobilis. Classification (NCBI taxonomy): domain Eukaryota; kingdom Metazoa; phylum Arthropoda; class Insecta; order Megaloptera; family Corydalidae; genus Neoneuromus; species Neoneuromus ignobilis. Next base: position 3,948,096 of record CP092087.1, on the reverse strand, counting down.
GGTGAAATGTCTTTGAATGCTTCAGCAAGCAAAAGATTGATGAAGTTTGGGAAAACGACTGTCAGACTGTGTAAAAAATTCGAACGACGTTACAAACGTGGAAGAATGTATACTTCTATACGTCACGTCAGTTCGAGTTTTAGCCACTATAAACAGATATGTTATATTTACAGTTAAATGTTTCAAATTTCATTATTTTATAATTTTTCGTAAGTTTTTAATTATATAGTCTTTCAATCAATTTATAAATTATAAAGATTATGGATATAAAAAATTGAAATAATATTTTATTAATTTAGTTTTTCAAAATGAAAATTGTTATTTATTTGGATAAAACAATAATAATTAACTAGATTCATTTTTAATATTAATAGAGGGTCATCCAAATGTGACGCCTAGATGTGTGATTTATTGAAAAGAAACATGTGTATACGGTGGCGTATAGGGAAACATGTGTATAGTTTTTTTTAATAAAACACACATCTAGGCGTCACATTTGAATGACCCTATATAATCCCTCGAATAAATCAATCTATATTAAAGAAGATATGTTCGAAAAATTACACAGGACATGTCTCGTACGTCGTACATTAATTCAAGATAAATAAAATACGTTCTTCCTTCGACGGACGAACAGAGAAAAACCACGGACCTTGCAATATTTCTCAATAATGTCGTCGTGTATTGATGCAGAGCTTTCCGTCCGTAACAACACAATACAACAACAACAAACTGTTCTTTCTCGATTATTGGTCTTTATGACGTCACCGTGCTTGTAAGACCGTACTAGGCTGTGTCGAATCAGACCCGCCTGAATTCATCTTCACCCAATTGAAGAACCTGCCTTCGAGCTGGAGTTAATAATAGATCAGGGGAACAAGTGTAACGTGAAATAGAGTACTGGATTAACGAATGGCATCGGCCGAAACACTAAACACATGTGCGGTGTTCATTTCAATGTAAATTCGTTTACAATAACACGATATGCCTGAATGTGTCATCGACATTTTATTTTCATTTACGTTTTTTAAACGAGTGTATTAGTCTTATATTAATTATCGATCTTCAAGGTTTTAATGGGTCAAAACTGGTCGAACTAAACATGCTATTATTTTTTTAATAATAAGTATATATATATATATATATATAATATTTTGTATGAAATCAATTTAGCTTAGTTTGTACTCTTTATGTTAGGTTTGATTGCATCTAAATATTTTTAAATTGAACAAATATTGAATGAACATATGCTTTTAATACAATTTACAATTTCAAGTTATGTAAAATTACACCCAAATTAAATGTTTATAGAATTGTTATAAACTATCAATTAAGTATTTTCAGATAATAGCAAATAAATTTTTTAAAAATTTATACAAATATATATGGAAACAATACATTATCATAAAATATTTTAAATAATATTTACAAATGGTAATATTGCTATTTTAATCCGAGTATATTATATTTTCAATGAAATTAATTCTATTTTATTAATTTTTTTATTAAAAAAAATGTAATTTTCTAGTTTCTTAAAAAAATACCTATATATATATATATATATATATATATATATATATATATATATATGAATATAAGAAATCATTATTTCACTAAATTTTCATCAGATAAAAAATATAATTGAAAATTTAGTTATATATATATACAGTGGGTCAAAGTGAAACTCATACAGAGTTATGTTTCCAATAATTTTACACATATATTTTAATATAATAACAATTTTCTTTATTTTTTTTGCTTAATTTCTTTATTAAGGTTATTTTTATTATATTTAAAAATTTCAATCGTAAATTAATACTTTTACTCCAGAAAAAGTAACAATTTCTGAAAAATGAACAAAAAATACATCAAAATGAAACTCATACAACGAACAAATTATTTATTAAATTAAAATTTACAATGGATTGAATTATTTTAGTACTGAGTAGATTAGTCTTTATTAATTTTTATAGCCTTTAAACGATTCGGGATGGATTTAACTAATTTTTCACAATAAGCTAGATCAATTTTTTCCATTCTTTTAACACCCCTTTTTTAAATCATTTTTATTACTAATAGTGTGTGTTCTAATGGAAACTTCTAAGTGATTCCATAGATTTTCAATCACATTTATATCAAGTGATTATGGTGGTGTTTCCAGTATTTTGGGGCAATTATATAACAACCAACTAAGTGTTTTATAAGCTTTGTGCTTGGGGTCGTTGTCCTGATAAAAAATAAATGTTTGTAAAATCGCAAGCTTTTGAACATTGGCTTTCAAATTTTTTCTTAATAGAACAATATAAACATTTTACTTCATAATGCCGTCTATAAAATTTAATTTCCAACCCCTCTCATAGACATATACCCCCATACCATAACATGACTGCTCTTATGTTTGACTGTAGAATGTAAGGTTTTAAAAACATTTCTGTATTTGGTTTCTGCCATACATTATTTCTCCCATTGGATCCAAATAAATTATATTTGCTTTCGTCCGTAAACAAAACATCTTTTCAATAATCAAAACTTTTATTAATATGTTTCCAAACGAAGCTTAACCTTTTGTTGCGATTAGCTAGATTTATGAAATTTTTCTTCCTGGCAATATGAGCATGAAACCCATTTTTATTTAGTATATTGAGAATTGTTTGGGGGCTTGATTTTTTTATAGATACTTTTTAACTTCTAAAGTCAACTTGGGCGAGCTAATTTTCGAATTTTCTTTAATTTTTCGTAGAATCCAACGCTCGTCATGGACATTAAAAATCTTTCGGAGACTCTTTTTATCTTTATTGTCAACACTTTGACCATTTTTAAATCTTTTTATTACAGATTGCATTGTAACGTGGTTTTTATTAACTTTTTTCCAATTTCCTGTAGAGTTTTTCCATTTGTGTAATGAAAAATCATTAGCTTTTGCTTGTCCGTCGATGATTGTCCCCTTTGTCTACTCAAAGTGAAAATCCAACTTATATTTTTTACAAAATTATTATAAACAACTTAACAATGGTTTTTTTTTATAACCAAAGTGATCAAACCAATATTTGAAGAGTATACATTCTTAACACAGAAGTTTTCAAGCGATAATAATTTGTTGTATGAGTTTCATTTTGATGTATTTTTTGTTCATTTTTCAGAAATTGTTATTTTTTCTGGAGTAAAACTATTAATTTACAATTGAAATTTTCAAATATAATAAAAATAACTTTAATAAAGAAATTAAGCAAAAAAATAAAGAAAATTGTTATTATATTAAAATAAATGTGTAAAATTATTAGAAACATAACTCTGTACGAGTTTCACTTTGACCCACTGTATGTATATCACTATTATCAATATTCATAAATTGAATTGATTAAAATTATTGATCGGTTTTAAATAATCTTTCAAATTCAGTTTTGGATAACTTAAAAAAATGTATTGTTACATTTCTTTAATACATATGTATAATTTAGTAACTCATATCGTATATAATTACGATCGATTCGAGAAATCGTACTATCTCTTTAGAACACGTATCACTAGCTTAATATTGCCACTTACAAATGTCGTAAGAAAATTAGCTACCCCTAGGCAGAGCTGCGAGTAACGAGGCAAAAAATCACTGATAGCGATTTTTTTCCTTTTTCGATTTGATGGCTCGACGCCCCAGTTTCACGAACATCTTTAGGCAGTATCCATTTCCTTAACTTATTTTTACCCAAATTACGTTTTTGTAAAACTTTTGTAGCATGTGTTCCTATATTCTGTTATTTTTATCTGATCAGTTAAATATCTACGTGTGAAATTTAATATTTCTATGGTTGGAAATATATTAGTCTATTTTTTTTTTATAAAAAATAATAATTCTATGGATTATGAAATAAGCGTTTAAAAAAATTAGTTTTTTAATATTATACAGTTTTATTAGCATTCAATAAATGTTTATTGGTTACTTTTTTAGTTATGCGTATGTTTATATACTAATATGTAAATATATATACAGGTTCAAATTAGGCTATTAGAATATATTTTTTAAATATGTTTTTTTTTAAATTTTGTTAGAAAATATATTTCATGGATATTTTTAGACCTATATTTAAAATTTTACAATTCTCAAAGGTACCCCTTTTTATTATCGATAAATATTAGTTCTTTTTAAAATATTTTTATTATTAAACGTAAGGTTTAAGGCTTAAAATTTCTCATTTCATCACGAATATTGTTCTTAAGTTACTGAATTGAGGGTTTGTTAACACAAACCTAATCTTTTAAACATCTCAACAAGAAGAATTCAGGAGCTGTTAACCCTTATTAGACGTTAGCACATTGTACTTAACTTTCTGCTAAGTCGGAGATATATTTGAGTGCTTATTGTAAGAGAAGAGTAACTAAGATTACTTGCTATAAAAAGATAGTTTTGTGCATAAAAATATTTATATTTATATTTTAAAATTTTACATTTTATTAAACGTGTAATCTTCAAGCTTAAATATTATTTCTATTTTTTCAATGTGTGGTATTTTTTGATACATTTTCCTACATGAAGGAATGGTTTTCTGTTATAAGTTTCGCAGAAGTATATAGTCGTCTTTCACTAGTCTTTTACAAAACAACCCATAAAAAAGCACTTATTTCATCATATGAAATATCTTTTCTATTGTGCCAAATTGACCTGGTTGTTAAGTGTTTTTTTTTAATTTCTTCATTGACATATAAGTTAGTTTGCGTTAAAATTTCTGTTATAAATTCGTCCGTACAAAACTTTTAAAATAATTTATAGGCTCCTGAACATTTTCGAAGATTTGGCGTCCTATATTTGTAAAAGGAATACTTTAAGTAAAATTGTTTTCATCATCACTGTCGATTTCAATCCAATCTTCATCACAATCAGAGACAATTTCTCTTTTCACTTCGTTTTCCTCTTTCTTGTATATTGAATAGGGATCAATTTTTTCCTTGACTGAAATATAACACTTGTATCACTGTCTCCTTCATCACAAGAATTAAAATCACTTGCCGAATATTCAAAATTTTCACTTATTTCACTACAACTATCACTGTTACTTTCCATATTACTATAGTTTTCTTTATTCATTTTCGGAGGAATAAAATATTATAAGTAAAATAATTGTTGAAATATGACAGAACGTGTGATCTGCTATCGAGTGAGAATTAAATTGTAAAAACATACAGTGTGTACATTCAGCAATGAGGACGTTGTTACTTGTTCAGTTTTGTCACCTCGCACGTGACATACGACTGATAAAGCAAAGTTGTAATGTCACGTCAGAGGTGACAAACGACCGATAAGGGTTAAATATGATGATCGGGGAGGTTAAATGAACTCAAAATTTCTTTAAATGAGTTGTTCACCAAAAAGTTGTAACTCAGAAAAGCATTTTTACATGTAAAACATGTAATCCTTCTTCATTTTGCTTTATTTTATATTAAAATATATAATTGGTGCATTTGATTTGCGTTTGACGTGTATTCTCGCCATTGCTTGATTTTAATTACGCACCCCATGAGAGATTTTTAAAACTAAATTTCACAGTTAGCAAGTTAAAATATATAAATGAATACACTAAAAATATTTTATTAATTAAAAACG
>CP092087.1:3925000-3937500 GCA_029203775.1 Neoneuromus ignobilis | reverse complement strand
CTAACTTACTAAGAATTTGTTTTTTTCCTTTATACATTCATTTTTGAAAATTCTGATTCTTATTAAGTACCAAATCTTACAAGCTATTTAAAAAATATTTTTAACAATTTTTTTAAGAATATTTTCAGTATATATATATATATATATATATATATATATATATATATATATATATATATATAGACTTTTTGAATATATGTTTCAGAAGTTTAAATGGTTATAAAAAAATATTTAATTAATTCGTTATTTATTTATTTCATTTTTAAGCATATCCTGTGACATTAATGATGGAATATAATTTCACTTATATGACCATCATGACTTCGTTTGACATAGTGCATTCGTTTAGTCCAGTTTCTAGTCACTCTTTCACATAATTGTAGTCCAGTTTCATCAATTACAAGTTCAATGCTTTTTTAATGCTTGTTGTTTGTGCTGTCGATTGTGTTTTATCAGCATAAACTAATATTTTACATAATCCCACAGAAAATAATGCAATGAAGTTAGATTACATGATCTTGGTGACCAATTGATGGGTTCATTTCGTGAAATAATGGACTTATTAAACTTTTGTTTTAATAAGTCTATTCAAGTTTTTACAATTTTTAAGCGTTGTTGATGTGTTAAACGTTCCATGATAACTTGACAAAATATACTGAGTTGAAATGTTAAAATGACCTTGAAGAAATTAAACATGGCTGCCATCAGCTGTCAAAGTTTTGACATTCTTGCTGGAAAATTCTATATACGAGTATATATTATATATAATTATAACTAAAGTTTCAATTATATTTTTATCTGATGAAAATTTAGTAAAGTAATGATTTCTTATATATATATATATATATATGTATTTTTTAAAGAAACTAGAATAATACATTTTTTTAACAAAAAAAACCTAATAAAATAAAAATAATTTCATTGAAAATATAATTTACTCGAATTAAAATAGCAATATTACCATTTTTAAATATTATTTAAAATATTTTATGATAATGTATTGATTCAATATGTATTTGTATAATATTTGTAGGTGGAAAAAATATTTTTAGGTAACATTATTTATATGTCAAGAAAATTTGTAAGTGGAAATAAAACGATGAATGTAGATATTACAATCAATTTTATTGTAAATGAAAAACAGTTTTCAATTAAATAAATAAATTAAATGTGATGAAAACTCTAAAATATATTATCATAACGATGTATTTAATTTACATTTCATTTTCCTTGAAATAATGTTGTTCCTATATGAAAATTTGTTTACAGTGAAATAAATTTTGAGAAATTCAACGAAGAAAATATAAAATACTGAATATTTTTCACAACAAATATTTTTAATTAATACAAACATTTAATTCTCTTTGATCATTGAAATTTAATTCCTGTTATAATTTTCACAACTCGATATTTTTTCTATCATCATTAAAAATTCAAATACGTACTTTTGAAAAATCAGTTATTAAAGCTTTGAGTATTATTATTCAATTTTTAAATAATTTCATTTTATAACAAAGAAGTATTGTGTTAAAACTCTTAAGATATAAATTATTTTAAGAGGAAAAAAACTTGTATAGACGAATAATAAATAAATATCTCGTCCGAATGAATTATTCTGAAATTTATCAAAATCCGCCGACATGAACGAATTCTTCGGAAACTATTGAAATTGATTAATGAACATAATACATAAAATGGAAATCCGCTTAAAACGTTCTCTAATGCGACCGTTTAAATCGCAACCGTTATAAACTAGTAAAAGTTCGAACGGAAAACGACGGCAAGTGATTCGAATTCAATGAGATTCACAAGGTCTTCAACTTGTTGCTCTGGAAGTTAATTTCGATATAAATCTACTTTATGGTCAATAAGATCGCAATAATAAACACCAATTCGATGCTACCGATTGCAGTGAGTTTGTCTTTGGGAACATTGCGCGCCGTTCGGTGAGTTATTGTGACAATTTCGAGCGTCAATTCATTATTTTTTATTACAGCTCGCGTAATTTTTATGATCTAGTGTTTTCATTTAATGATTGTAATGTTATATGGTACTAAATGCGGCATATAAATTAATTAAACGATATTTGTACTAAACAATGATACAAGTTTAATTTATCTTCGAGAATTTAAAACTACAAAAAAGTCATAATGAATTTTCTGATAATTTTTATATTTGATCCAATTTAAAATGATTTATTAGTCTTGTAAGGAAAGTGGAATTTATTTAAAATAATTAACGGTTTTAAACGACCGGCCGTTTATCAAACAATTATTCTTTGGTTATACGATAATTAATAATCACTGTGTACTAAAATAACATTTAGAACAAGCATGGAGTTTTCATTAAATTTTTAATCAGTTGAATGGACGATAATTTCTCGTTTTTAACATATGAATATTTAAAATTATATTTTTAAGATATTAAGAAATATTTAGTACATTTTTAGAAATATATTTCAGTTTAGAAAATGTTTATTGTTAATTAAAAAACAATATTTTGTTGTATTTTTCAGTTTTAAGAAAAACGAGAAACATAAAATGTAAATTTTTATTTGGGTCGAGTCATAAATTTATCGAGAGAAAGTTTTAATGATTCATTACTCATTCTAATGAACCACCACATATGACAAGTTTTTGCTTGTTTGAATTAAGTGAATAATGTTCAGACCTGTTACGACAGTGGTAACTTTTACATCGTATCCAAATAATAAATAATTGGCTGTAAAATGGAAGGATCTAAAGTGCACAATCGTCATGTAATATAATGGGAGTTATGAGAATTTTGATTAAAACGATTAGATGAATAAATTATTATATTTTTAACACATTTCAACATGTTATCAAAAATTAATTTTAAAATTGGTTATTATTTAATTCAGAGAACTCGGGACTCCCGAAGTGAGATACTTTTATACCCCATGATTTTTTTAATTGTATTTGGTCATCCAAATGTGACGCCTAGATCTATGTTTTATTAAAAAGAAATAAAAGGAACTATATACACGTTTCTATATATATATATCACTCTAAACACATGTTTCTTTTTATTAAAATATAAATCTAGACATCATATTTAGATGACCCCATATTGATATTTTAGGGAAGTATGTATTATATTATTTATAAAAATTACTTTTTATAAAATGTTAGATTTTAATTTAGAAAAGAATGATGCTTTAACTCTGCCTTCAAATTGATGTGAAAATTTAGTTTCCTGAGTTTTCCAAGAATTACCAAAATACAAATTTTATGAAATATAAAAATTAACAAGAATGGAAAAAATGATAGATTTTCAGGTAAACATTTTTTGAACAGATTTCCGAATAAAATCAATTTTAATTGCATTGCTATTACATATATATATATATATATATATATATATATATATATATATATATATATATATATATAAGTTTACTCAGAAGCATTAACATAACTTTTTAAAAGTTTTATTTTTCATCATTTATTTATATAGGGCATTTTCAAGCGTGATAGAAATTTAAATTGATTTCAATGTACATTTGTATCACATTTAAAAAACATTCTATATTTTCAAATAAAACTAAATTCATGTGTCGACATACAAAGTTAGTAGGGGACGGAGTTCCCTAGTTAATGAAAAAAAAATTATAATAATTTATATAAACGCAACGATGAATATTTTTTTAAAGAAATTAAATTTATAAACTAATGTATCAAAAATATTTTTTTTCTTATTTTATTTACTTGCTTACTTCAGTGTTTACTCATTAGTAATATGATTTTCTATATTCTATACAGAATTAGTTTTTTTTCTTTTTAATAAATGAAATCGTTGAAAAATATGTATATGTTTTAGTATTTATTCTTTAAGGGGGTATTCTAGTCTAGAATTTCGAAAAAATCGATTTTTTACATATTGTCAAAGTTTAGACATTTAAGAATATGTGCTTAAGAGGATTTTTCGAAATTCGAATTATTTTCGGAGTTTTAGCTATTTTTGTGACGCGCCAACCAATCCGTCTGGCCGGAACGAATCAATTTTAAACGTGTTTTTCTCGAAACTACTTTTTTCGACACGGTTGACGTGATATCTCAAGTTCTAATGGACCGATTTACTTGAAATTTGGTACAGGGCTTCTCAATATAACAGTGATTTCTTCCACCTAGATTTTTTTAAAATTTTGTTTTTTACTATTTTTAAAAAATTCCGAAAGTTGGAAAAATAGGGCAAAAATGACTGTTTTTCACACTGCCGCCATTTTACAAAATTTTTTTTTAAATTTCCCTAGGTGGGGATACTACTACAACTTTATTTTTTAATAATTTCAAAAAAAAAATTGTTTCAGTTGACCGGAAGGGTTGAAACCACGTAAACCAGGAGACATCTTTTTTTTGAGCCCCCACTTTGCCAACCTCTACCTTTTTAAATTTTGAATTTTTTGTTTTTAATAATACTTTTTTATACTCTTAAAATGTCAATAAATAACTGATAAAAAATGGATAGTAAAAATATTTGTTGTTTTTTTTATAGCGCCCGAAAAAACACCTAAAATTCGTGCGTCTAGACTAGAATACCCCCTTAATTGATATTAAAAAAAATGTAGTATTTAAAAAAATTAAATTTCCTATAACATTTAAATGTATATAAACCTTGAATAATGATTTAAAAGAAAATTTATAGTTGGTAGTAAAATTATGAATTGAAAATCATATTTTCTATGATTCTATTGTAAATGAGAAATAGTTCGTAATCAAATAAATAAATAAAATTAACTCTCCGAGAACAATAAAATATATATTCATAACAATATATTTAATTTACATTTCATTTAATTTTCTTCGAAAATAATCCTGTTCTTATATGTAAATATGTTTACATTGAAATCAATTTTCGAGAAATTCAATAAGGAGAAAATAAAATACTAAGTATTTTCCTAATACAACAAATATCTTCAATTAATACATTTTGATCATCGACATTCAATTCCTGGTAACATTTCCCCAACTCGATATTTTTCTGTTTTGTCTGCGGTATATTCCTATTAAAGAATTATAAATTCATGAAATACGTAAAACACTGGTACGAATGAACGTTTCTAATTTATTATGCATAACAAAAACTTTTCCTTGAAAAGTTTTACCTCGTCCTCTAGTTGCTTATGGTAAATACACCGTCAGGCCGCAGTCGTTTGTCAAAACAATTGTCAGTAGTACCAACAGCTAACTTTTCATCTCTTTGTGTACCAACATACAGACGTATTGGTGAGATATGGTTCCCACATGCCATATCTATCTTCTTGACATATTGTACGCTCTCCATTCATTTTTTTACTTGGTTTTTTATGATCATCGGTAGTACCATTCAATTGATAACTATTCGTCTATTTGATTGCTACTACTCTTTATTTTGCTCTCGATATATTTTCATATAAATGTATATTCGTGTGAAATTTACAGAGGTCTTTGAACTCGTTTGAACTAAATTGTACTTTGATATTTGTAAATGGGTTTAGTAGAAACAATTATTTTTGATATATATATATATATATATATATATATATATATATATATATATGAGTTAGACTACTTTCATAAATCACTGGATATATAAATTGATAAAATACTCAGAAATTATTTTTAGTCAATATTTATTGCTCAAACACTATGAATGTATCTTAAATATATATGGTCATCTAAATGTGACGCCTAGATTTGTGTTTTATTAAAAAGAAAGTATACACATGTTTCCCTATACACCACCTTATATACATGTTTCTTTTTAATAAAACAAGAATTTAAGCATCACATTCCGATGATCCTATACTTCATAAATCTACCTTTAATAAAAATCTATTATCTTTGTTTAGCAAGTAAATAAAATAAGTAAGAAAATATTTTTGATACATTGGTTTATAAATTTGATTTCTTTTAAAAAATATTTATCGTTGCATTTGTATAAATTATTATAATTTTTTTGTCATTAACTAGGGAACTCCGTCCCCTACTAACTTTGTTTAGTGTAACAAATAGCAGATCAACATAATTCTATTTACATCTTAAGAACATGCCCGTCTAAAAGCCCACAAATATTGGTTAAATTTTTGATTTGATTCGTTCAATTTTTGTATCATTCTCACTGCATGCTATATATTATATATATATATATATATATATATATATATATATATATATATATAGAGAGAGAGAGAGAGAGAGAGAGAGAGAGAGAGAGAGAGAGAGAGTCATCCAAAAAATGTGACTACATGTTTTATTTTAATAAAACAGAAAGTATTTAGAAATTTTCAAACTGTTTTTTTTATTCAAAGTATGATTCATTACAATTTTAAGTGGAACAGAATATCGTTCAAATGTCCACCAAGACTGCGTCTGGTGGCATCAAATCGAATATTGAAATTTTCAATGATTTTTCGACATGTTTCTAGATTTATTTCACGAATTGCAACAATGTTGTTATTTAGGTCATTAATTGTTTGTGGTTTATTAGCATAGACTCGATTTTTTTTAAAAAAAACTTACAAAAAAATCTAATGGTGTTGAATAGAATGATCTTTAGGGCCAATTGAAATTTGCATTTCGTAAAATTACACGTTGATGAAATTTCGATCTCAAAAACTGAATGTTTCCTCGAATTGTGTGACATGTAGCACCGTCTTGGTGGAAATAGACATCAGATACATCAGTATCATTTAATTCTGGTTATAAAAAGTCACTCAACATTGATTGGTATCGCTCAGCATTCACAGTAACATAATTTTCAATTTTATTTTTGAAGAAAAATGGTCTAATGATTTCATTTGTCCAAAATGTATACCAAATATCGACTTTTTGTGGGTGTAGAGATTTTTCATGAATAATGTGAGGATTTTCATTACCCCATACGAAAAATTTGCTTATTAATGAATTTATTCAATATTGTCAATAGTTACATGTCTTTTTCTTTGTATAATTAGGAATAAAATTCAAAATTAGGATTTAAAATGTAATTTAAAATTTACAGTAAATAAAAATGAGGTTAGTAAATTTCAAAATTGCTAATTTAATATATAACAAAAACAGATGTAAAAAATATTAAGTATTTAATATATATATATATATATATATATATATATATATATAAATAATATTAAATTTATGAAACCAGTTGTCGTTAAGTGCTAACAACCCACAAACTAATACAGTATAAATTGTCGTTAAGTGAAAAACACATACGAATGAATGGTCTGTAAAGAAGATTTCCTCGACATGTGTAAACTGCTTAGAAGGGTCTTTCGTAATCTATGATTAGATTTAGATTTACTTTTACAACTCCGAGTTCAAATAATAAAGCATGCAGTGAGAATGGTACGAAAGTTGAACGAATCAAAAATTTAACCAAGATTGGTGGGATTTTAGAAGGGCATGTTCTTAAGATTTAAATAGAATTATGTGGATCTGCTATTTGTTACACTAAACAAAGATAATAGATTTTTATTAAAGGTAGATTTATGAAGTATAGGATCATCCGAATGTAATTCTTAAATTTGTGTTTTATTAAAAAGAAATATGGGTATAGGGAAACATGTGTATAATTTATTTTTAATAAAACACAAATCTAGGCGTCACATTTAGATCACCATATATATTTAAAATACATTCATAGAGTTTGTGGTCTAAATATTGAGCTATGAAAAAAATTTCAGAAGTAGATACTTTATCAATATATATATAATTCATAGAGTTTGTGCAATAAATATTGACTGAAAATAATTTCAGAGTATTTTATCAATTTATATATAATCCAGTGATTATGAAAGTAGTCTAAATCATATATATATATTTCGTTTTGAGATGTTTTTATTTCTGGGTTTAAATTATTTAAAAAAATATTTTTCTACGTCGACAAACAGAAAAAGTAAGTTTATTAATTCTTGAAAAATAGTTCTTTTATTTAATTTTGAAATTTTCATAATAGAATGTATAAAACATGCTCCTTAATATCTCAAACTACTTACAATAATATTTTCAAAATTAATACAAAAAGCAAAAAGAAGACATATTAAAAAATAATAGATTCTATTTCAAAAAATCAGTAACAAAATAAATTTTTATGGTTAAAAATTATAATTATTTCAAATTATGCTTAATTTTTCATCTGATTTGCAGTTTGTGATATTTTGAGAGTTTTAAAATAGTTGTGATAAATCGGTGGTATATATGGTAACAAAAACATCATATCTTTTTATTTTTTTTTAGTCACTGGTCTGAAATATTCATACAATGGTAATAATTTATTGTTTCCATATATTTTTGGCTTTTGAGAGTAAAAACTAAAATATGAATTAAACTAAATTCTACTCCATCATCTTTTATAAAATCATGTTTTATATCCTGTTTTAGAAAATATTTTATTGGGGGATTTTTAAAAAAAAATATCGATTATATTTGTAACCAGTTAATAAGATTCCCATTAGTGTTTATTATTTGTTTTATAAATGATTTTTTTAACTGATTGAAAAAATCCTCCTAGGTCATCCTATGTACTGTAAATACAATTTCATTTGTCCTTCAGTGTTCCTATCTTCTTGTTAAATGATTTGTCGATATCCATTTCAAACTTTTTCAAATTTTTGTTTTCTTTTTGATTCACTTGATTCTTTTTTTGTATTTTTTTTGTTATTCCAGACATGTAGTTTTGTATTGTCTGGACCCACTGAATTACTCTTTCATTCAAAAATCATGTTTCAATGCCATAAATGAGAACAGGTAGGATCAATTGATCAAAAACTTTTCTTTTTAAACTTAGAGCAATACCACATTTCATAATATAAAAATGGCTTCCAAATTGATACAGTCTGAATTTTATTCTCATATTATTCATGTAATATAGAAACAAATAAAGAAATAAATGTCACATCTGATTTTTTTTCTTGTTTCATTTTTCATAATGAAAATTGTATTGCTTGAAGTTTTTCGTACATTTTCTGAAAATAATTTTAACGTCATTTTTAATTTCTGTATAAATTCATTTTAATTAAAAAAATGAATTTTAACAATGAAACAATATTATATATAAATGTATTAAAAGTTATAGTAAAATAATAAATTATGTACTGTAAATAATATTTAAATGTTTTTCGACAAATATAACATTTATTTACATAAAAGCAAACTAATTAATTAATTAATTTTTGCTCTTTTTTATTTCAGGAGGACGCGCCGTTGTTTTCGTTCAAACAAATTCAAGTGGTAAGTTTTCTTTTAAAAGTTTTTATTTAAATTAAATTATTTAATTAATTGCTCTTTGGCCATATAAATAAAATGTATTAATAACCAATATATATATATATATATATATATATATATATATATATTTGTATGTGTGTGTGTGTGTGTGTGTGTGTATATATTACATAATATAATAATTTTTTCAAATTTTAAACTATCTAATATCTGCATTATAGTAATTATAAAAATATTACACCCCGTCAAAATATAAAAGTAAACATCCAATGCATTTAAAGTTATTAATATGAATAATATGTAAATTGAATACTTGTATACATAAATACACAAACATGGATGCACATGATATTGAATGTATGTATGTGGCACATGTTGGAATTGTCAAGCATATTATGAAATTAATTTATCTCGTAAAATGGCATGTTGGATTTACACAAACTGCCATCTATATAATTAAACATACCAGCATTTGCTTTGTCAACTTGAATCTAAAACGAAAGATGTAATAATGTTCCAACGCTGTTTTTAACATTGTATTGTTTACATATTGTATAAATGTGATTGTATCAATTATTGAGTTTGTTCGGTTTTTAATATCTGTTCAAATATATTTTTCGTTACCAATAATTTTCATTGCACTGATTTCAATTTGAAATTAAATAAACATTATCTGATACGAAAAACATGTGTGGCGAATTTGAAATTTTCGAAAAACTGCGAATGTACATACTTTTATAAATATTTCGAAAATGTATATTTTAAATTACATTGTTTTTTTAAACAAACAATTTATCTGCTATAAATGCCGTATAATATTTAATATTCATATCAATGAATTTTTTAAAAAGTACTCGTGATTTCATTTAATAAATATTTATTGTTTGGAAATTAATTTTTCATTCAATGAATTTTATCAATTTGTAAAAAAATCTTATATTTAGAATTGGTTTGTATTTTTTAAAATTGAAAAATATTTTTGTGTTATAAACATATTTGTGATTTTTTTAAAAAATAACTAATTTGCTTTCATAAATATTATATTTAGATTTTAAAACTAATCATTAAAATTTTTGGTACAAAAATTAAATTTGAATTTCTAGTATATTTTAAAAAATAAAACAATTTCTTCTGAATATAGTTTTTCTGCCAATTTCGATTCATTTTTAACATTTTTCCAATAATTTTAAATAAATTGATTTATACTGAAGTTGTAATTTAACTTATTTACTGTGTAAGTTATAATATATTTTAAAGTAGTTTGAAATATTTAGATAAATATATTATGACATTTTATTTGTTGTTTTGGAACTGTGGCTGATTCACTTTACACAAATGAATTTTAACCCCAACACCACAATAATTAAAAGTGTTTAATAATCACTTATTGTTCACTTATTATTTATAATTATATAATCTATAATTATATCGACTGATGCATTTCGATAGCGACGCTATTATCTTCAGAGCTTTTCTGTTGAAATATAGACTTACTTTTTTATATATACATATATTAATTTGTGTTTTGTGTCCTTATACAATCCATCTACAACTGGGGGTTGAATCTTTCTTTTAATTTCGTATAATTATGTAATCTATAATTAACAGTTTAAATGATTGTGGTGTTGGGGTTAAAATTCATTTGTGTAAAATATATTATTACAATTTTTTGATGAGATATATTCAGTTCCGGATTAATTTATAGACTTAGAGCGTGCTGAAGCCTAAGGCTTCAAAATAAAGAAGACCTCTTGTCAAAGATTATAATATTTTTTAAATTGTCATAGACTTTTTCTACACATGCAGTGTCAAAGGTTTTGTAAGTAGAATAATTGAGAGTCTCTCTCAATCTAAAACTATAAAAATAGTAAAAATTCACATTAAATGTTAATCTTATTTCAAATAAAATAACCTTTAGTAGAATTGTTTAGTTTTTTTTTTAAATAAAAAAGTTGACAATACGAATTAAAAAACGTCTTATTCGAAACATTAAATACACATTATAATTAATAAAGTATATTAACAGAATACGAAACTGTACCTAAAACAATACAAATAAAGAAATTAAAATATTAATATTAACTTACTGGAATTCCCTCACAATTTGTTCCTTTGTCATTTAAATTTAATTTATCGTACGGGTTAAACATGCCGTGTTATTAAAGTAATGTAAAGACGTCTACTTTAATTAAAACAAGGTCTTGGGGTTTATCTGTTCGTGATGTACATTTAAATAATTACTTTTCGGAAGATGGGAATAAGACTATTGAAAAGTAAGATGAAGAATTGAATGACAACAGAAGCATATTCTGATGTGTGTATTAATGTGATGTAATGCTGTTAGTAAATTATTTAAATTGCATGTTTGTCACAGCGATGCATTTATTATGAATCGGTGGAAATGAATATCATTTAATTTATATCATTTTCATTATACGTGCATGGATTTCAAGCGACGATATAATAAAATATTTAATTATCTGATAATAAATTGAAAATAAGAATTGTTGAATGTTAATGAAAAGAAAATAATTATCAAGAGTGTTTGTAGATGTTTTATCTATTTTCTTACAAAAATAACTAATTTATAAATAAAAGAGTTTATTTTATTTTCAAAATAATTTTATGCATAGATCCATTTAAATGTAACACCTAGATTTGTGTTTTATTAACAAGAAACATGAGTATAGTTTTTTTTTTAATAAAACATAAATCTAGGCGTCACATTTGGATGACCCTATATATAATAAATAATTCTTCTCTACTGAAATGTAAATAAATTAATTGAACAATTGTATATTATAGTCTACAAAAAGTCATTGTACAGACAAATATAAGAATTGTCATATAATGGAAAAATATAACAAAGAACATTATTAACAATGTCTCGAAAATACAAATTTTATTTGATTTGCCTATATCACCAATAAGAAAATATTAGAAAATAAATATCAAAGATCTTAGTATCGAAAAATAAGTAACGAATCTTAAATTTCGAGTATCGAATATTTTTATGCTATCATACGATTCGTAAAGAAACATGAACGAGAAATAAAATAAGGTAGAGATATTTAAAGAAGGCAATCAATCGTTATTGACATAACAAATAAACTGTGAGCATTTATTGCCTCGTTTTGTTTTATTTGTATTTAATTTTTTATACGTTTCGTTTAATAAAATATTCCGTATATATTTAAAAGTATATATAATTGTCAGTTGAATTGATGAAATGTTTGTTCAATTTGCAATAATTCGAAATTGGCAAATTTGCAGGTA
>CP092087.1:3720000-3920000 GCA_029203775.1 Neoneuromus ignobilis | reverse complement strand
CCAAATTTTAATTAGAAAATCAATCAAGGTTCGGAAAATATTTTAAAAAAAAATATATTATATAATTTGTAAGACCAAAAAAATATGTATGTCTCGCACAAATTAACTTTAACCTCTAACAATAAAATAAATTACAAATGCTCAAAATTCTTTTATAATCTATTTTTTTTAAAGAAAGAACTAAACTTGATTGATTTTTTAATTTAAATTTTGGCATATGAATTTATTTTGAGAATGATTGATTTGTAGTTATTTTTTAACATTTGTAAGTGATTTTTTTATTATTTAATTAGATGTCGTTCGTTGTTCAATCTTTTTAACTTAAATATTTTTTCAGTCAATCAAAAATTTGTAATATGGAAATTTGTATTTTACAGAAATGTTAAACCTCACATATAAATTAATTACAATCTCCAACAATAAAAGATATTACAAAATGTTCAATAATTTTTTAATCTTACAGACTATAAATTATTTTTTTTAAAAAAAGATATTTTTCCAAAACGTGATTGATTTCTGAATTTAAATTTTGGTATATGACTTTATTTTGAGAATAATAGATTTAGATCTATATTTGTAAGTGGAATTTTATTGGTATTTAATTAGATATTTTTCGTTATTCTATCTTATTGTATTAAAAATATTTTACAATCGGAATTTTTTTATGGAAATTTATATTTTAAATAAATAACAAAACTTTCACCCAAATGAATTATAACCCCCAACCATAAAACATATTACAAAATATTCAATAATTTTTTGATCCTACAAATTTATATTTTAATTTTTTTAAAATTTTTTTTTTCCAAAACTTGATTGATTTTATAATTTAAACATGGTTTATGACCTTTTTAAGAATAATTGATTTATATTTTTCTGTTTTCACATTTATAAGTGGAATTTTATTAGAATTTAATTAGATATTTAAGAAATATTTGATAAATTTCTATTTTACATAAATGTCAAGCATCTTAAATAAATAAATTTTCACCCGCCTCCCCATCAACATAAAATATTAGAAAATGTTTAATAATCACTTATTGTTCACTTTTCTTTTAACAACAATAGGTAAATGTAAATTTTATGGAAATACAATCATCGTCAGAATATTGTGTTATAAAATGAAGAGTAATTTTTGGTTAAAACTGTTTATATACTAAATACTATTTATCTTTTTATTTAATAGTGATAGAATTCTTAGATATAGACAAATAAACATATACAGATACTAATTGCACGCATATAAGAAAATAGAAAAGAAAAAGTCGATCATTATTTGGAGATGTTTTAAATAAAAATCAAGAAATATACAAGAATTTACACTTGCGGAATTTAGGTCCGAATTAGTGGTAGAACCGGATTAGTGTTGATCGAATTTCGTTAAAAAAGGATAATATAAGAATATTGATATAAAATTGTTATAATTAAATTTTTAAAAAAAATATTTCTCTACAGTTTTTTTAAAAAATATGTTATAATTTTTTGGATATGGATTTTTAATTTTAAATAACCGAAAATGATTTGCATTATCGAAAAGTAAATATTTATAAAATAAAATATATATTCCATACAAAGGAGAACCCATATAATAATATATTATTTATTTATAATAATACCACATACATGAACGTAGAAAAAACTTATTAAAACACAAAACAAATTAATAACCACTGTCTTGTATATTTCAAAGCAATTTAGAATCCTGACATGAATATTCA
Source organism: Neoneuromus ignobilis (assembly GCA_029203775.1). Classification (NCBI taxonomy): domain Eukaryota; kingdom Metazoa; phylum Arthropoda; class Insecta; order Megaloptera; family Corydalidae; genus Neoneuromus; species Neoneuromus ignobilis. The sequence continues at coordinate 3,918,282 of CP092087.1, read as the reverse complement.
GTGCGTGCGTTATTACGAATATCCGCAAGTCTTAACAGGTGAAATTAAATAGCTCAAAAATGAAATTAAAACATATTTTTGGAACGCGTCGCGTCTATGTAACATTTTTCTCTCATGAATCGACTCGGCTTGTAACAGAATACATTATTATCACATCAAACTTATTTTTACAATGGACCCTCATCACTGTACTTTAGAGTTTATTAAATTATATTTTGTAATTTTCAAAGGCAGCAAAAACGCAGATGATACGATGAAAACACTTCGTAATTATTTATAGAATTTTAATGAGGGCACTTTTCTTTGATGGTTTCAATGAATATATAGGTATTTGTTATGAAATATACATTTGTGAAAACAAAAAATATTCATTTGATTGATTTGATTATACATTGCCTGTGTGTTCTTTTTTTGAATTTATTGACATATATGTATTTGAAATTTTATGTGATAATTGTTAAAGAAAAGATAAATTGTGAATGAAAATATTATCTTGAACACAAATAAATTTCCCCCCCCCACATAATATGTTATAAAGTGTTCAATAATCATTTATTGTTCAATTTGTTGTTTATAACAACAATGAGCTAATGAATATTTCGATTGAAATGCCACATCATTTAGAACATTTTTTGTTAATTTTAATATTTCATAAAATTTGTACTTCGACAGTTTTTGGAAAACTTCGGAAACAAGATTTTCACATCATGCCATAGAGGAGCGTTTTTTTTTTAAAAAAATAGGAATATAAGATTTTATAATATTAGAATTTCTTCCAAATTAACACCATCTAATTTTTATTATATTTATATATTTATTGTGTGTTTAATAAAATAGAGTTCTCTTCTAAAGATCAATAATTTTATATATAACATGCATATTAACAAACATATATATATAATACATATTTTAATGTAAAATTTTGCTTTTAAATCCTGTTTCATTAGAGACTTTTTATTTTTTAAAATTCAATTTTGTGAAAAAAATAACACGAGTCTAAAAAGCTACAATTTGTCAAGAGTTGTATTACAGGACATTATTAATGATCCACCGCTATATTAATTGTTCAATATAAAACATTACCATTTATGTAGGTATTTATTTAAAACGCCATTTAGTTGAACGTTTTGAATTCTAATTAACTTTTTTAAATGTTACTTGTATTCTTACTCTCTCTTTAAATATGTGACTCAAATGAGACTGAAGAATATATAACAATATGTAAATCTTTCAATTTCATTTAGATCACCTTGTTTATATATATATATATATATATATATATATATATATATATATATGTAAGATTCGTATAACACGGTTTTGATATACTCGGTCTACAAATTTTAGTAACCATTTTGAATAATGTTGCGGTTTTGATATAATATGATCGACAAATTGTAGTAACTCTCTATCTTTTCATATATTTTTTACCGCGCGACTTAAAACTGAAATTTTATCTTTGTTAATTTATCTACTCGTATTGCGCATGTAGTTATAAGTAGCTAATTTATATTAGAAGAAATATCTTTTATCTCTGATCTAAGTCTCGAATAACATGACTTATATATCGTGGCATTTATACGAAATCTAACATCTATGTTATATGAGGATTACTTGTATATATATATATATATATATATATATATATATATATATATATATAAAGAAAAAGAATTAGAGAAAGAGAGAGAAATTTATTTTACGTATAACAAAAATCTTCTGGATTTTGTATAAATTTAATTAAAACGTAAAGAAAGAAATATTTGATTGGTATTTTTTTATTTTATTGTGTCTTTCTTCATATTTCTATTATAAGATGTTATATTTTTGTTAGTTTTAATTAAAAATATAAAAGTGATAAAATATATATCTAGGTTAGGTGTGAAAAATGGTTATAGTTGTAATTGATAAAATAGTATAATCAAAATGATGAAATATAATCAAAAAATTCATGATTTAAAAAAAAATAATATTTATTTAATAAATTGTTGTTTGTATAGAGAGGGTTTGTGAACAAAATTTTTATAACCTTATAATTTATTTGTATATGTGTAAAAATTGCCGTAAAAATTCGTTCATGTTTCCAGATATAATTGTGTAAATTTCACCATAAGACAATTAAAAGATGCGAGAAAGGTCGTACATGCAAAATCCAATTTTCTAAAGATTAACGAATCATGATATAATGATTAGAACTTGATAAGTAAGATACGATAATCTGTTATCGATAATACATACAAACCATAATTAATCCGAAATTCAAGTCTGATGCATAATATTTGTACATATAATATCGTTTATTAAATAAATTTATAAACAGATATAATCTGTTTATTTATTAAATAAGGGATAATAGAATTCAAACAACACTTTTTGAAGAATTTTTAAATAACGTTTCATAATTAAATATGAATTGCTGTATTGGTAAAATAATTTTTAAACCAATTTTTCATTGTAATATTTTTAGCATGTCTAAAATAAGAAATTGTTATATTATTTAATTTTCAATAAAAATGGTTTTCAAATCAAGCATATATTGATATAGTTTTAATATATTTATTTTATTAATTATTATTATACATTCTGATAAAAAATCTGAATTTATATTTTAGAAACTTGATCATTTTACGTCAATTTTTCTTGGAAGTTTTAATGAAAAAAATATATTTTTCTTTTCAAATATTTCTTCAATATGAACTTAATTATCCACAGTATTCTAGTTTGTTAAAAATTTAGAATGTTGATTGTGTATAAATTTTAAATTATATATATATATATATATATAATTTAAAATTTTTAATAAAAATCAAATAGTTATCAAAAAAAAAAAACTATAAAAATAATTAACTTATAATACTTGAACTCAATACACATTTTTTAATCAATCGTACTTTAATTTAATTATAAATTATAACATAAAATCAATTTCGAAAAATATATCATTAAACTTATTATTGTGGTGTTGGGGTTAAAATTAATTTGTGTAAATATCATTGAACTCTTTCAAATTTTGTAATTTAGAATTTAAAATAATAACTAAAAAAACCAATAAAGATAATGTTTTAATTTTAATATATTTGTATTATTTGTACATAAAATCAAAGTTTATTAAATCTTTTTAATCATTTTAGACAATTTTTCTTGGCAGTTGTAATGAAAAATCATATCTTTCTTTTCAAATATATTTTTAATTGTCTATCGTGTTCTAGTTTGTTAAAAAATTAAAATTGTATTATATATATATATATATATATATATATATATATATATATATAAGACCCATGAATAATAATTAAAAATAATGACTAGAAAAATAATTAACATGCAAAAACTGACTCTATTGTATATTTCTAAATCAATTCCTTTTTAACTCGTTTAGGAAATTATAAAATAAAATCAGTAAAGGAAATATTTTATTGAAATCTTAAAAAAATTAATTTGAAATTTAAAACCATAACCAAAAAATAAATAAAGATTAAAAATATAATTTCAATATATTTATTTTTTAATACGTAACTTTTAATAAGAAAAATTTGAATAGATATTTCATTTCAGGTCAATTTTTCTCAGAAGTTGTAATGAAAAATTCATTCTTTTTTATCAAATATTCTTTTACAGTTAACTATTTACTCTATTCCAGTTTGTTAAAAGTTAAAATTTTGAGTGTATATATACGACGGTCGTTTGATAAGTATGGTAAATTTATTTATTGTTTAATTTAATTAATTAATTAATTTAATAAAAATTTTCAACTTAGTTTTTCTTACTTTTTTTCCATATTTATCAAACGATCCTCGTCTCTCTATATATATATATATATATATATATATATATATATATATATATATAAAGAGAGAGAGAGAGAGAGAGAGTTTTCCAAAAAGAATGTCAAAACTTTGACAGCTAATGGAAGTCATGTTTGCATTTTTTTAAAGCTCATTTTGACATTTCAACCCAGAATAATTTGGCAAATGATCATGAAACGTTTAACGATTCTCGTATATATATATATATATATATATATATGTAGTAATTATTATTATATTTTTTGAAAAAAAATATATATCAAATAGTTTAAATATCAAAAAAAAAAAATGTAAAATGCTTGGTAAATGATTATAAATATCTGAAACCAATGCGTATACCAAACATAATAAGCAATTTTATACAATAGTAGAGAACGGAATTAGCAGTTAATATGTCGAAAGTTCAATTTGTAGATTAATTCGTTTTCATTAATAAAAATGGTATAGCACATCGTTGATATGGTTTGAGGTAGTAATAAACACAACCAAAATCGATAAAAGTAATAATGTTAAACTGATACTTTACGTTGACGGTTCTGTGATGGATTGGCTTTCCGTGTAGGTAAATAAAAATTCGATAAATATTACAATTGTATTATGTGTGGTATAGATATATTGGGATCGGTTTAATTTTTGTTTACAAGTTTAAAGTATAATTCAATTTTTATTTGAACAAATTCTTATATATAAACAATTGTTCAATACATACACACACACACACATATATATATATATATATATATATATATATATATATATATATATATATAAAAAAAACAACATAGTTTACACAGATCATTAACTCACCTTTATAAACATTTTATTTTTTAATTTATTCATATTGTTAAATAGAAACAAATTCGAGAGATCACAAGTAAAGCAAGTTGAGGGTGGATATCCTTGATGGGTTTAAAAAAATATTTTTTTTTATTAAAAATTGAATTAGTTACGAGTACAAATTTAGTTATATATAGATTTATTTGGAATATATCAATTCATAATTTTCAATTGTATTCATTTGAAGAGTAAATATTATTAAAAAATTTTATGAAAAATATTTGTCATTCATATTTATCATAAAAAGTAAATTCATATATATGTTATAAATTATTAAAACTAATTTAAAGTTTTCGAATATAAATAATATTATATAGTTGATATATAATAAGAGAATGAATTTTTATCTTATGTGTTAGTTAAAGAAAAATATTTTTCTTTGAACTATGATTGGATATTGCGATGTTATATACAATTTTTTAAAGTTGTTCGTTGTTTTATATATATATATATATATATATATATATATATATATATATATATATATATGTGTGTGTGTGTGTGTGTGTGTGTGTGTGTATTATACACACTTAAAATTCCAACTTTTAACAAACTAGAATATAGTAAATATTTAAGTTTATATTGAAGAAAAAATTGACAAGAAAGATATATATTTTTTATTACAACTTCTAAGAAAAATTGACTTGATATGAAAAAGTTCTCAATATAATTAAAGTTTTTTCTATTTAAATGTATGTAATTATTAAATAAATATATTAAAATAAAATTCATAATATTTATTTACTTTTTTGATTATTATTTTGAATTATAAATTACAAAATTTGAAAGAGTTTGATACTAGATTTTACGAAATAATTATTATGTTATAATTGTATAATTAGATTGATGTATGATTAATTTAAAAATGTGTATTAGTTTCGGGTAATATATGTTAATTATTTTCCAATTATTCTTTTAATTACTATTTGATTTTTTTTGAAAGTTATATATATATATATATATATATATATATATATATATATATATATATATATATATATACACACACACACACACACTGACGTATAAAAGTTTGCCATATGGGTAACATAAGCAACTTATTGATATAATTCAATAAGTCGTTAAATGAAAAAAATATTTAATTGAAAATAAATATAATGAATATTATATTGATTATCAATTAAATTTATATTTTTTAATTCAAATACTTCATTGAATTATATCAATAAATTGCTTATGTTATCCATATGGCGAATACTTTTTCACGTCAGTATATATATATATATATATATATATATATATATATATATATATATATATATATATATGTCAATAAAATAAATATATTAAAATTTTATTTTCAACCTTTATTTATTTTTGTTATAAATTATATAACTTTAGTTCAATAATAGATTTTCCTAAATTGATTTTATTTTATAATTTGATAAACTGATAAAAATGCAATTTAGTAATATGTGTTAGATTCAGGTAATATTTGTTAATTATTTGTCTAGTTTTTTTTTAGTTGCTATTTGAATTTTAATTGAAAATATTAATATATATATATATATATATATATATATATATATATATATATATATATAAAGAGAGAAATTGAGAGAAAGAAAAGAATTGAGAGAGAAAGTTAATTGATATGCAATGAAAAAGATGACTGAAGATTGTGACTAAAAAAATCATTAATAATGATTAATAAATAAAGTATGAGCTTTGACCACAAATTTTCTGTGACTATTGATTAATCTCAAATTAACCTAATTATAAGGATTAGTGATTAAATCAGCCATTTGTATAAAATGATTAATTAGTAAATTCCTTTTTAGTGTAATTCAATTTTAGTTGTTATCAAATAAGAAAAATCCTGTGACTGAAGAAGAAGAAAATGACTGAAATAATGATAGGAATGAATTAAGCACAATTATAATTATAAAATGTTGATCAATAAATTTATTCACGATTCATTACTTTCTTTTTTTATATTTTCGATTGTCATTTTTAGAGTTTATATTAATTTTCAAAATGGTCAGTCATTTCAGGTTTTAAAAAATATATTTTTTTATAAATTACTCAAAATTTTACATTCTCAGAAAATATTTATTCTATAAAAGCAAATATTTTGTTACTAATAAAAAAATATTTTTTAATAAATCTTGACGAAAAAATCTAAATTTTCTGATATATATATTTTTTAATTTAGGTCAATTTATATATATATATATATATATATATATATATATATATATATATTCACACACACATACAAACTCTACACATTTCTATTCAAATAAAATAAAACGCTGATGATTTTGACCATTTGAGATTTTCGATTGATACGAATTCTGCGGTAATTAAAAAATCTAATTATAAAGTTAGTGGTTCGATAACTTAACAAATATGTAAGTATAAGCAACGTCGCTTATAAACCTATTAATAACCTTTCAGCAAACATCAATCAGTTGCAGTCAGTTTCGACCGCTCAGGGCGGTTATAAGAAATTTCCACAGGGACTCGAATCAAATCGGCAATAAAATTATACGTGTCTCTGTCTCAATCGAATGTTCTCTTACCGTCAATCTCTTTCTATATAACGTTTCATATATAAGTAGACGAATCTTGTAAGTATATTTCGTTGAAGGTAGACGAGCTTCGGTTAATATAGGTACTTTCGAATTATTAAAGTGGCATCTCGTTTCAATCATAAGCTAGTAGTATGATATACATTAAAACCACAATTGTTTGTACGATATAAGATTCCTGCCGTTGTAAGTATATTATTACGAAATAGTTTCCAAGTTCACCGATTGTTGTTTTAGGAGAATTATATGTTTGGATGGACTTTATGAAACTCGTGTTACTTTGATACTTGATATGAACTTATCTTTTAGGAAATGTTTAATGTCACGAATTACACAGATGTATATATTTTATAACAGTAAGAGATATTTTGTTAAAATAGTATATATAGTGGGTCAAAAAAGTATCCGGACATTCGTCATATTGAAATATTTCACGTGATAAAGTGACTTTGTTAATGTTTAAAAATATTTTTATTATCGTTCATTAGTGTACTTCTAAATTTTATATTTTCAAATTTGAGACAAATAAATTCTAGAAAAAATTATTTTTATTCAAAATATAATATTCAAATGCTCAAAAGTCTTTGGCCAATAATAATATGATCAAAAAAAATTAAAACAGCGGAAACTAATATTTGGTAGGATATGTTTTTAATTTAAGAACAGTTTTTAATCTTTTAGGCATGGATTATGCAAGTTTTTTTATGAAAACTGTACTGATTTTCTCCTATTTTTAATGAAAATAAGTTTTTAACGTTTATTAGTAATCTGATAACTAATCAAATATTTTTTTTAATTCTTTTCATAAGAGTTCTATGGAATTTATGTTTAAGGATAATTTCAAACTGTTTAGATTCATTACACAAAATACACTCCTCAATTTTCTTAGAACAGTGCTTAAAATCATTATCTTGTTGAAATACAGATTTATTTTCTAGTACTAATTTTTCTGTACTGGCCTTTAAACTGATTTAAAATGTGGATATAACAAACTATTAAATTTTTCTTTCAATGAAATTAATTTTTCCAATCCCAACCACCGACATGCAACTCCATACCATTATTGAACTACCTTCATGTTTTACAATCGATTGTATGTTTTCTTTATTGATTTTAATGCAAGATTTCCTTCACACTATTTTTCTATGAGATAAATTAAATATTTAAAATTTTCACTCATCACTAAAAAATAAATTTTCCACAAATTTTATGTGTTTTTTTAGAGAATTCAAGCCTTCTTCTATATTTTGTTGATTTATTGATGAGTTCTTTTACGAAATCTGACCATGATAACCACTTTTTTTGATAATTCTATAAACATTTTTAGTATTTAATTTTTTTTTGTATTTTCTTGTACATCTCTACGTACTTTTTCAGCACTTGTAGCAGAATTTATTTTCACACGCCTTAAAGGTTAATTTTTCTTATCGTACACTTGAAATTTTGGTCTTTTGTTTGATCTATATTTACTAATTAATTGTTAGTTTTGAATTTTCTAATAATATCTTGCACTGCACTACGTAGAATATCTCATGTGCAATTTTGGGTTGTGAATATTCTTTTTTTCTAAAAAAAGTTTTCTCTCCAATATATTTGTTTCATTTTTTTGGAATTATTCGAATAATAAAAGACTATAAAACGACAAAGGAAAACAATTAGCACGACTGAAGAATCTAATAACAATGATGAGGTTTTACGTTCGTATAACAACGAAAATTAATTGGGGATTTACGAATTTTTATGAATAATAAATTGCATGGTCGGATACTTTTGTGCATTTAAATGTTTTATGTTAAATAAAAAAAACTTTTTTTGGAATTTTGTGTTTGTTTTAAATTTGAAAATATAATATTTTGAAGTACATTAATAAACGATCATAAAAATATTTTTCAATATTTTCTTTTTTACCGTAAGGATAATTTATCATCTAAAATATTTTAGTATGACGGGTGGTCGGATACATTTGTAACCCACTGTGTATATATATATATATATATATATATATATATATATATATATATATATATATATATATATATATATATATATATGTATACTTTCTGAATCAAATAATAAAATATTTTACTTGTCATGATTCAATTAATTTATTATTGATCACACGTTCTGGATGATATATATATATATATATATATATATATATATATATTTATAATTATTTTCAAGTTTAATTAAACTCAAATTACAACTTGTAAAAATGATTGGTATTTTACTAATAAAAGATCTTTAAAAATAAAAATATATTAAAGTATATAAAATGTATAATAAAATTAAAAATATGTAAAAATATATACCCATATATATTTCGTTTTATTACCGATTTTTTAAAAATTTTGTGGTAGTTACAAGTAGTTGAATATGTATAATTAATTTAATAGTTTTGAAGTTTCGTTCTAGAGTTAAGTTTCGTATAAAGTTTCAGTAATGATTTTCATAATTGTGTTTAAACTTATCTACAGAAATATGTTTTCTACTTACTTCCAGTCTGGGATAAATATTCGTTTCGAATAAAAAAAAAATTGAAAAAGTGATTATATTCACTAGTGGAATTATAAGTATTGATACTAATATAAAATATATAGGGTGTGTTTTTAAAGCATAATAGAAATTGACAATTATTGAAGACTTTATAACATATTGTGGTGTTGGGGGTAAAAATTCATTTGTGTTAAATTTTAAGTAATATTTATTACCCAAATTAATACAATGGAAAATTATAAATCGAAATCAATTTAAATTTCTATCACGCTTAAAAAACATCCATATATAGGGTCATCCAAATGTGATGCTTAGATTTGTATTTTATTAAAAAAAAATATTTATATAGGTGATGCATAGGAAAACATGTGTATATTTTTTTTCTTTTAAATAAAACACATCTAGGCGTTTCATTTGGATGACCTTATATATATATATATATATATATATATATATATATATATATATATATATATATATATATATGAGTGTGTGTGTGTGTGTATTAAAAAAACTACATCATTTTTAATTTAATATTATCAGAATAGAGAATAAAAAAAATTTACTCGATATAAATTTATATGAAATTTTATACTTGCTTAAAATAAATAAAGTTTTTTTAGTGCCAATTTATTGATATTTCATATTTATGTACATAATTGTGCGTATATAAGAGCATATCTTACAATTAGTCTACGATGGTTTAAATGAATAAGAGCTTTTAAAGATGATGTTTTTATTACTCTTCTGAATAACTAATTAAATTTAAATTGAGATAGAAATTTTTTTATAAAGATTTTTTAAGAGGTACTCATTACTTTTTAATTTTGCGTATATGATTTTCGAATATTTACACACACACACATATATATATATATATATATATATATATATAATTTTAATTTGGTTTTATTAAATATTTACAATTTCTTTTCTATTTTTTGTGTGATTTGTCTCAAATTGTATAAAAATCATTTATATAAATATTATTTGTTAAAAATCAGAGAAAAAGTAATTAATTTTTTTTAAAAAAAATAATTTGTGATTAATTTTTCTTTATTCTATTATAGAAAATCGAAAATATATTCAATCATCGTTTTTTAATTATTTTTATCAGATTTCAACAGTAATTTATTATATTTGCTAAACAAACATATCTCACGTGTCCGTCTCTCATTTCTAACTTCAAATTACAAACATCCATAAAAATTTCAATGTAAAACATCAATATTATTTTTCTCTCAAAAAGTTGCATTAAAAAAAGCTTTTTTGTGTTATCTCTTTTATAATCACTTCAATGAGTTAACCTTTGTCATTTTATAAATAATTTTATGTCGACGAAAAGTAATCGATTTTCCAAAACAATTTCATCAACAGTGCTGATAAAATGAAAACGTTCACATAAGAGAGAGTATATGTGGAGAGAGACGGCGAGTTCTAATTTCACAAAGACGCAATTAAAATCTGCGGAAAAAGCGTACAGAGCGCAGTCTCCCTAGCCCGCATGTAAACGACAGACCATGAAATGTGTGGTCATTTATAACGCCCTCGGTAGTGGTGACTGTTTTTTTCCATTTTTTTTTTTTTTGAATAAAAATGACACCGAACTCATTTACTTCACGTAAGAAAAGAATAGGGTCAACGTGCCACTGTTTCGTCATAAATAAATTGTCGTAATTCATATTATATTATACATTCGTGTGGTTTGTATTTGTTTGAAGATTTCGTCTGGTGTGATTTTACTTTTTCCATAATAAAGGGAATTAGGAACGTAATTAATAATTACGACGTATATTTATTTTATTTAATTATCAAAACGAAACGCGTTCCATATATTATTTTAAATTAACAATTATATTAACAATTTATTGTATTTTACGAATATGATATTAAAATAAAATGTTATTAAAATCAAAAACTTTATTCTATTTCTCTAAATTTAACAATCCTATTTATAATTATGTTTCATATAGAAACACTGGAATTTTTATTCATAAATTTCAGATATACGTATACAAATTTTAACATAATCAACTGTTAAACACAAACAAAATTTCATTTTCGAATAGAGAATTTTGTACGTACGTGTTTAGAACATAAAGTTTCTAATTGAACATTTAAACTTACTCACTAAATTTATAATTAAATGTTATCATCCATTATAATGAAATATATAACTGTCACAAGAATCACTTTTGAATGATATACACAATTAAATTATTTAGACACTGAATTAGCTTTGTGATGTATTTGTTGTATAATGTGGGCGTTTGTTGTTTGTCAAATCAATATAAGTTGACATTTTGGTTCATGTTATTCACTATAATTGAATCAAGTTCATACACAAATTTATTCATATATATATATATATATATATATATATATATATATATATATATATATATATTTGATATTTTAAAAATAATGTTTATAGAAATTCGTGAATATTATTGATGGATTATATGTAATAAATAAAAAACCCATCTTATTTCTGATAAGTTTGTGTAAATATCATAACTTGTATAAACAGATAAAGGACATAATCCACAAATAATATCAAAATACAAAACCAACAAACAAAATCAATTATACGTCTTATAACTGGTTGGGAAATATTATTTATTAATTTGTTGATTTCATCTTGAAGTTTTGTTTGAATTGAGTAATGTGGATTTATTAGAGAGATGATTTTTTTAAATTAATGTATTTTGTATTTGGAAACTGATTATATTTAATGACATCAAATAAAATAAGTACGTAAGTTATAATGCAGTTTACTTTGCTATTAAAATAAAATATTGTATTATGTAAATTGGTAACATTAGATTCTATCTTAATTTTCTGCTCTGATTTTCTATCATGAATTGTTCTCAGAAGAATCTTAACTGTTAAAGTATAACTAAAAACTTCCATCGAGTTAAATGATTTTAGTATAAAGATTTGTTTTTAAATTTGTTAAGGTAGTTTTAAGTAATTTTTGTATTCAAAAAATATTTTTTCGAAAAATTAATTTTTAATCAAGTGGAAATGATCATATTTTGATCTTAGAAATTAATTTAATTAATTAAATACATATACAATAACTCAGAATAATATACCTTATTTTAATAAATTTATTTTACATAAAATATATTTTTTCTTCTAAAATTATGAAAAAAACATTTTTTGTAAATTGGAAGTTAACAAATAAAAAAAATTTTTTTTTAATGAATATCACTGTTTCAATGAATAATTGATATTTTCATCAATGACACGTCATTATTTATGAGTTTAAAGTAAATTTATTAATTTTTAGAACTTGAATAAAATACCTATACTATAGGTTATGATTTTTTTAGATCAAAAATTTCGATTTTTAAAAAAATTAGATTTATATAATTTTATTATTATAAAACAATTATTTAGTATAAAAATATTGTATTTCTGGCAAATATAGTTATTACTATAAATTATATATTATTTTATAGACAAAAAATGATTTTTTTGAAAAATCAATTTTAATCAACTATACAAATTAGCATATTTTTATCTTAAAAATTGGTTTCATTAATTAAATACATATGCTATAACTCAGAATAATATACTTTATTTGGAAGAAAACATTTCTTACTTAAAATAGAATTTTTTTCCAAAATTGTCGAAATTTTGGAAAATGGCATTTTTGTACATTGGAAACCAAAAATCAAAAATATTTTTTTCATTAATAAATGTCATTTATTTCAAGAAATAATTGATGTTTTCGTCAATGATATATAATTATTTATGATTTTAGTTCAAAATAATTCATTTTTGAAACTTTTGATTTTTTGACAAAATTTCCGTACTAGGTCATGATTTTTGGCGGTCAAAAATTTCGAATTTTTAAAAAATGAAATTTGTACCATTTTTTTTCTTGTACAACTATTATTTAGTATAAAAATGTTGTATTTTTGGCAAAAAGAGCTATTACTATATATTATATATTATTTTATAGACGAGCAATGATTTTTTCGAAAAATCCATTTTTAATCAACTGCACAAATTAGCATATTTCGATCTTAGGAATTAGTTTAAATAATTAAATACGTATACATTAACTTAGAATAATATGCTGTATTTGAAAGAACACTTTTTTTAATAAGAAATATTTTTTTCTTCCAAAATAGTCAAAATTGTGAAAAATTATATTTTTTGTACATTAAAAGTCGAAAAATCAAAGAAAAATATTTTTCTTCAATAAATATCGTTATTTCGATCAATAATTGATGTTTTCGTCAATGATACGTCATTATTTATGATCTTAACACAGAATTGCTCATTTTTAAAACTTTTGATTTTTTGACAAAATTTCCATACTATAGGTCGTGTTTTTTTTGACCAAAAATAACGATTTTTTAAAAACTAAAAATAATTTAATTTTTTGTTTATATAATAATAATTTATGATAGAAATATTGTATTTCTAGTAAAAATTATTACTATCATCGATTATGTATCATTTTATAGGTAATAAACCATATTTTAGATAAAATTGGTTTTTAGTCAATTATAGAAATCGGCATATTTTCAATTTATTTATTTTTATTTAATAGTACATGTGTATACTAACTTAGAAAAACATATATGTATATAGAAAAAAATGTTCTGTACGTATTATATGATTTTTTTTTTAACAACGATGAAATTATGAAAAATGACATTTTTCGCAAGCCGAAATTCGAAAAATCAAAAAATATTATTTTTTAAAAATAAATGTTATTATTTATATTAACAATTGATGTTTTTATCAATAATACGTCATTATTTATGCTTTTAGTGCAAAATAATTCATTTTTGAAACTTTTGATTTTTTGACAAATTTTCCATACTATATAGGTCGTGGTTTTTTTTGATCAAAAATATCGAATTTTTTAAAATTAAAAATAATTTAATTTTTTGTTTATATAATAATAATTTATGATAGAAATATTGTATTTCTAGTAAAAATTGTTACTATTTTTCATTATTTATCATTTTATAGACAATAAACCATATTTTGGAAAATCGTTTTTATAATCGATTGTAGAAATTGGTGTATTTCTGCTTTAAATTTTTTTTAACCATTTATATATTAACTAATGTATATACTAACTTAGAAAAATATATATTTATGAAAAAAAAATTTTTTTTAAGTGTTATATAAATATTTTCTTTAGCAACGATGAAATTATAAAAAGTGATATTTTTCGCAGGTTCGAAGTAAAAAACATAAAAAAAAATCTTTTTTCAATGAATATTATTATATAGATGAATAATTGTTTTTTTTTTGTCAATGATACACCATCATTTATGATTTTAGTGTAAAATATTTAATTTTAAAACTTTCGATTTTTTGACAAAATTTCTCTACGATGTCATATTTTTTTTTGATCAAAAGTATCGAATTGATTAAAACTAAAAGTGAATATTTTTTTTTGTGCATACAACGATTATTTATAATAAAAATATTGCGTTTCTAGTAAAAAATATTGCTATTATTTATATTTTATCATTTTATAGACGATACACTATATTTTAGAAAAATCGGATTTTATCAATTATATTAGGTTGGCAAGTATCTCCCTTCCGCTTTTTTTTTTTTTGTACATAGCGGCGAAATTCAAAAGACCAGAAGGCGGAAGGGAGATATTTGCCAACCTAATATAAATTGATTGATTTTCATTTTAGAATTTTTTTAAATTAATTACACATGTGCATGATGTGTATATATATATATATATGTATATATATGTATATATATATATATATATATATATATATATATATATATGTATATATATGTATATATATATATATACTGTGACGATCAAAAATTATTGAAAATATTTTTTGTACTTTTCAGATAAAAATAATATTCAAAAAACAATATTCAAGTGGATATTAATTCAGTTAACTCTTTGAGTAGTATATGATTAACAATGAAATATTCTTAAATGTATATAATATTGAGGATGTATTAATAAAAGAGAAATCTATCTGGCCATTAAATAAAGAAAAAATAATTTAATTAATGGATAGAAAATATATTTGGTATTATATATATATATATATATATATATATATATATATATATATATATATATATATATATATATATGTATATATGTACATAAATAATACAAATAATATAATTACAAACAATGATGATAGTTTAATTACATTTTTAAACGAAAATCAAATCGATTCAAATAACAGATGGTATCAACTGAAATTCCGTTATAAGTAGACACAATCTAGCTGAAATTGATCCATCGTTTATCAAAATGTAACAACATTTAATCATAAATACCTTTCAAATGTATATAGACAGCTATAAACATAATATTATGATAACCTTTTCATACTAATTCAAAGCAATGTCCTCTATATAAATACCTGGATTTCTATAATACGTATTGATTCTTGATAAAATATTGATATTATATATATATATATATATATATATATATATATATATATATAAATATGTGTGGGTGTGTGTGGGTATATGTATATTAATATATATTGTATAATAAACATATAATCTAAAACTGTATACGAGAATTAAATATTAGAAATTAATTATACAGGCAAAACAAAGTGAACAATCGGTTTTAGGAAAGTTATTAATATGTACTTAATAATCTTTATGTATTAGTGGTAATTTTTTTTCTCAAGCCAAACTTATTAATGTTGACATCTGTCATTACATAAGTCTTTGTATCCAACAACATCGTAAGTATTTCTCGAGCAAATTGTAATATCGTCACTCATCCGTCCACTTTGTGAAATTTCCTCTGTCAGTATGCAAAACTTGTAACTTCTCGCTTCAATTATAATATTGTTTGTATGACACGGCGAGTTTCGAACATCCACCTCTCTAATTCACTATTTTCTGCAAACGTTGACAAACTAATTATTCTGTGTGCGAACCGCTCATCTCATACAGCATCCACACAATGTTATATTGTGGTCCATTGTAAATAACTGCGGTTTGCAGGTAACTTGATATCAGCGTGCGTCAATCACTGTTTAGAACTGTTAACGTGCGTTACACTATTATAAGTTCTCAACTAGGTTTTTGTTCGATACGAGTTTTACTTGTGAACGTTATCGTATCTCAAGAGTCTGAACAACTTTTTAAAAGTACTCAACTGAACATGGTCAAGTGTAGATATAGAAAAAAAGAAGTGAAATAGTTGTGAACGTGAAGACAAGTTTATTTGAGAATTTGTTCGATTCCATTTTTATGCGTAGGCAGAATTTGTACTTAGAAATTGAAGAATGTATATATCTATCTATCTATTGTATTGTATATAAATACATATACAGACATACATACATATATATATATATATATATATATATATATATATATATATATATATATATATATACATACATACAAAGAGCAAAATATTATTCATTTTTATTTTCAATAAGATCAAGACTTGAAAATGATAACAAAAATGTAAATATATATTGGATCTTCTGAAAAATTCGTCCCTATAAAATTATTTAAATTTTATAAAAAATGAATAATGAATTATCACTTATAGAAAGGTTTATATATAACTACTATTATATCAAAACATAAATATAAATATTTCTGTTGGAATATTTAATAGCTAAATATTTTTTTATTGTTTTTTGCAATAAAAATAAATATAATATATATATATATATATATTTATATACATAGTCAAAAATATTTTTTATTTTGAATGTCAGTTATCAAACAAAACTAAATTAAAAAAATATTTTTAAATAAATTAAAAGATCATCTAATTATTTATGTTTTCCTTTTGATTCAAATAAAAAGAACATAATAATTAAAATCAAAATATACCTCACTCATATATATATATAATCACTCATATATATATATATATATATATATATATATATATATATATATATAGAGAGAGAGAAAGAGAGAGAGAGAAAGAGAAAGAGGGAGATAGTATACAATATACCATATAATTCATTAATTTATTATAAATTCGATTATAGAAAACCAACAAAAGTTTATTTTTTGATCATTACGTCACTACTTCATACACACGCACACACATGTATATATATATATATATATATATATATATATAATACTACAAAGAAATATTAAAATTGTTCAACAACGACATGTTGAGAAATCCTACTCTAAGTGAGATTATTAATGACTATCTAACAAACTCAATCGTACTTGAAGTCAATTTTGATCATAAAAACAATTATATAAAGATCTATTTGTAATAATGAATGTTTTTCATATTCACTGGAGGACACAATCTGTTTTCGTATTTATTTGTAAAGAAAATCCTAGAAACGTATACACATAATAACTTAAAATTTGAGGACAAGATGATTTCGTTGTCTATATGTTATCTATATTGGAAAAAAACGTTCGAGACAGATATAAACTGAAAATACACTTCTTAAAATAGTCGAAGTTTAATTTAATACCAGTTAGTGTTTTCACTTTAGTAGAAATCTTGTTTTGTTCAACGAGATTTACAGAGCGGTACGAAAATATATGTGAGATGAACTGGGAGATGTTAAGAGAACGATAAAAAATTGTCTCGATTGTCTTCAGAAAAAATTGTTGAAATATGTTTTTGATAGAATTGCTTTATTTCAAAGAAATAGATTATATATATATATATATATATATATATATATATATATTTATATATGCGTGTGTGTGTATGAATTGTGTGATCATGAAATGTTGGTTTTGTATGTTTACAAAAAATATATTTTTCTGTTTTATTATTAAATATAGATTTTTATCTCAATATTTTTTTATGACTAAATAAGATTTAAAACATTTAATTATATATTTGTTTATGTATTTATATATATATATATATATATATATATATATATATATATATATAGGTGTGTGTATGTTTGGGTGTGTGTGGGTGTGTATGGATGTTTGTGTATTAACTGTGTGATCATGAAATGTAGGTTTTGTATGTTTGCAAAAATATATTTTTTTATGTATTATTAAACATACATTTTTATGGAAACAAGTAGGATTGTAAACATTGGATTGTATATTTATGAAGTTAAAATAAAAATGTTTTATTTAAATGATAACTTATTAGAAATATTTAGTTAGTAGAAATTTTGTTTAAAATTTGATTACTTTTTTAAAATAAAAATATTTACACCTAAATAAAATATTTTTTTAAAATAAAACGTTGAGTATTTTATTACAACAAATTAATTATAATAAATAATTAAATTATCAGTTTATTTTAATTTTTCATATGAAGACATACACACATTTATATATATATATATATATAAAATATAAATGTTTTATAGAAATAATAATATATAATATTATAAATATGTAATTATTAAAAATATTTATTTAAACATTTGATTACTTTTTTAAAAATAAAATTAAATGCGATTATTTTTAAAAATAAATTAAAGAGTATTTTTTTCAAATCAACTAATCTCAATAAATTATTAATTTATTGATATATTTTAATGTTTCATATAATGGCAATTATATATGTATATATAAAATAAATTAAAAATGTTTTATATAAATCATAACATATTATTAAAAATATTTAACTAGTAGAAATATTTATTTAAAAATTTGATTACTTTTTCTAATGAAACTAATATTTGCAATGAAATGAAATTATTTTCAAAAATGATTGATTACAATTAATTAATTAAAATAATATATTAATTTGTGGGTACATTTTAATTGCTCATATGATGACAATTATATATATATAAAATAAAATATATTTTTTTATATAAATAATAACTTGGAATATTAAAAATATTTAATTAGTAGAAATATTTATTTAAAATTCTAATTACTTTTTAATAATAAAGGTAATATTTGTAGAAAATTGGAATTATTATTAAAAATAAATTGAAGAATAACTTATAACTAATGAAATAAAATAAATTATTAGTCCATTTTAATTTATTTATATGAGGACATATATATATATATATATATATATATATATATATATATATATATATATATATATATATATAAACTTCACAAATTTCATAATAGAATTCATAAATAAAATATCAAACATATCATTTTTCTTAAATTTTTGATACAGTTTATATATGAATTGATAACACCATAAATTCTAAGATTGCATTCAAATTATTTGCAGTCAATATTCATTGCACAATTTCTACATACACTGATGTGTAAAAGTATTCGTCATATGGGTAGCATAAGCAACTTAGTGATATAATTCAATAAGTCGTTAAAAAATATTTAATTAAAAATTAATATAATGAATATTATATAATGAATAAATATAATGAATATTCTATTTATTATCAATTAAATATATATTTTTTCAATTTAACGATTTCATTGAATATTTTACGCATCAGTGTATATATCTTAATTAAATTTTCAAATAGACAATAAATTTTATACAATAAATACAATTCATGTTCTTGATATTATAAAATGTCAATTAAATACTGAAATTGTACACAAAAGTCGTTAATTAATATTTTAATTGAAATTAAATATTATGATCAATATTTTAGAGATTTTTTATGTTTTTTATTATTGATACAATTTGATATATATATATATATATATATATATATATATATATATTAATAAATATCCATACATACATACTGTATATATCCATGTATGTATGCGAATAAATAATATAATTTATGAAAATCTGAAAACAATCGTAACAAAAACTGACTGCAAGTCTAAGTTATAAATTATATTAAAATAAGTTTGAATTAATTATGAACGTATGTTACTTATGTTACAAAACCTCTTAACAAATTACACAGTTCGAGCAATAAATACATTCAGTGACGCAGTTGGTAGCGAAATGAGCTGTCACTTGACGAAAGATTAAGCTACAAATCCTATGTCTTCTACCTGAAAAAGTGTGAAATCCTTTAATTATTAAAGGATAATGTTACCAGACTACCGAAAAGGTCGGGTTACGATCTCAGATTTAAGAGTATCTCTGATATAATTAAAAAATATTTGTTCTTTATCCCATTTTTGTGTACGGGTTATTTTTAAATTTGTAAAGTTTCAATATTTTCTACATACATACATACATACATATATATATATATATATATATATATATATATATTATATAAGTGCGTGGATATTTTATAAAAATTTAATAACAAAATCGTATTTTTACAAATATGCGACTTAGTCTATAAAAATATATACACATATACATGTATATATGAATATTTATTAAATTCCTTAATAAAGTTTTCAGCGTGAAATTTTTAGAATATTCTGATTTTAATCCATATATAATTTTTAACATTTTTAGAAACCAGAGTCAGTTTTTATTTTATAGATTTTTAATATAGAAATGTACACATAATAAATTCACATTTATACATATATATATATATATATATATATATATATATATATGTATGTATGTATGTATGTATGTATGTATGTGTGTGTATGTATATATTAATCTATGATAAAGTTGTTTTTTTTAGGTTAGGTGGAACAATCGAAAGGGAAACAATTTAAAACTCTATCAGACTTAAAAAAACATTATATATATATATATATATATATATATATGTGTGTGTGTGTGTGTGTGTGTATATAATTACATAAACTATTCGATAGACACTGTTTCATTTGAACCATGAATTCAGAACGTTCTTCTGAAACTTAAATTTTCCTAAAATCTAATTAACGCATATTTTTGCTCTGTTTCATTTATAATGCTGTTCATTTAGAAGGGAAAAGATGGAAATAAATTAATTTTCAAATGTTGTCTGTAACAATGTTTTTATAGTTTAATTAACAATAATATTTCATCGTTCTTTTTTTCATTTTTTCATATGATTCCTATGACTAAGTTTTGAATGAAATTATATGAGTTGATAGTATTGTAAAGTGATATAAAAACTAAATTTATATAAAATTAATAAACATAAGATGAGACCAAATTTTCAAATTACATTTCATGTATTTAGAAAATATTGGGCGGATAAGACAATATGCAATTTTAGGGTAATTACGTTTTCGGTTATAATATATTAAAATTTAGGAGAATTTCCTGTTTACAGTTATAATTATATTTACAATAACAAGAAGCTGATTCATTAGACTCGGATGTTAATCTTTATGATGCGAATTTAAACAGTGAAATGTTTGACAAAATTCTTAAATCTGATTATCAAGAAAATTAGGAACTTATCTATCTATCTAAAATATATTTTTTAGTAAAAAGGATTTTTTGTATATTTTCAGTTTTATAGAAAATTTAAACTTATTTTTATATTTTTTATATTGGGTCATCCAAATGCAACGCCTATTTTTGTGTTTTATTAAAAAGAAATAAAAAAATATATATACATATTTTCCTATATACATGTTTCTTTTTTAATAAAATATTAATCTAGACGTCATATTTGGATGACCCTATATAAAGACTAGAATTCTCTTATATAAGTATTTGGATGTATAAATAAATATTTATCCGAGAAACCAAACCTCCTCGTTTGTATCTGGCGTATAAGACAACCTACGATTTTTAGGTATATTTTAACAATTTTTAAAGGTCGTCTTATACGGAAGTATATACGATATATACATTTTTTCAACCTACTCTAAAATACGATTAAAACTAATCATACTGTAGGATGTTCTTTATATAAAAAATTATACACTTGTAGGGATTATATTTGAAAGCAATTGCAAACAAATCATAAATTTATATTTGAAATCTATAATAAAATACGAATTATCAATAGTTTTATTTTTTATTCGAATAATAATCTCTTACATAAAACCCACTTATTTCCGTAATGGTTATTAAACAATATGTCGTAGGAGTTATTTGTATTCTTCTGAAAATAAGATGTGGGTTTTAAAGAAAAAATATTATTCAGAAATACAATAACTAAATCCAAAATTACTTCTAGAAATTTTGTGTTTATATAAGAAAATATCTTTCAGGTTCTGAGAATATTAAAATGTCAGATAAAAGAACAAAATAAATTTGATCATATTTCTGGTATATTTAATATTTAGTTAATATAAATGAGGTAGATTTTAGTTTTAACTGTTATTTTGGATTGGAATCAAATTGAAAAATAAATTATTGGAATAGTCTTTGTTCAGTGACTTGTGAATTGCCTTTACTCAAAATTCTGCAATTTTTTTATTTAATGTTGATAGTAAGTTTCACGAAGCGTACGTTTTATAAATCAAACATTGACTTTTATAAAACGTTTTTACAATTTTTAATCATTCTTGAAGTGTTATACGTTTCATGATAATTTTCCAAACTATATAAAGTTCAAAGGTCAAAATTAGCTTGATATTTAAACATGATTGCCACCAGCTGTCAAAATTCTGACTATATTTTTAGAAAATCCTATATTGTTAAACAGAAGCAAATACGAGGGTCGACAAGTGAGTAGGGGATGAAAAATCTTAGTAATAAAAAATAGAAAATTGTATTAAAAATTATATATATATAGAGAGAGGGGGGTGGAGGTAGGTAGAGAGAAAGATAATTAATTGAACCATGCAATTATATTAGTTAATCTAGGGATCGAATGAAAAAAAGAACGAAATTCATTAAAAGAATAGAAGAAAATAAGCGAAGCGTGTACAAAAGTAATTTAAAAATGTATAATCCCTCATTATTCTATTGTACTATTTAGAAGATAAACTTTTCAAAATGATTACGTTCTTATTTTAACTCATTTAAATAAAACATAATTAATTTGATTACAATCAGCAAAGAGAGCTTTTTCCCTTTCATCAAAGCGAAATAAAAATTAATTTATATACATGTTTTGACAAGTGTACATCATAAAGAAGCGACCGCTATAGACATTAGATACGAACGATAGCATTGTTTCTTTTCATCGGCGCAGAAAATGCGAACAAAACGTGTACATAAGTTTGCAAGACACCTCTGGCGATCTGCTCGCAAAACATGACACACCACCTACTGTTTGCCAACCTACCCGCTGCCGCTTGTTCGAAGCACGTTGAATCAATACAACTAAGTGAATACTAGGGCCATGATATAATGGCGTTTACTTTATTTCTGATTACAATTTACGATTTCGTTGCGATGGTGCGTCGAAGATACGTTTATTTACTGCAACAGTGATACGTGCTTTTATGGAACGATTTTGTTTGCAATTTTTTACATCGAGTCAATAAATATCAGACACACGAACGAACGAACATGTATAAACACACACACGTATTTATTCCCAACGATATTTAAAAATATATAACTTCAATAAAGCTGTTCAAATAATAATAAAGTTAAAAAGAGATTAAAAATGGATAAAGTGGCAGGCAGAGACATTAAACTCTGATAAAATTGTTTACAAAGGTCTCAAATGCTCAAATTACTTATGAGTGAAAATTCTAAAAATAAAAATAATTCGAAATTATTATTACCATGTGTGCATGTGTTCGACTGTATAAAATGTATCTTTTTTTGAGTGAGCGATGATGAGTGTACGTTTCTGATAGGACACTCTATATAATTAAATGACAAATAAATTTATTTAGAACCATATTTTTCTATATATATAATTGAAATAATTTGAGGTTATTTACACTTAGAAATTTTATCCAAAGGTGATAAAAAATGTTCAAATTTATATATAAATTGTTTTTTGTAATAAAATATTTTTAGTTTGTATTTTCTTAAAAATAATTTCTGAATTTTACTCTGATTGATAAATAATGATATTTTTTGAAAAAAAAACTATTATTATCACGATTTTCAATCGATCTTAATTAAGATAATTTGAAATTATTTACATAAAGAATATATATGCAAAAGACAGTCAAAAATATTTAAATTTTTATATAAGTCATTATTTATATTGTTTTAAATTTGTATTTTGTTAAAAATGATTTTTAAATTTTGCTCTGATTAATCAATAATTATATATTTTGGAAAAAGGCTACTAATTTATTTTAAATCAATTTATAAAAAAATAATTTGAAGTAATTTACATATAAAAATGTTATTCAAAATGCGAATAAAAATATTTAAATTTCTATATGAATTACTGTTTTTTTGTATTGAATTTTTTTTAAAATTTTGCAATGTATCAAAAATGATATTTAAATTTTATTCAGATTAACCAAAAATTATAATTTTCGAAAAAAAGATTATTAACTTGATTTTAAATCGATTTTGAATAAAATAATTTGATGTTATTTACACATAGAAATTTTATCAAAAAGGAAATCAAAATTATTTAGATTTTTATGTAAGATATTTTTTTAAAAAAATTGTATTTTCTTGAAAATAATTTTTAAATTTTGTTTTGAATAATAAACAATTTTATAGATTTTTTTTATAAAAAAACGGTTACTGTATTGATTTTAAGTTGACTTTGAATAACATAATTTAAAGTTATTTATATATAAAAGTTTTATCGAAAAGAAAATCAAAAGTATTTAAATTTTTTATATAAAATATTACTTATTTTGAATTAAGATACTGTTTTAAATTTGTATTACCTTAAAAATGATTTTTAAATTTTACTCTGATTAATAGACAATTATAATTTTTAGAAAAACGATTTTGAATAAAAAAATTTGAAATTATTTACACATAGAAATTTTATTCAAAAGTAGATCAAAAATATTTAGATTTTTATATAATTTATTATTTATTTTGTATTGAGATATTTTTTAAAATTTATATTTTTAAAAAAAATATTTTTCTCTTACAATTTTTTTTAAAAAACGATTATTATTTATAAAATCTATAACTAAAACGCTTTAAGAAAATTCTATATATTTATATTCACTGAAATTCTATTTGACACGATTAAAAAACTTTCTCTCGTACGTTGTTATACGAAAGTTGTAAACAAACTTGAAACATCTTTATTGAAATTTGCAATAGTATTACATGCAGTATCTTTAACTTGAAACGAGTACGAGAACTCAAACTATCAAATAATCAACTCATTGAAATAACATATCGACACAAATGTATGTGAAGATACAATGTTGTTGAATTTGTTTTGTGCATAGAGGTTTTAGATACGATGAACCATGATACGTATAATATGTTGTTTGTATAGAAATATTTTCAATACAAACGTGTAACATCAAATAAAAGCATGAATCGAACATTGAATAGAACAAAACTGGATTGAAATTTAATGAACTTTAACATACTGTTAATATTTTGATTAAAATATATGAATTACTGTTTATAAACTTGTATATTTGTTATATATATATATATATATATATATATATATATATATATATATATATATATATAAACATATATAAAAGAATACAGATAACAGGAATTAATTTACTAAATTGATATATAAAAAGCCTACTCTATTTATGAAGTTGCTTTTAGTTTAGTTAAACAGAAATAATTAGGTTATAATAAAAAACACAATCATCATTTACTTAAATAATTTGATGAAATTACAAAGATATATTTTCAGAGTAAACGATGACCTTTCTATTTATAACTGTATTTTATAAGTTAATTTATCTTTTTATTATTCTTTTATATATATATATATATATATATATATATATATATATATATATATATATATATATATAGTAATAGAAATATTAGATTTTTTTAGTTTCAGGTTATGGTTCAATTTTTTTATTTTCATGTTAATTATTTGATAAATAATTTGAAAATATACTTCATAAAATTGATATAATTTATAAACCTGTGATATTTTAGAATAAAATTATAAAGATCACAAAATAAAATTTTAAAAATACAAATTCAGTTTATACAGAGTTATCCAAATGTGACGCCTAGATTTGTGTTTTATTTCAAAGAAACATGTGTATAGTTTCTTTTTAATAAAATACAAATCTAGGAGTCACATTTGGATGACTATATTGTTTTCGAAAGTAAAAAAATATTTTAGAACATATTTAGAAATATTGAATAAAAATTAAAAATTATCATAAATAGGCAATTAGTTTAATCATTGTTTTAAAACTGACTTAGTTGAAGTAGATGATTTTTCAAAATAAAATACAGTAATTAGGTAAAAAGTAAAAATACTTAATTACAATTCATAATGCTGATCAGACTGGTTGGGTGAGCTTTTTTATTTAGAATTTACTGCCTTTGGCTGGTTGCTTTATTTTTTTTATAATATTTTTAGATATAAAAAATATTTTTTTGCATATTATAGAATATATAGAGTTATCCAAATATGACGCCTAGATTTTTGGTTTATTAAAAAGAAATAAAAAAAAACACTAGATATGTTTTTCTATACACCACCCTAACACATGTTTCTTTTCAATACAACACAAATCTAGGTATCAAATTTGGATGACCATAAATATTTAGAAATACTGAATAAAAAGTATAGTCTAGAATAAATTAATAGTTATTTTATTATTTTTTTAACATGAACTTAGTTGAAGTAAATAATTTTTCAAAATAGAATGAATTATTAAAAGAAAAAAAAACTAATTTAAAATCTCAATGAATGTTAATAATTCTATGGTACTTAATCAGGTAAATTGATAAGGATTTGTAATTCAGGGTTTACACCCTTAAGCAGGTTGTTTTATTTTTTGTTATACCACAATATATTATTTTTAAATATGAAGAATAATTATTATGTATATTTTAGAATATATATGTATATATATATATATATATATATATATATATATATATATATATATATATATATATTAAGAAATATTGAATGAAGTAATAATTGTTGTTTTAATATTATCTTAGTTGAAGTAAATAATTTTTCAAAATAGAATAGAGTATTAAAGAAAAAGGAAAATTATTTAAAAACCATAATGAATATTTTTACAATAATTCATTGATTCTTAGTCACAACTCATCATGCTGATCAGGCAGGTTGATAAGAATTTTTTATTTAGAGTTTACTCCTTTAAACAGGTTGCCTTATTTTTTATTCATTTTATATTATTTTCAAATATGAAGAAATAAAATAATTTCGGATATTTTAGATCCTCTCTCTCTTTCTCTCCTTCTCTCTCTCTCTCTCTCTCTCTCTCTATATATATATATATATATATATATATATATATATGTGTGTGTGTGTGTATTATATTTATTTTTGAATAATTCTCAAAATTAAAATTTTATATTTATTATTCTGTAAGCGATTTTTGAAATGAATTCCAAATATTAAACGAATAATAAACTGACGAATATTCATGTAATACAAAATCAACAATAAATTTACATAATTTTATCTACATATTATTTTATATGTTTTGATAAGAAATTTTTATTGTATATTTAATTTTATATGAAATGTTATGATAAAATTTTTTTGAACTATTGATAATTTTGTTGAAATATGATTAGATATATTTGCTATTAAATTATATTATAATTCATGTTAAAAAATTATGTGTGATAGTTTTGAAAATTAGAATTATTTCAATAGTTAATATTTTTATTTTAAATGACAAATTTATATTCTACTGTCTCAATTAAATTTTAATAACTTTAATATTTATTAATAATTTATATAATCTTATCCTATGAATTTTTAATTAATTTGTCACTCACTCAGAAATGTATGTAACTGTCAAGTATATATAGATCTATCACGTCATCTTACATCTGTAGTTGTTAGAAAAAATCTCTTGTATGTTTTTTACAACTGAGTAATTTATCAATAATACTAACAATATTTAGCTCGGCGATTGCTTACAACTGGAAATAATTAATTGTCAGATTACGCTTCAATTATCTGATGAATTAAATGTTATGTAGCATTAATTGATAACATAAGTTATATAGCTATGAGAAATTTTGTTAGAGATAATTTAAGATGATATCATTTTTTTTGTTAAGAATACAAAAGAGATTTTGAAGTTTGTAATTATAAATACAAATGATTTTTTTTTGAAATGTATCAGAGATTATTTTAATATTTTTTAGATCGTAAATTATTTTGAATTTGTGTATTTGCAAATTATGGTGTAATTAAAAATTAATATATTTTATTAATTATTATTCCCTATTTTAAAATAACAAAATATTTCTCATATATATGAAAAAAAATATAAAAATTATGTATAGGGCAACCTAAATTAATCTCAGTCATTGTTTACATCTTTTAGTTTTATTTAGGCTATTCTGTATATCTAGGACATCTTATTAATATTAAAGAAACATTGATAAATAACGTTAACAGAGAAATAAAATTGCGATTATGTCATTTTAGAAAAAAATCTATGTTATGAAATCAGATATTCCTTAATCTTTTTTTTAAAAAAATAAATATTGAATGAATTTTATCTCTTATCATTTATGGCAGTGAAACATAGGTCTTGATGCTAGAATAATCATAGGTTTTGCTGTATTTATTTACTTTAATTTTTTTACTGTTTATTTAAATCTAGAAAAGAACAATACAAGATGATTCTGAGGACATAAAAATATTTGCACGTTATATATTGAGTTCACAGGAATGGAAATATATATGATCATCCAAATGTGACGCCTAGATTTATTATTTCGAAATAAATTTGAAAAACTTGCATTTCATTGTGAGAAACAGGAACTGAAAATTATCATAAATAAACTTCGATATAAAAGAGTAGTATAACAATAAGATGCTGGGTCAGTTTGTGTTAAAAAAATAAAATATCATTTAAAAAGTATTAAATATAAGTGTGTGACTTTAAAGTTACATGAAATTATAGAGAGTTAAATGACATATAATTTTCCTTCGATTCCCTCATATTATTTTTTATTGAAGATTTAAATCATAAAAGTTCATCGATTCAAATAATCTTAAAAAATCTTAAGTTTCAGATTTTGTAAAAGAAAGTAATAAACGATGTATTGTTTCATTTAAAAATAAACCACAGTCGAATCATTTCTCATCAAATCAGTTTACAAGGTACTCCATTAAGCGTTTCCGATAGAATCTGATCTATTCATTAATCATGAGTCTATCAACGGACATGTAATCGAGCGTCCGGCCATTTCGTATTTTCTCAAACGTCTTACCTACTTCAGAACACAGATTAATAGCTTTTGTTGTTCATTTATACACTAAATAGAAAAAAATCGATATATCAGTAAAAGTTGACTTTTTATATTGATTTTAGATAATTTTTTATCGAACTTAAGTACCGATGTATTGAGTGAAAATTATAGTTTTAAAGTTAGTTGTATTTGAAAAAATCGAAATGATATTTAATTTTTTTAATAAAACATAAATCTAGGCGTTACATTTGGATGATCCAATATATACCTTTAAATTATTATATCATTTTTTTTTTGTTATTGAAAAAGTGAAAAAATGATAATATTTGCATGAAGTAATCGTTATTTATTATATAGATACAAATTTGAACAATATACATTTTAGTGTGAGAAATTGAATTGAAAATTTTCATAAAAAAATTCATGTGGTTTAACAATGAGTTGCTAGGTTATTTTGTGGTTATAAAATGAAATAAGAATTAAAAAATAAAAATGTTTGAGTATGTGCCTTTAAAGTTACATGGAGTTATTAAAGGTTAATTTATTTAAAATTTAAATAATTATTTTATAATAAAAAAAATTTTGTTGTCTTCGAGTTTTTCAACAATTTAGCCAATTAAAATAGTATGGATATAAATGATAAAACTGTTGAAACGAGTGATTCTTTCAAATAGTATAATTTTAATTACAATTCAAATTTATATTTATTTAATTTCAAAAAATAATTTCACAATAATCTCCTACTACCAAAATGAATTTCCTTTAACTAAAGTATCGTTAAATCGACTCGAATTGAATAAAATCAATGGAACATTTTAAATATTAAATTAATCTCTCATCTTCTATATTTATATTAAAGTATAGAGTACAATAATCAAATGAATGATATAATTGAATAACTGTCTTTTGGGAGACGCGTATTTGAGTTATGCGCTTACATCCTGATTATCGTGTTTTAAGGTTTCCTTTTCATATCTCAAACTGAATACAGAAGCGTTGTACATTTTCATCAAATGAATGAAAATTGTTGCAAATATCACAAAAATTTCATCTATTTGGAACAAAAGTCTAATTAAAATTTTAGATATAATTGTTTATATCTCTATTTAAAGTAAATATAAAATAAGGAAAATTCATTTTATAAGTTTAATAGTTGAAAATGTTCGAGAGGAACATTTTAATGATTAAAACTCAACTCATTATATATATATATATATATATATATATATATATATATATATATATATAACTGCTATATACAACCACTTAAAAACGTCGAGTAATACTCTGATTTGGCTTCATCAACATGCAATTAAGGTCAGAGTAAAAGGTATATGGGCTTAACTTCTTTCATAAGTATTCAATTTCGAAAATAAAATAAAAGCAATTTAAGAAAATATCACATAATGATATATAATTTATATGTATTTTTTTATTATTGTTTTTTTTTTGAAACTGTGGCGAATTCACTTTAATATAAATAAATTTTCACTACTAATATCATAATATGTTATAAACAATTTGTTATAACAAAAAGGCTCTGACAATGATAGCATCGCCATCGAAATGCATATTAGCTGATTATTGTTATAAAAAATAAAGTGATAATTAAACGCTTTATAATATATTGTGGTGTTGGGGATAAAAATTCTTTTTTATTATTTAAATTTTCTTAAAATATTTTTTATATGATTAAACGTACATAAGTAATGGATTTATATATACATATTTTTATATGAAAATTTGTATCTTAATGAATTATAAAAAAATAATATATTAGTTTCAGGGGGCTTCGCCCTCTACTCGCTTTGTTCATTGACCTCCGATCTTGTTTCTTGTTAACAATGTAAATAAGTTCTAAAAATAAAACGTTTAAAAAGCCATGTTAAATGTTTTTGTGAAGACAATGTTTATACAATTAAAATTAGTTTTGTCTGAACAACTGTTGAAAAAGTCTGTCTGAAAATCTTTTTTTCATTTTTTGTTAATTTTAATTTCAGATTCATGTAAAAAATTATAATAGTGAAAACAATTTATTTATTTTTGTTAAACTTTGACATACAATATAATTAGTTCTCGTATACATAAAATGACTGATAAGAGACTGAATGGTTTAAAAATATATTTATTTGCTTGTTATTATTTATTATTCTTCCTTATAATTCAGTTTCATTATTATATGTCAATATTGGTTCTTTGTTGATTATATATTAATTAGTTTTGTTGACAATATTTTTTACACTAATTGATTTTCCTAATGGGGAAAATATTTTTTCCAAATCGTTATTATTTCTAGTCATTTTTTGAATGCATAATTATAGGGTCATCTAAATGTGATGCCTAGATTTGTGTTTTATTGTATTAAAAAGATACTATATACATATTTTCCTATAAACCACCCACACATGTTTATTTTTAATAAAACACAAATGTAGGCATCACATTTGGATGACCCTATACAATTAAAACATTTTATTTCCATTTTTTATTGAGTTGTTAAATTTGATAAAATTTCATTTTTAATCACACTATTTATTTAAATAACCCATCATTCACAAATTCTATATTTAATAAAATCAACATAATTATTCCAAAATTAATAAAAAACATTTAATAAACAAAAATATTCATTTGGTAATGAAATAATATAAGAATAATTGTTGTATTTCAAAATATATTCTTCATATTTTATACAATAAATTATTTATTAAAATATTTTAACTTTTCAACTAATTTGCAATTCGTCTTACGATATGTTCAAATGTTACATTAGGAGTAATAATTAATTTACACGAAGTACAAGTAATTACATGCAGATGGAACGTATTATTTGACTGTGAGTTGGTAATAAATTTTTAACGAGATAAAACATAAAGTATTAAACATAGAAAATCGCACATTTTCGATTATTAATAATTGAACAATGTCAGTATTCAAATTACTTCTTAGTATATTTTGTTGAATGGAATCTTTTAACGAAATAGTTTAATATTTTCTCAAAGTAGCTACTCTCATGCAAATAAAATATTATAACTATTTTAAAATGACTACAACCATATCATCATCTTAATTTTTTATTCATTATTAAATGAAGGATATTTGTAAATATTTCTATTTCTAGTAATTCCAAAATTTTTCTTCATTCCATACTGATAAATTTTCTCAAGTCTTAATCTTTTATATCTACAGATTTTTCTTGAAAAATTTTCAATTTCCAGGTTTACAATTTCTAATTTTTATTGTCCATTGGTGGTCTTCCCTTTTCGATATATGTACATCATATTTTATTTCAAACTTTTCACTCCTGTTTTAAGGTTTAATTTTTTTTTCTTATTTTATTCTCCACTTGTTTTTCTTATTTATATGTGCTATTATATATATATATATATATATATATATATATATATATATATATATATATATATAAAGAGAGAGATAGAGTTTTTAAACGTGATAGAATTTTAAATTGAACCCCTATCAAAAGTTCAATCTAACCTAAAAAAACATTTTTATATATACATGTGTGTGTGTATGTATATATAACGTAAATATATAACAATGGTGTTTTGAGGGTAGATGAATTTTTCATAAGGATTTAATTAAAAGTCCTATCACTCTTAAAAAACAGTATATATATGCATAGACACACACACCTTCATTTAGGCCATTCTCTCATTTTCTTTTTTTCCCTTTATTTATTTATATACATATATATATATATATATATATATATATATATATATATATATATATATAGCAATGAAAATGAATTTTAATATAAAATAGCAAAATAAAATTAGTTAAAAATATATTTGAAATATATTTAAAATCAATTTGTAGATATAATAAAACAATCCATGATATTTTTACAAAGTATTGAAAATATTCATTTAATTATGAAAATATAATTTATTATAGAATATGTAAATAATTTATAAATAGGATTTATAAATGTGTGTATATAATTTTCATTCTGTGTGAAAATAATAAATGAGCTTTTTTAAAAATATTTATATTTTTATATTAGTAATGAAATATATATACATATATATATATATATATATATATATATATATATATATATATATATATATATATATATATATATATATATATATATATATATATATATATATATATATATATATATATATATATATATATATATAAATAATTCATACGTTATAATAAAAATTCGTATGTTTTCAGATTTTTTGTTTGAAATATAATTTATATTATTTCATTTCCTGTATTTTCTGTTTATACAAAGTTTTTCGTTATTCTTTCAGCTAGTTTAACATATTTCTGTTAATTCTTTATACAGTTATATATATATATATATATATATATATATATATATATATATATATATATATATATATATATATATATATATATATATATATATATATATATATATATATATATATATATATATATATATATATATATATATGTAAATGTACACATTAATGTATAGGTGATCCAAATAAGACGATATGGTTAAAATAGGCATTTATTTATTTACTATTATTTACTAATTTTTATTGTTCTTCAGTTGCATTGAGCGATTTTATATTATCTACTTTTTTATTTAATTTTTATATAATTTATAAATAATTGTTTACAAAAAAAATAATGATTATATTAAACCCTCAATTTTAAAAACAAATTATTCAAAGTTATGATTAAAAAATATAATTAAATAATAAACTTTATAATATGAAAAAATGCTTTCTTAATTTTATATATAAGTGATCCAAATTAGATTTAAATGTAATAAAGAATATTAAATAATGTAAGCAAGTAAATGCTGTTTAAACTTTTCAGTCTCATTTGAGTCAGCTATATAAATAAAAGTTTTATTTGTTCATGTTCAACGATTAGGTCATTTTAATAAAATATCAAATTTCATTTTAGAATTTAAATTTGATATTATTTGATAACATCAAGTGTTACTGTAAACTGGTAGAATATCTACAAGTAAATAAAAGGTTTATTTTATATTTTGTTAAGATATATAGGGTTATCCAAATGTGACGCCTGGATGTTTTATTAAAAAGAAATATGTGTTTAGTTTATTTTGTTTTTTTAATAAAACATAAATCTATGCATCAAATTTGGATTACCCTATATTTATTAGTTGAAAATTATACATATATATATATATATCATTATCTGAACGAAAAAATATTGAATAGTTTGAAATGGAAAATTTCATGAAAAGCCTTCATCTAGCAATGTATACAGGAAGGTTGATGATAATAATAATCATCATCATTAAAAATTTTATACTATCTTTTTATTGTTTGAATTCATTTTCAAATGTCATTAAGTCCTCTTAAACAATTTCCCAATTTTGTTCCATCCTTTTCAGTCTGTGGTTAATCTCATCTAAACCTCATCTTCAATATATTTCACAATACTATCCCTCCATTTTTGACACGGTTTCTTTCTTAATCTCTTTTGCTTCTTGGTCATCACTCCATAATGATTTTTGTCCATCTATTATATTCTCTTCATAGTATATACATTCACTATGCTAATTTTATCCCATTTTAATTCTTCTGCTTCATCAGTTACTCTTATCTCTTTTTATTAAATTCATACTTATTTATCTTTTTATTTAAAAAATAATGATGCTCTGCCTCTACCATCTCCTTGATCTGGAAATTTCATTTTCAATTTTTTCCGAGAGTTACCGAAATACAAATTTTGTAAAATCTTAAAATTAATAAAAAAATAGATTTTCAAATAAAGTAAATTTAAATTGTATTGATATCTTTCTAAATGTTTTATTTTTAATAATTTATTAACTTTGTTAATAGAAAGCACATTTGGGGTTCGGCGAACAAAGCGAGTAGGGGATGTAGCTTTTTATTAAAAAAAATTGAAAATACAAAATTCTAATATCAGTTTTGAATCTTCAATATTTTTAATACTCATAAATAAAAATTATAGACGTTTTAATAAATATTTTATTGTGTTCGAAATTAATATTACTCATATTTATTTCATCTAGAATTAATTGAATTCGACTTATTTTAATAATGAAAGCATGCCAGTGGATTAAGTTTGATACCCAAACGAAACTATAAACATAAATTGAAAGTGAAACTGACGTTTTCGTTACATGGAAACTAATCATGTCTTGAGTTTTCACAATCATATGATCATTCAAGTGTTTAAACTTCTTGAATAAATTACATTAAATCAACACATGAATGAACATTCTTATATATAAAGCTCCACTTGTATATACAAAGTATAATAGGAATGCGAGGTAGTAGTAATTGAATACCAATTACGATAAACCGTCAACAAACATCAGCTTTTATACCCGTGAAGTATTTGAATTTTATTTCGAGATAGTTGATGTAAACATGAATTTATTTATTTATTTTATAACTGTAAACTTGTGAAAGAAATTAAAATTGGAGTTATGTGTGTAGAGTAGAGTAGGGCAAAAATTATTCGATTGATGATTAATGACTAAAATTTTAGTTGTGTAAAATTAATTGTTTCAAGTGTTTGATAAAACGATTGATTTGAAATTAGTCGTTTTAAAATCAATCTATGACTAATGAATTGTGATTGATTTTTTAGACATCAATCCTTTTAAACGATTAATAAATTGATTATTTTGAATATTCAAAATTGTGTAATGTTAGTTTAATAAAATATTAGTTAAATACGATTATTAATTAAATACTAACGAAAAATTATTTAAAACTTAAAAATCAAATTTTTAATTAAAATTCTTTTGCTTGAAAAATTACAAATACTTTTTAATTGAATTCAATTTGTAATTTTAATGAAATATAATAATTTCTAAATTATTTTCACAAGAGTATGAAAAATAGTAAAAAATAAAAAAGGGGTTTGTTCATATTTTTCATCTCATATTTTAGACGGTGAATTGAGATGAATTATTTTTAACGAAAAAAATAATCATTTCTGAAGAAGAAACAAAACTTAACTTGAGATTTTATTAAGTTTTTTATATTTTTTATTCGATTAAATTTTTAGCCAATTAATTTTATATTTAAAAAGTGACTAAAATGACATAATTATTTTTTTAATCACATGATTATATAGATAAAAATTTAGTGATTAGATTTTTAATCATTTTCATGACTAAATTTTTAATCATATTTTCAATCTGATGAAAATTTAACTAGATAACTCTTTACTCTGATCTAAATACTAATATTATTTTCACCGCCCTATATAATACAATATATTATAATTAAATTAAAATCAGTCATAAAACCATTATATTTTAATATTTTTTATAATATATATATATATTTTTTAAAATGGGATAAATTGATTTCTTAATAAAAAATACTTTATGCTAGTATAGAATATAATTTAAATATTTATTATTAATATAAGAGAAGTGTTTGAATAAAATATTTTTATTGAAAGTCAAATAATTTTTGTAGTTCAACATTCAAATTTGAAATTGTTTTGCTATAAAAATTATAATAAATAAAATGGATATTTATAAAAAAAATTGTTATGTCAATATACATAAAAAAATCCAGTTATTATTTTCACAAAAATGAATTATCACCTCTAAAATTATTATAAAGTGTTCAATAATCACTTATTTGTTCGTATTAACAATAGGCTAATGGGCTTTCAATAGCGATACAATTATCGTCAGAGCGTTGTATTATAACATCTTAAAATTACTGAACATTTTTTAATATTTTGTGGTGTTACAGATGATAATTCATTTGTGAAATTCACTAGTGGATTTGCTACAGTTTCAGAACAAATTGAGGTTATGCATTTTGAGTTTAGATTACAGTTGTTTG
Source organism: Neoneuromus ignobilis (assembly GCA_029203775.1). Lineage (NCBI taxonomy): Eukaryota > Metazoa > Arthropoda > Insecta > Megaloptera > Corydalidae > Neoneuromus > Neoneuromus ignobilis. Next base: position 3,880,733 of record CP092087.1, on the reverse strand, counting down.
ATTAATTACTGAAATGCATTTTATATAGTATCAACCAAATGTGACGCCTAGATTTGTGTTTTAAAAAGAAACATATGTATATAGTTTTTTTTAATAAAACACAAATCTATGCGTCACATTTGGTTTATTTTATATTATTAAACCTTTTAATTATTTATATCTTTAATAATTTTTGAATATTTTGACAGAAATATTTTCAAAAATATTTTATGTGAATTTGATGTGTTTAAAGTATATATGATTTTTAAAATTGCTTTTTTAAAAATTATTTACACATATATATATATATATATATATATATATAAATATAATGTTTTTTTAAGCGTGATAGAACTTTAAATTGAATCCCTATCGAAAATTCTATCTAACTTAAAAAATATCTTAATCACACCTTTATGTATACATTCAAACACATGCATATATAGAAAGAGTGTTTTTTAGATTCGATATAACTTTCGATAGGGATTCAATTTAAAGTTCTATCACGCTTAAACCACCCTTTATATATATATATATATATATATATATATATATATATATAATATATTTATATACATTTTTAAAAAATACATTTTCAAGAGACATATTTCATTTTCAGTTTGAGTATAATTATATCATATAGAAAAAGGAACAAACAATCACTTTGTTTTAAATATCATAAAACTACATAGACGACATTTGGAAAATATCTAAAACGAAACGTCGAGTTTTCTTTTACTTACATACATTTTATCTATGTCTTATATTTCTTTTATGTTTTTATTACGAAAAAACATAACGTGTATTTTCTTCTTTTATTTTCGAATACGTTTTGTCACTCATAGAAAAAGGAATCCTTATTTGTAAACGTACATGTTGGTTTTTTCCTTACAGATTGTCATTGAAAATAGACGAACTTAGTAGCCCAGTAACATTGCCAGAAATACTTTGTACTTTATCAGAACTATATAACATTGAAAATCATGAGACGTGGAATATTCTTTGTATACCATTGGCGTACAGTTAATATTTATATTGTAATAGAAAGAAACTAGTTTAATTTTATTATTTTTGGGATTTATATATATATATATATATATATATATATATATATATATATATATATATATATGAGGATCATTTAAAAAATATGGTAAATTTATTTATTGTGTAATTTAATTAATTTTTTCAAATTAGTTTTTCTTACTTTTTTACCATACTGATCAAACAACCCTCGTGTATATGTATATATATATATATATATATATATATATATATATATATATATATATGTATATGAATTACTGACAGGTTAACCAAATTTAGATGTTATACAAAATTTTCACCAAAATTATTTCAATAATTACAAAATTAACAGGATTTCTCATAGCTACGTGAAAAAGCAAAATTTTGAAATGAATTTAGCACAGTGGATCAGTCAAGCAGTAAGAGAAGTTATTAGTCGGTACAACGAGTATCAAATATCATTTTATCTTGTAGATTAAGAAAAATCCTTAAACTCAGTCACTACGTCATTGATATTAAATACATTAAAAAATCGAGGAATTGAAAAAAGTATATATTGAACTTTTAGGAAATATTTTTAGAAATGTTACATTCGATGTATAAGTATATAAAGAAATAGAAAAATTTAAAATTATAAGAGTAAGACAAGATGATACGATATTACTAAAATTATTTCCATTTGTTAGATAAAGTACTTAAGAGACTTAATTGAAAGTCTGAACGAATAAAATATAGAGAGATACTTAGTCACTTAAGATTTGCTAATAATATTATTATTTCTTCAACAAGTTCAGATGAACTTGAAAAAATAACTGTATAAGAAATTGACTGGGGAAAAAGGCATTGGATCGGTTGAAAATTTTGAGAGAGGTCTTCATTTAGCAATGGATAGAGAGGAGTTGATCTTTTAGGCTCATTTGAGTCATCTTATAAAAATTTGTATATGTGTGTAAATATATTTTTTATCCCATTATACAATTTTTAATTTGTACAAGAATTTTTTTTAAAAAAAGAATTGATAATTGTATTATATATTGATTGCAAAAGATAATTGTTAAATATTTTTCTTACATGCTTCTTGGTAGTAATTATTTTATACAATAATAGATTATATGTAGAATATTTTTGAGTATATTTTTTATAATATTTTAAATGTTAGTATTTTTAATTTTGTATATATAATTTGTAATTGTAATGAATAAAATTATTGTAGGTGTGTACGTAGATACACACACACACACACACACACACACATATATATATATATATATATATATATATATATATGTATATATATGAGGGTCGTTTGATAAGATGGTAAAAAAATAAGAAAAATTAAATTGAAAAATTTAATTAAATTAATTAATTAATTAAATTAAACAATAAATCAATTTCCTATACTTATCATATGCCTCTTATATATATATATATATATATATATATATATATATATATATATATATATATATATTAAAAACAAATATGTGTATGGGGTGATGTATGGGGAAACATGTGTATATTTTTTTTTGTTTCTTTTTAATAAATCACAAATCTAGGCGTCACATTCGTATGTCCCTATATATAATATGAATATACAATATATACGGACGTATATATTTAATTGTTTGAATTTTTATCTACGCTACTGAAACCTTCTTTGGACTGGAATTTTTTGCGTGCGTGTTTAATGGCGCACGCGTAATGTGTGGATGTTTTATTTTTCGTTGCGGCATGTCCAGCCGAGTATAGGCTTTCTGTCTTGTCGGCAAAAATAAACCGTTGTTTGTCAGAGAAATGGTCTCGTGTTGTATATGTTGATGACTAAAGTTAGTTGGAATGTTACACGCTTGATATATTCGGAGGATCGACGCAAACGGTGATTAAAATTTGGAACTGTCAAAGTGGGAGAGAAAAGAGGATTTTTCCGAATTGTTTCTGATGAATTTCAGTTTCTTTATGTTTCTAATACGTTTTTAAGTATGTATATATCGTACGAATTTATAAACATAATTATTAAAAAGAAACATGCGTATAGAGAAACATGATTATATTTTTTTTGTTCATTTTTAAAAGAACACAAATCTAGGCGACACATTTGGATGACTCTATATATTTTAAATGAAACATTTATATATACATATAGTGAGATTAAATGGTTCAGACATATTTATATATATTTGCTTATTATCATTTACTATTCTTTATTATATTTGAACATAAATGAATTATCGCCCCCAACTCCACACTATTGTAGTGTTGGGGGGGGGGGGTGATAATTCATTTGTGTTAAAGTAAATTTTTTGCAGTTTCAAAACAAATAATAATTCTTTATTATCTGTTAGTCTTATTTGGCCACTCTGTAGAAAATTGAAAAGATGAATTCTGTAGAGTTGTAAAATGTTCAAATTCGGTTTTTAATTTTGATTGTTAGATTATTTTTTTAAAAATACTCGATTTTATAAAAAGGAATTTAAGACATTTTTTTGTAGTTATATAAATTATCTTTTCTAGCAAAAATTTATTTTTATTGAAATTCTATTTTTATTAAAAAACAATTCTATTCTACTAAATCGTTTCTATAATAATAAATAAAAACGTTTAATATTAAATTAGAAATTTTTATTATTCGGTAATAAAAATTGGTTGACTTAAAAAATTTGATTTCAAATTGAAATTTTTTAATTAACGTTTTTTTGTTTAAAATCGAAAATTGGTTATGAAATAAGCTAATTTTGAATCTTGGGTGTGAGATTAAAATTATATATATATATATATATATATATATATATATATATATATATATATATATATATATATATTTGATATAAATTCTGTTGAAATAATTAATTAGTTCCCTCACGTATGTTAAAAATTATAAATTCATAAAGAATCATATTATCCGAATTTATCAGGTTTTCGCTTTTCATTCCAACGTTCATTAAATACTGTGATGTAAATTTCAGAACTTTATTACAAGATGATATGAAATTCTTCTAACGTTCATCGAATAAAATATTACGAGAGTATGTAATTAAATTTGTTAATAATTTTCATATTTATGTTAGTGAATGTATGCACACAGTATTAAAGAAATGGAAAAAGTTTTATAAAACAAACTGTTCAAATTTCACTTAGTATGAAATAAAATTATACATTCATGTATTAATGCAAATTATTTATATAGACTTCATTATCAAGTCAGATTAATACTTCGCAGGAAAGTGGGTCGAACAAGTATTTATATGAGTGTATTGCTTGTTTTATATCATACGATGATAAGGCACACGCAAAGGATTTGTATTTTGAGTATAATCCATCTACTTTTAATTGACAAAGATTATAACGGTAGTTGAATACAGGATGTCTTTTCTTTATTTCGAATGAATAATGAAATCTTTTTATAGATACGAGTGTCCGACAAATGTGCGAATATCAATTAGATTTATCTATAATATCGTTTCAAATTCATTACTATAAGTGACTGTTAGGTTGATTACAGCACCTTTACTATTTAGCTTGTCGTTTTAATTTATGTACATTCATTATTAAAAGACTTACATTGAAATATAGACTATTTCTATTGTCGACATTTAACATTGCAAAAAGTTCAACCAAAAATCATTTCCTTAATATATATAAAATTTTAATTTCTTAAAAAATCTAATAATCTATTCAAACAATATATATTTCTTTAAAAAATGTTCAATAACCACTTATTTTTCATTTCATTCGCTGATAAATATTTTGATGATTCAATAGTAATTGTCAGAAAACCCTATAAAATCTGAGAAAATATAAAATATAAGAGAATATAAAATTTATAGAAAATTAAAAAAATATACAAAATCAAAATACAATATTATAAAGTCATAAAAAATAAAAATTTGAGAGAACTTAAAATCATATATAACTATATTTTTCAATCCAATACTTTGATAATGATGGTATGGCTGTCGAAATGTGTATCAGCAAATAAAGTGAGCAATAAATTATTATTAAACATTTTTAAAGTGTCATGTGAAGTTGGAGTATATGATCTTTTATTAATTTATTAAAGTGAATTTTCTTTAAAATAAATTTTAAAAAATCATGTTCTCAATTATTATTAAAACAATATTGTATCTACATAATTCATTAATGCAATAATAATTTTGGTTAAAATTTAAATAAAAGTAATGATGAATGTTAATTTAGTACTAATAAATAATTTATTCTGGCATAATCTGTAAATTTAAATTTTTCATTGAGTATTTTTTCACTCTTTTATATTTGTTTAAAAATGTCATACTATAAAATTTATTTATAAGAAATGTAGATTCAAATCGTGGTAAATGTACATTTAAATATAAAATTATCATATTTCTTTAAAGTTGCATTTATTTATAAATAGATTAAAAGCAAAATACCTTCTACAAAGCTGATTCTTTTAAATAACAATCTTCTCAGTAAAAAATAATAACTTTCCTTTTTATATTTTAACAAAAAATTGTTATCATAAAATTAACTTTAAAATATAAAGTTAATTAACTACAACGTTTATTTTTCACTTTAATAAAATTTCTTACTCTTTTTTAATTAAAATATTCTCAACGTTTTTATTTTTTTCCAAGAATATAAATACGTTTTTAATTACTTAAATTATTTATGCATAAGTTAAAATTGATTATTCAATTTAAACAACATTGTTTTTAAATCTATTGAATTTGTGAAATCATCTTATTTAGTAATAAAATTTAAATTATCGAATTTTAAAAACTGCTCTGTATATTTTCACTGATTATTATAATTATACATATATATGTATGTATGAGCCTAGTTATAAACGTTCCGGGTATAAAATTTTCAAAATATGTTTTTATCAACTAATATTTAATATTTTTAAGTCTTTATTTAATTTTTCAGTAGTATAACAAAGTAATTCAAGTATTTAATAACATTATGATGTTTATTATTAAAAGTAGATAAAGAATTATCATAAAACTAAAACTTAAATCGATCATAGTCGAGTAACAAACAGGATGTGCTATAAAACAATTTATCATAACTTCAAATTTGACCTTATGACATATCATTTTTCATTAAAAAAGAAACTGTCTTCGTAGTTCTCAGAGGAAATGATGGTTGTAAGTAATGTTATAGAAAAAGTATAGAATCGAGAAAAACCTAACATTCTAACAAAATAAGAAGTTAAATAATAAATAAAAGTTATTGAGTGATCATAAGACGTTTATCGTTGTTAGTAGTTTATTGTTTAATAAAGAAGCTATATTCTAAAATAACTTTTTGGAAAGATGTTAGTAAATATTACTAGTGTACTTTATTAAAAAAAAGTATATTTCTGTGGATATATAAATATTTGAACTGTATATAACAAGGTAGCACAAATGAGACTTAGAGATATAAATTGGAACTGAAGGTTATATTCTTTATTCTTATTTGGGCCATCTTATATAATAACACCAAGTTTTAAACAAAATAGGGCATTATCTGACTAAATTTTCATCTGATTAAGAATTCAATTACAATTTCTTAATCGTAAAAATTATTAAAAATTAATTACCTAAATTTTCATTCAATTAATCAAACGATTAAAAAGTTAATCATGTCATTCTAGTCGTTTTTAATTAAAAAAGGGATAAAAATTTAGTTGAAAAAATATAAAAAATCGATCAAAATATCAAGTTAAGTTTTTTTTCCCTCTTCTTAGAAAATGAATTCTTCATTAAACAAAATTCATTCCATTTCACTGCCTCAAAGATGAGATGAAAAGTGTGAATAAAAACGTTATTTGTTTTTTATTTTAACTGTTTTGCAGACTCGAGTAAAAATAATTTTGAAATTATTATATTTTATTAATAATCATTTAAAATTCAGTTTAATTAAAATTACAAATTAAATTTGATTAAAAATTATTTGTAATTTCTTCAAACAAAATAATTTTATTTGAAATTTTAGTAGTTTTTTATGACGATTTAATTAATAATTGTAACTTCTGTATTAAATAATCATTTAAATTTCAATTTCATTAAAATTTTTTTGTAATTTCTTCAAACAAAAACATTTTATTTAAAAATTTGATTTATAATTTTTTATATTTTTTTATTTCGATTTTATTGAAATAATTTTTTTTTAATTAATATTGTATAATTTTAAATATTAAAATCAATCAGTTTATTAATCGTTTAAAACGATTGATGACTAGAAAATTAATTACGACTAATGATTATCTTATTAATCGTTAGTCACTGATTTAAAAACGACTAATTTCAAATCAATCACTTGAAACGACTATCAACTAATAAATTAATCGCAATTAACGATTAATTTCACACGATTAAATTTTAATCGTTAGTCGTCAATGGATAAATTTTGCCCAACTCTGATTTTTAAGCTTAATGAATAATAAAATGAAAGAAAACATTACTTTCATAGGACATGTAAAATATTGGTTTATATTTATTAAAAAAATTAATTTCTAAAATCAAAAATATTTTTTGATGTTGAAATATCTATTGAATTTAATTGTGTTTTATAATGAATTTACAATTTTTTTGAGCCATGCTCAACGTATCATCTTTATAGCTAGTTAAATGTAATTCATTGAAATAAACGTTTGTTACAAGAAACTAAATTGTATTGAAAAATTCAATTATTTACTTCTTCTTCAATAAAAATTAAACCATCATAAATCAACATTAATACCTACCTCCAGTAAATAAAGATGAAACGAATTAAGAAATATATAGAAACGACTGTTTTATATTGTTTGATTTTAACGAGCAAAATAAAAGTATAAAACGTTGTTCTAAAACCATTCAATTAAAGTAAATTTATATTAATATGAATCGTTTTTTCTTGGAAAATTGTATAATTCCATTTTCATTTATTATGAGATATTTAATGTTTTGAATTTTACTTTTTTTTAAAATATTAATTTCTATATAGATATTAAAAAGGTATGTGATTGGATGTTGTCCATCTCTGTTGAATAGTCTAGGTTGGATTTTAATTTTTTATACATTATTTTAATTTATTGATAATAAAATGCAGTATTAATTGATTATCCTTGTGACAAAAATGGACAGTGTATGATTTATTTTATAGAACATCACATAGTCACCATAATTTTACGTGGGTGTAACGCAAGCTTCAGGAAATGCTTTGGTGCCTCATAGGAATTTAACCACTGTCCAAACTATATCCTGTTATTTTCCTGAATATGATCCTTTAAATATACATTGATTTATATTTTTTCATTGAATGTTAATCAAGATAGATTGAATTAATTTAAATTTTTTTAGTAAATAAAAAAATTAAGCTGGTGTATGGAATGATATTACTATTTCGAAATCCGTAACTTGAACAATCAATCAAATAAAATCAGTTTAAATACTGTAATTATTTAAAACGGTTGTATTGTATTTTTTAAACAACATAGTTTCACAATGTTGTATGTTAAACAACTAAAGAACAAGATATATGTGCTTCAATTTTAAAATTGTATGTACTTCTATAAATCAATGTTATATTCTTAGTGGCACTACGATGGTGTTGAAGCACTCGTTTTATTCACCAGCATATACTGCTACCGTTTAAATTATTCATACATCTTTTATATCCACTTTTACCTCTATAACAGCGCCACTTTTTCAATACTGACATCGTAAAAATGACACTAGTTATACAAAAAATTTATAGCATTCTTATATAAAATGTTGTTTATATTAAAAGAGGATAAGTAATTAGGGTCAACAGTTTGAACATTTTTATTTTATAAATAAATTATATATATATTTTAAATTATTTTCCAATGAGTAAATAAATTGTTAATACATTTTTATATAAATTCAAGTTGTGAGTTATGATATTTTTTTAAAAAAATATAACGTTTTCAATATCACTTTTTATGAACTCATTCTTTTATATTAAAATTTTTATTATCTCTCTCTATATAAAATAGTTCTGACACAAACTTCATGCCATTAATTTATTTTGATGTGAACGATTTCCTCCAAAGATTAACGATTGCAATTGCGGAGTAACGTGAGTGTGATTACATTTTCACATCAATTGCAATCGTTAATCTTCGGAAGTGTGAGCATTAATGACATTAATTTTGCAATAGAACTATTTTATACATCGAGATATAGAGAATTTTTTTTTAACTTTGTCGAAATTTCCTGAGAATTAACAAAGTATAAATTTTATGATATATTAAAATGCAAAAAAAAAATAAAAAAATATTTTTAGGTATACTTTTTGAACAAAATTAATTTTAATTGTATTGACATTAAATTTAAATGCACATCAGACCACCAATCGATAGGTGTTTTTTAAAGTATAGTAGAACTTTAAATTGAATCCCTATTAAAAGTTTTATCACGTAAAAAAATGTTTTTTTGTATATGTATATAAAGGTTTAATAAAGAGCATTTTATTTAGGTTAGATAGAACTTTCGATAGGGATTCAATTTAAAGTTCTATCACGCTTAAAAAACATCTTATATTATAAATATCGCCTAGACAAAAGCATTAGCATAGATTTTGAAACATTTAATTTTTCATCATTTATTTACATTGTTATATATAAATAAATTCTGGGGTTGAAAAATTGAGGAAGTAAGGGGTGAAACCCCCTAGTATTAAAAACATAATTTTCATTCACATTTTATAATATCCATAATCATAATTTTATGACTTAGAGATAACTATGCACTTTTATTGAAGATCACTTGAGGAATAAGTATATAAGATATAATATCTTGAAATTCAATTGCTTCTACGATAATTGATATCCTCTACATTAATTATATGATATGATATAGGCTTTAATTACTTTGAAAATGTCATATGCTCTATTAGAGAAACTAGGACATCACATTTTTCGAATACAAAAAATTAATAAGGCTGTGTGAAAGCTGTAACCGGAAGAGACGTAAAATAATTGAACATCTGAAGATGAACAACGTGGGAAACTGCACAAAAGATTTCATAACTCATATAATTAAGAAAAGTGTCATCCAGTCAAGTTCAGTGAGTTTGTACGTTTTTGAATTGAATAGAGATCGTTTCGTACATTTTTACTTTAATGTCTTTTATGATTTTCATTTTCCTACAAGTATATGACATTTTTTTTAATAAATGTTCAATATAGATGTTTTATTAACAGGTCGGAAAATATTTATCAATTAAACATTAGATATATTTATAAATGAATTATTATTGTGGTAAAAATTTATAGCAAGTAATTGAAATGAAATTTTCACTTTTTTAAAAAATATATGCATTTTTCAATCAAACAGTCATCAAATTTATCCAAAAAAATTATTACACAAATGAATTTTAACCCCAACAGCACAATAATTTAAAGTATTTAATAATCACTTATTGTTCACTTATTATTTATAATTATATAATCTATAATTATATCGGCTGATGCATTTCGATGGCGACGCCATCATCGTCAGAGCCTTTCTGTTAAAATCTAGACTAACTTTTTTTATATATACATATACTAATTTGTGTTTTGGGTCCTTATTCAATCCATCTACAACTGGGGGTTGTATCTTCCTTCTCGTTATCTGGTCTGCAAGCATGAAGTGTTTTCGGTTATTTATTGTTTTTGCAACATGTTCTTTTTCATAGATTTGTGACCTTTTTTGATGACATGAATTGACTTATTTATTACTTGTGACGGTATTCGAAAATTTTTAACAATTTGTAAAGTCTGTTCTAGATGAATTGAATATCTGCATGCATTAGTTTTGTGATTTAATTTTGTCAAAAAAGTTAGTCTAGATTTTAACAGAAAGGCTCTAATGATGATGGCGTTGCCATCGAAATACATTAGCCGATATAATTATAGATTATATAATTATAAATAATAAGTGAACAATAAGTGATTATTGAACACTTTAAATTATTATGGTGTTGGGGTTAAAATTCATTTGTGTAAAGTGAATCAGCCACAGTTCCAAAACAACAAACAAAAAATATTGTTCTTAAGTTGATGAATTACTTAGAATTGTGGCATACACTGAATCTTATGTAGCTTCACAAGGGAAAATCAGGGGGTGACAAATTTAGTGAACGTGGGGGCTAAACAAAATCAGAAATTATTGAAATGAGTTATAATATAGAATAATAATTTTAATTTTACAGATAAATAGCATTAATACAGAAAAATATGCTTTAATCATTTTGAACTTTTGTGTACAAAAAAATTCCAGGAAATAAATTAGTATTCATATAAAAATTAAAATTGAATTCATAATAAAAAGCAGTCAAATAATGATATTAAAAATTATGAAAATAATACCATAAAAAATAAAATTGAGATTTATATTTTCATTTATGAAATTTCGGTATATATATATATATATATATATATATATATATATATATATATGCATGTACGTACACGTAAAATAAATGAAGATAAATATTCTACAATGGCATTTACACATAAAAAATTCGGTATGTTATCCAGTTCTATCCATTTCGGTTCCTTAATATCCTTATGCGTCTCCGGAGATAATTTTATCTCGAAGGTAAACAACGTGAACAACACCGAGAAATGAATGTGGGAGAGATATGAATACTATCTCACATAAGAAAAAGTTTTATTCAAAGAAAAGATGTTATCTCATTTTCTCTTCGACAATGTCGGCAACAAAGGTACATTGGTGGGTGCACGAGCGAGGGTAAATTATATATATATATATATATATATATATATGTGTGTGTGTATATATATATATATATATATATATATATATATATATATATATATATATATATATATATTATATATATGTATAATATATAGATGTACAAGAGAACATATGAACTATAGAACAACGATGGACTTCGTTCGAGAATCTACAGGTGTGGGTGGATGAGTGTGGTGGTAACCGTGCATTTTAGAGATAATTTTAAATCAAAAACATACATATCGTATTCTCTTACATATTTCCTTAGGATATGAATACACGACATACATGAACACACATTTACAAAGGAATTGTTGGAAATATCTTTTAATTTTCTTCAAGTTTAATTTCTTACTATAGACTCTATATTAATAAATGTTAATATAATTTATATATAAATATAAATATAATATATATATATATATATATATATATATATATATATATATATATATATGTATATGTAAGAAAGATTTGAATAACTTTATAGTTATTTAAATATAAAAGAGTCCAAGAAGACACGAAGATAAGAGAAAGCTTTGAATAGTAAACAGAAAAGTATTTTAAGAGATAGAAAGTTAGGAAAATCTGATTGATAATGTTTTCAAATGTAGATAAGAGTGTTTATGCTTTGAATATAGAAAAGTAAATGGAAATATTAGAATAAATTTTTAGAGAATTTGTTATAAATAAGGTAGCAATTTGTGTAAGTACTCATAATTATCAAATTTTAAAAAAATATTTTTAAATTATTTTGTAATTAAAAAAATATTTGAATTTTGTATTGTGTTTTAAATTAAAGTTTAAATACTTTATTAGGTTTGTGTTAAATTAGTAATTATATTTATATAGGATAGACTAAATTGGACTGAAGGGTTTAGTAAATATTATTTGCTTACTACTATTTGTTTTTCTTTACTAACCTTGAGTCTCATTAGAGCTTTTGTATAGAATACTTTTAAACATTTTTGATAACAATAATATTTTTCATCGTTAATTTGTGATAAATGACAGTATCAAAATACACATCAGAAAATAAAATAGTAATTGATTATCAAACATTTTTATAAAATAGTGTGTTGATGAGAATAATGATTTATTTATGAATAATTGTTTTAAATATACTGTTATCGATAGGATATTAGCTGATTCAATTAATCTGAGTTTAAATTAGGAATTTCTTCTTTTCTAATGTACAGAAGAACAGATATTCATTTTTTTCTTTAAATTAAGTTTTAATAATTCGTAAACAAATCTATTAATCCAGTTAAGAAACTTTATCAATCGTTTTTAAATGTCAATAGACCATTGAATGGGTTGATTGGAGCTACTTGGTTAATTCTTCCATTTTTAAATTTGGATTTTTTTCTACTAGTGCACAAAATGAAAATATCGTATTATTTATGGGATGATCCATTAAAAATTACCAATAAACAGTTATTTAACATTTTTTAAAATCATACTTTAAAATATTTTTTTTAGATTACATTTTAAATTTTTTTATCAAATATATATATATATATATATATATATATATATATATATATATATATATAAATCAATATCAATTATCAGTCCTTTTCAATTCACCTTTTGATAAAGGTCTCAACCAAAATCTTAAAATTCGACCAATTCAATTTTCTTACAGTTCACTCTGACATTTTTTTATTTTTTTACTCCAAGTGTATATATATATATATATATATATATATATATATATATATATATATATGTATATCGAAAAAGTTTGAAAATTTCTTTTTCTCTCTCTCTATATATAAGTTAAATAAGTAATTATAATAATTATTATGACTATTTGTTAAATATAGTGGAATTTTGTTTAATAACTCAATTAAGACTAAACGACGAGCGTAGATATTCGAGTATTTATTTATTAGAAATTTATGAAAATAAATTATCATAAAAACGCTACGAAATGAGTTTCGAGACTTTCATATTTCCACAACAAATTATATTTGAAGTTACAATAAAACCTCACATTATTAAAATTCGAATCAAAAACGGAATATCATCGAACTAATTCATAACTAAAAAGTTTAATGCAACGAGTGGAAATAACAATTAACTTAATCGGATTCATTAATACTTCAGACACCGTTTTCGAATTTATATTCGATTTAACAGTTCTTTATGTCGATGAACCTGGAACCAATAGCTACATTTAAACGAAATCTGTCGAATATTGTAGATGTTTGAACAAGTTAATTGAAGGAACAGATGAAGAAGTTCAGTTTCGGGAAAATTATTCAATTTATATTATCGTTTTACTTGACTGAGGACTTAAAAAGAGCATGATATAAATGTAAATTATGATGGAAATAAAATTATTTATTTTGCATATATATATATATATATATATATACATACATATACTCATACACACACATATATATATTTAAATATGTGTGTGTGTGTAGTTGATATTTTTCTCCAACAAAAAAATTTTAGAATGTAAAAGGTTAAAATAATTGGAGTCTATTTTCTATATTTATTTATTTGTTGATAATGTACTGTTCAAAAATAAAAACTTAGAAGTATTAAAAATTGTATTTGAAACACTTTCAGAGATGAGAAAAAGAGTTAAATTAAAAATAAATATGTAAAATAAACTAAAATCATATTGAGTAGATTTACTGAAAAAGAAAATACACAGTAGATAGCCAATAATTGGAATAAGTAGATAAAATAAATATGAAAAATTATATAATATGATGCTGAGTTATGGCTAAATATTAGATTGAGAATTAGGGTAATATTGGCAGTATTTCGAAGAATGAATGGAATAATAAAATTTAAAATTCCATTGAGCTTGAAATGAAAAGCATATAACACTTATTTACTATCTGCTTAGAATTATAAATAAATTTAATATTAAAATATTATTTTTAGGTTTATTTTTTAATAAAATTTTATAACAAAAATAACTGGTTAATAAGTTAATTAGTTTCGATATTTTTGAAGAAATAAACAAATATTTTTTAAATTCATTAGATATTTAATAACGTGACAAAATTGAAATTATTATTAATTTCAATATTTATAAAGATATAAATAAAATGTTTTTATAATCCATTGATATTTAATAAAATGAAAAATTAAAACTATTAATCCAAATATTATCAACTTTATAAAAAAGAGATATGAAATATTTTTTTTTAATAAAACCTACTATAGAAATATAATAGAAAGTAAAATTAAACAAATATTATTTTTCGATAAAACAATTCGATACTTGTATATATATAGATTTTTCGCTTATATTGCAAAAAATACTTTCTACAACCGTCATTTGATTTTCGTACACTGTCAGCAATTTTTAAATGAAGGATACAAGTTCACATAATCGCTATGAAGTTGACCTGAAAGTCGAAAATCCACATGAAAGTAAATAAAAGAAATTTTGTATTTGTTTCCTTTTATGATTTTTTTGTGATGAAAAAAAATGATGAAAGGATGATTAGAAATTCTCAGCTATAAAGTAAAACGATATATATATATATATATATATATATATATATATATTTATATATATATATATATATACATATACATATATATATATATATATATATATATATATATATATATATGTATATATGTATTTATTAGGTCGTGTTAAATAAAAAGTGGGATTTCTCTTTAATTTGCAATTGAAAAATTTGACATTTCATATTATATGACCTAATATATGTACTCTCTCTTTCTCTCTCTCTCTCTCTCTCTCTCTCTCTCTCTATATATATATATACATTTTAATTAGTTATTTAAAATAATATTTTGAAATAGCCATTTCCTGTCAAAATTGTCATAATTTTTAAAAAGTAAATTAATTTATAATTACCCCCCATCTACAAGGTATCCCAAATAAGAATGAAGAACACTGAAGAATAGTAAATAATAGTAAGTAAGTAAGAAGTTTTCCGAAAATTATCAAAATACAAATGGTATGAAATATTAAAATTAACAAAAAATGGAAAATATAGATTTTCAAGTAGACTTTTCGTATAAAATAAATATTAATTGTATTTTCGTACTATTATAAATATGTTGCATCTGCAGCACATAGTTTAATTTTTAAATAAAACGTATCTTTTTTAAGTAAGTGATGATGTTTTTATTTCATTGCAACGTAATGTGCTCTTGATGGGACATCCTATATATCATATATATAAATATATTAGTATTGTATTATATTACTAAATATATGACTAAAAATTTAATCATAATTTCTTAGTAGTAAAAATTATCAAAAATCTAATAATTAAATTATTCATTCTAATATTTTTTTTTTCAAAAAATAAAGAATGAATCAGATAAAAATTTAGTCCAATGAAAAATATAAAAAATAACGATTAAAACCTTAAGTTTTTTCTTCCATTACGTATTTGTTTCTTCTTTAGAAATTAATTTATCTGTTAAAAACGATTTAACTTCCAAAAATGGGGTGAAAAGTCTGATCAAAACACTTTTTTTTCTTTTTGAATTGTTTTACATACTTGAGTGAAAATAATTTAGAAACTATTATATTTTATAAAATAATTATTTAAAATTCAATTTCTTCAAAATTAGAAATTAAATTTCATTACAAATTATTTGTCATTTTTTCAAACAAAATATCTTTTTTGATAATTCGATTTTTTAATTTTAAATAATTTTTCGTGACGATTTAACTAATAGTCATATTCAGTTAATATTGAATTTAACTAATTTTACACAATTTTAAAAATTCAAATCAATCGGTTTATTAATCGCTTAAAACGTTTGATGATTAAAAAATCAATCATGTCTAATGATTGATTTTTTTAGTCGTTAGTCATCGATTGATTTAAAAACAATTTAATTTCATTTTAATTTCAAATCAATCATTTTATTAATCGCTTGAAACGACTAATAAATTAACCGTAACTAATGATTAATTTTAAACGATAAATTGTAGTTGTTAGTCATATTTTGGATAATTTTTGCCCTATTCTGATTAGAATAAACATAAATATTTCTTTTAAAACAAACTATAAAATTATACGTTAGTAAATCGTACATCCACAATACATAATAACAAACTCGTGACGATAATTTCGAACATGCAATTAAAGAGTATTTTTACCGAGTTTACAAGCAAATAAATTGTAATAACGTAATTATCTAGAGTAATTTTCAGTCATGTACGTAATCTGATCTACCCGTTGCTAATAATACACAAAGGGCAGGCGTGTAAATAGATACCTCTACGTTGTGTGCAACTTTGTTAGAACATTGATTCTCCGATTACAGTTTGCATTTTGGAAAATGGACTGATTTACACATTCATATCCTTCTATCGGAAACTTTAAGGTCTACTTAACACTAATTCTATCTCTGTTCAAACATGTTTATATATTTCCTCGTACATATTTGTGTTCAGCACACGTTTTCTTAGTGTAAATATTTTAATTGTCTATTGTATTTATAAATAATATCTTAATAATATCAAATTTAATCCTCTTTTGTGTAATGACCGTAATTAAAGATATTTACTTTAGTTTTAATTTTTAATACAAATTTATTTCCTATAATATACAATGTAAATAACTTGAATAATTTTTATGAACATTTTTGGAATTGTAGGCATTAGATTTATTTCATTTTTACATTATATTTAAGAGGCGAAACATTTTTTTTAATTACTAATGGACTTCGTCTCATATTTTTGTGCTTATCGACCCATGAATTTGCTTTTATTTAACAATGTAAATAAATTATATAAAATAAAACGTTTCAAAAGCTTTGTTAATGCTTCTGTGTAGACGATGTTTATTATAATATACATTTAGTCACAAAAATCAACTTATATCCCCATATTTTAACGTTTTTATATTAAAGAAAACTCTGGTCATTAAAATTATAAATTTATCGAATACTACTTAGCTTAAGAATAATTTTAGTACAAAATACAAAAATAAAACATATTGTTAATATAATAACAAAAAAATTAACAAAAATTAACTCATCAATATCACAAAAATGATAGTATGCTTACAAAAACTAAATGTAACAAAAGGTTTAAAAAAAAATAGTACTCGGTTGGGCTTTCCTTTGCTTTTAACACTGCTTCCAACCTTTTCGGCATCGATTGGACCAGCTGTACTGTAACAATTTCAGATATTTTCCGGCATTTCTGAAACGTCGCTACAAATACGCGATAATCCCATTTTTTAGGCGGTGAAATAGGATGAATTCTGTTTAACGAAGAAATTCATTTTCGAAGAAGAAACAAATATGAAAGAGAATAAAAAAATTAACTAAGGGTATTAGTCGGTTTTTGTATTTTTTTATTAGACTATATTTTTATCCACCTAAATTTCCATTCGTTTAAATTTTTGTTCGTTTATTTTTTTAATTAAAATAATGACTAAAATGATTATTTTTTTATTCGGGTAATTAATCGAATGAAAATTTAGTAATTGGATTTTAAATTATTTTTAGGACTAAGAAATTATGATTAAAATTTTAATCATATTTTTAATTGAGTCAAAAATTTTTCTATTCTGATTATAATTATATTAATTTAATAAATTTCATACTTTTGAAAATCCTATAATAGAAAATAAAAAAGATATTACATTTTGTACTAAAATGTATAATTGTATTTAACATAAATGAATTTTTACCCCCAATACACAATTAAAGTATAGGGTTATCCAAATGTAACGCCTAGATTTGTGCTTTTTTAAAAAAAATAAAAGAAACTATACTCATGTTTCCCTACTCACCAGTTTCTTTTTAATAAAATACAAATCTAAGCATCACATTTGAACCTATATTTAGTAACCACTTATTCATTTTGTTGTTTATAACAATAATTGACTAATGCGCATTTCAATGGCAATGTCATTATCGTCAGAGTCTATTTTAATATAAAAAAATAAATATATTTATTTTTATATTTATACAATTGTACTCAAATTTATAACAATATATATTTTTTATAACATACAATTTAAGAATAAATGAATACAATGTTGAGTTTAATATATAAAACAGCGATGTTAAGAAAATATAAAATTTCGTACCAGCAATAAACAGATGTATATAGAATTAGATTATTGTCCGAAAACAGTGCCTAGACGAAATATAATACGAATTTTATTACAAATAATCGCAAGTATCTCAACAAATTTGCTAATAGTTATTGCAAGTAATAAACTAATGAAGTAAACGTATCATAAAATAGGCAAATACGTACAGGCACCCTGCACATATAATATTTCCATTGAATGTAGAGAGCATCGGCGAACTAAATAATTGTTAATAAACGCCTGTCAACGCTTGAGTAATATATGGTCAAGCATAAATTCAGTCATAAAAGTAACAAATTCGAGCAACAAAATTATACAATGTAGGTCATAAGCGTTACAATATTAAAATGAACACACCGTACTAAATTATTGAATTTTTAATAAAGGTCTAAATGAATGTTAAATATGAATGACTTTGTTGAATTACCACATTTGAAAATTTCATTTTCTGTTTAATTTACTCGTTAACGCATTAAATTATCATTATTTAATTGAGTTTTTCTTGCACTCAACAGTTCAGGCATAATTTATGGAATTGTAATATTTAAAAAGCAGCATTTATGATATTTCAACATTAACTGCATACTCACACACTCATATATATGTATATCAATATATATATATATATATATATATATATATATATATATATATATGTATGTATTTATGTATGTATATTGATGTACAAAAAATTGAAAGAGTAATATTTTTAATAATTTAATAAATAATATGGCCTTTATAGAAAAGTAATTTTTATTTCAAATTTATATTTTCTTAAATGATTAAAGTTTTTGATTTTAAATTATTTTTTTTTTGCTAATTCAACTTAAAAAATATAAAAACATTTTCGTAATATGAAAAGTAATATATAAAATTGTGTAATTAATTAGAGTGAATTTTAACATAAATTTCATATCAACATATGCAAACACACAAATACACATTTGCATACACAATAATATATATATATATATATATATATATATATATATATAAATGTGTGTGTGTATGTCTGTAGGTATATGTATATTCAGATATAAAAAATTAAAATAGTAACATTTTTAATACATTTAATTAATTATATTTCATTTATTAAAAAGTGATTTATTTTTAAAATTTATGTTTCATAAAATGAGTAATGTTTCTTATTTCACAAAAAAAATGTTTTTAATTTAACTTTACAAAATATAACATTTCATTGTAAGGAAAGTAATATATAAAATTGTGTAATTAAATAGAGTGAATATTAATATAAATTTTATATAACACACACACAATCACACATGTATATGTATCTAGGATAACCCAAATGGGGCTGAAGGGTTGAATGACCAATAAGCAGTTATTAATATTTTTTTTAAATCATACGTTGAATTTTTTTTAAATTATATTTTCATTTTTTTTTTATCAAATATGAGTATATAATATTATATATTAGATAAAAATGAAAATATAATTAAACAAAAAATTCAACGTATAATTTAAAAAATTTTTTAATAACTATTATTCGTCATTCAACTCATCTCTCTCTCTCTCTCTCTCTCTCTCTCTCTCTATATATATATATATATATATATATATATAAAGAGAGAGAGAGAGAGAACGTATAATTCAAATGAGACTAAAGGGTTTAGATATACATTTATTTGCTTATTATTACTTATTATTCTTGTCTTATTTAGGTTACTCATTCTCTCTTTCTCCCCCTTCCCTCTTTCTCTCTTTATATATTGGGTTTATATATGAAAAGTTTCCAAACAATAAATTCAACCTGTTTTCAAATATGATAGTGAAACATATTTTTTGAATACTTGCATAATTCAGCAGCTTCAGAAAACAAAGAAGTACAGAAAAAAAGTATGACACCCATTTATTTAATTTTTACTTCTCTATTTTATATAAATAATTTAGTATTGTCTCGTCGCTCAGTATGAACTCTTCAGCAAGCTATTGAAGAGTTACAATAACATCGAATTTGTTTCAGTCATTTTTTAATTGTTTTATAATTTCAAATTTTGATTAAATACTTTAACACAAATGAATTTTCATCCCCAACACCATGATATGTTATAAAGCGTTTAATAATCACTTATTGTTTACTTTATTGTTTATAACAATAATGTGATAATACGCATTTCGATAGCAATATCATCATCGTCAGATCATTTTTGTTACAGTATTATAAAATATTCTGTTATAATTGGATTAAGTACGTTTTTAATTTTAACAAATTTCAAATTACTACCAATTTCATTAAATTTCTTGTCAAGTATGATATTAGTGGAAAAAATACTGCTTATCGTTTAAAAATAACGCTTTGGGAATATAAAGAACAAATTATTTTTACAATATTTTATTTTACGTCGAAAAATATTTTTATTGACTATTATACATTGTCATTGAAATGAAAAAATAAATATATACCATATTAAAATAGTGTTTTATATTAAAATATGTATTTTATTTATCTTTCGTGCCATTTGTATGGTAATTCTTACTTTTATTACCCCTTTGAGACATTTTTGTTGTTTATTTCTCACTACGTCTGGTTTCAACACGATCTTCTGTGATGAGTAGTGTGTTTTCTCTTTTTTTCTTTATCATATAATAGATTGTGAATATTGTTTGTAGAAAAGAATATATATAATAATTTTAGCTAAAAGCACAAAAATATTTTATTAAAACTTAAACACGAATTCAATAAAATTTCTTATAATTCAATAATTCCTAAATTCAAATAAATCAAGTTTAAATAACAAAGAAAATTTGTTTAATGATTGACCGTTTGTGTAAATATATTTTTATCATGAAAAACGACCTCTTGTAACTAATAATAATTTTAACTCTACTTGTAATAACATTGTCTAGACAAGCAAACATTAACGCATTAGTACAGACGAGACAAAGTAATCCTTCTCAGCATAATATTTTGTCGGCTTATTGTTTTCATTAGCTATTCTAAAATGTTGTGTATGTGAACCCTTTTCATATATATAACTCGTAATGACTTCGTTTAAGGCATAAAATACAAAATATATAAAAATAAATATTTGTGTTAATGAATTTTATTTTGTAAACTAGACAAATTTCCATGTATTGGTATATTTTTATTTTCGTAATTAAAATTAAAGAATCGTACAAAAAGATAACTTGACTTTATTCAAGCTTAATAATTCTGTCGATTCAAATGATAATAGATTTCTTTTTAATTCTTTATAACAACAATTATTTAAATTTTTAAGCATGATAGAACTTTAAATTGAATCCCTATCGAAAGTTTTATTTAACCTAAAAAATAACCTTTATATACATATACATACAGTGAGTCAAAGTGAAACTCATACAGTATTGTGTTCAATAAATTATTATATATAAATTTTTAAATAAAAAAAACCCTTTTATATTTGACTTAAATTGTTTATTAAGGATATTTTTATCATATAAAAATAAATAAATCGTAAAATAATACTTAAAGATCAAAAAACAGTACGAATTCTGAAAAATCATTCAAAAGCACAACAAAATGAAACTCATACAACTAACAAATTATTTATGAAATTAAAATTTACAATGGATTGAATTATTTTAGTACTTAGTAGAGAAGCCTTTATTAATTTTTATAGGCTTTAAACGATTCAGGATGGATTTAACTAATTTTTCACAATAAGCTAGATCAATTTTTTCCCACTCTTTTAATACCCCTTTTTTAAATCATTTTTATTACTAATAGTATGTGTTTTAACGGCAAATTCTAAATGATTCCATAGATTTTCAATCACATTTATATCAGGTGATTATGGTGGTGTTTCCAGTACTTTGGGGCAGTTATATAACAACCAACTACGTGTTTTATAAGATTTGTGCTTGGGGTCGTTGTCCTGATAAAAATTAAATGTTTGTAAAATCACAAGTTTTTGAGCACTGACTTTCAAATTTTTTCTTAATAGAACAATATAAACATTTTGATTCATAATACCATCCATAAAATTCAATTTCCAACCCCTCTCACAGACATACACCCTCATACGATAACATGACCTCTCCCATGTTTGACTGTAGGATGTAAATGTTTTAAAGACATTTCTGTATTTGGTTTCTGCCATACATTAATTCTCCTATTTCGATTCAAATAAATTATATTTGTTTTCGTCCGTAAACAAAACATTTTTTTCAATAATAAAAACTCTTATTAACATGTTCCCAAACGAAGTTTAATCTTTTGTTCCGATTTGCTAGATTTATGAAATTTTTCTTCCTGGCAATAGGAGCATGAAACCCATTTTTATTTAGTATATTGAGAATTTTTTGGGGGCTTGCTTTTTTATTTAGATACTTTTTAACTTCTAAAGCTAATTTGGGCGTGCTAATTTTCGAATTATCTTTAATTTTTCGTAGAATCCAATGTTCGTCATGGTCATTAAAAATCTTGCGGAGACTCTTTTTGACTTTATTGTCAACACTTTGAGCATTTTTGAATCTTTTTATTACAGATTGCATTGTAGCGTGGCTTCTATTAACTATTTTTACAATTTCTCGTACAGTTTTTTCATTTTTGTAATGAAAAATCATTAGCATTCGTTCGTTCGTCGATGATTGTTCCCTTTATCTACTCAAAGTGAAAATCCAACTTATATTTTTTACAAATGACTACAAACGACTTAACAACAGGTTTTTTTTGTAACCAAAGTGACCAAATACCTATTTGATGAGTATACTTTCTTAACTCAGCAGTTTTCAAGCGAGAGTAATTAGTTTTATGAGTTTCACTTTGATGTATTTTTGTTCATTTTTCAGAAATGGTTACTTTTTCTGGAGTAGAAGTATTAATTTACGATTGAAATTTTCAAATATAATAAAAATAACTTTAATAAAGAACTTAAGCAAGAAAAATAAAGAAAATTGTTATTATATTAATATATATGTTTAAAATTATTGGAAACATAACTCTGCATGAGTTTCACATTGACTCACTGTACGTATGTTTGTATGTGTATATAAAGATATGATAAAAAGTGTTTTTTTTGGTTTGATAGAATTTTCAATAGGAATTCAATTTAAAATTCTATTACACTTAAAAAATCACCTATATATATATATATACATATATATTAAAAAACATCTATTTTGTTTCGTTGAAGCGTAAACATTTCTGAAAATATGATAAATGTATTCTACAGTTGCTTAAATACAAAACAACACCGTCGAAAGAACCACCGCCATATTTTTTGTACGGTTTTCATTACAAAGTTTTCACTTGACCTAAAAACTTTTTTGGCATATTTAAAGTAACGAAGATACGCGCAAGACGTGTTAACTGATAGATTGTCGAACAAGTTTCTTGCATGTGATACGTGTTGAAAGTTTTTGAGTATCATGTAAACCTAATAACGCCAAAATATCACGAGAACATAAATAATGGTGCGGTTAATCGGACCGTGTGTAAACATCTGTCGACTTTTGCAAGAAAAAGTAAATATAGGCGAGCGAAACACAAAAGGAACAATTCGGTTCTGTTTAAATACATGCATGTTATATGCATATTGTACTGATTTTAATCTCAATAGAATTTTTTGCATGGGTATGAAAGATTTTGTAGGAAGAAATGTTTTTTTTTAGATTGTCTAAAAATTATATATATATATATATATATATATCATTTTTTTTAAGCATGATAGAACTTTAAATTGAAATAAAATACATATTAATTGACTGAATGACCATTTATTTTGTATTTTTTGAAAGACCATTTTATAGCATTAATTACTGGATGTAGTTTCATCTGATTATCATCTGTGTAGGTCTATAAGAATTTACTTACTTGAAAAAATCCCAATTTTTAATGATGTCAAAAATCATCTTTAATATTTTTTTCTTGAAAAAGTTAGATTTTTTTAACGAGATGTTAAATCTTTGAAGCCAAGATCGTAGACTATCATAAATATTAATGACGATTATATCATTGATTAAAATTTAAAAACCTTTTGTACCAACTTTTTTAGGTATTTTATTTTCAAATACATAATTTCTTATGGGATGATCTAATACGTACAATAAATTATTTATAATATATTTTTATTATTTTTGAAAATTATATATTTGTCATTATTGAATATAATATTTGAAAAAGCAGTTAAAAAATTGTATTTTAATTTGTATTCTAATGTTTATTAAAAATTTAAAATATATACAATACGTATATATTTATGGGATGATCTACTTTGCACGATAAATTATTTATAATCATTTTATTAAAAAATAAAATTATTATTGATAAATGATTTATTTATACTAATTTCTCTTAATTTTTTCTTTTTTGATATTTGTAATAATATATTATTAAATTGTTATGTTAAATTATATGTTTTTCACAATTTGTTATTGCACAAATTAAAATAATATTTAATATTGTTTGTTGTTATTCAATCTAAAATTTGCACAGATAGATAAAAAATTGTATTTTCATTTACTAAATGTTTATTAAAAATTCAAAATATGAAACGTATGTATTTATGGGATGATCAATATTTACAATAAATTATTTATAATTATATTTTAATTACTTCTGGAAATTAAAAAAATGTGTCATTAAAAATTTAACTATTAGTGATATAAAGGTATTATTTTTAATTATATTTTTTACTTTTCCTTTTTTTGAAATTTTCAATATATTTTTAATCTCTTATGTTTAATTATGTATTTTTACAATTTTTACTGCACAAGTTGAAATAATGTTTAATATTATTTGTCATTATTGAATCAAAAATTTGCAATGGTAGATAAAAAAATCATATTTTAACGTGTATTAAAAATTTAAAATATAATACGTATGTACTTAAAGGATAATTAAATTTTGTACAATAAATTATTTATAATATATTTTTAAAAATTATAAATTGCATGTCTTTTACTGATATAAAGGTATTATCTTTAATTATTTTTTTAAATTCACATTTTTTCCAAATTTGTAATATATTATTAAACTCTTAATGTTTAATTATGTATTTTTTACAATTTTGATTGCACAAATTAAAATAATATTTAATATTTGTTGTCATTCTCAAATCTAAAATTTGCAAAAACAGATAAAAGGAAATTTTAATTCGTATTTTAACGTGTATTAAAAATTAAAACATAATACGTATGTATTAATAGCATGATTAGATATGTACAGTCAATTATTTATAATAATATCTTAATTATTTTAGAAAATTAAAAAAATGTATACCATTGAACAATGCTATTATTAGTGTTGTAAAAATATTTTTTTAATTGTTTTATGTTATCTTTTTTTTTTGAAATATGTAATACATTATTAAATTCTATTTTTCATATTTTTAATTGCACAAATAAAACTAATATTTATTATTGTTTGTCATTATTAAATTTAAATTTTGCAAAGATAGATAAAAATTTGTATTTTAACGTTTATTAATAATTCAAAATATAATACGTATGTATTTATAGGATGATACAATATGTATAGTAATTATTTATAATCATATTTTAATTGTTTTTGGAAATTAAGTAATGCATATCATTAAAGAATGTAACTATGTAATATAAAAGTATTATTTTTAATTATTTTTTTGACTTATTCCTTTTTTTTGAAATCTATAATAATTTATTAAATTTTTATTTTTAATTTTATATTTTTTACAATTTAATAATCAATACAAATGAATATAAAATATGCAAAAGTAGATAAAAAAATCGTATTTTAATTCGCTGTATGTTCATTAAAAATTTAAAACATTTCTTTAAAAAATTTCCAATAAATATTCGCTTTTCCGAGTATCAAAAGCGATTATTTGTTTAACATAAATCAATAACTGAATCATCCGAACGATTTCGAGCAATAATACAAATATTATCAAATCAAGTATGCACAGTGAAAAAAATTATCCTCTAGTTCTATATTCTCTACAGGTTTTCATACAATTTTCCCCGTTTTATATATTGAATCAAATCGTGTGGAGACGTTGCGGGTTTCTCTCTTATATTTTGTACCGAGAGCCTGTTTACACACACTTAATGTTGAAAATTAAATTTCATCATTCGACCTAAATGTATTTTCTCGCTGGCTTGAAAGTTTCCCGTCTACATCAAAACAACTAACGTCACTCTCTTACGTACATTTCCAGCAGGAACACTTTATATAATGTATTTCTTAGATTGAAAAGTCTTACTCGGCTATCAATCATATGTTGAGAAAAATATTGTTATCATTTTTGAATATATTATTTTTTTTGAAGAAGAAGCTTGGAATAAACACGAAAAATTTCGTGGAATGTTTATTTTTAATATATTTTATATATTTAATTTTGATTAAAAATTTATATTCAGGAAAAAGACACATAAAAATGTTTAAACTCGATATCAGCGAACTGGAAAAAAACAACAGGTTCAAGAATAATTTAATAATGATTGATTTCATCGATTTTCAAATATAATAAAGAATTTTGATTGATAATTTCAAGTAGTCTCAATCGCTTATTTTTTTATTACAAAGATTAATTTCATTTTTATTTAAAACTACGCGAGTAAAAAAAGTTAAATAAATTCATAGATAGAAAAAATATCTTTTTAATTTTCTGTATAGATGAAAAATAAATCAAGATTTTCTTAATTATATCAAACATTCAATTATATTTTTTTGTTAAAGTTCAACCAGACCGAGGATATATTTTTGTAAAAATATGCCTTTAGCAAAAAGTTTCAAAAATGTCATGGTTTATAGTTGAACGGTGAGAGTGATATGATAGAACAAAAACATACAAGTCAAATATTTTTATCTTCTTTATGTTTTCAGAAAACTTCAGCAAAATCAGTGGGATTGAGTTCAAACGTTTGTTTTCATATGAAATATTATATATATATATATATATATATATATATATATATATATATGCGTGTGTGTGTGTGTGTATGTTTATATATACATAAAGTTATTTTTTCATACGTAAGTCAATTTTGATAAATGTCTATACCAAATAACATACATGTATATAAAAACATATCCTTTGTTTACCGATAATAATGATAACGAATGAAAAAAAAGTTATATTTCAACTGCTTCGACTAACAATAAATGGCATGCGAAAATTCCGTGACTAAATTTTAATTGCTTCCAATTTTATTTCGGTCGTGTCAACAGTTTTAGCATAATCGCATATGACAGCTCACAGCCAGTATATTCCCTTTGTGAATTTTTATTCACTGTAATTAGAAACGATTGTTGAAATTAATTATTTTTTTTATTTATCATGTAACGAATTAATAAATTATATTTTTTCCCCTCTATTGTTATTTGTTTGCTATGAAATTTATTCACTGTAAAAATCTATACTATTGTACAAATTCAAACATTATATATATATATATATATATATATATATATATATATATATATATATAGAGAGAGAGAGAGAGAGAGAGAGAGAGAGAAAAGAGATTAGTTTGTATACATTTTATAAATTTATTTTTAATTATAAATTCAAATATTGATTTTTTTAAAAAAACATTTTTTAGAAATGACTTGTAATTTACAAATTATTCTCTATAATAACACTCGTTTACTAAAATTAATAAATTTAAAAATTAATAAGTTTTAATTTTATTTTAATATGTAAATTAAATTCAAATTTACTTAACAGATTTAAAAATAAAACAAACTTTAATAAATAAACACTAAGATATAAAATACACATGTATATGAAATTCAAAACATTGAAATGAATTACGTTTACTATTTAGTAATTAAAAAATGTTGGATTTTCCTATGAACGAAGACTTCGTTAATTAACTGATGGCAAGACATGTAACGTAGTATGAGAGCTGTGTTCATGTATAAGGTTAATTAATCGACCCAAGAAATTATATTATCACTGTTCCTAATATAAACCAAGTATGTCGTTCTTCGTGTGATGTCTCACACAGCAAACTGTCATTTTCAATTTAGTAACTATCATATATACACTTGATAATATGGTGTGATTTGCGTTGAAATTAAGATTATTTAATCAATATGCCCCTAGACGTTTATGTACGTTCTTGATATGATTAGATATCAATAATAAATTAAAATGGGTATACAAAGAAATGTTTATATTCCTTTGATACATCTCAACATTTATAATAATTCCACTAGATAATTCATAATTATTTTTTTTATTAAATTTTCATCATCAGTTGTCAGTAGATTAAAAAATTCGCTTCTTAAATTATTTTTTTACATAGAATATTTTATTTAATTGTAATATTTTATATCACTTTTTATATAAAGTCATCCAAATGTGACACCTAGATTTGTGTTTTATTAAAAAGAAACATGTGTATGGTTTTTTATGTTCCTTTTTAATAACGCACAATTCCAGGAATCACAATTATATAACTCTATATATTTCAATAAAGTAAGATTTTTTTTAGAAAAAAACTGAATTTCCAGGAAATCTTTAGATTCTTTTCTTCTATTTTAGAAAAAGAATATAGTTTTGATTAAACACATACAAATATATATATATATATATATATATATATATATATATTTGTATGTGTATGCAATATATATTTATATACACGCTTTTGTGTTCTACAGTGTTTTATCTTATTTCACTTATTATTGCTTCTAAGAACTGAAAATAATATAATTAAAATACACGGTTTGAAATTAATAACTGAATATTTTTTACGAGTTCAAATAATATTTGTATGAATGAAGTACAGAATTTCTGGAATATCAGATATGCGGAAATTGTCTAATAAACTTCTTATGTTGTCAAGAATAAAACACATACCAGATTAAAATAAAACAATTATATATATTTTCATTAAAACATTGTTATTATTACATAAATGCATAATTATTTTAATGTAAATATGTTTAAAAAAAAAATAAAATCCAAATATCGTTTTTCACGTTTCATTAGATTTAAATATTTAATAAACAATTTTCAACAGAAATATATTTAAAGAGCACAACGTTCAACTATCCCTTTGACATGAAATTTGAGCAATTACTCTAATTTAAATGTTTTCAAGAATGTCAATGCAACATTTAAACATAACCGGAGAGCACGAAACTTCACAAACTCGTCCGCAACAAATTGTAAATGGGTCAATGCATTTAATTCTGTCTTTGAAGAAATTTATTCGAAACTTCATGTTTTCGGACCGATTCAAAACTTCATACTTTAACTTATTTTATATATTTGAAGTATTTGTGAAGTTTGTATTGGTGTTAGTTTGACAATTTTTAGTAATTGTAAATATAATTTAATAGATAATTATTTATTTATTATATCATATATATATATATATATATATATATATATATATATATAAATATATATATATATATATATATATATGTGTGTGTGTGTGTGTGTGTGTATGTATTAATAATTATACTCGTATGTAGTGTATTTGTTGTTTTGGAACTGTGGCTGATTCACTTTACACAAATGAATTTTAACCCCAACACCATAATAATTTAAAGTGTTCAATAATCACTTATTGTTCACTTATTATTTATAATTATATAATCTATAATTATATCGGCTGATGCATTTCGATGGTGACACCATCATCGTCAGAGCTTTTCTGTTAAAATCTAGACTAACTTTTTTATTATATTAATAAATATATGTAATGTATGTATGTGTCAACTTAAACTCAAAAAAAATAAGATTTATTTAATTTGTATCTTTAAAATAAACAATTCCTTGTACTTTTTGGACAGATTGTATATGTATGTAAGTATATACGTATATCATCATCAAAATAGTCTCTATCAGCCCATTCCTTGCCGAATTTCTAATGGAATATTAATAGGTCATCTTAAATGTTTTCCCAAGATTCTTCCTTTTTTCCTATCAACAGTTAATCTCATCCAATTCTCATTTCCACTACATTTTCTAGTATCATCTCTCCATATTTGATAGAATCTCTTTCTTGTTATTCTTTTTTTATCTCTTGATCACCAGTCCATAATAATTTTTGTCCATTTATGTTTTCTCTTCATATTGTAAGTTTTTTTTTGATTTTTCGAATTCCAACATACGAAAAGATCATTTTTTATAACTTTATCGTTATTGAAGAAAAAATTCATATAATATGTACAAAAAATTGTTCTTATATAAATATATGTTTTTTAAGTTAATATAATTATATGTAATCAATTAAAAAATTAAATTAAATAACTCCAATTTCTACAATCGATATAAAACCAATTTTTCTCAAAAATTGTTTTTCGTCTATAAAATAATATATAATAAATAATAAAAATAATTTTTACTAGAAATACAATATTTTTATTGTTAATAATCGTTGTATAACCAAAAAATTGAATTAAATTAAGTTTTTAAAAAATCGATATTTTTGGTGAAAAAAAAACAACCTATAGTATGGAAATTTTGTCAAAAAATCAAAAGTTTTAAAAATGAATTATTTTGCTCCAAAATCATATATAGTGACGTATAATTCATAATAAAGAAAATTATACATAAAGATAATAACATTTATTAGAAAAAATAGCACTTTTTGATTTTTGGAATTTCGGTCTAGGAAAAATATTATTTTTTATATTATTATCATTATTAAAGAAAAAATTGTATAATGCGTACAAAAAAAATTCTCGACATAAATATATGTTTATCTTAATAATAATTAACGTGTATATAATTAATTATACTTGATATAATTAATTATAATTGATTACAGGTGTATATAATTAATTGAAAAAAGTTATAAAGTGAAAATATGCCAATTTCTACAATCGATAAAAACCTGATTTTTCTCAAAGATGGTTTTTATTTCCTAAAACAATATATAATAGATAATAACAAAAAAATACTATAAATGTAATATATTAGTCATAAATAATTGTTGTATAAATAAAAAAAATAATTATTTTTAGTTTCAAAATTTTTGATATTTTTGAGCAAAAAAAACATTACCTAGGAACATAAATCTAGGCGTCACATTTGGATGACCATATATATATATATATATATATATATATATATATATATATATATATATATATATATATATATGTGTGTGTGTGTGTGTGTGTGTGTGTGTGTGTGTGTGTATTTTTCGAGAGATAGATATTAAGTGATGAACTCTAATGAAATATCTAGGCCAATGAAAATCTTCAAAATAAACAAACAATGGTAAATCAGTTATTCGTGCACTGTAAATGGATTAAACATGTGAGTAAAATATTGATTAACTTTTTGACTAGTGCGGAGGCAAACATGAAACTCTAATATGTTCTATATGTATAGTCTTGGAAACGATAACAATATCACGTATCGAATCTTTGTTATCAATGTATCGTATATAAGAAGCATCTAGACGATATCGGCAAAGCAGATATTATATCTGGGACACGAGTCTAATCCCTCTCGTGGTACGAATTCCTGAAATTTATCTTTAGAGTGCGCGGGTTCGATGGCAAAAAGCTTCGTTGTGATGTCCCCCAGGGTGCGTTCGAAAACGTGACGTGTCACGTGATCTCACTGTTGCTTTCGGATACGTTTCTTAAGCTGCGCTCAACAGTGCTGTACAGACAAGGATCATTCGACATCCGTTGGGATTGATAATGCGTGTTGTTTGGAATTTTAAGGCGTTTTATCCCGAATATTGAATGTTGTGGCTATTTAATTAGTACGACGTATAATACCGTAGATGTTTATTGATACAAATGATGTGGGAGGAGATTTAATGTATATGTTGTTCAACTTCACACAACTTACCACACATACATACATACATACATATATATATATATATATATATATATATATATATATATATATAAGTTATCAAAATATTACGCCTAGATTTGTGTTTTATTAAAAAGAAACAAATGTATAGTTTCTTTTTAATAAAACACAAATCTATCCATCACATTTGGATGACCCTATATATACAGTGAGCGACACTTTATTACTGCCACTTTGAAATCGAATGTATTTTTTATTATGAGGATAATGAAATTTTGTGAGTTAGTCCTAAATGTCTCTTTTTTAGTTTACCAAATAATGTAATTAAGAAAATACCATACAAATACACTTTTTACTTCAAGGGAACGAATTAAGGTTTTTGTGACTCATAAAATTTAATTATCCTCATATTGAAAGTTACAGACGATTTCAAAGTGGCGGTAATCAAGTGTCGTACACTGTATATATAGGGTCATCCAAATTGGACGGATAGATTTGTGTTTTATTAAAAGAAACATGTGTATAGTTTCTTTTTAATAAAACATAGATCTATGTATCACATTTGTTTTTAAAAATAAATACTTCTTACCAATCAAAAAAAGTCCTCTAGATTAAATGAAACATCTAATAAAAACATTGTATATTAAAACTATAAACTTAATGGACTTTTCTTAATATGACTTTTTATAGTATTAAGAATAATTTAGCATTCATCTGAGTGTAAAAATTAATAGCTAGCAAAAAATTATATTACACACATGTTATTAAAAAAATTATACAAATTAAATTTGGTCATATTTTAAAAACTGTTTATCAAAACAGCAAGACTTTTTACTTGAAAAAACTTGTTAAATTTTTTTTTTATATTTTTGTTCCTAAAATCATATATTATAATTTTTGTATTCGTTTCAAAGGAATTTACAAACACACGCAAACTGAATCAACACACACACATTCATATATATATATATATATATATATATATATCAGATTTTTATTTCAAAATTGATATTTTTCAAAATAGAAAATGACCAAAAATTATTACAAAATAACCAATAAATTTTATTATTATTTTATTATGTGTAATTACCAGAAATTTTAATAAAATTGAAAGAATTAACAAGTTAATAATTCAATAAATAATTTGATTCAAAATCATTGAAATTGAATTTGACATGACCAATAATTGTTAATAAAAATATTGTTTATACAAAATCATCAGTTTACAATGTTAAACGAGCTGAACTGATGGTACAAATGAACTGTTAGTGTATCGAATGTTCGTACAGTTTGTGTTATTATCTTTTTTTTTCAATTATAATGTAACAGTCGAAGGGTGATTTTTAATTAGGGATTTTGTGGGGTCATTTTTTTAATTGTTGATATGGATTCAACTTCCCTCAAGTAAAAACTGAATTGAATGAAAATATAAAAATCGATAAAATTACACATTTATTTTTGTGATGAAAATTTCAGATTTATCATTTTGATTAGTTGAACAAATATTCAATGTTTATACCGAAATAAGAAATATATATATATATATATATATA
The DNA here is from genome assembly GCA_029203775.1 of Neoneuromus ignobilis. Taxonomy (NCBI): domain Eukaryota; kingdom Metazoa; phylum Arthropoda; class Insecta; order Megaloptera; family Corydalidae; genus Neoneuromus; species Neoneuromus ignobilis. Next base: position 3,846,660 of record CP092087.1, on the reverse strand, counting down.
TATATATATATATATATATATATAAATATATATGTATGTGTGTGTGTGTGTATTTATATAAATGTTTGTGTGCAAAAGAGAAAAATCTACAATAAGAAGATAAACACATAGACCTTTGATTTTATAAAAAAAACTTTGTTTATAGCTTTAAATAAAAAAAGCTCTCTGTTAACTCTTTGTAAAAATAAACCCATTACAAAGCAGACAATTCTTTTTTAAATATTTGTTTTACTGACGAGTAAATAAGAAAATAAAAATACAAACATTCTGTATATAAAATCTTAGTTTATATATATTTACAAAATTAAAACATTTTTTTAATTAATAATTTTGTATTGTAGATATATTAAACTTTTTAATAGTACAACAAAATTAGTTGTTTTAATAATATAATAATCATTATTTTTTTCATACTTTTATATAGTAATTGAAACGATTCGTTTTAATTACATATTTTTATACTTAGAATTTATTCCAATATTTTCCATAACTTAATGTCAGATAAATATTTATAAAAGATTCTTTATTAATTATTTACTAGATTTATCGCAGGTTTTAATTTTTTTAAAAAATAGAATTATTATTGACTTCTATAATTAAAAAAAAATTCTTTGAAACAATTATTTATTATTGGTTTTAATTCATATGAATTGATATGTCTGTATTTTTTAAAAAATACGATTATTATTTATTTTAATTAATATTGATTTTTATTTAAAAAAAAACAGAATTAATATTGGTTTTAACTAATATTGATTTCTATTTTTCTAAAAAAATAGAATTATTATTGACTTTAATTAATATTGATTTCTATTTCCTCAAAAAAATATTTTTTTAAAAAAATATAATTATTATTGATTGTATTTGATATTGATTTCTATTTTGTAAAAAAATAGAATTATTTAAAATTATAATCAATATTGTTTTGTATTTTTTTGAAAAAATAGAATTATTATTGATTGTATATAATATTGATTTGAATTTTAAAAAAAAAATATTATTGATTGTATTTGATATTGATTTCTAATTTTTTTAAATAGGATTATTTAAAATTATAATCAATATTGTTTTGTTTTTTTTTTTTTGAAAAAAAAATAGTATTATTATTGATTGTATTTAATATTGATTTAAATTTTCTTTAAAAAATAGAATTATTATTGATTGTATTTGATATTGATTTCTATTTTTTTAAAAAATAGGATTATTCAAAATTATAATCAATATTGGTTTGTATTTTTTTGAAAAAATAGAATTATTATTGATTGTATTTAATATTGATTATATTTTTTTTTAAAAATAAAATTATTATTGATTGTATTTGATTATTTCGATTTTTTTAATTAATTATTAAAATTATAATCAATATTTTTTATTTTTTTTTGAAAAATAAATTATTATTGATTGTATTTAATTCGATTTTAATTAATATTAATTTCTATTTTTTTAATTTTTTTAAAAATAAATATTTATATAATTTATTTTAATTAATATTATTTTGAATAAAAATTTTTTTTCAAATAATATAATTATTATTGTTTTTATTTAATATTTATTTCTATTTTTTTTTTAAAAAATAGAATTATTGTTATTTATTAACATTGATATATATTTTTCTAATAAAAATCATTTTTTTAAAAAATAAATTGAATTATAATTGATTTCAAATAATATAGACTTCTATTATTAAAAAAGAAATATTTTTTAAAAAAATGAAAAATTATTGATTCCCATTTTTTAAAAAAAGAATTTTTCTTTAAATCGAAATCAATATTAATTAAAATATGTGGACACTACAAACATAATTTGAATGTTATACAAACTTATTTTCTATACAAAAAGAAATAATGAAAAATATAGTACATACCACAAACCCAATCTAGATATTCGATATTAAAAACAGCTATATAAATGTAATATGAATGTATTGACTCTGTTCGAGACCCTTAACACAACAATACCTGCGATATCTCTTTATTTGCCCTACTTTTGCATATTGTTCCTATTTTCATTTCGATCATATTATTCATACAGCATTCGATAAGATCCTCGGTATCGGCACACGACCGCATTCACCATTGGCTACGGCGGCAAAAACAACCAGACAGAAGGACGAGAAGCGGAGATATTGAAATAGACACAGCATCCGTTCGTCTACAGTGGCGGCTCAAGTTTAGAAATATCGTTGTGAGTATACTTTTCACATTTTTTTTAACATACGCCTTAGATATTCTTTTGTGTGTGATTCAGTTATCTGTGCTTGCTTACCTTTGATGTTACGTATTCCTTTCAAAGATAAAATCGTGTTATTTTATTATACTCTTGTATCGGTGTTACGTATACATACTTTATATTTATGTGTATGTTTTGTAAACAGTACATTTACATACATATACAAATATATATATATATATATATATATATATATGTACTGTCAATTTATTTATATTTTTTAAAAGCAATATCGGAATATTCTAATAATGTTTAGAAGTAAATTACAATTATCTTGTTTTTTATACACATTCTAATATTAAAAATCTAATAATCAACTATATAACGTTATATTATATATATATATATATATATATATATATATATATATATTTATATATATATATATATATATATATATATATATATATATTGTATTAAGGTGTAAACCGGAAATTTAACTTTAAGAAGTACTTACAGTCAGGTAAGACCGTCAAGATTTGGAAACATTCCACTAATATCTTTGTAAAAAAAAAACAGACTCATTACATACGAAATATATAAGAAAATGATGCAGTTATTGCCTTATATACTTTCTGTGTATCACAAATATTTCAAATTTCCATATATACGAGGGTACTCTTCTAATTATGGTAAAAAAGTAAGAAAAATTTAATTTAATTAATTAAATTAAACAATAAATAAATTTACCATACTTATCAAACGACCCTTGTATATATATATATATATATATATATATATATATATATATATATATATATATGTATATATATGGACCGTTTATTACTAGAGTGGTATAAGTCCATTTTTGAAAAAATTGAGAAAACAGAAAATACGTATAATTTAGTGTGAATTTTTTATTTATAGACAATTCACAGTTTCTATTTCAAATATCTATATGCTTCAATCAATTGAAAATTCGTTAGTAAATGACATTAAATAATTATTTATTATGGTTATGGTGTAAGTTTATTTTCCATAGTCTAATTAGGCACTGTGTGAGTAAAGGAGTAAAACTATGGAATTTAATAAACAAACGTGCAGTCTAATGAAAAAATCTCAAAGTTTCCTTTATAAAAAAAATATGTAATTGTGATCTCTGAACCAAATCATAACATTACATGTATGAACAATAATTTATAATGCTTAGACTAGAAGATATTCAAATATATTTTATAACTCTGATTTAATTTTTCTAGCTTTTGATATTTATTTATAATTAAAACAAATTTATTTATGATTTTATTCTTCTTCTTATAATATTATTTTGAATTATATTATTTATTTTAGTAAACTCTATGTTAATTTAATCCATGTATAGATATAACAGTTATATAAAATTTATTTAAATAATTTAATAGAGATAAAAATTTCAGTTCAAATATGTAAATAAAACTAATGATATTTTAATTTTTATTTTATACAATTTAAGAGTGTATAAAATTTTCAAATAAATGTTTTTAAAATAAATTTGAAACCATAAGTTGATTCATACATATTTTTATAAATTGTATAATATAGAGGTATAAAATGAAATGATAGAGAACAAATTCTATTTTCAAATTGCTTTAGGCAATCGCCTACGTTATTTATATTGCCTACGTTTAAAATCGAATATATGTACACACCCACTATATATATATATATATATATATATATATATATATATATATGTGTGTGTGTGTGTGTGTGTGAGTGTGTGGGTGTGGGCGTGGGCGTGTGTGTGTATGACAGAGAGAGTATGTGTAGTCCAATTAATTTTTAATATATATATATATATATATATATACAGTTTTTATATACTTTTATGTGAAATTAATTTGAAAGTAAAACTTTTTCCCCGAATATATTTTTTCTTTTAATCTATAAAACAGTTTTTTTTATTAATAAAAACTAAAAAACTTTTTTACTAGTATATAGCCACTTTTATAGTCCAAGTATTTTCACTTTATATAACTAGATGAGATAATCTGATAGAACACATCTTCGGTATTCATCTACACATATGAAAAATATGGATGATTAAATAAAATATTCCAATTGAACTTATTGAATTGATGGACGTTTTTCTATCATAATTATGTTTTGTCATTTTTAGTGAATATTATTTTTTATTGAATAATAATTTTTTCTCTTAAAGTAAACTGAATGTATACTTTTGATTTTTAATTCAAATTATTAAATGGGACTTAATACTTATTTGTGTTTAATAGCTTTAAATAGTTCCAATATATAGAAAGTTTTTTTAAGGATATAGAACTTTAAATTGAATTCCTATCAAATGTTTTATCTAAACTAAAAAATATCTTTATATGTTTGTATGTATGTATGTATGTATATATATATATATATATATATATGTATGTATGTAGGTATGTATGTATATCAATAAAAAGATAAACAGAGAAATAAGAAAATAAATAGATACAGTTTTACAAATTTATATTTTTATATATAAATAACGAAATATAAATTTGGAAATTTTCTATTTCTTAGTATATTACAGTTTTATTTATTTATTATATTTGTATGCATTTTTATTTGTTAGGTTATTTATTATGCGAATTATTATTGAATGGTGAATTATTTATACAAATTAATTATAACTATTAACATTTTTATATAAATAATATATATATATATATATATATATATATATATATATATATATATATATATATATTGTGTGTGTTTTTAAACTTATTTTCAAGCTATGGAACTTTAAGGAGGTATTCTAGTCTAGACGCACGAATTTTAGGTGTTTTTTCAGGCTCTATAAAAAAAACAACAAATATTTTTACTATCCATTTTTTATAAGTTATTTATTGACATTTTTAAGAGTATAAAAAAGGATTATTAAGAACAAAAAAATCAAAATTGAAAAAGGTACAGGCTGGAAAAGTGGGGGATCGAAAAAAAAGGTGTCTCTTGGTTGATGTGGTTCCAACTTTTCCGATCATTTGAAACAAATTTTTTTTTGAAATTATTTAAAAAGAAGGTTGTAGTAGTATTTTCGCCTAGGAAATTAAAAAAAAATTTTTTTCTCAAAATGGTAGCAGTGTGAAAAACAGTTATTTTTTGCCCTATTTTTTCAAATTTCGGAATTTTTTAAAAATAGTAAAAAACAAAATTTTCAAAAAATCGTAGGTGAGGGCAATCACTGTTATATTGAGAAGCTCTGTACCAAATTTCAAATAAATCGGTCAATTAGAACTTGAGATATCACGTCAACCGTGTAAAAAAAAGTAGCTATAACTCCGAAAATAATTCGAATTTCGAAAAATCCTCTTAAGGACATATTCTTAAAGGTCTAAAATTTGAAAATATGTAAAAAATCGATTTTTTCGAAATTCTAGACTAGAAAACTCCCTTAATTTGAATTCTTTTTAAAATTCTAGTTATCCTAAAAAAACACCTTTATCATACTCTAAAATACACACACACACACACACACACACATATATATATATATATATATATATATATATATATATATATAAAGTGTGTTTTTAGGTTTGATGGAATTTTTGATAGAGATTAAAGTTAAAGTTCTATCACGTTTAAAAAAACATTCTCTAAATGTATGTACGTTCATATAAAGTTGTGTACACAAAAATCATTTAGGAAGTGTGTTAAATCCTATTGATCTTCTCATAACCATAAAGTGATTTAAACCATTTCTGTTAACAATATTTAGGAACAGTACGAAACTTGATTAGGCTCAAAGTTAGCTCATTGGTACGGCAACGGTACCAATTGTTAAACGTTGCTTTCGAAATGGCAATATTGTGTCGATATTATTATAGTATCTACATTGTCACCGTCGTCCCACTTATGAGTTATGATTCAATTTAATATTGTTTATGGCTGAGCGAGCACACAGACCGAATCTCTCTATTATTATTAAAACTGATATGACGCTGAGATGATCGATTGTTATTGAAGCGATGATGATTTAATCTCCGGTTGCGTCTCTCGAATAAATTGACGAGACGTATATAAATTGATACCGAAGTCGTTAGAATTCACTTTAAAATATGGTCGCGTGTTTCGCATCATTATTTGTTGTTGGTACAACTGCCTTTTATTACACAATTTTATTCGCTCAGAAACAAGTATATTTATATATAGGGTCATCCAAATGTGACGCATAGATGTGTGTTTTATTAAAAAGAAACATGTGTTTAGAGTGGTGTATTGGGAAACATGTGTATATTTTCTTTATAATAAAACCCATTACATTTCTTTATAATAAAACACATTAATGACCTCTAATTAATAATAACATTTATCATATTATGTAATTTTAATATTCAAGTGAAAAATATAATTTCTTATTATTAGAAGCTTTTTTCAGCTTGTACTAATTGATTAAAAATTACAATTTTTTCGGTTAAATAGCAACCAGTTAAAATGATCGGGTGGTAGAGATAGGTTTGTATCAATTCTTGGTATATCTAGTATTAATGTTAATTGGTAATTTTTTGAAATTAATATTGAAAAATTACAAAAAATACAATTTACTTAATGTTAATTTTTTTATATAATAAAAGTCAATTAATAAACAATATTAAGTATTTGTAGTAATCACTTTTGAATGTTTACAGTTTTGTAATATCAAATAAATTAGGAAATCATATTGATTAATAAATTAATATTTTTTTTTGTACGTTTAATTTATTGCAAAATTTACTTTTATACAAATAAATTATTCATTTTAACATCACAAGATTTTTAAAGAAAGTTCAATAGTTATTAAATATTTATTTTATTATATTATTATCAGAGGATAATGTAATGGTTATTGATTGTAATATGATTATTGAATTGCTAATCAGCAAATAAGGTGAAAAATAAATAATTAGTAAAGTTTTATAAAATTTAAGGCATTGAAACGAGTTATTCTATACATAATTTGTATTTTTATTTATTTTTCATACATAATTTTTTTTATTTAAAAATAAATTTCATAACATAAAAAATAATAAATATTTTTTTTAATACAAATCAATTTTTAACACCAGTACCTCAATGATTATGAAGTGTTCAATAATTAATTATTATACACTTTGTATTTATAACAATATTTAGTTGATACGCATTTCAATGGTGATGCTATCATCGTTAGAGCCTTTTGGTTAAAATAATTAATAACAAAAGAAAAAAAATGGCAACATATTTTTTTAACAAAAAGGCTCTGACGATGATGGAATCGCCATCGAAATGCGCATCAATCGACTATTGTTATAAATAAAAAGTGAACTATAAGTGATTATTGAACACACTTTATAAACATTATGGTGTTGGGGATAAAAATTCATTTGTGTTAAAGTGAATTCACTACAATTACAAAACAAACAATAATTTTTTTTATTACAGAAAATTTGTCTTAGTTATTTGTTGAAAGAATAAAAATTAAATTCTTCAGCAACTTCAACAATTTTTTTTCTTTATAGTACATACTTTATGAACAATATAATACAAAGGATGGTCCAAATGGGACTGAAGGATGTAATATATAAATTCTATCTAAATCCTTTAGTCTCATTTGGGTTACCCAATATGAGAATTAAATTTTTGTTAATACGTGACTCTTTTTGAAATGGAACTCTTGTAATTGTCACGTAACATTAATTGCCTGTAATTAAACATAGACGCTATTATAAACATATGTATATATATGAACATGTGTGTGTATGTATGAAAATATATATATATACATATATATATGTATGCATATGGGAAAACGTTAACGAACTGTAAACACTAATGTTTTGTTATATATAATATTTCCATATATTTACACACTGTTGAATTAACAGAAATATTTTCCAGTGTACTCTCTAATTATATTTTTCTACAGAATCTTGCTTGTGTAGCAAAATGAAGTTTTTAATTAAATAACATCAATGTTTACTTTAGTTGAACTTCGTAGCTAGGTAGCCACAATCGTAACTGAAAGTTGAGGTCAGCATTTTATTGATGTTATAATGAACGTCATTTGATATTAAAAAATTGATATCTGATTCAAAGAGACAAGTATTATAGAAAACCGTTTATAGACATTTTCAGTGAACGAACGCTGACAAAAACGTTTTGTTTTCATGTATCTCGTTTAAATTATCCTTGAAAAATCCTTGTTTAAATTTTCCATCGAAGATATTTATCTGCTTGTATTGAATAAAATTAATCGAGTTTTAATACATTTTATGCTATTCAATATAGTCAATTGTGTGGAGTTATTATGGGTATTTTATATAATGAGTTTTGATCTCATTTAATTATATTTTAAGATGTACTCATTATTATTATAAGTCTTGTAAATGAAATCATTATTTTTGATAAATATTTAAACAGACAATGCTTTTACAAAAAATAATTATTTTGTGAAACAATCTATAGTAGAATAGATTTAATACATTGATTATTAATCTCAAATTTTGTATTTCGATTTTAATTTATTTTTATTATAAGCAAAGGCGAGCAAAACTGGATACATGATTTAAAAATGTTTGTTAGTATTGAAATATTTTATTATTAAGAACTAAATTAAATATTATTATTTTATAATTAAAGAAAATATTTGAATGATGTATCCAGTTTTTCTTGTCACTGTATATATGTTTATTTTAAAAAAATAATTTTTGTATAAATTTAATCCAATGATTATATTTTAATAAAAAATATTTTCAAAATGTAAAAAATTATAAACAAATACTTAGAAATGAAATCAATATATTTTTTATAAATTGAAAAGATATTCAAAAGTTTGTAGATGTTAGTATTTATTTTTCTAATAGTCTTTTTATTTTCTTTTTTAAACTGTTATACAACACACACACATACATTTATATATATATATATATATATATATATATATATATATAACATTGTTTTCTGTAAACTTTTCAAGCTGTTCAAACTCAGTCAAATCTTCGTTATATACACATAAAGCTATGAGCTGATAGCTTGTGCTTGGCCTTCTAACAACTTCTTATCTTTTCATAACTTTGTCATTATCTGAATTTCCGATTAAAAATTCTCTACACTGATACAAACTTTATTGAAGTCTTACTTACGTATTCACTCACAATGAACACATTTTTTTCTTAATCAAGATAACTTTCTCTTCGAAACTTATTCAACTTGAAATATTATTCACACAGTGGTGCTTTCATTTTTTCCCTTGCAAAATAATTTTTCATGCAAAATGATATCAATCGTTTCATTCTATTTGTTTAAACAACATTTAGATTGTTTTTTAATAGAAAAATAAATTTTGGAATTATTTTTTCTGATATTAATACTTAAAGTTATTTAAAGAATAAAAATTGGTTTGATTTTATCAAATACAATATAATGTTAAATTATTAATAAAATCTGATTGTAAGATTACTAATTAAATATTTTTTCAATTTTTCTTCTTTTTATATATATTCTAATTTTTTTTTGAAATTTTATATACAGATGTTCCAAAAGTCACATAGAGATTTAAAAATTTATAATTTCCTTTTTTTACTATTTATAAATAATTTTATACAAAATTGAAATTCAATCACTAGCAATAAATTCTTATTTAATTATGAAAAATTATAAGACGTAAATATCCTTTATTTTTCGGTTCATATAGACGCATTCCTTCGATAGTTATTAATAATTTTTGCTGCAGTCCTCGAATTTTTGCATAGATTTATCCTTGAATTGTTGAATTGTCTGGGGTTTATTGATGTACATATGCTCTTCAAAGAAAAATAACGAGTCAGATCAAATAAACTTTGGGGCTACACAATTTAGAAAACAACGTAGATTGACATTTCGATAGAAAATAATTATGAGTGATTTGGTCCTGTTTTATTGTAAAATAATTTAAAATTGAAAAATTAAATATGACTCCATTCCCTTCGCAAAATATACGATTAGGTAATAAAAACCAATTTTTAATTTGGAATTCTACTCGATTGAGATGTAAAAATTTAATTGTATATCCCAAACATATGTTTATGAAAAATCCAACAGAGCATTTTTTTCAATAAAAAAAATAAAAACTCATTTTCTACTATTATCTCATTTTTAGTCTAGGTTTTTGTATAAATATACATTGTTGATTTTTGAAAATAAAAATTGTGCATTATAGGGTTGATTATAAATGATATTTTTAACTTATAAATTTGAATATGAAAACTAAATTTAAATAAGCAGGTGTATTTTATGTTAAAACAACATTGCTTCTATAAAATATAATTTTATAGTAAATTTTTCTCGTTTTATAGTAGATATTTTTATATATTTATTAGCTATTACTTGTAACCAGCTTTAATGTTTTTAAAAAACTATTACCTTTAAATTCTCTTCATTTAGATAAAACTATAAAAAACTATTTTTATTGCATAATAACTTTATGTAATAAAAAATAACGATTGTATCCTGTAATAGTTTCAATTTAAGTGTGTTTTAATCGAGAGAACACCTGTACATTGATCAAAGTAATAAGTTTAAGAAAAGATTTTATATTTAGAATTAAATGTTTATTAATATTAATTATGAATTTAATATATTTTGAAAAAATAATGATTATTTTTCTCAGATGAATTATTAGTCCCAATACCACAAAGTGTTCAAAAATTACTTATTGTTCACTTTGTTTGTATATAACAACAATAAGTTAGTATGCATTTCGATGGCAACGTATCATCGTCAGAGCATTATGTTATAAAATCTAGGAAGTTTTAAAACAAACAGTAGCAATGATTATATTCAAAAATACAAGTAATTATATACATCAACAAATATTACAATTATTAATCGTTATGTACATCAACTAATTTTTCTAAAAATTAATTATTCATTTTATTAATTAGATATGTTTAAATGATAAACTATAAACAACAGAAACAATAAAAATAAATTGAACGTGTAATTTATGAAATTCGTCTACAATTATGTGAAAAATTGATTAAAATTTGGACTAAATGAATGCAAAATGTCAAGTGAAGTCATGGTGGTCGTATGAGTGAAATTGTATTCAATCATTAATGGCATAGGTTTTTTTAAAAAATAAAATAAATAAATAACTAATTAATTAAATACTTTTTATTTTATTTCCATTTAAACTTCTGAAGCGATTATTGGAAAATCCTATATGAGAGAATATTGAAAGAGAATATTTTTTTTTCAGTTTTATTAACTGTATTTTTTTTAAAAAGAAATATTACATTTCCTATATAACTATATAATTAACATACACACATATGTATATATATATATATTATATATATATATTAAAATATATATATAATCAGAAGTGTATATTTATTTAAAATATTAATATATGATAATACTCGAATGTGATGTATTCATTTATTCAAAAAATAAGTCTTTCGTCAACATAAATAAAATGTAAATACAGTCATCAGTATCATCAAGTTTACAACATCAAAACTGGAGGCAAACAACAAACAAGTCAACGAATTGTACAAACCTCTAGTATGGTTCAGTTGTCAAACTGAATGCTTTTATAAACCGCCGTCGTGTATTTCTAACAATGGATGACTGTGATGGCGTTGCTCGCGTCGGAGTGGGACCAAACTCATCCGACCGGAAGTCGAGTCTATAAGTTTAACAGAAACTGGTCCCATCTGGCAACGGTGAAATTCGCGCGACGAAGACGGGAATGCGGAGAAAGCGAATGACGCGGTGCGTTTATACAATGAATGTCTCTAGGACCAACAAATAACCATCGTTCGCACTCATACCTCACCGAGTAACATCGATATCTAGCCTCGATGGGTGCGTTTTATATTATAAACGCTAAACGCTTATATATATATATATATATATATATATATATATATATATATATATATATATATATTGTTATAAAATATCGATGGTTATTAGAGCAGTATTTCTGAAATGTTGACATTAATTTATTACAGGTGTGTTCAGCGTGAGACAATTTTATGATCTTTAAGTGTTTGGATATTTTGAATTATGTTATGGTATTAGGTGAGATTTATTACATTTATTTTATACGTTTTCTATAAAAATAAAATATTTATCTGAGACGATATTCTAAGAAAAAAATGATCATTTATATCCGATTGAATTTTCTATGATTTCACGCAAAACTTGTTTTTATGGAAATTTATTAAGGCTTTATTTGAAATATATTTACTTACATGGATTTTGATTCGATTTTATAACTCAATTTATTTGAAATAATTTTATGGATATTCATGAAATGGATATTTAGTTAATTATCTTTTATATTAGTAATAGGATTTTTTTAAGGAATTTGTTAATAACTATAAAGATATAAAATATTTTAGAATATTGTGTAAGCTTAATTGTTATTAGATTTTTGATGAAATATAAAAAAAGTTTGATATAAAATATTTTATAAGAAATATAAAATCATATTTTTTCTGCAATGATTAATTTCTTAAAGAAAAATCATTTATATATTAAATATTGTTCTAATTAGAATACATCTCGATAAGGAATAGATTTATTTTTATGATATTTAATGCTTTTAGATTATACGAATAATTTTGTTGTTATATACAAAATAAATGTTTAAGATTGGATCAATTTTATAGTATATATATATATATATATATATAGAGAGAGAGAGAGAGAGAGAGAGAAAGAAAGAGTGGGGGTGTTTTTTCAAGCGTGGTAGAACTTTAAATTGAATCCCTATCAGAAGTTCTATCTAACCTAAAAAACATTGTTTATAAATATCTCTCTCTCTCTCTCTCTATATATATATATATATAAGTGTTTTTAGGTTAAATATAAATTTTGATAGGAATTCAGTTTAAAATTCTATCACGCTTAAAAAAACAATCTATATATAATATCATGAAGTCGGATATCTTTTTATGTTTAAGAAATATTTTTTTTGATCAGTGCAACTGTTTCACTTATGGATGTGAAAAATGGGCCTTGAATGCAAGGCCAAATCTATTTATAGATTTGGCAGGCTGAAGTATAGGGCCTTAAAATCTAAAGGGCCTTTGTTCAGTGTGTATAATATTTTTAATACTTTTATAGACTTTTCTTATACATGCTGTATCAGGGGTATCACAAATAGAATAGTTTAGTGTTTTTCTGTATCTAAATCCAGTTTTGATTGAATGATAGAATAATTCATCGATTCTAGATAACACAGAGAAGTACAAAAATATGCGTGTCACGAATAATACATAGAGATACAAAGTGAACCGAGTGGATCAGAAAAAAAAGTTACGAATGTTCTAGTAAAAGTAAGAAATTTAAAATGGTTATGTAACAAAAAGAAAAGATCACCAATAGATAAGAGAAATTATTGATTGAAAATCTAGATGTATAAAAAATTCTAGACAAGGACTCATTTATAGGTCTCTGTCCTACTTTCCATGGGTTTCTTTCAGGATCTTTTTATATATCAGGTTCCTAATTAATAAATTTTCTTGTTCATTGATCGTCTTCTCTTCTCATAATATTTTAAACTCCCACTTTTTCTATAATATTCGTAACTTTAATTTTTTTCTATTTATTTGTGTTGTCCAGAATTGCTGAATTATTTTGACATTAAATTTTTTTTCTTTTAAAATAAAGAATAATATAAAATATTCATATTTCACTCACTTTAAAAATTAATGTTGAAAAGCTAAAAAAAAGTATAATGAAAATTATAAAATATTTTTGGTGATGATAATCTTTTATTAAAATGTATATATATATATATATATATATATATATATATATATATATATATATATATATATACTCGTATATATAGAATTATTTTAATAAATTTTATAATATCTAGATTTCACCCAATTAAAAACTTTATACTGAAAATGTAAAAAAACGTAATAAAAATTACTAAGAATTTCTAAAGACTTTAATTCTTTATTAAAATTATTTATTACATATATATATATATATATATATATATATATATATATAAATCATTTTCATAATTTTTATAATATTTAAATTTCACCCATTTTAAAACTCTAAAAAATACATAACAAAAATCAATGTGTGATTTTTATTGTGATGATTTTAGTTCCTTCCCTATATAAATCTCTCTCTCTCTCTCTGTATATATATATATATATATATATATATATATATATATATAATTCTTTTTATAGTTTGTTTAATATTTAGATTTCACTTACTTTAAAAATTTATACTGAAAATTAAAAAAAAATATATATAACTAAAAATTATTAAAACACTTCTGATAAAATTAACGGTTCATTGATATTAATTAAATTGTATATAATTTTTTTTATAAATAAAACATCAAATATGTCATAAATTGAAAAATATTTTCATATTTCGTCAATTTATATGGTACAACCGAATTAAATGATTTTATGTTCAATTGATTCCGTATATTGGTTATGAATAAAATTTTGATTACTTCAAAACTTTTCTCGTTAAAAATCCCTTTCTGTATAAGTTAAATCAATAAAAACAGAATTTTAAATTGGAAGATATATGACGAATATCGTACGAAGTATAAATAAATCTCAATTAAATGAATAGAAAGTATATCATTTTTTGACAAATTAAATTATTGACAATATCATATGATATCAATAACAAGATGTCTGTAGATACATAAAATATGTATGTAAAAGAATAAGTTTGAATGTTTACAATCGTGTGCGTGCATATTTCTGTGTGTGTGTGTGTGTCAAGAAAACCGATATAAAAATCATTTTAGGAAATCGGTTGCTTGAATTCGTTTCTCAAATCGGTTATGCTTTATGATTTCAATCACTCAGAGAGATGGAGTAGAGTGACGTCTCATTTATAACACTAAGAATTTTCAACTGAAGTTATTATTTTCCTTTCATATTATTCTATAAAAAAATATAATTTTTGAAAAAGTGTAGAACATTTGATAATCCGAATCTATGTGCTATGTGAAAATGTTAACGTAAATTGAATTACAAAGATATGTTTAAGAGATAATAGAAAGATTTGTATATACAAAAAACTATATTTAAATCAAACTCAAATTTAATTTCATTCTCTACTACTATAAATAATTCGAAATATTACTGGTATTTTTATATTAAATAAAAATTTCATCTTAAAGAAATATCTTTTGATAAAATTTCGCCGATAAAGGCAACGTAAGTATTAAAAAATGTCACGACAAAAATTTCCTAACAAATATCAAAATGCCTCACAATAAATACAATCGCGTAACAGAATAGAGACAGAGTAATTTTATGAATAATGTATGAGGTTGCAAGAATATTACAGTTGCACTTTATGGATTCAACATCAGACTCATACTTCGAAAATATAGAAAAAAACGACGTGTTTAGAATTTTCAATTTATTTAATCTTGTTGATAATAGCGATTTTTTTCGACAATGGGTTCGAAAAGTGTAGCTTTCATGAATTCCAAATATGAATTATTTCTTATGGTAATTTGATTGAAGTTTTTATAACAAGTATTATATCAAATAATTTTCATATTTTTTTGAGTACTTATACAATATATATATATATATAATTGAATTAAAATAATAATAAAGAATTAACATTTCAATATTTAATAATAAAAAAATATTTAATCACTGATTAAAAAATTAAAAAATGATTAATTCGAAATCATTTTTACATTAAATAAAATAATTTTGTATCAATAAACAGTTTAAAATATATGTTTCTAAAAAAATAACGATTTTAAAAACTAGAAAGTAGAAAAAAAATATTATAGTGAAAATAATAAATTTTTAAACAAAGCACTTAATTATCGTTTATCTCTTTTAATTTGAACAAAAATTGATAATATTATTGACAAAAAAATAATTTATGATAAAATAAACAAATTATAAATCTCTATAATCATTCTAAATTAATCATCAGTAATACTTTTTATTGTAATATATACAGGTGGATCATAAATCACTTTCTGTCACTTGCAAAAATTATTAGAAGCAAAATATAAAATTCTTCGAAATAAGAAACTACTTTTCTATCATCATCATCAGTATAAAAATTTCAACTTTCATAACTATACTGCTGGCAGAAAACCTCTCTGAATGTTTTAATAATACTTACAACTTTAACCAGATGGGTTAATGAGTGATATATATATATATATATATATATATACACATACATACATTATCAATGATTTAAATCAATGAAATTTTAAAAATAAAATTTACAATTATAAATAGCAAAAAAAAATTATTAGTCTTTCTAGAAAAATGTAAATGTTTAATAGAAATTTTTTAAATTAAAATTTTATCTAATTCTCTCTCTCCCTCTCTCTCTCTCTCTCTATATATATATATATATATATATATAAAATACAGTTTTTTTAATGTGGTAATTCAAATAGTTATTTTTACAGCTATAAGGATATTTTTATCAAACGATCGATATCATCTTGATTACTTCTTACTGAAAATTGAGAAATTTTTTGCTATCATCATTTAGGAATATATGAATTAAAAATTTCTTGCAGAGTGTTTTTAGATATAAATAAATGTATAAAGGTTATATTATGTGTGCTACCTGCTTTTAGCCTTCGTCTGATAAAACAGACTAATTGAGTTTGATATTTTATGAAGAACAGCTGAGGCATATTCATACATATCATTCAACTGAAAGCAATGTTTAAAATAGTCTCTTTCAGCTTTTAGGAATATACATATTTTCAATATAAATTTTATATATATATATATATATATATATATAAATGATTTTGTGTTTGAAATGAATATAAAAGAGATGTAAGAGAGATTGTTCATCTACTAAAATCGTTATTTATTATAAAATATTATATTTTGAATAACGGTTTTTCGTTTTTCTTAGTATATTTGAATTTGAAATCAATTCAAATCAAAATAGGATTACAAATTAGACAGATATTTTGTTCAGTGTACGTATCATTCTTTGATATATTAATTATCAAAAACAGAAATCGCATTATGAAATTATTAAGATGTAACAGTGTCTACGAAATTATTCATAGGCGTTAAGTGGTATATAGAGAGTAAATCGTCCTTCAATGCCACCTGTTACAGGCCTTTTCATGTACGACGAAGAATATAATAATGCTAATAGCGTTGCCACACGACAAGATAGTCGAGTGAGTATCGTTGGCCACCTGAACCCAACGATGTGAGTACGTTTTGTACGAGTATGAGTGGATACGTAGGTTGAGGCAAGTTCGTGTACCAGAGTCGGACAGCTTTTGTAGTCGAGCTTTCGCAACAAAGCTCGCGGCTAATTGGCTGTGTCGGAATGGAACGCCACAGGTAGAAAATATAAACACGCGCGCAAGCATTCGTGTGGAAGTTTCAAGGCCGGATGGATTGTCAAGTCAATGATATAAAACCTCCTGTTGTTTTATGCTGAGAACGCAAATAAAAAAAATAATTTGTGCGATGAAAATAGTAAGGATAACGCTGTACGTCCGTTCAATGATATCGATTGATTGTATATCATTTTTGTTATCAGTTTCATTATCTAGCAATGTAGTTATTTATAATATGGAGATATTTTTCAATGCTTTTTATTCATTAATCTAATACAAATGAATTATATATATATATATATATATTATGAATAATGTATATATGAGCTTATATATCATTCATAAAAATGAAATAAAATAATCAGTTTAACAATTTTTTACTTTAATAAATTAGTTATTTCAAAAAATGACTTATTTAAATTTTATTCAACTTTAAAATTAACTGCAAAAGTAATAAAACATTCCGTATGGAATTAATTAAAATTTCATAAACATATTTTTTGAATTTATTACTCATTTAAAGTATAGCTATTTATTTTATCAACATAAAGACAAAGGACAGAATATATCCATTTAGAAATATTTAAGCCTTCTTAACTTTTCTTAGGTAGGTTTATTCAAATGTTTATCGTATTTTTCATTAATGAATGTAATTTTGGCTGGAATACTATTATTTTTTTTTATACTTAATCAATTTTCAATAAAAAATATCGATCTGTGGTAGTTTTCAAAATTTTAGATTTTTTGCTTCAAAAAAACCATGACTCATAGTATGGAAAATTTCATGAAAAATCAACATTTTTCAAAATCGTTTTTTTACATTTAAAATCAAAGCTCAACTATAAAATATTACGAATCGATTATTAAAATCTCATTTTTGTATGTAAAACGAATTTTTTTATAATAAATCATAAATTATGCTCATTCTATGTCATTTATATCTCAATTGAATGAATATTAATAACTTTCATTTTAGAGCCCTAATTTATAATAAAGTTTCTTAATTGTTCACTGAAGATATTTCCTAGATCTATACAATTTATTTTCAATTAAAATTTGATGATAAAGTGCAGATAAATATTTTTTTCGATTTTTTAAATTTCGTTGAAAAAATTAAAATAATTAAAAATCGATTTCCGGTTTCAAAAATCGTATTTTTCATTAATGAATGTAATTATTGCTGGAATACGATTGTTTTTTAATCATTTAATCGATTTTCAATAAAAAAGAACGACTTGTAATAATTTTTAAAATTTTCAATTTTTTGCTTCAAAAAAACCACGACCTATAGTATGGAAATTTTCATGAAAAATCAACATTTTCGAAAATCGATTTTTTTCATTGAAAATCAAAGTACGGCTATAAAATTTGATAAATCAGTGATTAAAATCTCATTTTTGTACTTAAGACCAATTTTATTTAGAAAAAACCTTAAGTTATGCTCATGCTTGTCATTTAATCTCAATCGAATGAATATTAATAATTTTCATTTTAGAGTACTAATATAGAATCAAGATTCTTAATTGTTCACTGAAAATATTTCCTAAGATCTATACGACTCATTTTAAATTAAAATTTGATGATGTAATGCAGATAAATATTTTTTTTGGTTTTTTTAAATTTCGTCGAAAAAATCAAAATGATCAAAAATTATTTTCCGGCTACAAAAATCGTATTCATCATTAATTAATGTAATTATTGCTGTAATACGATTTTTTTTTCGTACTTAATCGATTTTTAATAAAAAATATTTACTTATAGTGATTTTTAAAATTTTCGATTTTTTGCTTCAAAAAAACCACGACCTATAGTATGGAAAATTTCATGAAAAATTAACATTTTCCAAAATCGATTTTTTTCATTGAAAATCAAAGTACGGCTATAAAATTTGATAAATCAATGATTAAAATTTTATTTTTGTACTTAAGACCAATTTTATTTAGAAAAAACCTTAAATTATGCTCATGTTATGTCATTTATGTCTCAATCGAATGAATATTAATAATTTTCATTTTACAGCCCTAGTATAGAATTAAGTTCCTATTATTGTTCACTGAAAATATTTCCTAGGATCTCTACGATTAATTTTCAATGAAAATTTGATGAGAAATATTTGATAGATAAATATTTTTTTCCATTTTTCAAATTTCGTTGAAACAATGAAAATTATCAAAAATCGATTTTCGGCTATAAAAATCGTATTTTTCATTAACGAATATAATTTTTGTTGAAATACGATTATTTTTTCATACTTAATCAATTTTTAATAAAAAATATCTACTTATAGTGATTTTTAAAATTTTCGATTTTTGTTTCAAATAAACCACGACCTATAGTATGGAAAATTTCATGAAAAATCAACATTTTCTAAATTCGTTTTTTAAAATTTACAATTAAAGTTCAACTTTAAAAAAATATGATTAAAATATCATTTTTGAACTTAAGACAAATTTTATTTAGAAAAACCCTTAAATGATCAAGTCATTTTCGAGGGTTAGCATAAAGTTGACAACTTATCTTGTAAATACAATTGTCAAGAAACTAAAAAGCTCAATTGAGCTGAAATTGTCAGAGAGATCAGGGACAGGAATAGTCTGTGGAGCCTATGATGACGATTAATATTTTGTGGTATTGGAATAATAATTTGTGTAAAAGTGAATTGGTCACGGTTTCAAAACAAGTAATAACAATATTTTACAATAATAATTGTTTATTAAATATATAATACAATTAATTTTCTAAATTAATTAAAAAATGTTCAAAAGTGAGGCAAACTTTTAATACTTTAATTAAATTATACAAAAAATAGCATATAACCATTTTATTTTTATTATTAAAAATGGCTTTAATATTAATTTAACTATTTGAGTCAGAAATATTTATTTTATTATTAAAATAATTAATTTTATTTAATTTCTTAAAAAGGCATATACACATACATACATATATATATATATATATATATATATATATATATATATATATATATATATATATATATATATATATAGAACAAAGCACTTAATTATCGTTTATTTTTTTAATTTGAACAAAAATTGATAATATTATTGACAAAAAAATAGTTTATGATAAAATAAACAAATTATGGATCTCTATAATCATTCTTAATTAATCATCAATAATAAAAAATTATATATATATATATATATATATATATATATATATATATATATATATATATATAGGATGGCCCAAATTTAATTGAAGGATCTAACTTCCAGTTTTGCATTACATCATTTAAACCACTCTATGTATATATATATATATATATATATATATAATTCGATTAAAAAAAACTTCGTTTTTTTAATTAATTTAACTTGTTTATTAGTGCTTTTGCCTAGCGAGAAGGGTTTTAAAAATTGTCAAACAAAACACGAAAAAGTAAAAAAGAACTCCTGCGTACAGCAGTAAAACGAAAAAAAGTTATTTCTTTTAAGAAGTTCATTGTTTATATTCAACTTCTTAACTTTATATCTGTTTATCCATTTGTTTTAAGTGTTTCAATTATTCAAAGACGATCTTAAACTTTACTGTCGGTGATATTTTGAATACGTTTTTGTAAAAAAGGGAAATTGGTTTCGTTTGTATTGCGAATTGAGTGTTTTATGTACTGGATTTGAGTGAAGGAATTTGTATCGTTTTAAATTTCGATTATACTTTCACTAATATATATCCTTTTTGACGATTTGATAATTTAGAGTTGATTTTATGAAAATCAACAATGTAATTAGGGTATCTTTTATATAAAAAGTAAATTAAATTTATTTTATGTATTTTTAAATACAAATAAAATAATAGAAAGAGAAATGTATTCTTTTATTTTAATATATATATATATATATATATATATATATATATATATATATATATAGTATAGATTTCAGAACAACAGAGTTGTTATGTTTCTAAAAAAAATATCGTGTTATAGGAAATCTTATTATACAGATCTAAGAACTAGTAGAAAAAATAGTCATGTTCTAATAAACAACAAAAAAAAATTCACTTATATGTTTATCAGAAATATTTTTATTAAAAAAATTATTAAGAGATGAAATTTATTACACACTAAAATGTATAATGTTGAACGAATATGATATTTTTTCTTGTTCATTACTGCTAAAAGCAATTAAACAAGACTGATTTTTTTGTCAAAAAATTTTAATTTTTGAATTTTCTTCTCCAACATTTAGATTTCTACGTTTTTATTTAATTTTTTCACAAAAAATAATTATATAATTTATTTACAAAAATGAAATAAAATAATCAGTTATTTGATTTTTATTTTTTTAATAAAATAGTAATTTAAAAAATGAATTTATTTAAATATCATTTAATTTTAAAATGAAATGTAGAATTATCTAAAAATTTCTTACAGAATTAATCAAAATTAAATATATTTATTTATTAAATTAAATGCTCAGCTAAAGTGTGGTAATATTATTTATTTATATAAGAAGATAGGACAAGATAAACCAATTTAATTTTTAGAAAAGGAATCTCTTAAAATTTTCCACTTCGGTTGATTTAATGCCTGTTTTTAGTGATATATATATATACATATATATATATATATATATATATATATATATATATATATATATACATATAGTTATACAGGTATACAACTACAAAAAAGGGACAATATAAATCAATCAAAAAAACTCGACTTGACATAGACTTATTTGTTTAGTATCTTTTTATCTCAGACTAGTTGTTTTCTTAGTGTTAACATTTTTTTTGAATTTGATCATTTTATTCAAATACAGTCGATATTAAAACTCTCTCATCAAAAGTCTTAATCATGTTTTGATTATCCATATTACTCTTCCTTATATTTCTTAATTCAATCCTCGTCTGTTACGCAAAGTAGGTCATCATGAATGGTTGCTATTTTTAGACAGCCTATTCTTCGAATTATTATCACAAAAGTGAATAGTGGTTCACGTAGTGTTGAGTTAATTGATCATTGAACAGGATTGATGAAATCACAAAGAGACGAAACCTTGTAAGTCCTAGTCGACCAATTTCACGATTCCTAGAATATGTTTCATGTAGTTGATCAAGGTGAAGGTATTATTCATTTTTAATTGAATGTCTCAATGTAATTGTTAAATATTTTAATGTCCTGAGTCTGATCAAATATTTGTATTTTTTTTTATAATCAGAATAGGAAATTCTTGTGCGTTTTTAAACATTTACTGTTGTTTAGTGTTTAGTTTTAATTTATTTTGAATTTAAAAACATCAAACTTTAAAACAAATAAAATTTATGTTTATTTAAAGGAAAATTTTATTGATCTGAGAATAATCAAATATTTATAATTTTTTTAAACAATCTAAAATTGTTGTTTAGTTTTAATTTCTTATGAATTTAAAAATATAAAATTTTAAATGAATCAAATTTATGTTTATTTAAAATATGGAAAATTTTAATTTTTTAAGTCTAATTAAATATTTGTATTTTTTTAAAAAGAATTATAAAATTCTTGTGCTTCTTCACATTTATGATTGTTCAATATTTGATTTTAATTTTATAATAATTTAAAAATATAACATTTGAAATAAATTAAATTTATATACATATATAAAAATATTTTATAAAATCTTAAATTATTTTTTTCAAAAAAAGGTTTTTATCTTTTTTGGGGGTTTAAATTATAAGTATTTTTCGATTATAAAAATGACTGAAATTAAATAATATGTTTTGGGGGTTTAAATTATAAGTATTTTTCGATTATAAAAATGACTGAAATTAATCAATATGTAAAAAATATTATAAAATCTTAAATTATTTTTTTAAAAAAAAGATTTTCATCTATTTTGAGGTTATAAATTATAATAAATATTTTTCGATTATAAATTTTTAAAATGAATAAAATTAATCAATATATAAAAATATTTTATAGAATCCTAAATTCATTTTAAAAAAGGAGAACATTTCATTTATTTTGAAGTTATAAATTTCAATAATTGCTTTTTTAGTTATTAAATTATTAATAAATATTTCAAATTATTGAAAAATAATCTTTGTTAATTATATTTAAAAAAAAATTCATTAGTTATAATGGAATAAAAATATCATTTCTAATGTCAAATTTAATTTTAATTAAAAATTCTTATTTAAAATAATTATCAAATTTTCATTACAAACCCTCTACACATTTCATTTTCATTCAAATCATTGTTCTATTTTGTGACGGTTTTTTTTGGTAACAAAAAACACTCTCTCGAAACTGGTTTAAATTGTTAGACGATAATGGTTTGATCCGGATAAGCTTCTTTAAGCACTATTTTTATTTCATTGGCAGTTGAATTCGACTTTTCATCTTAAAATTTTATTTTCAACGATCAACGTAAAACTCTAAAAAACATTATAGAAAAATATTCTTTTTGGAATTAAACAAAATTCAAAAGGATATAAGAATATATTTATTTTTATGCTCTTAAAGTTCATTCAATTTATTTCGTGTGCTTTTTTTTAAAAAAAACTGGTATTATTTAAATCTCTTCAGTTTATAAAGTTGCTATAAATAAATCCATGAATATATATATATATATATATATATATATATATATAATGTAATGTATGAAAAAGTGTCACTTTTTTATTTTTATACAAAACAGAGACGTGTACAGTGACTTAAAAAAAGTGATCGACAGTCTGACACGATCAACGCAATATAGCATCTAGGTGAACTTTTTTTAATTAAAAATACACCTGTTTGGAATAAAAATGAGATTCGAATAACATCAAGTGAGTTAATTAAAAGCTATGTCTGCGGGTAAATCGACCACCGCACACCAAACACTATGGATTTCTCGATGCAACATTGTCGAAATGGAATGAAAAACACGCTCGTTTAAATTCATCGCTACGTAATTCTCGATTCGATCACTTTTTTTGTTCGACATTGGAATACAACAGCGATTCTCTAGATGGAAGATTTTTTTTATATTCATTACATAATTTGCGTTGTTTAAATACCGCGATAAATGAAATGTAAATTATATGTAACGAACAAATGATGGTACATAATTGTGGATGAGTATTTAATAAAGATAATCGCATTAAATGATTTTTCATTTTGAGTCAGTTATATTCAATGTAATTGAAATATGATTTCTTCTATTAAATGGTATGTTTTATTTCAGTAATATCATTTTTCAAAAAATACAAATTGTAATTTTCTGATTTTTTTAACACACACACACATATATATATATATATATATATATATATATATATATATATATGTATATATATATGTATATACATTAGAGTTGTTTGATAAGTATGGTAAAAAAGTAAGAGAAATTAAATTTAAAAATTTAATTAAATTAATTAATTAAGTAATTAAATTAACAATAGATTTACGGAGCGAGTCAATTTGATTCATTTCAGATTTTGTTGCTATATATATAGAAAACTTAAATATTATTTTTTAAAAACATTTGTTGGTTTTTAATTACATAATAACATATATGCAAATATGTAATATATTTTTTTTTGCATATGTGTTGTTATGTAATTAAAAACCAACATGCTTTTAAAAAATAATATTTAAGTTTTCTATATATATATATATATATATATATATATATATATATATATACATATATATATACAGCAACAAAATATTAAATCAGTCAAATTACCTCGCTCCGTAAATCTAGTGTTAAACAATAAATAAATTTACCATTTTTATTAAACAACCCTCTTATATATATATATATATATATATATATATGTGTGTGTGTGTGTGTGTGTGTGTATAATTCTTTTCAATCACTTGTATAAAAAAAATTTAATATTGTTTTTTTTATCAAATTAATTTTTTCATTTTATTAATATAGAAATACATTTTGTTATGTTTTAATTATTCTAAAAGAATTTTAAATATCCTTTTAGGGTGGGTCAAAAGTAACTTTCTAACGAAATAAATTCGTTTTAAATTTATATTTATTTTAGTTTTTAAAATTTTTGTTTTTAACAGAATTAAGTACAAAGAAAATATCAATAAATATGAATAAATTATTTTTAAAACTTAATTAAAAAATCATGTTTTAACTTAGATTTAATTTAGGATCAATAAAATTTGTTTTTTTTTATATTTTGATATTTGTTTCAAAAAATATAGGAATTTTGGTCAAAAATGTACATATTTCTACATACATACATACACACACACACATATATATATATATGTGTGTGTATGTGTGTGTGTGTAAGTATGTATATGTATATATAAAAGTATGATCAAGATATTTTTTAGGTTAGATAGAACTTTCGATAGGGATTTAATTTACAGTTCTATTCCGTTTAAAAATTCTCTTTCTCTCTCTCTCTCTCTTTATATATATATAGAGAGAGAGAGCGATAACTCTATCTCTCTCTCTCACTCTTCTCACTCGAGAAATAGAGAGATAGATAGAGAGAAATAGTTATAATATTATCAACCATTATTTGATCAATGCTTTTCCCAAAACTTTCAGCTATCTAATGACTTTTTCTTCTATTCCATTCAGATATATGGATTTTTTTCATATATATATAACCCATCTATCTATCTATGGGTATTTTTTAGCCCTTTTATATTTCTGAATTCCCAAAAAAATTTTTTATTGCCTAATATTATTCTATTGTGTTGATAAATGATTAGACCATTTTCATTTATTTTTTTAGCCTTATTACAATATTTGTAATATTGTGTTTTTTTTTTAAAAAAATTACTCATTTCTCATATATTTACTTGTTAATTCTAATATATATATTTTTTGTTTCTCTTTGTTTTTTATTTTGATTTTTAATATTCATTTTCTATATGGAATTAATAGACCTTGAGTGGAACTAATATATTGTATTAATTATTAATTTTTTTCTTTATACATAAAAGAAAATTCGATTTCATAATATAAGATCTTCTTAAAATTTTAATTAAATATATATATATATATATATATATATATATATAGATATATATATATATAACAAGAATATGTCATAGAAATATATTCTGTATGATATAGATGATACAGCAATAACACGTATTCAAAAACAGAAATTATATAATTTATCAAAACTTACCCCATCAAAACCACATATCTAATACTAAAATTCTGAAATGCTAAACATATATGTACATATAACTGTAACTAATTTCAAGAATAACCCGTAAAGACCAGTACTTGTAGATGACAAATTAACATAAACCGCTTGTGAGATTCGTACAGTTGCCCAATTGCCGCATAACTAATGCTTACTACAAGTCTAGTAATTCTTGTCTAGTCACTTACTAGTGTTAAATTCTGCAGATTAATTATGTATAATTAAGTACTGTTTCGAAGTTTTCAACATTTTATATAAATTCCATTTTAGAATCAGTATATGATGATTAAAGTATAATTTTACAAAATTTATATTTACAATTTTGTGTCTTTAAAAATATTTGAATTAGTAATATTTTTTATACATACAATAAAAAAATATACTTTCTTGACTAGTAGTTAATTTTAAGGATTTTCACAATATTGACTACTCATTTTTAGTAAACTTAAAAAAAAAACACTTTGTGTATATATATATATATGTGTGTGTGTGTGTGTGTGTGTGTGTGTGTGTGTATTTAAGAGAGTAGAGAATTCGTAATTACATCAACAAATATGACAAAATTCAGACATACGTTATTTAATATTTTAAGGTAAACAAAAAAAATGTTTAACTAAAACAAATATTAGCGTTTGCTTACGGAAAAATATAATCGTTATAAAAGATAACAGACACGATAAATAAACAAGCGATATTTAGAACACTTCCAAGAAAACCTTTGTAAAATTAATCCTAGATTAATATTTTGCGACAAAGGTCGATATCAAAGCAAGTGTTTACGATAAAATAGAACTTTGTAATTCGCAACCGAATACCCTAACATCGAAATGACCAAGATTTTCCATTAACATGACATTCACTCATTTTATTTTTAGATTTTTTAATGTAAATATTGTTTCGATATAATGTTACATATTTAATAATACATAAATATATATATATATATATATATATATATATATATATATATATATATACGAGGGTCGTTTGATAAGTATGGTAAAGTAAGAAAAACTAAATTGAAAAATTTAATTAAATTAAACAATAAATAAATTTACCATACTTATCAAACGACCCTCGTATTTGTATATATGGGTGTGTAAGTATGTGTATGTGGGCGGCTGGGTGGCTGGTTAACCGCTATGTTACTACCCGGAATTTTCCACATTAATTACTACCCGGGGTGCACGTGTACCAGTTACAAAATGTCATTATTACATCCCTAAATTCGTGTTCTGGCGGCGTTTATTATATAAATATGGTGGATTTGTGATGCTGAAAACTTATATTCTCTCACTGGTCAAATTTATACCGGACAATCAGTATCGGGTAGAGAAAAAAATTTAGGAGAACGAGTTGTAAAAGAATTGGTGGATCCGTTCAAAGGATCAGGTCGAAATATTACCATGGATAATTTTTTTAAAACTCTCCCGTTAGCCCGACAGACAGTCGTTGGGATATTGAAATGTAATAAAAAATATATTTCTGCAGAAATGACACCGACAGAATCTCGAAGAATAAATTCTTCATTATTTGGTTATAATGACAACGTGACAATATGTTTATATATGCCAAAAAAATTAAATAAAATCGTTATAGTTTTATCATCGATGCATCATGACGACGCAATGACTGGGTCCAAAAATAAACCCGACATAATCCATTTTTTGTAACAAAACAAAATTTAATTTGGATATTAAGGACAAATTAATAGGACGTTATAATGTGAGAAGATGTACAAATAGGTGGCCACTTGCATTGTTCTTCAATATCGTTGATATTGCGCTTTTGCAGCATATATTATTTATTTCGAAAATGACTGTATGCTCAAGAAAAAAAAATCAGTGCCGAATATTTTTGAAACAATTAGGACAAAAGCATTGTCTTCCAATCATTCAAAACCGTTCCCTCAATGTACAAATTACAAGAAATTTGTCTACAAAATTAGTGATCGAGAGCATGATAATGAAGTCAATCTTCTGCATACAAACTGCATCTACTTCTGGGTCGATTGCTTCTACATCTACTACTATTCCAGCTCAACGTGATATACGTGGTCATAAAATCGTCGTTGGTTCTTGCTGCATTTGTTATGCAGCACCGCATAGATGGAGAAGAAAAAAAATCATGTGTACAATGCCAGAAACTTATTTATGACGACCATTCTTCGACGTATTCAGTTTGTAAAAATTGTCCATCACCTTCCGAAAAATGACATTTTTCAGCTTATTTTTTTTAAAGATACAATAAAGTCCTGTAATTAAAACGTAATATTTACATATTTTTATTTATTTATTTAATTTATTCCTGCTTTTTACAAAATACCTATGGGTACACGTGTACTCGGGTAGTAATTAGAGGGGTATATCAGTTAAATGTCATTTGAATTAATATTTTTTTAACAAAAAAAAAATATAAATACTTAAATCTTCTCGAAATTTCTCAAATAATGGGGATTTGACTGGGCAAAGCGATTCTTCCCATAGAAATTTATTGGCTTCAACGTAAAGGCAAAAATGGGTACATGTGTGCTCGGGTAGTAACATAACAGTTAAATGAGGTATATGTGTGTGTTACAAATTTTATTTCAAAAACAGAAATTTTTGAATATATATATATATATATATATATATATATATATATATAGAGAGAGAGAGAGAGAGAGAGAGAGAGGGTGTCAAATTAGAAGCAAAAAAAAATAATTTTTGAATAAAACGTATCTTTTTGAGAGGGAAATTATTTTTTTGAGCAATAATGAGTATGTACTCCTGAGGGAATAACTGTATATTTAAAAATATATGTTTTTTAAATAAAATTTGTATTTACACACATTCAATTAACTATCCACTCAACCACCAACCAAACCTCCCCGTTTACCCTCTCATATATGTATATATATATATATATATATATATATATTTGTGTGTGTGTACATCTAACACGTTTTGCTATAGATTATAATTTTTGAAAACATAATAATCTGTATATGTTTAGTTGTGTCGAGTTTTCTGTGAGATTAATAATTAATGTTGTTAGTGTAGACAGCAGGGGACATTAAAATATGTCCCAGAAGTGCATTCAGTCCTGCTTCGTGCGAGCACTAACAATTCATCATGCAAATTAAAACGATGAAGTTGGTAGCATTGGTGCGACGCGCGCACCACCTCCTAACATTATATAATAAATCATCGATGTGATGAACGCCATGCAGCAGACGGCAGAAGATTCGCCTGCTTATGCCATTAACGATTCTGTGACAAGCAAACAGATTACGTGGGCTGGGTTCGAACCCAAGCAAGTAATAGCATTACGAATCATACAGATTGTGAAAACATCATATGTTCTGATGAGGGTCGTTTTATGTAAATTAATTACTGGAAATGGTCATACGCATTATTGGTGCGAATGGTTATAGGAAAATAAGAAAAACATCTTACGGACTGAAAAAATATCGACGAACATTTTTCGAACACAAAAAATCTTTGTTTTGATAAGTGATTATCGTTTCAAGTTAAATTTCAATATGTAGTTTTGAGTGGAAAATTTATAAAACGAATCAATTATTCGTATTAATTCCAAATATATTATTGTATTTAATTCCGATTAATAATTATCGATATAATTAACTATAATACGTGAAATTACAAGTTGAGATTAGTGAATTATTCATATAATATCTTGAATTATTGAGCAAAGTTATTTAATATACGAATATAATAATTAATTAAATTGTGATACAATGATAATTATTGATTATATTGTATATTAAATTAATATATTTTCACAATTATTAACATTAATTATTTGCGAATATAAATTAAATTTGATAATCATGTAAATACCTCAAAAATAAAATCTTGTCAATCTCAATAATATTTCCAATAAATTAAATAATTATGAAAATATATTTCATCGATTTCCAAATATTCGTTATTTTATTACTTAGTAAAATTAATTTTTAAAGTTTCTAATTACCGAATAATCGGTGTATAAAACAAGCCCCAATTTTTAAATTATATTTCATGTATTCAGAAATTATTGATCGTATAAAACGATCTGCAATTTAGGCTAATTACATGTTTTTGGTTATAATGTATAAGGATTTAAAAGATGAAATTAACGGAATTTCTTATTTACGATTATAATTCTATTCTATAAAAACACGAAATTGATTTATCAGACTCAATTCGTATGAGAGAATTTAGGCAATAAAATGTTTGATGAACTTCTTATATCAGATTACGAATGAAATTAGGAACATATCTAACTAAATACAAAGAAATATATAAAGATTTATGTCAGAAAAAAATGTAAAGATAGAAAGAAAACTAAATAGATCAGAAAGAAAATAAATGTTAAAGAAAAATGAGGAGTTTGAAATGGATATAAGCTGGTTTTAAATCAAGTTTGAATCTGTCAAATTTCATGACAAATTTGCAGTTTAGAACAAGGTTAATTACATTTTATGATATCTACAAGTGCATTTATTTATTTACCAACCCTATATATATATATATATATATATATATATATATATATATATATATATATATATATGCATACGTTATCAATTCCTATTGTATTTGTACAAAAGATAAGTCAAAGATTTTAATTGTTTAAAAGAAAATAATTTTAGAAAACGAGTTAATTAAATCAAATTATATTTTTTTTGGATTTAAATTTTTCTCTATTTCAAATATTTTTTATACCATATTGAATTTTGAAATATGGTGTAATTTCTATAATATTTTAAGTGAAAATCGTTTAAATTCAATAAGTTATAAATCTGAAATATTGAAAAATTATTATATAATATAAACAACTTTTATTTTAACGTATAATTTATATTTTTCATGCATAGATCGTTAAAATAATTTATCACTCGTAATTGGGAAAGTAAATATTTTAATCGAATTTTATTTAAAATTAAACATCTTTCTTTCTTTTCCAGTAGAGTAATATATATATATATATATATATATATATATATATATATATATATATACAGATGTTTAAAAAAATGTATACACATTTTAAAATTATTAGTTCCTGTAGATTCTTTTAAATTTTGAAAATGAACCATATGTAAATAGAATTTGACTTTATGATCACTAAAAGTTTGTATTCATTTGATTGGGACACTCTGTATATATATATATATATATATATATATATATATATAAAGTTATGAATTCTTCAGATACTATGATTCAATATTAATACTTGGTGTCTTATGCACTTTATGTTTTGAAATTTTATCCTAGTTTGATACATTTAACCGAACCATGAGATTCTTTGAAATCACTAGTTGATCATAATTTACCTTTTTCTCTTCAACTGCTTTGAAGTAAACTTCTTTTGATATCTTCTGTGTAAAATTTGACAACACTTTGTTACGAAAATCAAGACTTTGTAAATTAAAGTAACATGCACGTAAGAAGATTTAAAGTACGCGTTCTTCAAGAGAACTCATCTCTGAAATGCAGTTTGTTTATTTTATAATATTTATTTAGTAAAAAAAACGATATACAAAGGTAGTAATTTTTTATTATATATAGTTTTGTTTGTATTTGAGAATAAAGTGTTTATGTTTTTTATCAGTAAATATATATATATATATATATATATATATATATATATATATGATATGTATATATATATATTTATATATATTACATATATATATATGAATTTTTTCAAGATAGGATAGGGATTCAATTTAAAGTTCTATCACGCCTCAAATCAAATCAAATATATATTTATTATTGGAAATTACTATATATGTAGTGATACATATGTTTGTGTTGCAAAACTTAACTTTCTAGGTTATTCTAATGTACTAATATATGTTGATGGTAAGTATAATGATATGTGTTGTTTTTAACTGTTAATGTGGATAGACTAGGAAAAATTTCAAAAAACCTGGTGAAACATGATGTTTTTATCTATCACCCCTGAAAAAACTCTTATATATGAGCTGGTAATTATAAAAATGATATGTCATATTTTTTTCGTTTTGAGATATTTTGATTTTTGCATTTGTATAATTTAAAAAATATTTTACTATGATTACAAACAAAAAAAAAAGTTTGTTATTATTTTTATTTATTTTTATATATATGTATTAGTGTATTTACGATTTTGTTGTTATGATTTCGTATGGAAATAAGGAATGGTATACACCAAACCCTTAATTTAGCTTATGAAATAATGAAATATTTCAAAATTATGAAGTGGAATCTGACAAAGTTTGACAATCTATAAGCTCACGAAAATTGTAGTAACAAGCTGGCTGAATGCCTGAAATGAACAGCGTAGGTCACAGAAATTCGGGTCGATGCAACAGATGTCAGCTGGGGATTGAATTGTGTGCGTGCCGTTATAACGTCATGCCGCACCGTGTTGATCTGCCGTTGTATTCGCACGCCTATGAAAACAAATGCATACATGGGGTTGGTTCGTTCGTCGGTTGACAAGGCCCTATTCATTGCTACGACTTGGGGTTTTTGTTCGTCGGTGATGCGAGCAAGTATGAATTTTTGAGATAATTCTCTGTGACGTACTCGCCCTTTTATGGAACTGTTCGAAGGGAGACGAACACGGTTTACAATTCACGGATATTCTTGTTCTGATAGGAAAAATAATAATTTTTCATGCTTGTGCCATTTACTTAATCGGAAGTATTCATAAAATTAGTCATGGTTTTTGATTTTTTATTATATATATATATATATATGTATATGTACATAAAATGAAAAAGAAAGGAAAATAAAAATTAAATACCACATTTACTTCATGATATAAATATAAATATAAAATATATTAAGAGGCACTACTAATGTGACCGCCTAAAAAAGGTGATTTTCGGGATTTTTTTTAAAGAAAAGTATTGCATCGAATGTTTTAAACTTTTGAGAATATATTTGTGTAAACATAATGTATACATAGTAATTTTTTTGAATAAAAATATTCGATTTTCAGCAAGTTATTCGCCATCTCCCGAGTCTCTAAAAAAAAAAAAAACATTCCCCCACTGCTGCATTTATTACGGCCTTCACAGTGCTTGAAATAAAAAAAAAGTTCGTTAAACTAGAAGGTTTTGCCTATACAATGACTCAGGATTGTGGAAAAATTTAAATTTAACAAAATGGCGGAGTTTTGAAAAAAAGTTTAAAATTTCGCTCAAAAATCTGATGGTTTTTGGCATGGCAAAATTACATTTTTTATCTAATCGAAAAACTGGAGAGTCATTGTATGGAGAAATAAATACTAAATATGCTAAAATAAAAATCAAATCGATCGGATGATTTGTTATCGAATTAGAACTGTAGTAATTTTTAAAACTGTAGTTTTGAGAAAAACGCGTTTAAAGATAAAAGTATTGATTTCATTGTTATAAATAGCTACTCTTTAGAAGGCTGTAGACCAAAAACTATTTGAGATCCGCACTTGAAATTTTAGTATGTTATTTTTGAAGGTATATACTATCGAAAAATGCAAAAAATCTATTTTTTGTGTCACACTAGTCGTGCCCCTTAAGTAACCAAAAAAATTGTCACTTTAGAAATAAAATAAGAATATTTGTTAATGCTTATTTTGTAACTGTGGCGAATTCACTTCAACACAAATGAATTTTCACTCCCAACACCACTAAGTTAAAAGTGTTCGTTTTATTTTATTTTTAATAGCAAGGCTTTAACGATGATGGAATTGCTACCGAAATGCTCATTAACCCATTATTATTATAAACAAAAAGTGAAAATTAAGTGATTATTGAACACTTTATAATATATTGTAATTTTGGGGGTGAAAATTCATTTGTGTTAAAGAACATTTTTATTTTTTACTTAAAATAACTTCGCTTAACTTGCTTTTCTTAGTTAACAGAGTAGAACAAGAGTGAAATTGTGTTCCTTCATTAATGTCATAATTTTAAAAATTAAAAATATTTTTAAAAATTAAGAAATAAATAATTAATTTAATAAATAATTTTTGTTGTATTTCCATCTAAACTTCTGAAACGTTTATTGTAAAACTCTATATTAAAATTTGTACAGTATTTGAAACATTTTGTAAAGAAGACTATTTATAATAATTATTTTAATAATATGAATATATATTTACAATAGAAAAAAAATATTTTGATAGTAGACTATTTTCGTGCTATATCGTAGTATAGCTTGTAATTAGACTTGAAACACGTATTCCACGTCAGATATCAAGTATTCAATATCAGCTGTCAATTATGTCTCTAATATTGACTAATTAGAAACTTGAACAAAATATATACAATATCATTGTTAATAATACACTAGTGTAGTAATTACCGAACTATGTCTTATAATTTTGATATATTGCCATAACTATCTAGTCGAAATGGGAATAAGACAGTTTGAAATTAAATACAACAACAAAGAAAGTGGTATTAACATAAACTAGGACACAAACAGGTAATTATTCAAAATGTAATTACATATATTCTGAATTATATACATCTGCATATTTATTTTAATTTAAATGATATACATATTTATTTTCACTGTAAAAATTAAAAATCTAAGTTTATTTTAGAAATTAATAAATTTGCAAAATGTGTAAAAATTAAATTTAGATCTATTATTTTTAAATTGTTTGAATCAATCAGAATTTTTCATATTATACATAGAAACTCTAGGTTTTTTGGTAATAAACAATAGTTATTTTTAAATATTGGATCATTTTATTAAATATCGAAATTTTTAGAAATATTTATATAGAATTTTATAAAAATGAAAAAAATATTTTATAGATTTTAAAGACAAGATTTTAATTAAATAAATCTTGTTTTTTAAAATTATAATTATAAATAAAAAGCAGTACGAATGAAATTGTATTTGATGAATTTTATTCATATGGACAATTTGTATATATTTAAATTATTTTCAATGAAAATATTGATTAGATTTGCATGCTAAATATTTTTCATAAATATTTTATTACAGAATAATTAAAAATATTTGAATATGTGCATCAAATATTTTTTATAAATATTTCATTATAAATAAATATTACTTTATAAATTATATATATATATATATACCCCTGTATATTAACTAAATTATTTTTTTAATTTAGTTTTATTAAAATTTTGGTATTTATTTATGTAGAAAAAATATGTTTGATACAAAAATATTTTTGAATTTTATGTATATAATCATCATCATTAGCTTCTCTTTGCACATTGTTGGAGAAGGAATCTCCTAAAATTTTTTACTTCAATTGATTCAATGCCTTCATATATATATATATATATATATATATATATATATATATAATAGATTTTTTAATTTTTTTTGTAAATAATTTACTTAATGTATTAGCAATAAGAATAATATTGAATTCGGTTAATAATAAAATATTTTAATACTAACGAAAATGTTTGAATCATGTATAAAGTTTTTCTCGTCGCTATTTATATATGTATTTATATAATATTTACATTTTGGTTATATCGAAATAACTGCAGATATCCAATTCCATTATTAATCTGTTTTTGCTATCGACATTGGTTTTACGACAGAATTTCAACGGTTAATCTCGGTCTAATTTAATTTCATCTTCATTCCGTGAGTATAAATAATTTATACATTGCATACTCTTACATAAATTGTAATTATATCATAATAATTAATTGTATAAGATTACTAATAAAATCTTGATTAATGTCGTAAAAGCTGAATGGAAATGTTATTAATGGATGTGTATTAATGTTTATATTATTTTATTTTATACTCATTAAAATTAATTTATATATGATATTGAATTATTTTAGTAAAATAATTAGGTATTTATCAATTGACATTTTCTTTTGAACATAATTAATTAAATTTTTAAAAATTTGAACTTAAATTTTAATATATATATATATATATATATATATATATATATATATATATATATATATATATATATATATATACACACACGAAGATCGTTTGATAAGTATGGTAAATTTATTTATTATTCAATTTAATTAATCAATTAATTAAATTAAATTTTTCAATTTACTTTTTCTTACCTTTTTACCATACTTATCAAATAACCCTCGTTTATATATATATATATATATATATATAAGCTGTTTTTTTAAGCGTGGTAGAACTTAAAATTGAATCCTTATCGAAAATTCTATCTAACCTTAAAACATTTCCATCATATATAGGGTGTTTTTAAGCATAATAGAAATTGACAATTATTGAAGACTTTATACCATATTGTGGTGTTGGGGGTAAAAATTCATTTGTGTTAAATTTTAAGTAATATTTATTACCCAAATTAATACAATGGAAAATTATGAATTGAAATCAATTTAAATTTCTATCACGCTTAAAAAACATCCATTTATATGGTCATCCAAATGTGACGCCTAGATTTGTGTTTTGTTAAAAAGAAATGTGTATAGGGTGGTGTGTAAGGAAACATGTGTATAGTTTCTTTTATTTTTTTACATACACATACACATGTATGTATATATATATATATATATATATATATATATGATGTCTTTTTTAGTTGAATAAAACTTTCGATAGTGATTCAATTTAAAGTTTTATCACGCTTAAAAAAACCCTATATAAAATTTATATATTGGAATTAAAACATTAATTACTTGATATTTTTAGAATAACATATAAAATTAGTATTCTATATGCATAATGTAATTAAAAAAAATCAGTATTGCATATATAGTGTTTGTGTGTAGCAATATTGAACTTTAGATCATTATAACGTGACTGACAATAACCAATACAAGTAATATAACAAGCTTGCAGACTTCGAGCAAAGTTCGTAATTATAATTAAACTTACTAAGTAAGTAATATACTAACATTGCTACTAATTACGTCAATTTCCATGGAATTTCATTAGGAAAAATGTGTCGTGTACAGCTGTTGCCCTCAAACGTAGGACACAAACCGAAGTTTGTTTTACTAACTTATAAATGATATATTTGTTCAAGATATTCATATACATGTATGTATATATATATATATATATATATATATGTATGTGTGTGTATCTCGACTTATAATGTGTTAAAGTGGGAGAATTGAAATAATTAACATTTAAAGCTCTAACTGCATTTTGTTCATCCTTTTTCATATTATTTATTCAGTTTATTTATTCAATCTTCAAAAAAATATATTGGCTTGAATGCAAAAATCCTTAATATATGATTTTATTACTACACAAGGATTAAATTTTTCTTATTAATATAAATTTATAAAGATCGAAATAGATTGTATAATAATTTAAAGGTACTAGATAAATATTAATTTTCATATTTATTTTATTTATAGTAGTAAAAAAATCTAAAATTAGTTGTTTATTTTTTTTAGTACCAACTTTTTTTATATTTTATCTTGTTTTCTAATTTATATTTCGAAAATAATCGGAGTTTCAGTGTAAATGAGTAAATCAAATAGAACAGATTCAAATTTTGTATCTTCGTATTTCAGAAAATAAAATTCTATAAAGTTAGATATTTAGGTTAGATAGAACTTTCAATAAGGATTCAATTGAAAAATCTATCATGTTTAAAAAAATATCTATATATATTTTAATAGTTGTGATGTTACTGTCAGAGTGCTGTTTTATGATAGCACGGACATCGAGTTCTTTATCGGTTAATAAAGTGAGCAGTAAGTGTTTATTGGACACTTGTGAAAAATCTTATAATGCTGAACATAAGTTATTTGTGCTTTTGAAAGTGAATTTGTCACAATACTAAAATAAACAGCAAATTTTTAATCGTAAAAATATTTAAATATTTTTTTAAAAAAATATAAAAAGCACAATAAAATATAATAAGGATAATATTTTTCAAAAATATTAAATTAAATTAATCTAGAAGAAATTATATAAAAAATCATACAAAGAAATAAAATCTGATATATGATTTTAAGTGAGAAATATTATATATTCGTTACCTCTAGAGCTATCCATAAATCAATTAGAAAACAGATCCTTTCCTTTTTGTATGTCAATTATACAATTTCTCGTAGTTGCTTCAATTACACGTGGATTAGTTCCATATATAACCGACTACTCATAACAAGTCACCTAACAGAATAATTGAGCTTGTTAATACATTTAAACAAGATTGTCTGTATAATGAGATCCTTGAACTCAACATTGCCATTAATCTCGAAATCTTGAACCACGTGGTTTAAATTAAATTCCACCATGAAAATTTTATGCAAGTCGACCTTTCCGTGACCTAAACTTTTATTGTTATTTGATTGAGGCTAAATGTCAATTCTATATAACATCGATATCTTACGTACATAAAATATTTATGTCGTTATATGTGATAGAATACATATTTTATATTTGGTAAATTGACGAAGGTATTAGTGTATAAAGAATACTGAAACTTATCCGAGAATCGAATGGACAGGCTCTTTTTTTCATCCAATAACAATTTTTTTATTTTTCTCGTACATTTGTAAAATTGTTCGATATGTTTCGCTGACGTTTATTCGACATATTTCAACATTTTTAAACATGTAAAGAAATTATAGTTTGAATTCGAGTAGAGTTTTAATATTTAAATTGCTCTTATTATATTTTCTCTTTGTATAAAAAGCGTTTAGTTATTTAAAAACTTTTCATTTTTCATTAAGATAACAGTGTATCTTTAAGTAACAGATGGTTTTAGGAACGTATTAAAAGAACTCAAACAGAATAATACGAACGTACATATAAAATAAATGAGAATTTACAGTTTTATAGCGAGTCAGCATGTGAAACTTACATGTAGATAAAACTTATATGCTGGAACAAAAGTTGTTCCGTATCGTTTATTACTCCTATCTTTAAATAAAATCAGTTCATTTTACGTGTTTGCGTTTTATTTTTCAGTGAATTATTTTAGAGAATAGTACAATGAAATTTATTTAATTCATAGATGAAACATTTTATTTCAAGTTGTTGTATTTATTCAAATAGAGAAAAAAATATTTTTAATAAAAATACAGGTAAAAATCAAATTTTATGTTTGTTAAGTTTTCAAAAGAGACTTTTGAGATTTCAAGTCTGGCCACTAGTAAATAAAGAACATACGAAATGTTATTTTAGAAGACAGTAATGACGATTAAAATATCCATTTTATTTCATTTTTTCTAAAACATTTATATATTACGTGCATTGAAATTTTATATACAATTTGATTTTTTTTAAATTTTATATTTTGTATTTGTTTCGTAGTTTGTTTTCTTAACTTACATGAATTAACTGACTTAAATAAAAATATTTTTGTTCCATATGACATTGTTGTCTAAATAATTGAATAAAAAACGATTTTGAAACATAACTCAACTTTTTATGTGATCTGAGTCTCGTATAACACGATTTATATAACGAGGCATTTTTATAGAACCTTATACAAAAGTTATCTGTATTTAATTCATCTGTGGATTTTTTGTTGATTATTTTTAAAACTCAAAAATTAAAAAAAAAATATTTAAAGTAGTTTAAAAAATAGTTTACTGAAATAAATATAAATCAGTTTTTTTAATGTCTATAAAGTTAAATATTTGTCATTCATAGATAATTGATGTGAAATAATGAAGTAGATGAATCTTCGGTCATCAGTTAGTAGTATAGTCTAATGAAATTATTGACTGTCAGTCACTAAGTTGAATGATGTATGGTTCAGAATATTAATAATGTTAATGTATTAAAACAATTTAGATAGAGATTGTTGATACACACACACAATATATATATATATATATATATATATATATATATATATATAATTTTCAAATAAGCGCTTCAGAAATTTAAATGGAAGTAAAACAAAAAGTATTTAATTAATTACTTATTTAATTTTTTTCGTTTTTAAGCACATTTTATGGCATTAATGATGGAATATAATTTTACTGATATGACCATCACAATTTTGTTTGATATAGTGCATTCGTTTAGTCCAATTTTAGTCACTCTTTCACATAATTGTGATCCAATTTCATGAATGAGACGTTCAGTGTTTATTTTTTATACATCTGTTATTTATAGTTTATCATCATAAGCCTATGATTTCACGTAACCCCCTCAAAAAATAATCCAATAAAGTTAGATCATATGATCTTGGTGGCCAATTGATGGATTTATTTCTTGAAATAATGGACTTATTAAACTTTTGTTATGTAAGTCAAATTTTGACAATTATTAAGAGTTGTTGAAGTGCTGAACGTTCCAATAATTTGCCAAACTATAATAAGTTGAAATGTCAAAATGAGCTTGAAAAAATTGAAACATGGCTACCATCAGCTGTCAAAATTTTGACATTCTTATTGAAAAATCCTGTATAAATATAAATAACCAATATATAATATAATGAAAAATTGAAATTTTTCAAAAAATTTAATTAAAATAAATATATATTTTTTATTTTATTTAACCTAGTAAAAAACATTTTCTAAATTATTTTATACATTTTTCACTAGTTTTCTATTTGAAATATTTTGATATAAATTTAAAAGTCAAATCGTGAATTAAGCTGCATTGACACTTATTTTATCTATGAAATTCAAATTAAACAATCAATTTCTTATTAAAAAAATTATTAGATTTAATTTTTCAACTTTTCAAAAAAATCAATTAAAATGTACACATATTTTTTGTACTGTCTAGATTAGTAAAGAATATTTTGTAGGTAATTCATATTTAATATTTATGTATAGAATGGTCCAAATGAGACTGAATTATTTAGACATACATTTACTTGCATACCATCTTTTACTTTCTTTAGTCTCATTTGAGCCACCCTATCAAACGATTTAATTTTACAATGTTAACTTTTTTTCAAATATATATATATATATATATATATATATATGTATTTATTTTATGTTCGTACATATGTATTATCTTTAATATCTATTTTTTAATATAAAAATTCCAACCACGTCCATTCTTATCACGTATTCACAACAGGCCCGCTAATAAAAACTGTAATTTTGTAATAAAACCACACGTATAAATAACCACGAGCTATAAAAAAATAATTACTTGGAGGTTCGATACTGTATATTTAGCAGTAGTTGGTCTCGTCTGAGTATGAAAAGACGTTGGTGTAATTACATGAGGTGATGATTTAACAGTCGTCATAAATTAAAACTTTCGGGTGAAGAAAGTGAGTCAACAAGTCGACATAAATTAAAACAGGGACATTTACTGCCGCTAAGTTGTCCGAGCGCCATTATTTTAATCACAATTTGTTGACAGCGTAAATTGAGGTTACTTTATGCAAGGTTTCCTCGCCAGAAAGTTTATTCAGGAAATTAAACTGATTTTCAATGTAATATTCTGGTTAATTATTAAGGAATGTCTTTTATTTCGTTTCTGTTTGAAATGCGATAAAGTTTTCTGAAGATAATTACATTTAAAAGTTAGTAAATAGCTTTTCGAGATTTAACGAACTTGAATTATTGTTGTCGTTTGAATAGGAAAAGAAATCGTACAATTATTATTTGTTTTATTTTCATTTTTCTCGATGCTTTTATTAGCTCAATAACTATTATTTAAATTAATATATTTTTGTACTTGCAAAAATAATATTCAGTTAGATAAATCAAATTTTAAAACATATAAAGAAAAATACACAAATTAAATCCTATTAATGTTTTTTTATTTATATGATATCATTAAGGCAGTTTAAATCAGTTGCATTTTGGGCGAAAGTCTTAATAAATATCATCATTCATTGGTTTAATGTTTTTCAATAAGAATGTCAGAAACTTGATAACTGTTGGCTACCATATTTGATTTTTTTAAGAACTCACTTTCACATTTTAACTCACTATAGTTTGGCAAATTATCATGAAACGTTTAACAATTCAACAACCTTTAGAAAATCTAAAAACTTGACCTATTGAAACGAAATTTTTAAAGGGCTTATTATTTCACAAAATGGACTAATCAGTCCGTCGCCAATATCATGTGATCTTACTTTATTGGATTTTTTTGTGGAATTATGTCAAACTATTGGTTTATGCTGATAAAGCACAACCAACAGAAGCATTAAAAATAAATATTG
The DNA here is from genome assembly GCA_029203775.1 of Neoneuromus ignobilis. Taxonomy (NCBI): domain Eukaryota; kingdom Metazoa; phylum Arthropoda; class Insecta; order Megaloptera; family Corydalidae; genus Neoneuromus; species Neoneuromus ignobilis. The sequence goes on along the minus strand of CP092087.1, from coordinate 3,803,930 downwards.
AACGTGTAATTGATGAAATTGGACAACAATTATGTAAAAAGTTTAAAAGTTAATTTTATTAAATATTTTTTTAATAGAAGAAAAATTGAATTATTTAAATTTTCAATTTATACAAAAAATGTTTAAAATTGAAAGTTGATTAAATATGTATTATCTACAAAATGTTCTTCATAAATTCAAGTATTTAAAAAATATATTTCTATTTTTATATAATATTTGGAAAAATATAAAATTAAGGTTTATTGTTTTTTAAATAAAAAAATCATAAAATGAAAATGAGTGTCAATACAGCTTATTTTGCGATTCAGCTGTTCAATTTATATAAATAATATTAAATTTAAATTTAATATTGTTCAATATACAAATAATTAATTAATTTTAATTTCATAAAATAAAAGTAAATATCAATAAAGGTTTTTTAAGATTTATTTTTCCAATTTATACAAAAATATTTGAAATTTAAAACTGAATAAAATGTAATTACAAATTACAAATCTAAAATTTCTTAAATGCCATAAACAGCAATAAAACATATTACTAAAATTAAATTATTTTCTTAGTAGAAATCATAAAATATTAATAAATACGTCTTATTAAAAAAAATTAATTAAAAAAAAACAACAAAATATATTAAACTTAAAATAGAATTTCTTTTCTTTCATTGAATTATTAACTTACTTGTTATTTATTTACGAAAACAAAGAGACAGTATATTTTTATTTAATGTAGAAAAACATTTAAAGAGAAAATATATAGAAGAGATAAACTGGTCATTGTCGTTGATGGAATTTAAAGAGTATATTTGAACTCTACTTATAGTATAGTCCTTGAGAGCCGTTATTTTCCGATCACGATTTCCAAGAAAAAATATAACGTTTTTATTATCGACTTATGAGAAAATTGATATGATGAAAATTGATGGTGAAAGTAATGTATATGGTTGGTTATAACGTTTGAGAAAATATAAGTAGATATTTCTACAATAAATACTACGGTCGCGTTATTAAAGCATAAGGACGATTTGTTTTACAATGGAAACATTTTTTGTAAGTTATTTACAAATAATCGAATATAAAATTCTATGAATATATCTAATAAGGAAAATAAAATTTAATATAAATTTTAGAATGATGTTTGTTACTCGTATATATTTATATAGGATGGTTTAAATAACACTGAAGGATAATAAATGATAAGAATCTATATATCCATCTTTATATATATATATATATATATATAAATTTTTCAGTCTCATTTGAGCTATCCTATATATGTATTAATAGTAATATTGAACTAGATAAAAATATATTGTAATTAATACACAGTTATTAATGGCTTTAATCTTTTTTATTTCTATTAAAGTACACTATTTATATCTAGAATGGTTCAAATGAGACTGTAGGGTTCAGACATACATTTATTAGCTTACTATACAGTGTTTTTTAAGCGTGATAGAATTTTAATTTGAATCTATATTGAGAGTTCTATCTAACCAATATTTCATATATAAAAAGTTACAAATTTAGCGTCTTTAAAATGTTTAATACAAAATTACTTGTAAAAAATGTCAATGATTTATATATAAATCAGTGTGCAATGTAGGATTAAAATTAAATATCAAAATAAATTTTAAAATTTATAAAGAGTATTTACTTTCTTGATTGAAAATAATTTTAATAAAAAAATTGTTGAAGGGAGATATAGTACAGGGAAAAGATTTTATTTTTTACTTAACTTATTTCTTAATACATTTTCAATAATAAGGAGTGATTTTTTGCTGATTAAAAAATTATACAAAATGACAATGGGTTTTTTTTTTAAAAAAAACTTCCATACTATTATTTTTTTTACACGTGAATAATATTTACGAAACTGTTTTGGAAATGTGGTGAATTCACTTTTACACAAACGAAATATCACCCCAAAATCATAATATATTTTGTGTTGTTGGGGTGATAATTAATTTGTGTTAAATTCATAAAAGTAATTTTTTGTTGATTAAATTTTATTTAAAATGAAATATGTTTTAAATCTTCTAAGATCAGATTTAAATATTTTATTCTATAGGGTGTCCAATTAGGAACGCACAACTTAATTTTTTAAATAAAACGCATCTTTTTTCAGTGAGCAATGATAAATATGAATATAAGTATGGATTTTTGATGGATCGCCCTATATTATTTTATTTTTTTGATCGTGACTAATAGATAGGTTTTTATATATAAATATTTATAGAATATAACAAATATTATTTTCAACTTGCTAGTAAAAATTTTTTTTTTATATAAAAAATTCTATTGACGGGGTTTATGTTTTTTTTTATTACAAATATATTTATGAAAAACTGAAGAAAAAATAAAATAAATTATTAAAAATATTTTAAAAAAATGATATATAAAAATTGTTATAATTTTATAAATAATTATCTTTAGTTTTCTCAGAATTTATAAGGGTTTATTTAAATTTAGACAGGTTACTTCTACTTCGACTAAGAGCCCTATTTACCCTATTTAAAGTACTTCGTAGTTTGATCCCTACCTTTGACCCTTTCAGCTTGAAAGACTCTCAGTAGCTAAGCTACTATTAACATAGCTTTTAGGGTTTGGAGGATACACAAGTTTCACCATCAATGAAAAGACCTTGTACTCTTTAAGCGGATATATAGGGTAGCCCAAATGAAACTGAAGGTTTAGATACATATTTATATATTATATCATTTAGTCACCCTATATATATATATATATATATATATATATATATATAATTTTAAAATTGTATTTAAATGGAATTAACAAAAAATAAAAAACTATGCACTTTAAAAAATATTGATATTGAGTTAAATTATTTGTCGAAAAAAAATATTTATGAAAAAAATAGAAAAGGTAGTCACCCTGTATATATATATATATATATATATATATATATATATATACATAATATTAAAATTATATTTAAATGGAATTAACAAAAAATTAAAAAACTATACACTTTAAAAAATAATGATATTGAATTAAATTTGTTGAAAAAAATATTTATGAAAAAATAGGAAAGGTAATCACCCTATATATATATATATATATAATTTTAAAATTGTATTTAAATGGAATTAACAAAAAATAAAAAAAAATACACTTTAAAAAATATTGATATTGAGTTAAATTATTTGTCGAAAAAAAATATTTATGAAAAAAATAAAAAAGGTAATAAGATTAGAATGAAATATTATTTGAAGTTGTATTATATAACAAAATATATATAAGTAAAAGTTTTCTTTATATATATATATATATATATATATATATATATATATATATATATATATATATATATATCAGTGGGTGTGGGTATGTGGGGATTTTAAGTATTTATAAGAAGAATGAAGAGAAAGATTAAATAGGTTGTTAGATAAGAAGATAAATTTATCCGATCTAACGAAAACCCCAAACTGACTTTATACCTAAAATATACCTATAGGCAAACCACAACTTCCGGCAGATATAAACGTCACATTATTTATAGATGATAAATTAATTCGAACATCACACGACCCATGTCGTATGGTTTTACTAGATGCGTTCAATCATTATAAGGCAATCGATAATATAATTTCGAATATAATAAATTATTCATGGCTTATATTCTAGTAATAAATAACCAGAATCAAAGAAATCATACTGTTTATGAATTCATCGAATGTCGTGATAATCATTACGTATAATTATTTTGTCAATGAAAAACAAACTTTTTTTATATCGAGCAAACCTTATGTATAACGATGTCGGATGATAAATCAGAAAAGTCTAATTATCTCGCCGCAAATATGCGCGTTGACTCATGCCGGGGAAAAAGTTTTATTATTAAATTATGTTTTAACTAAATTTCAGTTGTCGCTATTCAAGTTTAGTACTGTTATTTAATGAAACGTTGTTTGGTTTATTTTTACAATTTTATCATTTATACAAATGTTTTATATTTAACATTATATATATATATATATATATATATATATATATATATTTATATTTATAATTTAAGTAGATAAATTGCTTTTTAAAATAACCAGATAATATATTTTATAATAAAATTAATTAGCTATATTATTGAAGATATTAAAATATTATAATAAAATACAGATACGATAAGAAAGATAAGAAATAAGTATAGATAAGAAAGAGAAGATAAGAAATAAGATATAAAAATATATTGAAGATATTAATGGCTTATTTTTACAATTTTATATGAATGTTCTATAGTACACTATATACGAGGGTCGTTTAATAAATATGGTAAAAAAGTAAGAAAAACTAAATTGAAAAATTTAATTAAATTAGTAAAATAAAACAATAAATAAATTTACCATACTTATCAAACGACCCTCGTATAATTATGTATGTATTTATAATTTGAGTAAACAAAATCAGCATTCTTTTTAAAAGAGCAATAAATTTTACAGTAAGAGTAATAAAGTATATTATTAAAGATATTATAACATTTAATTCATGATTATTATGTGATATAATTTTTAATCAATTCAAAATAATAACAAATCACAAAACTATTAAATGTCATTTTAAAGAACTATTTTAAAATAAGGTCTTATTTTTAGTCAATATCTATTATTTATTCCAAAAAAAACATTGTGTTGTAATTTTAATTAGTGTAAAATTTAAAGTGTTGCAATTTATCTAGATAGGAAAAATATGTTTATAACATGTTAAAAAATCAACAAACTTGATAGAATTTAATAAAACAATTTTTTTTTATTAAATATTAAAGTTCAAAAAAGTATTTTTCCAATTTATCAGATGTATATATATATATATATATATATATATATATATATATATATGTGTGTGTGTGTGTGTGTGTGTGTGTGTGTGTGTGTGTATAATTTAAGTAAATAAATTTATTGCTCTTTAAAATAAAAAAAAATACATATAATATTTTGTAATAAAATTATTAAAGTGTAATATAACTTTAATTCATATTTATTATTAGATATTAATTTAATAAATTCAGAAATTAAAATAAAATACAAAATTATCAAAGTATTATTTTAATTACTATTTTAAAATAAGGTAAAAATTTTTAGTCAATATAGTTTTTTTTAAAAAAATAGTGTTTTATTATTTCAAATAAGATAGGTGCAAAATAGAGAAATTATTTGGAATGACAGAGAGAGATATTGACTCCTGGAAGTGAAAAGTTTTGGAAAGACTTTCATACAGCAGTGAGTAAAAAGAAACGGTTTCTGATTTATATATATATATATATATATATATATATATATATATATATGAGTATGTGTATGAGTGTGTATTATTATTATAAAAGCTTATATAATTCCACTATTAAAGAAAAATCTCATCAAATATCATTTGGCCATCTTAAATATGATTTCAAGATTCTTCCATTAAGTATATAAAAAAAGCGATTAGATTTTTCTCTAACTACTTTTTCTGAAGTAGTTTCCATCCGAAAATTCGAAAGGAAAACTATTTCAATATATATATATATATATATATATATATATATATATATATATATATATATAATGGAATTATTTTCTAAGAATAATTATACAATGTTAGTCAATTTGTTCTATTTTTAGTAAAAAAATATTTTCGTTAATTTTCAGTAGACTTTTTTTCTATAATTTTAATCGTCTCTGTGAGAAGAAAAATTATTTTTTCCATTTTCAAATAAATAAAATGTTTCATCGATAATATATTAAACACTACAAACATTCGCAGAGAAAGAAAATGAAATATTTTATCTGCGCGTACATTTTCTTGTAATAACCTTTTCCGAGTAAAATTTATCAATAAAGCTATTCGGTACCCTCCGATTTTCCGTCTTGGTGTGGTCCATACAACACTGAAAATATTACTTCAATACTTACATTTCTAAATGTTCATTCTCGCTATTTGTCATTCGCTATAATTCATAATGACGACAATAGATGGTATGCATCTTTCATCCATATTCAAACGTCTCTATTATTTAATGTTTAATTTTAATGTCAAAATAACAATGCCGAATGAGAACGGCAACGAAACAGGTCTTTTATGAAACTGTCAACACAATAGTAAACGGACGAAGTGTGTAAGTACATTGAATAAGAATTGTTGGCGAGAGAGCAAAAGAGGGAAAATCATCAAAAATGTATGGCAACAGTGAGTGGAGAATTGTGTTTTCAGTAGCGTGAGGTTCGCTCTGTTAAAAATTTATCGCGAAATGAAGAATTCACTTTTGTGATTTTTTTTATTAACATTAAGTGAAAGTCTGAAAATGATTGATTTTTGTTCGGCTGAAATCAGAATTGATATATAGTGTTGTAATAAAATATTTATATATCCTAAATAATTTTAAGTATTACTCAGAAAAACAAACATTTCTTATTCACAAATTTACAATTAGTACAAAAGCATTTCTTACTATAAAAGATTTTTTCATTAAGTATTCTTTCAACGACTAATTTTAGTTTATTATTTAAATAAGAATTTTGTAGACAATTTATATAATTATAAAACGATCAATGGTTTAAATTTAATCAAATATCAAAAAATATATTACACATTTCATTTGGAATTATATGCACAACTGATTTATTCGTTTTAGTACAAACAAATCAGTTATTTCAATATAACACAATTGTATGATATAATAGTTTTTAATAATTATTAATTGTTTATTTCATTCATCGATGAACATTTCGACGGCTTACTACCATAATCAGAGTATTATATTTTATAATACAGCACTTTCAGATTGATGGAAAGCTCAACAGTGAATAAAATAAACAATAAATCATTACTGACAATTTTTACTAAAATGAACAGTGAATAATAAATTTATTATCATAGTCTTAAATATTCATTTATGTATAACGACTTTATTGACTTTAAGTTTAGAAAGCAGTTTACATTGAAAACATAAGTTTTCTAAAGTTGGGATGTTTATAGGTCGTCTGGAAAGTTAGATGTCTTGATTGTTTCTAAATTAAAATCAATATTATGAAATTTTATATACTGTTGATTTTTTATTTTTAAATTCATTTTTCGAATATAAGAAAATTTGTTTGTAATTGTTGTATGTATTATAAAAATTGTATAATTTTGAAGAATTAATTGAATATTTATTTTAAACATCTTAATTATATACAAAATAGTTTATTGAGACACTAAGTTGATTTGTTACAAATTTTATTGAAAATTTAATTAAAAAAATCTTTTTATTATTTTTCAATTATTTTCAAATATAATTAAATAAACGAACCTAGTATTACAGTTTGAGTTTTGTTAGTAATTATTAAATTGTTATTATATATATATATATATAAATATATATATATATATATAAATAACTTTATATATGGATATAAGATTAACCTTAAATTTTTTGTATATACCAAAAAATCTATACAGATATAAATAAATATTTACATTCAAAATAAATATTTAATTGTAACGAAAAAAAAATGTTATATTTTCCAACAGCAAAAATATTTTCATAAAGAAAGTCGTAATCTTAAACCAATTATGATAACAGACTAGTCTCTAACAAATCCAACCTTGACCCATTAAATGTTTGTATGCTCTTAGAAAAACACTTTCCATTCAACGAACTAACATTTATTGATTTCACTGTTTGCATTCTTACAATTATTTAATGTCGATGAATAGATTCTGTATTTTTTTCAAAGAAATTTATATAAAAATAGTTTATTCAACATTGAAATAATGACAGATTGTTTATACCATTTTTTAATTAATTTTGTGTATCACCCATCATTATCAAATATAAATGATAATATTTTCATATTAAATTATCAATAGTTTTAAATGATGTTTTAAAAAATGAAAGATTTAAAAAAAATATTTATATTAATTTTTTGGTTAGTTTAATCCAACATCATCCTTGAAAGATAATTAATTGTCATTGTTGTAATATGTAAATAACTTGATTGCATACTACAATTTAAACATATTTCAATAAATTCAATGTACATAATTTTAATTAAGTCTCTTATTATTACTTTATCTCTGTCTATTAATATTTCGAATTCCATACCAGCGAAACATTATTTAAATAACTCGTATCCTTTATATTGTTAATTGAATGAAAATAATTGGAATATTTTATACAGTTTACCAATTACCAACGAAATTTTAAAAGGGTTCCAGTAAAAACAAATACGCAGACATATAGCTATATGTATATATAGTTTTGTTTGAAATTTATGAAAAGCATGTTTACTATAATTGTATTATTGATTCGACATTTATTTGAATTGTATTTCATATAATGAATATATTTAGTCATAATTTATATGAACATGTAATCCGTGCAACAGATGCAGGTGTGCACATAGCTGTAAATAATTATCTAAAATAATACCTGCCTTAATCTATTTAATTCCAGTCGGTTTTCGTTTTAAATATTTCTTGTTTAAGTATTTATTAGACGATTTACAGTTTTGAAATGAACTTTTGGAATTATCAGTTATAATTTCATTTTTAATATCATAAATCGAAATTATTTCTTAATCGTTGAAAAAAATATTGTATTTGATATACATTTATTATTATATTTTATATATTAGGTGTATTGAAAAGTTCTGTCCTTTTTTGAAGTTAAAGAAAATATTTTTTTTATACTTTTTATTAATATTGTGTTTTATTTTCATTTAATTTTTTTTATCTTGATGAAAGCTTTTTTTAAAAAAAATTATCCAGTTTTTTCACATCTCTATCTTAAATATTTTTTTAAGTTAAAAAATTTTGTACAGAAAAAAATAAATGGTAATCAAAATGTGCTATATCTGAAGAATGTTTGGTGATTTAGAACTCCTTAAGTTTTGATATTTTTCTGGTTTATTAAATAAACATGTGGTGTCTTATGTTGTTATGCTGTAAGATTACTTCGTTTCTATTAACAAAAAAAATGATGATTTTTTTAAGTTCATTAATCAAATTGTCTAATCATTGACAATAATTTACAGAATTAATCGTTCCTACTAGTTAAATAAGTTCATAATAAATTAGTCTTAGTCTGGGTTTCATTTTACAGGATTCACAGATTCACAATTTTTTTAATTTATTTTAATTATATGTACAGATTTTTTTACACATTTTACTTAAAAAACCTTATTTAATTGAAAACGACGATGAATGAAATGTCAGTTTTTTTTAAAAAAAATTTTTTTTCATTTTTCTTAACACATTAACTTTTCTTTCACGTGTTTATTTAATAAAATGTTTTTAGTGAATTTATTTTTATATTTCAAATTGTTTTTTTGTGAATATTTTGCATTAGTTTATTATAATTTTTATATTTTGTGCAAATAAATTTTTACACGAATTTTTTTCACGATATGTATCTATCGTGTAAAAATAAATCCATATAAACAACATTTTTTTCATATTTAAATTTAGTTTAGATGTCGATAGAGTAGATTATCTAGCTTAGAAGTATGACCTTTTTTCATATGTAATTTCCACTTTGCCTTATTCAATAATTTTTCTCCCAGTAAAATAAATTTTCTTACTTCTCTCTATCTCTCTCTATATAAAAATAATATTTATTTTTATTTAACTAAGAACATTTAAATATTAACATTTAATTATTTATTAAATTATACTTCATTAAAGAAAATAAAAATATATGAAAAATAACAATAAATACATTATGTATATATATATATATATATATATATATATATATATATATATATTTGGGTGTGTGTTGGTAAGAACTGAAATGTTATTTTCATGCAATGTTATTTCATTTTAAGCATTTTCATACGAGATAATATTATCACCAGACTAGAGGTAAATGTATAGTGGAATGTTTGTGGTAGACCGGAAACTGAAATTGACGTACCGGTTACGTATGTAGAAGATGTCTTCCGGTACTGGAATTTATTATCTTTTCAAGTTGCGAGCAATGCTAGTTCCGAAACTCATCTTGAATATTTAAAATCGCACTCGAACGGTTAGACTCGTTACAGTTTTTCAAAAAATGCTGTAGATATTTTGAAAATATATCAGTCGAGTAAGAATTTAAGAGACTTCCAATTGAATTTTAGTAGGTATTGGAGATTGACTTCTTAAAAAAAAACTAATTTGATATATAACATTTTTCTAATAAAATTTGAAACACAGTTTTCTTTCCTATTATTCATTTTTCTATTTTTATCTCTAATTACATTTAAATATATTTTTTTTATAAATTATTATAAAAGATTTAATTCAAAATTTCATATTTTTGTAATATATTTTGGTATAGATAATTAATTATTATAATATAATGTATATATTGGCTGTTTTTTAAGCGTGATAGAACTTTAAATTAAATCTCTATCGAAAGTTCTATCTAACCTAAAAAGTAGCATTTCCTTATATATATATATATGTGTGTGTGTGTGTGTGTGTGTGTGTGTGTGTATGTGTATGTATAGATAGATAGATAGATAGATAAATAGATAGCCCAAATAGGACTAAAAGATAGTAGAAAATATTAAATGATAGTAAGTAAATAACTGATGGTTCAATGAAAACAATTGTTAATGCTTCCTGAAGTCATTTTCATGATCAAATCTCTTTTCAATAACCCTTGTTGAAATCTTAGTGTTACTTTTTTGACTAGAAATATAATTATTAAATATAAAACTAGTCAAAAATATATCTAGTATGATACCAGTTAGAAATAATGTTCCTAAAACCTCAAAAAGATCTTAAGATCACACTTTTTGATTAGAATCGTTAGTAAAAATAGAACCAATTAAAAATTTATATGCATATAATATAATAACACCAGACAAAAAGAAAAACCTTAAGATTTTAAAAAGAGTTATGGAATTAAGAATAAAATTTATAAACAAATAAATAACTACAGTTTATATATTTTTATGCTAATAATATATCAGATAATTATATTGTTTAATGAAATATTTAAAAGAAATATTTTTGACATAACATTATTCAATTCTTTACCACTTATAATGAACAATTATAATTTTTGTAGGCTATTATTTTTTGAAATAAAATATATTTTTTCACAGAACATTATTCAATTAATTTGAAAATATTTTTCATATAATATATTTTTTAAAATTATGCAATTATTTCAAAATATTATTCTAAAAAATGCAAATAGTAAAAATATATATCTAAATTAGTGATAATTATTTAATCACTAGTAATTTAATCGTTAACGATAATTATGTGTCTTAACCTTTCAGCCATATATAATCCAGTTTATACATTTACAAAGAAAAACTGTTAATCGTAATTTATAATTGAAAAAAAAAATTACACGAACCGTATTTTTTCACAATTTCGATCATTTTGTGAAAACGTAACAATATGACATTCGATCTTCAATTCCTGCCTAGTAAAAAAAATATTCATTTATTTTCATTGACATACCGCACTAATTAATTCGTGTTTCTCCCTTAAATACACATTAAATCAATAAAAATTTAATCAATTCATACGTGTCGACATCATTCAACGAGTAAATATTACGTGTATATTTTTATTTCAATAAACGCAACGAGTTCCCAGTTTGGTAGAATTAATGGAATCTCATCCATTAACATTATCGTTGTGATAACGCGCAGCCACGGTCATCCATCTTGCCGATGTGAATTCGAATGTGTCAAAAACGTCGCAAAAACGACCTCTGTTAAAATTCAACACACCTGATACACATGAAGTAGTGTGATTTGTATGAGGGGGTTGCACGCTATAAATAAATATTCTTCATTATATTATGCTTAATTGTTTTCCACACACACACACATATGTATATATATATATATATATATATATATAAACATACATACACACACATGTATAAATATATATTATATGCATTTGTATAGATCTGTACATGTAGGCGTTTTTTAAAAAAATTAAAATAAATGCTTTATTTGTGTTGTTATTTTAAGGTTTTATCTCTGATAAACATTTTGAATATAATTGGTTTATTTTATTTGTGTGAAAATTAATGTTCATTTCATTTTATGTTACTGTTGTAGCATATTTTTTTATATAACTATTTAGTCTACAAAAATAAATATTATTCGTCTATCTACGTGATAATACTTGATTTTTTTCTCTTATCTTCACTCTATTTATTTTATGTACATTTATTCATATATACACACACATACATATATATATATATATATATATATATATATATATATATATATATATATATATGTATGAATGTATGTATGTATAAACATAAATAGTGTGAAACGCAAAGCAAAATTATTTTTGAAGTCGGTTATAAAACAGAATTGAATTCCAAGTAGTTAATATATTTTTTCATATCGCATGTGTAAAACATATAACATTTATTATTTGATGGAAATATTTTTGGAAATTTCATTATCTTTTTTCCACATGTAATATTTTTTCAATGTAGATTTGGTATTTTGCTGTTCTGTTAATTAAATTTAATATTTAGTAACAAAAAAATAATTTTCTAATTCAGCAAAATAATGTAGTTGATATATTAAAATATTTGGAGATGTTTAAAATTTTCTGAATTTGTAATCAATAAGTATCAATGAAAAATGTATTTAAAATAATTATTAAAATAATTATTAAAAATTATTATTTTGTTGTGACATAAATAAAAATTCCTCAAACAAAATGTTTTTGGTATTAGTAATTTTTTTATAAAAATAAATTATTACTTCTAATACTACAAGATATTGAAAAGTGTTTAAAAATTATTTATTGTTCAATTTGCTTGTTTATAACAACAATGAACTAATACCTATTTTAGTTGTGATGTTATAATCATCAGAGTTATTGTTATTAAATCTATAGATCTTTCTAAAATATAATATTTAACTCATACTATTTGCTAATATATATTTATTACTAATATTACTTATTTGTTAATAAATAATTATCACTAATTTAAATATATATTTATTACTATTTGAATTTTTTAGAATATTATTTTGAAATAATTGCATAATTTAAAAAATATTTTATATCAAAAATATTTTCAAATTAGTTGAATAATGTTCTGTGAAAAATATATATTTTTTTAAAAAAAATAGCCTACAAAAATTATAATTGTCCATTATAAGTGGTAAAAAATTCAATAATGTTATGTCAAAAATATTTCTTTTAAATATTTCATTAAATAATATAATTATCTGATATATTATTATCACAAAAATGTATAAACTGTAGTTATTTATTTGTTTATAAATTTTCTTCTTAATTCCATAACTCTTTTTGAAATCCTAGAAGTTTTCTTTTTATCTGGTGTTATATATCATATGCATATAAATTTTTAATTGGTTCTATTTTTATTAATGATTCTAATCAAAAAGAGTGATTTTAAGATCTTAGGGACACTATTTTGACTGGTATTATACTATATATATATTTGACTAATTTTATATTTAATAATTATATTTCTAGTTAAAAAGGTAATACTAAGATTTTAACAAGGGTTATTTAAAAGAGATTTAATCATGAAAATGACTTCAGGAAACATTAACAATTTTTTTAACGAACCATTAGTTATTTTTTTGTTCAATTTCACAAGAATAGAATCAAATCAATGAAAAATTATTTAAGTTATTGATTAAATATTGAATAGTTGTGAATCTCTTTTTATATCTATCTACCTATCAATTTCTCTCTCTCTCTCTCTCTTTATATATATATATATGTGTATATACCATCATCATTAGTTTCTTTTTATGTACTGTTGGATAAAGGTCCTTTCTAAAGCCTATCACTTTAATCAATCCAATACTTTTCTCTTTCAGTTTGTTTCAACGAACTTTCTTATGTCTCTATCCTATCTAATAATTTTAGATGGTTTGAGATCTTTGATTCATTACGTTAATCTCCTTTATGTTAATAACTACCCCTTCAGTTTGTCTAAGAATATTTTCTAAGCTTTCTCTGTTTGGTTAGACCTACCTATATTCAATAAATATCAAATACCTATTTTTAGAATTCCATTTATAACTTCTTGCTACTTTGAGGCAGTAAAATAGGAATTTAGAAGTGTACATATATATATATATATATATATATATATATATATAAATCAATAAATGCCAAAAAACGAAATACAATAACTTTATGAAAAATAACAAAAATCAATTCATTATTTGAAAAAAAATATTTATAATTAAGAAAGTATTTATTGAAAGCAATGAAATAAAAAATGTAAATCATAATTAATTTATTAATAATTTTTTATATAAAAAATATCATTACGTATGCATGGTTGCAATTTAACGATATTCTGCTTAAATTTTATTTTCATAATCTCTTCTATTAAATAATATGTTACAATTAACCTTTAATAAAATTTCTTTCACGCTGGATACCCATTGAATTAAAAATTGCGACCTAATGTTACGATGTTTTTTCCTAAACTAATTTACTTAATTTCTTTTAGTATTTAACTTGAACTATTGAGCATATTATATACATACAAAACGAAATGAGCAGCTTTTATCTTTGTACGTGCTCAATGTCTGTTGGTTTTTAAACACTATTCTCATCTGTACATTAGTGATGAAACTAATAATGATTTTTTAAGTGTTAAGTTCTTTTCTCTACTTTTATGTAGCTTTTTTTAATCATTATTATTACAAAATTAGTTTTATTTATAAATTTATTCATGTGTTAGTTTTATTATTTATTTAATTTTATATATATATATATATATATATATATATATATATATATTTAATATTAAATTAATAATTTTTTTATAATTTTTCATAACTATAAAAATTATAAAAGAATATTTTCTAAAAAAATAATTTATTTTTCTGTGTCTGTTTTTTATCTTATAAACAGTTAATATAATTTTTAAATAGAGATTCACAGAATATAATTAAAAATGTATATTTTCCATATTTAAAAACACACACACACACACACATATTTATATATATATATATATATATATATATATATATATATATCTGTATAAACATTTTTTTCCTTTTGAAAATTGAGTTTGAATATCGTATTTCTTTATAAAAATAAAAAAAAAAACTTCTATTTTATACATAAATATATAAAAAGTGTAATCACACAAATACTAATTGAAAATTTTTTTAGTAAGCTTCTGAAGTAATAAATTCATAAAAAGTTTTTCCGGTAAAATATACGAAACCTTATTTAATTGGAAATCAGTATTACAGATTTCCTTGTATAATGAAATCGTTAGAAATTTCAACTGAAAACATACTCATAACTACAAATCACAAAAGTTTCTGACGACCTGTTTGTATCAGTCGTAAACTGTTTAAGCTTATTTAATCGTATCTTAGAATTAAAATGTTAATTAAGTTTGTGAAAGAAACAGATTTGATAACCTTCAAGTTGGTTGAAACATTGTTATATCGGTAGAATGATTTATGTATAAAAGAAGTGATCTATACAGAATTCCGTTTATGTGTTAATATTGTTAAATGTTATTTATGTCTTTGTCTTCATTTCATGATTTATTTTCACGTAGTTATTTTTGATAACGAAATCTAAATTTGATTCTCTAGATCATTTTAGTAAAAGCAATGTAATGGTTTTATAATATTCACCGATTAATAATATTCATATTCTATAACAATTTTAACTATGACAAGCAATTAATAAACGATTCAATTTAACGACCTGAAAATATCATACTAGTCATTTTATTTTCTTAAATAATATTTCTCACATAAATCTATATCTACTTTTATACAAATATATATATATATATATATATATATATATATATATATATATATATATATATATTATGAACAACTTTTACAAATATTATATTCCCTTGTATATATTTTTAATACATATTTTTGTCATTTTGAGTTTTGTATAGTGAATGTTCTTTTTTCTCATTTTACTAATGGTGCCTGCCACATTTAATCTCAAAAATATCATAAGTATAAGTTTTTGTTATATTTTTTTTCATTAGTTGACATTATTAGACCACGTTCAATAACATAACATATTACTTGCCTACATAAAAAAATATCCTCTATATAATTTCACATTACTATCAATTCTTTAAAACATCTTTAATACTAAAATATTTTATGATACGAATATAATTTTTTGTATTTAAAATAAACGTATTTTTAATGTTTTTAGTCATTATTTTAAAGTAGAAACATAATAATATTAAATTTTATATTTCATTAAAAAATGTTTACAAACAAATACACACACACACACATATACATATATATATATATATATATATATATATATTATGTTTTTTTAAACGTGATTGAACTTTAAATTAAATCCCTATCTGAAGATCTATCACTCTTTACCTCCCCCTTTTATATATACAATGGTCGTTTGATAAGTATGGTAAAGTAAGAAAAACTAAATTGAAAAATTTAATTTCGTTAATTAATTAAATTAAATAATAAATAAATTTACCATACTTATCAAACGACCCTCGTATAGGGTGTTCTATCAGGAGCGTACACTCATTATAGCTCAAACAAATATTATCATTTACTCAAAAAAGATAAGTTTTATTTAAAAATTAAGTTGTGTGCTCCTGATGAGACACCTATATATATATATATGTATGTATGTATTTATGTGTTTCATTTTTAAATAAATTTAGCATTTATTAATTTAAAATCATAGCTGATTAATTTTTTATTAGTAATTTATCTAGTTAAAAGATTAACTTAAGTTTCGTTAAAAATTATGAATTTAAAAAATGAAAGAACTTCTTAACTAACCTAACTATATTACTAATCACTCTTCCATTCGAAATTCGTATTAGCTTATTAATATAATAAACAACAAAGTGAACAATAAGTGATTATTGAACATTTTCTAATATTTTGTGGTGATAGGGGTGATAATTCGATTGTATAAAACTGAATTTCCCACAGTTTCAAAACAAATAGTAATTATTTTATGTTATGAAGTATTGTTTACTTAAAATAGTTTAAAGATGATTTTAATGCAACTTACATTTTTAAATATAAATTGTTATCATTTTTTTTAAATAAAAATTAATCGTTCGCGTCAGCACTGTAAGTGTTATTAATTATTGTTTATTTTATTTATATGAAAAATCGAAATAGAAAAAACGATAAATATTTATGTTTTACCTTGTAAAGTACTCTTTATTTAAAATAGTTTTTTTTAAAAAAAATAATGCAACGTATAATTTTTAAATATATACTTTTGTTGAATATTAATTTCCTAGTATAAATAAATCATTTACTTTTCACAAGAATCTTTGTAACTGTTTAATTAATAATTATTGTATATTTTCTTTAGATAAAAAATCTAAATGAAATAAACAATATTCATTTAGGTTTTATTTTGTAAAGATTTGCTTATTTATAATAGTTTTTTAAAATGAAATGCAACGTATATTGTTAAATATTATTTTTACTGAATTTTTTTCTTAAAAATTAATATATTTTTTTATCTTAGCTCTATAAGTTTAATAACTGTTTATTAATTAATTTTGGTTTATTTTATTTAGATAAAAATCAAAATAAAATAAACAATAATTATTTATATTTTATTGTGTAACTTCTTGTTAATTTGAAATAGCTTTTAGAAAATTTTAATGCAACATATATTTTTTAATATAAATGAATCATTGACTTTAACACTAGAAGCTTTAACTGTTTAATAATTAATTATTTCTTATTTTATTTATATAAAAATCAAAATAGAATAAACAATAAAATATTTTATGTTTTATCTTGTCAAATATTCTTTACTTAAACAGTTTTTAAAAAAATAATACAACGTATAATTTTCAAAATATACTTTTATTGAATATATAGGATCATCAAAATGTGATGCTTAGATTTGTATTTTATTAAAAAGAAAAATGTGTAGTTTTTTTTTAATAAAACACAAATCTAGGCGTTATATTTGGATGACCCTATACATTTTTTTAATACAATATAAATGAATCATTTACTTTTCACTAGAATCTTTGTGACTGTTTAATTAATAATTATTGTATATTTTATTTATATAAAAAATCTAAATAGTATAAACAACAAATATTTATGTTTTATCTTGTAAATTATTGCTTATTAAAAATAGTTTTTAAAAAAATTAATACAGTTATATTTTTAAATATTACTTTTACTGAATTTTTTAAAAAAATAAAAATAAATCATTTACCTTAGCACTATAAGTTTTATAAATTTTTAATAATTAATGATTGTTTATTTTATTTGGACAAAAAGTCAAAATAAAATATACAATAATTGTTTATGATTTATCTTGAAACCTCTTTACACAAATGAATTTTAACCCCAACACCACAATAATTTAAAGTGTTCAATAATCACTTATTATTTATAATTATATAATCTATAATTATATAGACTATATAATTATAAATAATAAGTGATTATTGAACACTTTAAATTATTGTTATTTTGGGGTTAAAATTCATTTGTGTAAAGTGAATCAGCCACAGTTCCAAAACAACAAATAAATTGAAACCTCTTATTTATTTAAAATAGATTGAAGTAAATTTAGATGCAACATATAATTTTTAAATATATATTTTTCTTAAATATATACTTCTTAATATTAATGAATCACCCACTTTAGTACAAGAAGCTTTATGATTGTTCAGTAATTGATTATTATTCCTTTTATTTGAATATAAAATCTAAATAAAATAATCAAATATTATTTATGTAAATAATTGAATATATAACACTCAATAGTTAATAATATTACACTTTGGTATCATAAAATAAGTACAAAATAGTATTTTATATATAAAATTTAACAGGAGAATAAAAAGGGGAGAATGACAATTTTATCAAATCTAACCCATTTTATATATATATATATATATATATATATATATATATATATATATATATATTATAGCAAGCATAGAAACAGAAGTATACTTTACTGTGTGTGTGTGTGTATTTCTATAATGATGCAACGTAACGCTATATCTAAATTTAAAATTTACAAGTTATAGTAACGACTGCTTCAGCAACGTCTATGGCGCCACGCGTTGGGAATTTTTCATTACTATATCATTAATCTCATCTTGTATTCCAGTGGAGTAGCAGGAAGGGTCTGGGGGATTGGAGCTACATTAAAGGCATTGGTAGCTATTGCTTGGTGCTTAATGATTACATGCTATATTTTTTAAAAGCCATGTACATGCACATAGCTTTTCTTTCTTCATTCTTTTTTCATTTATATATATATATATATATATATATATATATATATATATATATATATATAAATGTGTGTGTGTGTATGTATATTGTCAAATTCATATCTTTTTCTACCCAGTACTTGAATTTTAAAAATGAAAACGCTTTTACTAAAAAAAATATTTCTTTTGAGAAAGATTAATTTTTCTAATTAAAAATCCAGAATTATAAACAGTGGTTTGAATTCTCTAGCGAATTGAATTTTCATGCATACTACATATTTATGAATTATTTTTAATGAATTTTTTGTATCGATATTTAATCCTTAAAATTATTTTTCTCAAACATTAGTTACACTTCTCGACTTCATATCAAATCAACATCCAGTATTTTCATAAAAGAAAAATGATTATATAAAATTAAAAAATGTGATTTTTAATTAGACAGTTTTTGAATGTCTTAAAAACACATTAATTTCTGCATACTGTTACAAAAAATAAATATTTTTTAATGTTTTCAAATTTACACATTTTTTATAATATTATTTCAGTTTCATAAAATATATATATGTGTGTGTGTGTGTGTGTGTGTGTGTGTGTGTACACATATATAAACATTGAACAATTTTCGAATTTCATTTTATTATAACAGAATTATTTTTGATTCATAACTGATAACTAAATAAAAGTTTTCCCTCTGTTAATAACTCTTAATTGAAACATCTTAGTTAGTTACTGTACGTTGAAACTTACATTTCTATTAATAAACGATGAATATTCTCTCCCAATATATATGTTCGACGTGAACTTAAGCTGTTTGTGAAAGTAATTTCAATTATGATTTCAATCATTAATATTTCTGATAAGATATTTCGATTGACATATTTACTTTATCCAATGACATGTTTCAAAGATATCCTACATTATATAACCTATCATTTATAGAATTTATATTACATTTATTTTCTATCTATATAATCATTTTATTTATTAAGCTCGAATTTCATATTTCTTTATATATGATTTAAATTCATAAGTATTATTTCTGTGTGTGTTAAATTTGAAAAAAGTTTATTCAAAATCATAATAAAATTAAATATTATTAAGATGCAAAAAAAGAAAATATTTGATAATACTGTAGGAAATTGAGAACAATTTCTCAAAATTTATAATAAATATTTTTAATGATTAATTTGTTATTGCCAAAAATCGAAATAAAATATCCACAGTACTAAACAGATATTGTATTATATAGGATCATCCGAATGTGACGCATAGATTTTGTGTTTTATTAAAAAAACATGTGTATAGGGTGGCGTTTATGGAAACGTGTGTATAATTTATTTTGTTCTTTTTAATAAAACACAAATCTAGGCATCATTTGTATGACCATATATTTGTTAAGTATTGTACATATTTTTTTTATAAATAAATCATTCACACTTAATCCACAAGATTATTTAAAAATATTTAATGAATACTTTTTGCTTTATTTAATAATGAGCATTTTAATAGCCATAATATTAAATGATCCAAATGAGACTAAAGGGTTTAGAGATACATTTTTAGCTTAATATAATTTTTTTTTGATCTTTCAGTTTCATTGAAACTACCTTTTATATATAGATATATAATAGAAATTTGAAAAAAAAAATTTATAAAACAATAGGGTTTATTATATTTTTTCTAAACCAAATTGATAATAATACTATAAAGATTTAATATTTATAATCATTAAAATTATAAATAAAATGTTGATAATTGTATCATTGTAAAGAGGGTTGCTAAGAATAAAGTCAAGTATATTACGTGAAAAAAACTAGCGTGTACAAACGAGTATCTAACTTCTGAATGAGTTTCAAAAATACATTAGGTTTTAAGACCATTCTTAGTTCAGTTTGTTTCACATTGATTTAACAGAATGGTTCGTGTTTCTATTTTAGATTAGTAGATTTTGTGACTACAAGTTTCGATAAATAACATTCACTCAGTGTAATAATTAGCAAATGTTTTCGTTTTAATTTCGTAGTTTTTCAGTCTATAGATGTGTCTGTTAGTAGAATATAAAGTTGAAATTATTAAAAATGCAATAAAAACTTCCACATGTAAGTAAATTCGAGACAAAAATTAAAAATAGTAACACGGTAGATGAAAAAGAAACATTGAATTTGAAGATAAGGTTATATAGAACGATGAATACAAAAGTTATGTGTGTTAGAAAATTGTATACAAAGTCCGTTTAACTTGGATAGTTGAAAAAAGAGCTACGGACGAATGTAATCAGCTTGGTTCACCAGGGAAATCAGATTTGTGTTTTAGAAATAGAATACTCTCTTCAGGAATTCTGCAACTGTTTGGTTAGTTGGTATATTATATAAAATTCATGAACTAGAAATTATGTTTATCTTGTTTATATTTCAAACACGTATTATGTACTTACAAGATTTTGAAAATAAATTAAATAAGTAACGTTTGTAGTAATATTTACTTACTTATATTAGCTATTTAGAATTTTTTAAATATTTTAGTTATAAAAATGTAAGTTTTTATTAATATGATTTTATAATATTTTAAAAAAAAATAATTCTGTTCGTAGATTCATTATTTATTAATTAACATTTTAATATTAATTCAATTTATTATATTTTTATTAAATTTTAATTTTAAATTAAATAAATGTGTAATAAAAATCAAATTATTGTATATAAAAAATATTTTGAATTGACGACTTTAATAACGCATTTCAAATCAAGAAAATTATTTTTTTACACAATTCTGATTTTTCAATATAACTTATTTAATTGTTTATAATACTTTTTCTTAATTCATATTATTAGATTGTGTAGACATTTTGATTGATACTGTGTTTATAGAATTGATCTTTTTTCACAATTGGAATGTAATTCGACCTTGAATTGTAAAAAATCAGTCATTACTGTTAACTTTGTATTATATTAATTACATTTGAAACAATTTTTTTATAATTTGATTTATGGACCACGAATAAAAAATATTTTCTGAGTTATATTAGTGCATTTGGTACATTTCCTGAGTTTGTGCTTATAAAAGTAATTTTCTCTACAATGAGGATTTAATATTGACTTTAAATTGTAAAAATTCAGTCATTAATATTAATTTAGTATTATATGTTATTTAAAATATTTTTTTAAAATTTTGTTAATAGACTACAAATAAAAATATTTTTTGACCAATATTTGTGCGTTTAGTATTTTATTTATATTATATGAATTACATTTGAGTGGTCATATGAGTGAAATTGTATTCCATCATTAATACCATAGAATATGCTTAAAAATAAAGAAAAATAAATAACTAATTAATTAAATACTTTTTGTTTTATTTCTGTTTAAGGGAGTATTCTAGTCTAGACGCATGAATTTTAGGTGTTTTTTCGGGCGCTATAAAAAAAACCAAAAAATATTTTTACTATCCATTTTTTATCACTTATTTATTGACATTTTAAGAGTATAAAAAAGTATTATTAAAAACAAAAAATTCAAAATTGAAAAAGGTACAGGCTGGAAAAATGGGGGAAAAAAGGTGTCTCCTACTTGACGTGGTTCCAACCCTTCCGGTCAAGTGAAACAAATTTTTTTTTAAAATTATTTAAAAAGAAGGTTGTAGTAGTATTCCCGCTTAGGGAAATTTTAAAAAAAGTTTTTTCGGCAGTGTGAAAAAGCAGTCATTTTTTACCCTATTTTTCAACTTTCGGAATTTTTTAAAAATAGTGAAAAACAAAATTTTCAAAAAATCCTAAGCGAGGGCAATCACTGTTATATTGAGAATCTCTGTACCAAATTTCTAGTAAATCGGTCCATTAGAACTTGAGATATCACGTCAATCGTGTCGAAAAAAGTAGTTTCGAGAAAAACGCGTTTAAAGTTGATTCGTTCCTGCCAGACCAGATTGGTTGGCGCGTCACAAAAATAGCTATAACTCTAAAAATAATTCGAATTTCGAAAAATCCTCTTAAGGACATATTCTCAAAGGTCTAAACTTTGAAAATATGCAAAAAAATCATTTTTTTCAAAATTCTAGACTAGAAACCACCTTAAACTTCTGAAGCGCTTATTGGAAAACTCTACATTATTATTGTTTAAGAAAATGTCTAATATTTTTGATAAAAGATGAAAAGATAAATCCGGTCCTGGATATTTAATAAGACGTATATATTTTTCACTACAATTCATTCCTAAACACGAAACACACCGGAACACGATTTTAGAAATGATAATATTTATAATAAATGACGTCACCTATCCGTCTGACAATAGGTGCAACATTTTTTTTTCTTTATGAACACCAGTTTTAATAATAAAAGCTCTCCTTCATATATCACGAAAGCACTTTAATAACCTGTTATATCATCGTGAACTGTCAATATATAAGGCTACAGTGGAGCACCAGATGACCCGTAACATAACATTGAGGGATAAATCTACACAAGAGAGATTTTAGTTTGCTGACATATTGGCAACCCTGTTACAATATACAAGACATGCCATGATCTACCATGGGGTTACTAGATGTGCTGGCGCGAGCGGTTTTATCCGCCGCAATGATGTCGGTAAAACGGATCAGTGTGGTCGGCCGGAAATAGCCAGGTCCTTTCTGCACGTGTGTGTGTGTGTTTATAGAACATGTGTGTGTGTGTGTGTACTTGTTCTATCCAACGAACGTCGCACATTTTTCTCATATAGGTGGTAACACTGGCCGGTGTTCGTATTTACTGTTTATTTTACTCGCTCGACACATTTCCATCTGCGCTAGGGTTCTGTGTGTTTAATATTTAATTTCGTACGGTTCTTTGTTAAGCATCAGCTTGTTGAGTTAATATATTTTTATTATTATGTACGTTTTTAGTAATAAATTCATTCCTGTGTGTTGTTCAGTTGAATATTTTATTTAATTGAGTCTGCTAATGCACCTTGTGTAAAAACCATATCTCTCTTTATTATTAACAGATCTTATTTAACAACCAATGGAAATGGATTATTTTTTGTATGTATGAGTGTCAGTATTAAATTATAAAAAAGGATTTGTTTTGGAAAATTAAATACATTATTTATATCTTTTTTAAACGTATGAAAAAAATCTTGAATAACTTATATAAAACAATTCGTATAACTGGATAAGTTTTTTAAAAAAAATTTGTTTCATTTCACTTCATAATTTAAATATAGGGTTTTCCAATAAATTCTGCAGTATTTTAAATGGAAATAAAACAAAAAGTATTTAATTAATTACTTATTTAACAATGTAATTTTCATTAATATCAACAACTTCAAAAAAGTTTTATTTATTTTTGAAGAGAAAGAAAATAATAAATTTTTCTGTTTTTTAACATATTTTCTATTAATGTTGACAATTTTTTCACTTTTATGGAAGTTTTTGAATTTGAAACCCTTTAAAAATTGAAAACTCATCCAGTAACTTTTTCACATCTCTATCTTTATTATTTTTTTTCTATTTAAGAATTTTTGTAAAGTCAAAAAGTGTTATATTTGAAAAAATTCTGTGTGACTTAAGAACTTCTAACCAAGTTCTACTATTTTTTGGGGTTGTCAAAAAGTATGTGGTCTTTCGTTGTCAGGCTGTAAAATATGTTTTTCCATAATAAAAAAGCTGGATATTTTTTTTAAATTCATTGTTCAGATTGTCCAATTACTAGCAATATTTGTTAGAATTAATCATTCGTTTTGGTTTTAGAAATTCATAATAAATTAGTCTTCTTATATCTCACCATATAGTCAACATTCTGTTTTTTTACACTTAAACTTTGTTTAGATGTTGATGGAGCAAGTTATCCAGCTTTTCCGTACATTATTTTTCTCACTACATTTTTATGTGTAATCCATTTTTCATCTACAATTATGAGGCGTTCTAAAAGTAATACATTTTTACAGCACGTACGATAAATGAGTAAATGATTACACTATTTTACTTGTTTCCAACAGTTAAATTATATATCTATTTTTATACTTGTATATGAATTTAAAATGTTTTTTTTTCAAATGTTACCAAGAATACCATCATAGATTACAAAAGGTCTTTCAGAGAAAGTGGTTCGTCTTTGAGATTAAAGTCTCGATTCGTAAATTTTTTCGAACCATTTTCTGCATGTCCATTTTGATATTCCATTTACTCCAAAAACTTTTAACAAATTTCTACATATTTGTAAAGTCTGCAATAATATTTGTCAATTTTACAATTCCGTAATTAACTTTATCGACAGATATATTTCTTTCAATATTCTTTAGTAAATATTTATAATAAAACATGTGTCTTAGTGTATGTTAAAGGACATAAATGATAAAATATAACAGGAGAAAAATAAGTTTTATATCTTTTCATTAAAATATTTTTCTACGTGCTTAAAAGAAGAGAATTTTTGGCTAGAACTTTTTGGTCGAAATAATACAGGGTAGTCTAAACGAAACTAAAAGATGTAACTTTCAGTCCCGATTTATATCTATCAAATTCATTTTTGTCACCCTATATATGTATATATAAATATTTCAAGATGTGAAATGATCAAATCGATTTCAATTAAATCAACTAAACATGTCATCTGTTGGTTATGTTCTGCTACTGATTAGTTTTTGATATATATCATTAACTGTTATTTAATTATCAATTAATGATAACAGTTGACAAATGACTTGCATAATGATTAATTGCATAATTCCAAAACGTGATTAAAACAAAATGATAATAAATTTGAATAATGATATTATGCAAATGGCTCCGTTTGAATATAATATGTAATTATCTAAATTGTAATTGTTTCATATGGTACAGAAATTAATTTAATATCATATTGGAATTGGATGATATAATATATATATATATATATATATACAGAGAGAGAGAGAGAGAGAGTAGGGCATTATATAAATAAATTTTTAAACAATTAAAAATATGATTAAAAATTTTGTCATTATTTCTTACTTGTAAAAATTATTAAAAATCTAATAATTAAATTTTCATTCGATTAATCATTCAATTAAAAAATTAATCGTTATTTTGATAATTTTTTAACTAAAAAATAATTAGATAAAATCTAATTAGACAAAAATTGATTTGAATAAATACATAGCCGGATAAAAAGTATAAAAATCGACTAAATTCCCAAGTTCAGTTTTTTCTTCCCTTACGTATTTGCTTCTTCTTCGGAAATGAATTTCATTGTAAAACAGAATTTACCCTATTTCAGTGCCTAAAAGATGGTGTGAAAAGTGTGAACGAAACCTTTTATTTTAACTGTTTTATATACTCTTGTGAAAATAATTTAAAAATTATTATATTTCAGTACTAATCGTTTAAAATTCAATTACATTAAAAATTATTTGTAGTTTTTTCAAATGAAATTATTTTATTTGAAAAATCGATTTTCAAATTTCAAATAATTCTTCGTAACAATTTATTTAACAAAAAATAATTTGTTTTTATAACTAAAAAATAATTTGATAAAAATTCACTCAAAGTAAAATTTAATTGTATTAAAAATTAAAAAAAACTTTCTTTAACACATTACGGTCCGCAATATTTCGCGCTAGACTTCATCTGGAGTCCGACGAATTTCGCAAAAAAATGCACAAAAAATAACTTTTTCATAAAATCGATGTAATTCTCAAACCAATGAACATTTTTAAATGAAACTTTATATCTGCGTATAAAATAGTTCGCCTCATAGTTATATTTAAATATCACAGTGATTTTCAATCTGTGATGAGTATACCAGCGTAATAAAGTACAAAAAAGAGATGCTTTATAATAAACATAGTTTATTATAAAAAAAACACCTTTTTAACGTAAAAAAACGTCTAGAAGGGATAAAAATATAATAAACTACGTAAAGCATATATTCTTTATACAGAAGTTGATAGAAAAAAAATAAGAGAACCAATTTCGATTTCATTCCAAAAAATAAAACTTTGTTAGGGATAGAGAATACTCTATTTAAAATATCTGAAATATTTTTGATAATTTTTATAATTTACCAATATTTCAAATATATACACCACCATCTTTTGATAGAATTAGAAAAAGTATAGCTTGTATACATATTTTTTTTCTTGCTTCAAAAGTTCATACAACAAAACACGTGTTAATGCGTGAACGGATTTATAGAAGTACAGCACGAACACGCGTTTACGCGTGCCCGGGTGGTAATGTGTTAAGTATTTGTTTCTTCGGAAATTAATTTCTTTGTTAAACAGAATTGATTTCATTTTATTGTCTAAAAAATAGATGAAAAGTATGAACGAAACTCTTATTTGTCTTTTATTTTAACATACTCCTGTGAATTTTTTTTAAAAATGATTATATGTCATTAATACTCATTTAAAATTCAATTTCATTAAAGTTACAAATTAAATTTCATTTAAAATTAATTTTAATTTGTTCAAATAATCTAATGGAGTTAGATCGCATGATCTTAGTGGTCAATTGATGGGTCTATTTCGTGAAATAATGAACTTATTAAACTTTTCTTTTAATAAATCTATTGAAGTTTTTACAATTTCTAAGCATTTGTTGAAGTGTTAAACGTTCTATGATAATTTGCCAAATTATACTGAGTTGAAATGTCAAAATAAGCTTGAAAAAAATTGAAACATAGCTGCCACCAGCTGTTAAAGTTCTGAAATTCTCATTGGAAAACTTTATATATAAAATTAAGTTTTGTAAACTATTTATATCTGAGATATCAGTAAGATATTGGTTTATAAAAAGAGAAGTATCTAAATGGTTATGAGCGAAAGTGTACTTAATTGTTCCACATTTAGTTTGGAATTGAATTTTAAAAATAATTCAATTATTGTATTTGAATATATGAACTCGTTTTGTATTATTTTGAGACAAAATTCGTTAATACTTTTATGAGAAAAATATGATATATTTATAAATTTATTTAAATTTGTATACAGTCTATCGCTTTAATATTTAAAATATACTTTCATTTAGTCGTTAATAAAATCATTTATTATTTAACAAAATGGAACACAACGAAGCAAATCAATATTTGATTACAAAATAAAATTAAATAAAAAAAATCGCACAGGGTATTACAACATGAAATATTTAGTTAATTTTGTTTTCTCCGTATAAACATTGTCTCGGTGAAGGTACGTACAGAAAATGCGGGCTTTATGTACGCGCGGAAGCACTGTTGCTTCTGCACAAGTTGACCAATCGCACATGGTAGACACTCACTCTCCCATTTTTTTTCATTTTTATTATGATGTAATATACGCGTCGATGCTTGATCCGTTTATGATGGTTTTGTTCGGCGTCGTGTTTCGCTCTATTTCATTTTAACGTCGCTGTGCACATTGTTGCCGTTGTTTATGATCGCCATACGTTTCGCATCCTTAACCTCAATATTATACATGTAAATATTGAATGTGCGCTGTGTTGTATTTCAAACTTCGAATTTTAACGCAAAATTGACATATAACGGATTTAATTATCGTTACTTAATCATTTGGAAACTTGTAAAACGATGTACGGTTAATCAAACATAATCATATTACATACAATTGTTCGTTTACAAACACTCGTGAACACAATTGCTCTTCACAGACAAAAGCAACAGTTAGTGTGGTTATATTTCGTTGTCTCTCTTCGTTTTATCTATATCTCGCTCGTACACTCATATATCCACACAAATATATATATATATATATATAAGATCATAAGCAAGTTTACAAATTTTCCTGCAAAAAAATAGATAATTAACATAAAATTTTCACCATACTTTTGCATATGTCATCCACTCATATAATATTTTATAAAATAAACTAAATTATATTGTATACCATTGTACAAAAGTATGTATAAAAATCCTCATATTAATAAATTCATCTTATATTTTGTATATATAGAGTCATCCAAATGTGACGCCTAGATTTGTGTTTTATCGAAAAAAGCAAATAAACTGTATACATGTTTCCCTATATACATGTTTCTTTTCAATAAAACACAAATATATGCGTCACAAGTGGATGACCATATATAAGAGTTGGGCAAAATTTAATCAAAAATGTAACTAATAATTATGATTATTGAATAATCGTTAAAAAAATGTTTTTAATTAATAAACAATTAATGAAAAAAAATTATGAATAAAGTGTTAGTTTTAATCAGAATCTTCTATGATTAATGATTAATCTAAAATTAGTCACACATTAAAGACTAGTGACTTTATTAGCCCTTTGTAAAAAACGATTGAATTACTCGATCATGTTTTAAGCTGACTAATGTTTTATTGCTAATCATTAGTCGAAGAGAGTTTGAGTAATTATTTTATTTTGTTAATTTTTAGCAAGTTTTCTTTGAAGAGATTTTTTTAAAACAGGAATTTCTAAAAATAGATAATAACTAACAAATCAACGATCTACAAACAGAGTTTAAGATTGTCATTAGAGAGTCTAAGATTGAAATGAGTATAATATTAATTTAAAATTTAGAATATTCTTCATGTTTAAAAAGTACAGATTGCTGATAGTAATATTGACATTTTTATCCAATTTCAAATTTAGTCACTCAGAACAAACAGTGATTAAATAATTATTATTCATAAACAATTATATTGGTTATAAGTCATTATTGTTTTTAGGTTATAGAAATTTATTGAAATAATTGATATTATTTTATTACAAAACAGTATGTTGTAAATTTTATAATTTTGTAACAGAATGATTTTTATTAAGTTAATTTATTGGTTGTTTTGGAACTGTGGGTGATTCACTTTACACAAATGAATTTTAACCCCAACACCACAATAATTTAAAGAGAAAGGCTTTGACGATGATGGCGTCGCCATCGAAATGCATCAGCCGATATAATTATAAATTATATTATTATAAATAATAAGTGAACAATAAGTGATTATTGAACACTTTAAATTATTGTGGTGCTGGGGTTAAAATTCGTTTGTGTAAAGATAAGTTAATTTCTTTAAATTATATTTTTACAATATTTTTTAATATTTAAATTATAAAAAAGTTTTAAATAGAATTTAATATTTTTATCCTAAAGTCACTGTATAAAATGATAAATTCTGTATTGATTTATCAATACATTTTTAAAAAAGATAAATTTGTAATATAACTGAATTACATAAAAATCATTTACATTTTTTGATAAATATAAATTATATTTAATTACATTTCAGTATCTGTTACATTTCTGTCTTCCTTTATATATATATATATATATATATATATATATATATATATATATATATATATATTAGCAAGTATATATGCGAAATTCAAAAGACCAGAAGGCGAAAGGGAGATATTTGCCAACCTAATATATATATATATATATATAATTAAAATAATATTAAAAATATTTTTTATTTTGTAATCAAAGATAATTACTTTTTTTATTAAATAACAACTGCATTTCATTCAACAACGTAGTTCATTGAAAACATTTAATTGATTTTAAAAATTGATATTAAAAAAGCACGTGCACGAATAACAATATCGGTTATAGCAATTAAATCCACAAGGACTTAATAACGATTCATAAGAAAATCTAGTTTTAGTTCGCTTACATGAAATATAGATACAACTGTGTATAATATCAACATGTCGTGCAATGTTGACAGCACAGCACGAAACCTAAAGCCGACTGAGATTACATGAAAACTAGTTCAGTGGGTGTTGTAAATGTGTAGTGAGTGGGTTACACTATAACATCGGTTGCTGGTTCGACTAGTATTTACTTTAAAAACAATGCGACAATGTATAAACATAGTAGTGTACTACACTACTTATACACACACATGTATATATATATATATATATAAATAAATATAAATATCTTTTCTATATATTATAGAGAAATGTATGTGATATTCAAATTGCAGACTTTTTGCAAAATAAATATTTTAAATTATATATATATATATATATATATATATATATAGTCATTTAAATATGATGCCGAGATTTGTGTTTTATTGACAAGGAACAAAAGAAGCTATACACATCTTTCTTTTCAATAAAACACAAATCTATGCGTCACATTTGGATGGCCCTACATATTTCAAATTACATATATATACTATATATTTATATATATATATATATATGAACTATTTAAATAAAATGAGAAGAAAAAAATAAAACAAATTCAGGCCATTGATATTAAACCGATATTAATATAAAATAATAAAAATATTCATCAACATTACCTAATTTAGTAATACACCATTTTCTAAACGATTGAAATTGAATAAAAGTTCTCTATATAAACTAATGATTATATCAATCTGCATTTTTCACCATAAATTAATAAAATGTAAATTAGTAGTAAATGAATTATTTATTTAATAGCCTGAAAACCATTTGCACGAGTACCCCGCGCTTCCACCATCATATTAAATATTTAAATAGATATAAAATTTACATACGCGTACGAAAATAATTTTATGAAAAATTAAGCCCAACGGGTATATTTATTAAACTGATGTATATTTGATATTTTATTTTTAATTATATGCTATTGAAAATTTTTTTCATTTTAGACAGGTATTAATTTTAATTATTCGAATTTTTTCAAAAGCAATAATTACATTAATATGCATATATATATATATATATATATATATATATATATATACACACACACATGTGTGTATGTGTATGTAATTACAAATAAATTTTTATTATGAAATTGAATTATCGTTCAAATTCAAGTGACTATAAAAATATATTTTCACTTAAATATTTTTTTCAATCATAAGTGATTATTATATAAATTACTTTATAAAATAAAAATCAGTTGTATACAACCAAATAAATAAATTTTAAAGTAAATAATTTAATCAGTTTACCCTCTCGCCGTTAAAACAAATATTTTAATTTATATGCATATTTATGGATAATTATATTTATAGAACATATATTTACATAAATAATAAATAAGCCTGAAGATAATTTGACGCATTGATATTTGATTATTTTAACGTATTAAAAAAATATTATTTACTGGGTATATATTTAAAATGAATTTTAATAATTTCTACCGATTTTTGTTCATTTTTGTGAAATCTGAAACTAATTTATTTATTAAATATTCAATATTAGCCTGTTATTATGAAAGTGGTCTAAGTAAAAAACTTTAAAAATTAGTTTATTGCTAAATTCGTGTAGTAATGATTTAAATTGAAGTAAAGAAAATATTTTTTTAAAAAAATTAGAAGTAACGATTTTATTCGTATGATATTTTTTCGTTTAATGAAATTCAGTTTATTCTTAATTTGATAATTGTTGAAGTTACTTGTGTTATTAGTAATTTTCATGTTATAAAAAATAAAGTAGTGTTAGGTTATTTTGGAGTGGTCGAATTGCAAATTATCAGTATATTTATGAAGAGTATTATAAGCTAATATATCAATGTTATAGAAAAGTTCCATTTACAGTACATGGGATGACTCGAGAAGATTTTTTTTCGATCAAAGAACTAGAAAATGCAATTACAAAACTTATGATAAATATTAATGAAAATCGTTTAATTGGTTATAAAATCAATGGATAAGGTTTTTAAAATCATCTATAAAATGTTTTATAAAACATAATTAGATATTGAGGTGGATTTTCATTATTTAGTTCTTACACCCAGAACAGAAAAATCCAAAATATATAAAAATATTAAATTATTGCCATTATATAAAGATTTTAGGCCAGTAACTTCATTTGAATCCCTATCGAAAATTCTATCTAACTTAAAAAAACACCTTATATATATATATATATATATATATATATATATATATATATATATATATATAAATATATATATATATATATATATATATATATATATATATATATATTTGTGTGTGTGTAACTGTAATGTATTTTTTATTCACTAGATAGAATATCTCAAATTTAAGTAAATAAATTCTAATTATTGTATTTCTCATTCATAAGATTAGTTATTTTTTAATCAATTAAATTCTATATGTAAAACAATTTAATTACACAATTCTACTTAAATTAAAATGTATTAAAATCTCCAATACAGAAACATTTATTTTAGTAAAAATTTAAGAATGATTTCTTCTTTCACTCATCTTAATAAAATCTGTTTTATTACACTTAACAACTGTTAAAATGTTTGTAATTAAATCTCAGCGTCAAGAAATGAAATAAATGGTGCAATCCAAATAATTAAATGAATTCACTTGCTCCTGTGTTGTTATTTATGGTCATTTTATAGACCTCAGGTACATTTTCCTTCATAAATTATATTTCAACTTTTATTTATAGATATTTTAAAAGGGGTATTAACAAGCAGTAACGTACATGTAGGAAAGCCCAAATGAGATTAAAGACCTTAGATACACATTTACTTAATATTTTTTAATATCGTTTACTATTTTTAAAAATAAGAAAGAATAGTAAGTAGTCGATAGATAGATAGTGGTAGCCTCATTTGGACACACACACTGACACTATATATATATATATATATATATATATATATATATATATATATATATATAATGTAAATAAATATTAAATAAATGGATTTTAAAAATTAATTTCAATCCTCCTGTATTTGTATAATAAACGATTAATTAGATTAAATTTTAATGGGTACTTAAAAGAGATTTTTTTAAAAATTATTGAAACTTATTTTCGATTTTTTATCACTCTCTTATTTCTACATATATTATTGATTTCAGTATTACTTCATACAGTAATTAAATATATTAAATAGAGTTAAGTAAACTAGAGCATAGATATAAAAAAATAGAAATTCATTTTAAACGGATCAGTTTGTTATAAAATAATAAGCTTTTAATTAATTCAATAAAAAAATTATAACTAATTGATTGAATAGATATCAAATATTGTTTAAAATCTAATTTCAGTTATTTAAATAATTTTGTATTTTTTTGCATATTATTTCATATTCATTTAAATTAAAAAAATACATGATTAATTCTCTTAGTTATACGAAAAATATAAAAAAAGATTACTATAAGAATATACAATTTTATGCATTATTTATGTCGTTAGATAAAAACTAGATCTGTAATAAAACATTCTGCAATGTTGATATGAATTTCAATTTTTAAAAGAATTCTTAAAAATAATGTATGTTATTTTATCAATTCTCTATTTCTTTTTCTTTGTACTTAATCGATTTAGCTAATGAGTTCCTCTTTCTTTTTCATACACACACATACATATATATATATATATATATATATATATATATATATATATATATATATATATATATATATATATATATATATATATATATATATATATATATATATATATGTATATATATATATATATATATATATATAAAGTTGTACATTTAAATTTATTGCAATATACAATATAACGTCAAAAATAATAGAAACAACAAATAAATCAGTACTCATTGTTTGTCATGTTAACGTCATATCGCATCGTAACGTGTGTGTTAGTTATATAAAAGCCAATTCTATTCCATATAGAGTGTTATAACGTTGGTAGGTAGTACATATAACGACACAGTGTAGTGACAGATAAGAACTTTGGCAGTTTGTCTTTCGCGCCTCGCATTCAAAAGCATCGCCCACATTCGCTCAATTTATTATGGTACCTTTGAATCACGCGAACGAAGCAAAGATTAGCAGGATATAGACTCGCTCTTGTCTGACATTTAACTTCGAATACCACCATCACCCACAAAGCACAAATAACATGTCTTCTGAAAATCATTATTTGATCTTGCTGTACATTTCGCTCTCTTCATTGTCATCAATTGTCACGTCATCGTTTATATAATAGTCGCGAATTCTGAACTAAGCAAGTTATTGTACAATAGGATTTTAGTTTTCGGAATATATAGGGATATGTTTGGGTTAATTGTGTTGAGAACGAATTTAAATCCGCGGTTTAAATATACTTTTTTTGATTCATTTATTGTACACTATTTGATTTGAATTTGTGACAAATTAACTTTCATACAAATGAGCTATCACTCCAACACCACGAGATATTGAAAGAAAAAAATCAATATTTATTTATTGTTCACTTACTTTTTTACAAATCGATACCAATTTCAATAGTAATGGGATTAAAACACAAAGTTCTGATAATGGCATTGTAATCAAAAAAATAAACAATAAATAATTACAGAACACTTTTTCAATATTCTATTATATGGAAGGATAATTCATTAATTATAATTTTTAAATAACCATGTTTTTTTAATAAAAAATATTGTAATCCAAAATATTTAAATAAAAAACAAAAACAAATTCAATGTAAAGTTTTGATAGAATATTTAATGGAAAAAAATTGATAGAAGTAGTAATTAAAAAATATAACAATTAATCGTTTTGTATATTGACAATTTTTTTAACACAAATAAATCGATCTACTTACTTTCTGATACTACAATATTTAATAAAAACGTTAAATAATCATTCATTATTTAGTTTATTTGCTAATATGCATATAAATAGCCATTGTATCATTGTTTACTATTTTAAAAATTTAATTGCCATTGAAAAAAAAATTAAATAATAGGTAATTACTTTTTATTTTAAAACTGACGAATTTATTTTCACACAAATTTTTAAAAATCATTGAAAAAATTCAATAATTATTAAAAAATATTTGTATTTTTTATACAGGGTAAACCATAGAGACTGAAAGATGTAACTTTCAGTTCTGGTTTATATTCTTCAGTCACATATGGGCCACCTATGTTATTTTATATGCATTAATATGTTTTTTAATTTTTTAGACATTTTAAAATATATATAATAAAAATCAATAATTTTTGTGTTTTATTAGTATTTTTTTGCAAAAAATATTTGTTTTTAGAAATAATCACTTTTTTTATTTTTTTTCAAATGAATTAGAATTTTCATTAACTCAAATTAATACTTTTTAATTTTTGGATTATTTATTCTTAAACACTCAAAATTGTTAACTTACGTATTTATCAGTTTATTTTCATGAATTATATATTTAGATTTGTTTAGAAAACAAACTTCTTAATTCAATAAAATCAATCATTTATATAGATGACCGAAAGGAATTCGAAGAATAGTAAAAAGTAATAAATGATAATAAACAAGAAAATGTATATTTAAACCAATTAATCTCATTTTAGTCACCCTATAGTCACTTGCTATTTTATTTAATTATAAAGTGTATATTTTGTTACTAATTAAAATAACAAAAAGACAGGATAACCAATTTGAATAATATTATTCTAATTTACTTTTTAAGAATAAATACAAAAATTAAATCGGGGAATGTAAATAACAATAACAAATAATTGGATAAATATTATAAATTTTATTGATACATACACACACACACTTATATGTATATATATAATCCTTTTCAACATTTTTCTCTATAATATATCTATGCATACATAAAGTGTATTATAAATATGAAAACATGTACTATAAATTGAAAGTGAAATAATAGCATGAAGTAATTATTTATTAGCCTATAAAAATATAAGAGCATGATAACATTATCCAGGAAAAATTTAAGAGCTATTAAATAACACTCGATCATGTTGAAAGGCAATGAAAAATAAAAGACACATTATATTTCTGTGACGATAATTTTCTAGACAAGGCATTAAGGTTTATGTCTTTGAATAAATATCGTAACTATATGACGTATCAGAGTGAAGATACACAGTAGATAAAATACTATTTATTGCTTCGTTCAAGTTTATATATATATATATATATATATATATATATATATATATATAATATATATATATATATAAATATATGTATATGTTAAGTATCATATTCAAGATAATAGAGTTGATGTTTATATTTTAATATTTTTTCTGAATATTTTACATGGTAAAATAAGATATTAAACTAGGTATAAAGTGTATTGAAAAATTAATTATTCAGGTATATATTATAAACATATATGAATTATTCATCTCAACATCATAACATTTTCCAAATATATTCTATAATTCTTGTAGTTTCAACAATTGATCGCTGAACATTTTTATAAAATCTGGTATTGAGATAAATTTTTATTTTGTTTAAGTGATTTTTTGAAATAATAGAATTAATACATATATGAAAAATTACTTTAATACTACAAGATATTAAAAAAATGTTCAGCAATTACTTGTTGTTTAGTTCAGTTATTTATAATAATAAGATAATTCACATTTTGATAGCACAACCATCATCAAAATGTGTATCAATTGTAAACAAAAAAGTGAATAATAAGTTTTTTAATATCTTATTGTTTTGGAGTGATTATTTATTTGTATGAAAGTGAATTTGTTGTAGTTTTTAAAAAATCAATACTGAATTGAAATATCATCAAATTTTCGATTTATGATATTATCAATTGAAGATAAATAGTAATCAAAATACTTAAATAGAAAAATTAATAATAGAAAAATTAATTAATAGAAAAATTGAAAATAGTTTATAATTGCTAGATAATTCATATTTTTTTAAAAAACAATATTCATTTAAAAACGATCTATTCTATTAAAAAAACTCAATAGTTAATTAGTTAATAAACAAATAAAACGGACAACAAGTTTTTCAGCATGTTGTGGTTTTGAGTAATAATTAATTTATGTGGTTATGAATTTGTCCCAAAATGTAAACAAATAGTACTAAAATGAATATTGAAGTAAAATATTATCAAATTTCAGATTTATAATGTTATAAACTGAATAAAATATTATGATAATTAAATTACATATTAATTGTAAAAATAAAAATAGATTATTGTTAAATAATTATTTTTTTAAAAAAATATTTATTTACTTAAATTTAAATAATTATTTTTTTTAAAAAAATATTTATTTAAAAAACTTATTACTCTATTATAACATTCAATATTTAATCAGTTTAGAAATAAATAAAATAAACAATAAGTTTTTCAGCATGTTGTGGTTTTGAGTAATAATTAATTTATGTGGTTATGAATTTGTCTCAAAATGAAAATAAATAGTACTAAAATGAATACTGAAGTAAAATATTATCAAATTTCAGATTTATAATGTTATAAACTGAATAAAATATTATGATAATTAAATTACATATTAATTGTAAAAATAAAAATAGGTTATTGTTAAATAATTATTTAAAAAAAAAATATTTAAAAAAACTTACTACTCTATTACAACATTCAATATTTAATCAGTTTAGAAATAAATAAAGTGAACAATAAGTTTTTCAGCATGTTATGGTTTTGAGTAATAATTAATTTATGTGGTTATGAATTTGCCTCAAAATGAAAACAAAAAATATTGAAATGAATACTGAACTGAAATATTATCAAGTTTCAGATTTATAATGTAATGCATTTAAAATAATGTTATGGTCATCTAAATACATACATAAAAATAAAAATAATTAATAATTATTGAATAATTTATTTTTTTTGGAAAAAAATATAATTTCAAAAATAACTCACTACTTTATTGAAACATTCACTAGTTACTAAATAATTCTTCATTATTTCCACAAGTTCGGTTAACTAGCTGTCAAGAACAAAAATCAGTTATTGAACATTTTGATAAATGTAGTAATAAAGTGAATATGAATTCATTTATGAAAAAAATCAATATACCAAACCTATTACTGAACTTTTCTATTTTTTCAAAATAACATTTTTATTTTACCACGAAGCTTTGCCTTCTACTCGCTTTGCTAATCATCCCAGAACTTCTGTTTAACAATGCGAATAAGTTATGGAAAATAAAACGTTTAAAAAACTATGTTAATGCTTCTATGCAGACGATGTTTTCTATAGATTGATGGTTTGATGTGCATTCAAATCTAATGCCAATATAATTAAAAAAAATTAGTTTCATTGAAAATCTGTTTTTTAAATTTTTTGTTAATTTTAATATGTCATCAATTTATATAGGGTCATCCAAATGTGACGCCTAGATTTGTGTTTTATTTAAAAAAAACATTTGTATAAAATGGTGTATAGAGAAACATGTGTCTAGTTTCTTTTTAATAAAACACAAATCTAAGCGTCATATTTCGATGACCCTATATTTCGATAATTCTCATTTCAAACAACATAAAAAGTAGCCTAAATAAGACTGAAGGGTTTAAACAAGGTTTATATATTACATTCACATGAATCTGGAGGTAGAGGCGGAGTACCATTCTTTATAAAATAGAAAGATAATAAATAATATTCAGATTCCAATATTGAAAAAAATATATTTCAGAATTATTTAAAGTAAAACAATTTTTTAAAAATACAGGCTTATCCAAATGTGACGCCTAGATTTGTGTTGTATTAAAAAGAAACATGTGTATAGGGAAACATGTGTATAACCCTATATATATTTAGATATTGAAGAATATTTTTCAATAATTAATATTATTTATTTTTAAAAGTTGATAATAAAATTAATCTTATAGCAAAAAGAAAAAATTATATATAATGTTTAGGTTATTGATAAAGATTATTCATTCTGTAGGAATGAATTGTAATCATGTATAAAGATAAAATAAAATTGAAGTCAATATATATATATATATATATATATATATATATATATAGAAAGAGAGAGAAAGAGAGAGAGAAACGAGAAAACGTAATTCATTTTATTGATAAGAATTAAATAAAATATCGAATGATTTGTGATAAAAACATCACTTAAAACATAACATCGAGTATTACATTCCGATAAAGTCATTAAATGTTAAGCAAACGTAAAAAGTACAAATAGGCAAGCAGTAAACGAGAACGTAAATAAATGAATACAGATGAGGGAACATTTCCTGTATAATGGTCGCGTTAAAGGCAGCAACCCGAAAAATTCAAATCACGAAAAAAAAACAACAGAAATCGATACTATCGTTAACCTCCCACTCGCAGCCTCGCAACATGAAATATCTCTCCATTACGGCTCACCCTATCTTTCGCCACCTACTCATCCTATTGCAATCGTATCTCGTCAATCTAAATATAATAGAGGAAAAAAGAGTAAAACGAAAATAGGAATCAAACGATGTAAATACGATTCAGATGGCCTGGAACGAATCAACCCGGACTGGAACACGTGTTATGTTACCAGGAGCTAACCTTTCATGTACAGTTGACGATTTTTTACTCGTTTTTTAAAATCGACACAATTATATTTTTCATATTTGTAGATTTTTATTTATTCATAAATTGGAACATTATTAGAACTAGTTTTAATTTGATAATTAAAACGGATTTTTTTATAAAATAATATATAAATTATTTTATTGAAAATTTCTTCATCAAACAAAAAAAATATTTCAAAGAAAAAAAATAAAAGATAGAAATAATTAACTTATTATAATATTTATATTTGGGACAACATACGGACAGAAATTCTTCTTTTTAGAATTTCTGTTCACTGACAGAAATTTATATATAGAGTGTCTCATCAGAAGCACGCAAATTAAATATCAAATAAAGTGAATCATTTTTTGATTGAGCAATGATGTTATCCATTATATTTATGGCTAATTATTATGATTTACGTTATTAGTGTTTTTGTTCGTTTTGTAATTGATTTTTTAGTTTTTTGGTTTAAAAAAACTTTCCTTTATCATCCTATATACTGTAAATAAAACTTTTCTACAACATTTATTAGCTAATAATAATTTAATAAACATAAAGGTAATTCGATTTTCTCTTTTGCACCTCAATCAGTTCCAAATAACCTAACTGTACTTGTTTTTTTCATAAAATTGAAATTTGTAATAAACTAAGTAACTTAGACCACTTAAAAAAAAATAAAATGAATATTATTAAATTCAATAAAAACGTTATTTTATAATTTTTTTGTTTATTATAACTTTAATTATCACTGTAAGGAAACTCATTTTTTTACATTTTGTCTTAGACCACTTTCATAATTATCAACTTATATATATATATATATATATATATATATATATATATATATATATATATATATATATATATAGGTCATCCAAATGTGCCGTCTAGATTTGTGTTTTATTTAAAAAAAAACTATACACATGTTTTTCTATACATCACTTTATTATAATAAAACACAAATCTAGGCATCATATTTGAATGACTCTATAATATATATATATATATATATATATATATATATATAGAGAGAGAGAGAAAGAGAGAGAGAGAGAGAGAAATAATACAATTAAACTGATATTAATATTTTAATATTATATTTTTATTTATGCTAGTTTCAAAAAAAAATAAAATGAATATATTTTTTAAAAAAATCTACGCAAAATTCTATTTCAAAAACAATTATACATCATCGATAAAACCGATCACGTCTCCGAAATGATTCACTTTTAAATATTGATTATTTCCTACATTGTGAACATTTGTATTCATACAAACGATCGAATTTTTATTTTAATATATCTGTAGAAAACAAAATGTTTGGGACATGTTTTGAATAACTGATGTATCTCTGACAGATTCGAACAAATTGATGGAATTTATCACTTTTCGTTTACTACAGAATATAAATTAATAATTGTTCTTCGTTATTCGTGCAAGATGTTACTCGAACGTTGAATATTATGAAGGCAATTTGCTTTACTATTTTGTATGATATATGATATGCGTATAATATTCAGATTAAGACAGTTGCTATAATAATATTATTCTCAAATCATCCAATATGCTTTTGAGTTTAATACTTTTATCTTGTTTTCAGAGATTTTATGAAAACATTAAATGATGTGGATTTACAGAATTGACTTTATTATTCTTTAGAAATTTATATAAAATCATTAAAAATCACATAAAATACGTCGATTAAAAATTTATAATTTTCCACCTTTTTAATCATAAAAATATTAAGTTTTAACTATTTGGTTTTGAATTATAACGATAATAGTAATAATTCATTTATGTGAATTTTTTTTACATAATAGTAGTATGATCTTTTTCTAACTACATTTTCATATGCAATTCACTTTTTATGTCCAATTACGAGGCATTTAAAAATGTTTCATATTTATGATGATTACTCTCTCTCTCTCTCTCTCTCTATATATATATATATAAATTAAAAATAATATGTAATAAGTAAACACAAGTGAAATTAAATTAATTTAATTTTTAAAATATAAAATTAAATTATAATCAAATATATTTTAATTATATTCTAGAAATAAACATCATATATTATGAATAGTAATTATAAAATAATATAAATTTGTATAAATTCAAATACATATAAATAATGTAACTTTTGCAAATATCCCAAAACTAATTTACAACTGAAAACACGTTGTTCTAAAACAACATTTGGGTAAAATACCCAAGTACTTGTTTAAATTGAATAAATTCAGGATAATCTAAGACAAACCAATAAGAAAATACTATAGGATATTGTAACAAAGAGCTTCAATGATTCTATTGTATTGATAAAACATT
The DNA here is from genome assembly GCA_029203775.1 of Neoneuromus ignobilis. Lineage (NCBI taxonomy): Eukaryota > Metazoa > Arthropoda > Insecta > Megaloptera > Corydalidae > Neoneuromus > Neoneuromus ignobilis. Next base: position 3,761,265 of record CP092087.1, on the reverse strand, counting down.
AAACAGATGCTACCAAGTAGGATAAAACCACTGTGTTGACCGTCTTTACCGCTTTAAGAATATAAATTCCATGTTCAGTATCCCAATTGCAATAAGAACAGTTTTATAAACTGTACTATATATTTAGAGATTTATATCTGCATACACATAAAACTGTTTCGGTGGAATTATTTATGAATTTTAATATATAAAATAAAAAGAAAATGTTTTCAAAATATCTTATCTCTAAAGATTTCTTTATATTATATATATAAAAATATTGTTCAATTATTATTTTTTAAATAATATATTTTTGTATTACATGTTTAGAAGATTAGACTTATTTAAATAATAATTTAATTCAATAACGTCTTATACTAAATCAAATGTTGAGATTATACATAGAAGAAATACAGGATAGTCCAAATGAGACTGAAAAAATTAAACCAGAACTGAAGATTAATCTTTGAGTCAAATTTGGGTTAATCTGTACATCAAATAAAAAGATAAACAAAAAAAATCATCAAGATATGATTTATTAACAATTTTAAAATATTGTGAGATAAAATATATGTCAATAAATATTCAAATTCATTGTTATTCTTTTTACATTACTGCTAGTTCATTTTTAGACAAATTAATCTTTCACCTTTGAATTAAATATTTTATAAAAATTTTAATAATCACTTATTGTTCCTTTTATATATATATATATATATATATATATATATATATATATAATATTTTCAAATGATAATGCTCATAAATAATTTAAAAAATATAATTAATAAATGTTATTTAAAAATAAAGTATTGTGGCTTACTGGAACTTTTGCAACCAGATTTAATGTTTTAAGAAATTTTATTAGTATTTATTTTCATTATTTTATTTGACATTAATTTATTTATATTTTACATATTTTTATTTAAAAATTGTGTTTATTTTTTTCTATTATGTTTTTAATTATAAAATTGTGTGGGAAATTATTATAACACAAACTTTATTTTTTGAAAATAATTTTAAAATCAAATTTTTAAAACAATTTATATGATATTTTATTATCGTTATTTTTAATGATGAATAATTTGAGTTTATTGGAAAAAATTTCAAATCACTAAAATTTTGATAAATCTTGATACATTTATTAAAATGTGATTTTGTAATTATATGAATTATTTTTAAATTCTGATAAAATAGTATTTGATAAATTCCAAAAATTACAATATTAAATAAATATAGTAATAAATTATTCAATGTATGAAAAACACATTTTTACTGTACTAATTAAAAAAATAATACCAACATTAAATTGAGTAAAATAAATAAATTGAATTTATTGAAAAATTACTCAAATCGCTTAAAATTTGATAAATCCTAATATATTTATTAAAATATGATTTTGTATTTACATGGATTATTTTTACAGTAATGATCTTTTTGCAATAAAATAGTATATGTTAAATTTCAAAAATAATAATATTTTATAAGTATAGCAATATAGTAATTAAAGTATTGAAAACACACTTATACTGTGTTAATTAGAAAAATAATACACACATTTTTTATTACATAAAACAGTTTTAAAAACACTACTTAACATATGAAAAATAACAGAAATATTTCAATTTTATATAATATTTTTACATTTAAAGATAATTGGACTATTTAACTGATTATTTTTTTTAAAAAAAACACATTGAAAGAGAAACATTAAATATATTAAATTATTTTTTCTTATTTAGATTTATGTCAATAGATATTTTACATTATAAAGATGTACTTAAGTCTCATTTTTATTCCATTATTAATTGTCTTTAATGTTTGTTAAATTTAGATAAAAAAACAACATAATATTTTTTAAAAAAGCAAACTACAGTTCAAATTTATACAAATAGATGTTTTTTAAGCTTGATAGAACTTTAAATTGAAATCAATTTAAAATTCTATCACACTTAAAAACACCCTACACTATAGTGTTTCAGTCAGTATTAAAATTATCTTATGATAGGTTTTAATTCATTATATATTTTAATTTCAAAATATTTTGAAATTTACTATACAAAATAAATATTTTTTTGAATTTTTATATACTAGCTAAGCTGTAAACATCCTTTGTACACCAATAAAAAATCTAAATTATTTATGTGGTGTTGGTATTGTTTAAAACTAATAAGAACATTTTTTCCTCTATTAACATAATTCTTTAACTTTAACTATTTTTTCTATGAAACTATTAAAATAATATATAGTACGTTGAATAACAGATGAAAATTTTTATAGTGAATTAATCATAAATAATAGGATATTATGAACAGAAATATTAATGTCATCAGTCTTTAGAATATTAAATTGATATTCATATTTAAGAAAATGGAGAGAATTTTAAGTGTATTATAAATAAATTTCACGCTCAAAATTTCGTTAATGTAATAACATGTTTTAAAATAAAACAACGGGTTCTACATTATGTAAATTAAAATATCATTTCTACTATGAGAATACAGTTTTATATCATATATATATATATATATATATATATATATATATATATATATATATATATATATATAATACAATATTTAAGAAAAAATAAATTTATTTTATTAGAATATATTTTTAAAAATATTCTTATATATTTCTGATAGATGAAATCTCCAATATGACTTTTTATTTTATTTAAATCATTTATAAATAAATTTTCTGAATAAACATTTATTTATTTGGAAAGTTCAGTTTGTTTTTGAATGAAGCATTTTAAACTATTTAAAAATAAATATTTTGAATAGTTTAAAATGTTCATTTTTCTTTTCAGTTCTTTCTTAATTTAATTGATGATATAAGTGAGTAAATAAAATAGTATTGCAAAAAAGTAACTTCATTATAAAATAAATTCTATAAGGAGAAAATATTGTCGAGTGAAAAACTTATTTCGATATTCCTTGAACCTAAGTCTAACGATAAAGAAGTTATTATAGAAAAATATAAAATGAGTTTAAATGAAACCATTAAAGTAAAATGTGTCTTTTGAAAATGCACTTTATATAATAATCTCTACTGTAAGAGAACAAGTCTAAAAGAGAGAATCTAATCAATTTCTCTAAGGAAAATATTAACAGATATAATAATAAATGCTTTTAAATGATCAATGAGTTTAATTATGCAAAGAACATACGATATTATTAATTTATTGTTTGAGATTTTTTTGAAAAAAATAATCTATTCATTGCGGTTAATTTAAAAAATAATTTCAGATAAATAAATTATTAGAATTTATTTATATTGTAATAAATTTCCATTTAATATTTTTTTAGGTTGCATTTAACAGGAAAATATTTTTATTTTTTAAAAAAAGAAATGATTATTATCGTATTTTTTTTAAAAAAATATTTTTACTAAATATTCTTTTTTTATTATGATAATAATTATTTTAATACACACACACACACACACATATTTATATATATATATATATATATATATATATATATTAAACAGAATGAATATAATATAATTAATTCATATAAAATATTAATAAAAAAATTGTTTGAATTGGTTCTTTACCAATTTTTCCTCAATTAATTATATATATATATATATATATATATATATATATATATATATATATATATATATATAAGATGTTTTTTTAGGTTAAATAGAACTTTCGATAGGGATTCAATTTAAAGTTTTGGCACGTTTAAAAAACATCCTATATATATATATAATAATAAATAAATGTAAATTATAAAATGTTAATATATTAATTAAAAATTATTCATATAATATTAATTCTGAATCTACTTATATATTTTTTCTTGCAATAAATTATGTAAATCAAATTTAATTCAATTCTAGGTACAAATATAATACCTAAGTGTGGCCCAAATGAGATTTGCTATTATTTACTATTCTTTACCATCTTTCACTATCCTTTTTTATCATTTGGGTTACCCTATAAAAATTGATTAAATATTATTTGCATCTAACCAAATTCTTTTAAGTAGAAAAATATAAAGATATAACAGACATATTGAGAGAAATGTTATTTGAAAACGAATGACATTTAAAAAGAAAAGACATTACAGTCTGAGTAAATAAAATATATTCTTTTGGAAATAAATCCAACTATATATATATATATATATATATATACAATTTTCGAATGTGAAAAATCAAATATCAAATCACATATTCTTTAATTTGATTGTAAAGATGTAATTTCTAAAATCCAATAAACAAAAATTCGAAATCAAACGTAAATTCTTTTTAAATCAAAATAATATATAATGGATTTAATGTTTGTCGAATGTTGAAAAAATAACATGTTTCTTCAGAACGTTATGTAAATCAAACACAAAGCTCCGATGATGTCGCTTTCTACAAAAAGCAAATGTAATACACAAACTGACATTTCCTGAGTGAAATACGGATGTAGAATCAATCTCGACAATTCCCTTTTACAGCCATTATGACGTTGACTTCATCCTATCGCTCTTTTTTCCTATTAGTATTGCTTTTGCCGGTGTCGCTATCTACAGTTCATTTCACACAACATTTGAAACATTTATTGTGAACACAGGCTCAAACGTCAATGTTTTTGAATTTTGGTGAAGTCGCCTATCAGTTATGTTGTCAATTGGATCTTACAGAATACACACCCTTGTAAATACATATAAATGCACACACACATAATTCGCATATATGTATATAATATAAGTGTGTGCGTAGGTGTGTAATAAAATATATACTTTCAATAAAACGACAAGAAAGATGCGTTTTCTATGTATCAACGTACTTTTTTTATAAATGTGTTTATAAATAACATGTTTTGCCAGAAATCATACCTATCATTTTAAGTGATGATTGATAGGTAAAAATAATTGTCACTGAGAAATATTTTTCCCAGATCAATTTCTTATTTTACTATAATAGATACTTTATCCACAGATAAGTATATATAGGGTTTTCCAATAAGAATGTTAGAACTTTGACAGCTGGTGACAGCCATGTTTAATTTTTTTAAACTCATTTTTAAATTTTAACTCGGTATAGTTTGGCAAATTATCATTTTCTAATTGGTCTCTAGAGCAACTGGAGGTTGGTCCAAATTTTTACAGAAAAATCTTATTCAGTAATGAAGCACATTTTTGGTTAAATGGCTTTGTAAATAAAAAATGCAGAATTTGAATTTAAATCAATTCACAAGTCATTGAACAAAGACCATTTCATCCATAAAAAATATGCACATGCTGGTGGTGTCATCGGACCATACTTTTTTCATAATGAAACTGGAGATCATGTTACAGTAAATGGAGTGCATTACTGAACTATTAATAATGATTTTTTCCAAAAATGGTTTGTATGATATGTGGTTTCAACAGGACGGTACTTCGAATAGACTTATTAAATCAAAATTCAATGAGTTCATTATTTTACAAAATGGATCCACCAATCGGTCACCAAGATCATGTGATCCAACTCCATTAGATTATTTTCTGTGGGGTTATATGAAATTATTGGTTTATGCTGATAAACCATAAACAACGAAAGGATTAAAAATAAACATTGAACTTGTAAATCATGAAATTCGACCACAGTTATGTAAAAGAGTGACTAAAAATTAAACTCAACGAATGTACTATCTCAAGCGAAGTCGTGGTAGTCATATGAGTGAAATTGTGTAAAATAATTATGCTTTTATAAAAATAATTATTCAAATACTTTTTGTTTAATTTTTATTTAAACTTCTGAAGTGGTTATTGAAAATCTCTCTCTCTCTCTCTCTCTCTCTCTATATATATATATATATATATATATAAAGAGAGAGAGAGAGAGAGAGAAATACGATAATAATCATTTCTGTTTTAAAAAATAAAAATATTTTACTGTAAAATATTATCTAAAAAAATATTAAATGAAAATTTATTACAATATAAATAATTTCTAATAATTTATTTATCTGAAATTATTTTTTAAATTAACCGCAATGAATAGATTATTTTTTTAAAAAAATCACAAAATATAAATTAATAATATCTTATGCTCTTTGCATAATTAAACTCATTGATCATTTAGAAGCATTTATTATTATATCTGTTAATATTTTGCCTTAGAAAATTGATTAGATTCTCTCTTTTAGACTTTTTCTCTTACAGTAGAGATTATTATATAAAGTTGTATTTTCAAAAGACACATTTTACTTTAATGGTATATATATATATATATATATATATATATATATATATATATATATATATATATATATGTATATGCATGAGCCACTCATTAGCTAAATTGATTAACTACATAAAATAAAAAGTAGAAAAATTGATAAAATTATATATATTTAAAAAAAACCTTTTAAAATTTAAATTCAAATAAACATTTTAAAATGTATTATCATAGACCTAGTTTTTATTTAACAACATAAATATTTTAAACTTTAATGATTTTATACTTAAATTAAAAAATAGATCATTTGTAAAACTTCCTTTACTACATAAAGTACTCGTACTTTAAAAAATAAATTTTGTATGTGTTTATTTTTAAAAGTAGTACAAATTAGTCTGAAGGATGTAATATGTAAATGTGTATCTAAATCTTAAAACTTATTTGAATCTTTAATTTCCAAAATATTTTATTCAGATTTACACAAATGAATTTTCACCCCTACACCACAATGTTTTTAAGTGTTCAATAATCACTTATTGTTCACTTGTTTTTTATAATTATATAATTTATAATTACATAATTATATCGGCTGATGCATTTCGATGGCGATGCCATCATTGTCAAAGCCTTTCTGTTGAAATCTAGACTAATTTTCTAATATATACCTATACTAGTTGTGTTCTGTGTCTTTATTCAATCCATCTACAACTGTGGGTTTTTATCTTTCATTTCGTCATCTGGTTTGCCAGTATGAATTTTTTCGGTTATTTATTGTTTTATGAAACATGTTCTATTTTACGAATTCTCGACCTTTTTGAAGACTTGGGTTGATTTATTTATTACTTTTGACGGTACTTGACAATTTTAACATTTTGTAAGGTCTGTTCTAGATGAATTGAATATCTGCATGAATGCAAAAATGCTCTGATGATTATGTCATTATCATCGAAATGTGCATTAGCCAATTATTGTTATAAACAACAATGTGAACAATAAATGATTAATAAACACTTTATAATAAATTCTAGCGTTGGGGATGAAAATTCATTTGTGTTAAAGTGAATTTGTCGTAGTTATAAAAGAAACATATAAAATCGTGTTTTTATTTTATTATTATTTTGTTTATGATACAAATTTTTAAAAAATTCTTAGAATGAGTTTAATTTTTTTCAAAAGTTTTTTATTCAATTCTCAGAAATTGCCTTACAAATATCTCTTAATATAATTTTAATTTTCTTGTTATCGAGTACTCATAATATTTATTTTTCAAACAAAAATATATTTTAAAAAAATAAACATTATATATATATATATATATATATATATATATATGTGTATATATATATTTATATATAAGATTAAAGAATATGTAAATGTGGAAATATTAACAAAATAAAATATGTACTGTCAAACATATACGAAAAAATTCTATGATACTCTAATACTGATTTATAAGCTCGTGTTAAAAAAATGTATTCTTCGAGAACGAAAATGTTTGTCAATTTTTTTTATTAGCATAACTGAATATTTATTACGAAGCTTCGTCAAGTTGTTCCGGTTCAATATTTTTATAATTTATACGCGTCTGGAAAGAAAAATTCTGATCACGTTAATTAAGTCTCGCCTTGAGAAATGTTATTTCACTGACACAAATATAAACATAACTTTTTTTAAATAACGAACAAAAATTAAGAATTCATAAAATACATTTATATATATATATATATATATATATATATATATATATACTAATTTTTTTTAATATAAAATTTATTATATTTTTATTTCATCAAATTACACAAAACTTATATATTCTTTAAATACATTAAATTCAATTATATATATAATTTATAAAAATCAAATATATTTTAAAATAAATATTAAGTAAATATTGCCACGCTTTCATAATAGTTAAAAAGTTTTTTATTAAACAAACTAAATATATTGTTAATAAAATATATATAATTTCATTTCAAATAAATATATTATTGATAATAAATAGTAAAATGCTGATATAAAAATCAAATTACAGTCAATATTTTATATGTTTTTTTATTTTATATATATTTTTCTTTTTTTTAAAAAAAATACATAAACCAAATGAATGAATTAATATATGATTGAATTTTTTGTAATAAAATAACTTATTGGAGTTTTTAGTACTTTTTCACTTTATCAAATTATATTAATCCTATTTATACATATGAATACATTTTAGTATTTTGTATTGCTTTTATTTTTCCTGTATTTTGATTTTTTTTAAAATACTAAAATCGAATTAATGTAAAGATATGTTATTAGATTTTTTATAATAATATATTTCATTGAATTTTTAAGTAATTTTTTAGATTATTAAACTCTATTATTCATATTTACAAATTAGTTTAAAATAAATAATATATATATTTAATTATAATAATAAATAAATTAAAAATTGTTTATTTTTACATTAATAAGATTTTAATTGAGAATAACGTTTGATATTTATCCTTATTTTTTAATTAGGAATATATGTATGAGATGGCTGAAATGAAACTGAAAAATAGTAAATGATAGTAAGCAAGTAAATGTATGTCTCAACCTTTCAGTCTCATTGAAGTCAACTTGCATATAAAGAATTAATAAATTAATACTAAAATTTATTAATTCGTCTCAATTTATAAATAATACAAAATAAAAAGTAATCAGTACAAAACTGTTTTTTTAGAATAAATAGCATTAATGAAGATCAAAATTAATAAATATTAATGTTAATATATTAAAAAAAAATTATCGTACTAAACGAACAAATCGAAAAATAATCGATTGATTATATTATATTGTACAATAAATACAATATATACTTGTCAATAAAATATATTATACATAAAATATCTTTGAAGCATTTTTTAATATATAAATCGTATATATTTAAATTTCTTCAATATGAATAATCATTTACTTAATTACACAAAGTGACCTAAAAAACTAAAGTGTTTAGATATACATTTACTTGTTTATCATGTACCGTCCCTCATTATCCTTCAATCTTATTTAAGTCATCCTATAATTATTTCGATATTGATGTATCCTTAAAATGTACGTGAAGGCCTAGTAAGTGATTAATAAATATTTATCAGTGTTTACTAAAATCATATAATATTGTCAATTATCAAATAATCGAATTATTTCAATAATATATTAAAATTCAATATTAATTATTTTGTGATTGAAAAATAGAAAAACTAATACAATTAATAGTCTCTAAAGTCAAGAGCCAAATAAGTGACTTACACATAGCATAAACTAGTTCAATAGAACTATATAAATTATTGATCTTTTTTGAAAAATAAATGTCATTATATGATGTGTATATATATATATATATATATATATATATATATATATATATATATATAATTGTAAATAATTTTAAGAGTGTATTTAAAATTTTATAATCATATTCTATACAAATAATTTTCTTTAATAAAATTTCAATCATTTCACATTTTAATGCAATTAATAAAAAAGATAAATTTTAATTATAAAATAATTCAATCAAGTCAATTTTTGTAATTCGAATTCCTTATATTTCTTTTATACGTTTTTTGATAAAAATGTTTCAAAACTTATAATAATAAATTTCTCCAAGTATTCAATTGTATTTCATTTTAAAATAGTCCATAAAATGTAAATAAAGAAGAGTAAAGATATGAAATATAACAATTTTTTTACTATTAAAAATATTAAATTTGGTTATATTTTAACATTGATATATATATATATATATATATATATATATATATATATATATATACATAAATATCATCACAAAAATCCTAAATTAGCCTCATACTTGGTGAAAAGCCTCATGGCATATTATTAAACTGTCTTAAATATCTTCCTAAGATTCTTCCATTGTATCTTTTCCACGGCTAATCTCATTCACTCCTCATTTCCACAATACTTCCCAATATTATTCATTTCTCTCTCTCTCTCTCTATATATATATACATATATGTATATAATGAAAAAAAGAGACATAAACTATATTCAATCCAATAAATACCATAACTATATATCAGTTAATGTATTTTTAGATCGAGTATTAATTTCATATATGTCATCATTCATACAGAAAATCAGTTTGATCGTTGTTAAATATACGTTAAGTCACTAATTGACATGTCATAAGCTAAAGTCGCATATTATGACATATTATATTTCAGTAAATTATAAATATATATATATATATATATATATATAATTTTTAAAAATCGAACATATACTGAAATAAACATTTATTAAATAAATAGACATATTTTTATGATCAGCAAAAATTTTTTTAATAATCAAACTTCATATTATATGTTTGTTTCAAATAAGTACATTACTAACAGTAATTAAAAAAATTGACACAAGTCCAATTGTAGTTAATTTTTCATTTTTATATTTTATCTATATTTTTCTTTTTTGAAAAATATATCTATCTATTTTAAAAATCATATATATATATATATATACACATATATGTCGTTGTTTTTATAAGTAATATAACATCAATTATTATATTTTCTAATTGTAAAAAAAAAACAAAAATTTCAAACTAACTTATTTTCAGTATAGTTTTATTTATATCTAATCTCAATAAACATAATAAGTACATCGTTTGCATTGACTGCGAATTTTCTTTTCCTTTATTTTAGTCTGACTCGTATCCTTACACTTGAAATACTCCTGATACGAATTAACCTTTTCGCTCTCATGGGCGTGATAGACATTTGATAGACTGGTCATACAAAATGGGCGTCGATCTTTACCTGCCCTGTTCTAACCTCTTTGTACTAATGGATTAACGCCCAAGTTGTTTTAAGGTGCCATTATGATAAACTAGAACTTACAGTTTAAGTGATATCGATAATACTTTGTTGAAATGTTTTTATCATAAATATAAAAATTGATCATCTTTTTTAATTAATTAAATATAAAATAGTACGGTTTTTAGATTTTAGAATTTAGATTATAAAACAATTATGATTTTACTGTTTATTTTGAAACTTGGTAAATTTACTTTAATATAAATTAATTATCATCCCCAATACAACAATATGGTATAAAATGTTTATTGATTATTTATTATTCACTTTGTTGTTTATAACAATAATGAACTAATAACTAATTATCGAACACTTAATATAATATATTGTGATGTTATGGGTGATAATTAATTTATGTTAAAATTCTGATTTTGTTTCAAGGATTTATTATGAATTAAATCTCTTTGAAAATTTTTAAAATAGATAATTAGTGTGATATTAGGAAAAAATATTATATTTCAAAATCATTAAGTCTTTTTAAAATGAGATTTATTTTGTAACATAAAAATAAGTGTATCAGCAAAATTTATTCAAAAGTACATTTTAATTGAAAAAAATATAATTTGATAGCATAAATATTATAGTTTTAATAATCTAATATCTTTTTGCCTCCTCTTTTCATAATTTTAATTTTTCCTGTTTCTGTATATATAATTATATGTTTGGTTGTGGTTATGTATGTGAATTTTGTAAAAAAAATATGAATATCAAATTTATATTAAAAGTGACATTATTTAAAATCTTACAAAATTAAAATTATAACTTTATGTAATTTTGTTATGTGTATACTATTTATTTTCTTGTATCTATGGACAAATATTTATTTTTCATTTATATAAAAAATTAAATTATAGTACTGTTTGTTTTCCAACTGTGGAAAATTCATTGTAACACAAATGAATTTGTTATTAAGTGATTGATAATCATTAATTGTTCATCAACAATAAGTGATTATTAAACACTTTATAACATATTGTATTGTTTGCTATGATAAATAATTTGTGTTAAAATTCTGACTTTGTTTCAAAGAACTATTATGAGTTAGTACCTTTGAACATTTTTAAAATAGATAATTAATGTAGTAGATATTAGGGAAAAAAATATTTCAACGTAATTAAAGTTTTTTTTAGAATGACATTGATTTTGTAAGGTAAAAATAGTTATATCACCATGAATATACTTAAAAGTATATTTTATTTAGAAAAAAAATTTTTTTTTAGAATTTGTTGTACATTTTAATAATACGATTATTAATTCATATTGTACTTTGTTTTATGATTTATCTTAGTAATATTAAGATTTATTTATAATAATTTTTTGTAGGTTATTAATCTATTTTTTTATTTGAAAAGACAATTTATCATAAAATCATTTTTGGACTTAGTTTATTCAATTTTTCAATTTTTTAAATTAATCTGGTTTTGGGGAGAAAAAAATGTCATCAGCAATTATTAATTGACAAAGCATTTCTATGTTTCTGTATCATTTATTGCTTCAAATTCTTAGTTTAGTCTCTTAAATACTTTTTCTAAGACAGCTAAATTATTTTGGTGATATGAGTAGTTTGTGCTTTGATGGCATAAATAATTTTGTTGTTAAGATATCGCCCTGTCTGAGTCATTTTATAATTTTAAACTTCACTGATTCCTTATATTATATAATATATATATATATATATATATATATATATATATATATATATATATATATATGGGTAAATGGGTGGTTGGTTGATTGTGGTTGGGTATGTGAATTTTTTTAAAAAAAAATTAAATATTTATTTTAATTCAAAAATTGTATTATTTAAAATCTTACAAAATTAAAATTATAATTTTAAATACTCTTGTTATTTGTATAGTATATTTTTTTGTATTTATGAGTAAATATCTATTTTTTATTTATATAAAAATCAAATTAAAATACTGTTTGTTTTGAAACTGTGACAAATTCATTTTAACACAAACAAATTTGTTAAGTGTTCAATAATCACTTATTGTTCATGAACAGTAGATGATTATTGAACACTTTATAGCTCGTATTGTGATGTTGGGGATGATAATTTATTTGTGTTCAATTAAATTTTAATATTTAATTTATTGTATGTAAGTTTAAAACATATATTAAACTAATTATATAACTTTTATTGATGATAATTTAATTATTTTTTTAATTATATTTGCTTTCGTATTTTATAGAATTTACATAAACTAAATTTATTTGTTTATATAGTGGAAATGTCAGAAGTGAAATATTAGAAATTATGATAATTTATACTGTATATGTATAGTAAGTTGTATTTATAGAGATGGAGTACATTATGTTTAAATACAAAATAGACATTCAATGATTGAAACAGTAAACATTTACTAAAGAAATATACATTTTCGTGTTATCTCATATACACTAAATTCCCAAATGATTAGTGCCAGTTATACCATCCGTCAATAAAACTGAGACAGTTGGAAAAACAAACATTCACTAGAGATTTGTTTAGGAGGCGGAATACGATCGCAATATTCTGTTGACAGAATAAACCACATTGGCATAGAATACACAACACTTGTATATCTATTCATTAGAATTTTGAGCAACTCGCAGATAAGACATGAAGAGAACTCGAGACACGTGCTGATACTATTAATTCATTAAAGACACAATTAAAGAATACATTTTTATAGTTGCTGTGATTTTATTTCTGTACTTTAAAGATTTTTTTTATTTTTATATTTAATGGATTATAAGTGACTTTACTTATTTTCTAAACATACAGTGAGTGTCACTTAAAATCGTACAGCTAGGTTTTTAAAAAAACTATTTATTATTATACATGCATTTAATAAAACAAGATGTTTTATATTTGATTATATGTTAAAATTAATTTAATAACAAATAATTACAAAATTTGATTTAAAATAATAAAAAAAATAATTCATTGTTTTTGGTACAAAATCAATCAGTGAGTTAAAATCGTTCAGAAAAACTATATGATAAAAAGAGACTCAAAAATGATTTTAAAGACTATTTTTAGTTTTTAATTGGAAACTCTTTATTGCTGTCTACAGCTTGTAATCGTTTAGGCATAGAAGAAAAGAATTAAATTTTTATTTTAAATGTTTTCTTAAATGAATTCAAAAAATTGAATAAAGCAAGTCCAAAAATGATTTTATGATAAATTCTCTTGTCAAATAAAAAAATAGATTAATAACTAGCAAAAATTTATTATAAATAAATCTTAATATTACTAAGATAAATCATAAAACAAAAAAAACTATGAATTAATAATCGTAATATTAAAATATACAACAAATTCTAAAAAAAATATTTTTTTTAAAATAAAATATACTTTTAAATATATTCATGGTGATATAACTATTTTTACCTTACAAAATCAATGTCATTCTAAAAAAAACTTTAATTATGTTGAAATAATTTTTTCCTAATATCTACTACATTGTAATAAAAAATATATAAATATTTTTATTAGGTATTGGGATAAATAATTTATTAGTCGCAGTGTTAAACGATTAGTAACGTATGTATGTTTATAATTTTAATATAATTTATTGCTTTATTTGTAAAAATTTTCTATAATTTTTTAAATTATTATTTATTATTATATAGACTGTTTTTTAAGCTTAATAAAAGTGCTACCTAATCTTAAAAACACCTTTTATATACATACATGTGTGTGTAAGTATATAAAAAAGTATGAAAAGATGTTTTTTAGGTTAGATAGAACTTTTGATAGGGAATCAATTTGAAATTCTATCACCCTTAAAAACACTTTATATATATATTAAAATATAATAATAATACACAATATTTTTTTACAAAATCTTATTTAATTTTGATCACAAATTATATGTTTAAATATAACTATTGTTTATTATAGATTATATAAGTTATAAAAAATATATTATAATTAAGATCTTTTTATTAACAACGAATATTAAATTAAATTAGAATAAAATATTAACCATTTCAATAATGCACAACATAAAATATACTTTGTTAATAAAAATACAGTTTTAAATAAATTCTTATAATTATTTCTAAATTATAAATTTATTCTCATTCTAAAAAGAAATGTAATCATTTTGATATAAAACATTTCATACTCAATATCTTCTATACTAATCGTATATTTTATAATTGTTGCTAGTACAGTAGCTTCTTTATGCATCTTTAAGGAGACTTAACTGATAATAGTCTGTCGAAACAAAGTCAGAACAGTATTATAATGGAGCTTTTAAAAGCTCAAAGCGTACTAGTGGAGTGTTTCAATGGTGCGGAGATCAGTGTAAGAGGAAGAATTGTCATATACAATATAAATACTTATATAATACTATGTATATAACATAAATACCTATATAATTCTCTAAGCACCTATATTTCTGACGTGAAATTCCTATAAAACCTACTTGTTCTCTATTAAATTTGAAAATATCTCATGGAAAATTGAAGACTGTACCTATAATATAAATGTTGTATTTTAGTCTGAAAATATATAATAAACAAATATATTTCATGACTTAACATTTTTCCGAATGTTTTTATTTCGTTGTAGAATTCTGATCGAATATAAAAACGAAACCGCAATGATCAACATGTTGGTATAAGTCACGTCAATCAGAAAGTCTGACACTTCGTTTTTCCATTTGAAGTCATGCCAAACGTGTACTTGACTGACAGAAAACGTTGAAAACTATTTTATTGTGTTCACGTAAATCCACGTCTGGCAAAACTTTAAAATAGAATTCTATGTACACAATTTAAAGCTATACAAGTTTCAATACAATTTAAAAATTTTCTGCGGGTTAAATTGTATTCTATCTTTTTATCAAATAAACGCCACTTCGCAACAATGAAGAAATTGTTTTTTTAAAAAAAAACAGTTCGTGTGATACATAAAATATTTTATGGAGAGGTTCTGTAAAATTTTAAGTATTTTATAAGAAAATCGTATATACAAATATAATCTTCGATTTTTATTAAGAAATAGAAAAAAGGTATTTTTGACTTAATTCCACAGAATTCATTTTATTATTTTTTTTAAAAAAAAAACATATTGCGATCCGTGACACTTAAATAATTGACTTTTCACTCTCGAATAAAAATTTAGTCGCTTTCAAAAAATACAAAACTAAATTTTCTTTCTAAAAAATGTATAGTGTGTTTTTTAAACGTGATAGAACTTTAAATTGAATCCCTATCAAAAATTATATCTAATCTAAAAAAAACACCTTCATATATAGTGTTATGTATATATAAAAGTATGATAAAGGGTATTTTTAGGTTAGATAGAACTTTCGATTGGGATTAAATTTTAAGTTCTATGGCGCTTAAAAATCATCCTATATTATTGTTAAGAAAAATATTTTTTTGGTCAGAAACTGAAGTAATTACTAATGAATTATTGAGAATTTTATTAATCTAAAGTTTTTATATAGAGTAACCCAAATAAGACTCAAGGGTTTAAATACACATTTACTTGCTTATTATCAGTTACTATTTTTTTCTATCCTTCAGTATCATTTGGGCCATCCCTATACATAGGTACTTATGCTAAATAAACTATTTATAAATATGCTATTTATATGTATTGTTATTTTAGAGTTTGTCAAGCAATAATTTTATTTTCCATGAGTATTTTTCATGGAACAAATATTCAAAAATCTGCTTATAGGAGAATTAATTAAATGTATACAAATAATAAATTCGCTTTTGGGTTTCAGTAAACAACTAGAAATTCAATTAAATAAATTTGTGTATTGTATTTTATTTGAATATTTCAAATTCTCATTTTCATTTAGAATATAAGATATGAATAGATTTTTAGTACTTGTTAAAAAATAATGGAAATAAAATAAATAAAACTCTTGAACAAAAAAAAATTAAACACTTAAATAATGACAATTTTAAGATATTTAAAGCACAAACATTTCTTTTTTTATGCATGCAATTCAAATAAATTAAAAATAAATTTTTATTCAATTTGAATTTTTTAATTAATACAAATTACTTTATGTATTTAATAATCACTGCTTCTTTACTTTATTTTATTTCATTTTTATTTCTTAGCTCCTACTTTCTCTTTTTATAATTTTAACAAAGTCTTAAATATGCATATATATATATATATATATATATATATATATATATATAAATTATTCAAAATACTGTTACATAAATAACAGTATTATTTTTAATTTACTTTCATTTAATTAGAATAAAAATTGATATACATACATAATCCAGAAGCACACTTCTGTGATAGAAATGTTAAGGAGTAATTAAATATTTGATTAGATTTATATTTATTGGATGTGTTCGGTATATTAAAGCACTATGATATAACGTTCAGCACTGAATTAATGAACTGAAGGGCTTGCAGCAATAATTTATACAGCTGGTATATTACCTACCACATACCTGCTATAGCTGCAGTTTCCAAAATTGAACACATAAAATATCCATGTTTGGTATTTTAATATTTTGTAAAATAAACATATCAGAATATTAATATCGTCGAGGTAATGAAAATATTCTATTATATATTAAAAAAATATTACAATTATTATGTAAATTTATATAAAAAAATCTATTATAATTACAAAACAGCTTAAAGCTATATAAAGCTTTTATTGTTTCCAAATCATTCCAAATCATCAGCTATTATTTTTAATATCTTTGGAAATTCATGATTCATATTTTTTTTATATTACATTTATAATTACTAATATAAACTAATAAATATTTTGTATAATAAAAAAAATCTATTAATATTTTCCAGAACTTAAAATATTTGAAAAAAATAAAATTTTATTTCACACAATTGAACTAACATTCCAACACCATAAGATATTAAAAAGTGTTTAATAATCGTTTATTATTAACTTTCTTTGTTTATAAGCTGGTGTGTATTTCTATGGCAGTGCCATTATCATCAAAACGTTGTGTTATAAAATCTATTTAGAAACACACATCAATTTATAAACGAAGAAGGTGAACAATAAATAATTATTGAACAATTTTCCAGCACATTGTGATGTTGGAGTGAAAATTATTATAATTTGTATGAAAATAAATTCTCTGAAGTTCCAAAACAAATAGTAAGAAAACTATTTATTTTTCAATCGAGAGAAAATTAAAATTTAATTATAAATCTATGCTCATATGTATTAGACACTCCTGGGAAAACCCAGTATTAATTTTACTATTGAATTTCGAAGAAAACTGATGTCGGATATATTTATGTTTAGGTTCAGTAATGAGATTTTATTGGTTAATTAATAAATACGGAAATTAATAAATAATTAATAATTATTAAAATAAATAAATACAGTGGGTGTCTAATACATATCAGCATAGATTAAATAAAACATAATACAATATGCATATATATACAAAATAATATATATATATATATATATATATATATATATATATATATATATATATATATATATATATATATATATATATATATATATAGGTATATATATATATATAATCCCTTCCGCCTTATGGTCTTTATGAATTTCGCAGCTATGTACAAAAAAAAAAAAAATCGGAAGGGAGATACTTGCCAACCTATATATATATATATATATATATATATATATATATATATATATATATAATATTTATATACAAATATATTTTTATTTCTGCAAACATAACATTACAAAAATACATTTTTCAGCGTTTAAAAAGTCTAGGACTATTTCCACAATAACTTCATTATTAATGTCATTTTTACCTGTAAAAAATAAATATATTTATCATATTTTACAGTTTATTTAAACATTTTATATATTGAAATTAGATTTTAATAAAGTACCTCACTCTAACAATAACGATATGACATATTATTAGAACAAAAGGTGAAAAATAAGCTATTGTTGAAATATTTTATAAAAAAAAATGATTTAAGAACTCATTTTCTTGTTAGAAATAAAAAAACATATTCAGAAAATCAAAGAGGTTAGATTAAAAAATACTAATTTGTTTTATCTTTATGTGGAGTGATGTATATAAATATAAATACATATATAAAAGTGGCCTAAATGAGACTGAATGTTACATTATTTAGTCTCATTTTAGTGGCCACCCTATATATATATATATATGTATGTATGGATGTATGTATGTATGTTTGTATTGTGTAAAAAATTAATCTCAGATTTATTTTCTTTCACAAAATTGTCGTTAAAAATGTTTTTTTATAATAAATCCGTTCAGTGATAATGGATTACACCACAACGTGCAGAACTATAAATTAGTTAATTCTATTAGATATACAACAATGACAAAATGTCGACGTGGATTTAGTTAATCCTTTATTGTACTCTTAAACATAACCACGTACGTAAACGTTCAATTCGCTTTTCAGAAAATAGTTAATTGTCGTTAATCTCTGTTGAGAATCATCAGTTGTGCACAGACGCACTTTCAGGTGTATATATATATATATATATATATATATATATATACACAAACACACACACACACACACACATACACACATACATACACACATAAGCACACTTGCCCTTATATGTATATAAGGTAATTTAAGTTCTGCTATAATTTAAAACTTACTACTTAAAAAAATGAATTTTTATTTATCTAATTACATTTTCATATTTTATATAATTGTATTTTAATTGCTTATTATTATATGATTCAATTTTCTATTCTGGAATTTCGATTTCTTTTGAAAATTTGTCGTGATCTACATATTGCCATCTATGAAAACTGAATGAAAATTCAAGCTTCTGATTATTTTGTACTTCAGTTCTATTCAAGTTCACAACCTACATTATTGTGTACAATGAAAATCTAAAATGGAGGGTTTTTTTAAAAAAGACAAAATGGAGAACTACAAAAAATATATAAATCGTATTAAAATATTTTACATAATCATCAAAGCTATATATATATATATATATATATATATATATATATATATATATATATATGTAATATATATATATATATATATAAATGTAATAAAAGTATATTTTCGAATAAAATTTTAAATTATAATATTTTTTTAAAAAATGAGTAATACACAACAAAGAATATTCATTTTACTGTAATCCATAAATCAGTAATATGAATGTAAATCTGAAATATGTTGCAATAATCAGCTTATACATGTAATAATAAATATAAAGGTAGTAAGCAAAATATGGATTCGCTGATTTAAAAGTGAATAGATCAAAATGAAAGATTTTTTTTAATACTGCGCATTTCCATTAAATAACATTTTTTTATAATAATAATCAGATTATTTATATGTGTTCTCAGATGTTATATTTTATTTTAATTATTACATATATATATATATTTATATATATTACATATATATATATATATATATATATAATGTGTTATATTTTATTATATGTCGTGATTTTCTTAAATTTAATTTTAAAAAAGAGCAACATACAAAAGTTAAATTTAATAACGGTGTAGTAAATTGAAATTCAAAAAAATGTGATATTTTGAGAAATAAATGCCATTTTCATCAATAATATATATTGTATTTCATCAGAAAATATTACTTATGATTTTATGTTAGAAGAAATTGATTTTCAAATTTTTAATTTTTTAACAAAAGTTCCAATTTACATGTCGGAGTTTTTTAGGTTAAAAATTTCGATTTTTTTTACAAAATTAAATTTGTACAATTTTGTCCTATACAACGATTGTTTAGTAGAAAAATATAGCGTTTCTAATAAAAATAGTTATTTCTATATATTATATATTATTTTATAGACGAAAAATATTTTTTTTGGAAAATCAATTTATAATCGACTGCACAAATTAGCATATTTTCATTTTAGAAATTAATTTAATTAATTAAATACTTATACATTACTCGAAATACTATGATTTATTTGGAAGAAAATGTTTTTTATATAAAATATAACTTTTTCTTCCAAAATTGTCGAAATTATTAAAAATGACATTTTTCGTACGCTGAAAGTTAAAAAATCAGAAAAATATTATTTTTTTCTAACAATTGTCATTATTTCTATAAGTAATTGATGTTTTCATCAATGATACGTTAGTATTTATGATTTTAGTGTAAAATAATTCGTTTTTGAAACTTTTGATTTTTTGACAAATTTTCCATACTATAGGTCATGGTTTTTTTTGGTCAAAAATATCGAATTTTTTAAAACTGAAAATAATTAAATTTTTTATTTATACAACGATTATTTTTGATAAAAATATTACATTTCTAGTAAAAATTGTTACTATTATTAATTATACATTATTTTAGGGACAAAAAATCTGATTTTAAAAAAATCAGGTTTTTAATCAATTGTAGAAATTGATATATTTCCACTTTAAAAATACTTTTTAATAATTATATATGCATATACTACCTTATAAGGGCATATATTTATGTAGAAAAATGTTTTTGTACTTGCTATATGAAATTTTCATTCAACTAAAATGAAATTATCAAAAAGGTTATATTTGGCAGACTGGAATTCGAAAAATTAGAAAAATATTAATTTTTTCTAACAAATGTCATTATTTTTGTCAACAATAGGTGTTTTTGTTAATGATACGTCATTACTAAAGATTTTAGTGTAAAATAATTCATTTTTGAAACTTTTGATTTTTTGACAAATTTTCCATACTATAGGTCGTGGTTTTTTTTGGTCAAAAATATCGAATTTTTCAAAACTGAAAATAATTCAATTTTTTATTTATACAACGATTATTTATGATAAAAATATTACATTTCTAGTAAAAATTGTTACTATTATTAATTATACATCATTTTAGGGACGAAAAATTTGATTTTAGAAAAATCAGGTTTTTAATCTATTATAGAAATTGATATATTTCCATTTTTGGATTTTTTTATTTAATTATATATTTGTGCAATAATTTAGGAAGACATATATTTACTTTGAAAAAACAATTTATTCTTTCTATATGTAGTTTTCCTCCAAATATTATGAAATTATAAAAAATGTATATTTTACAGGTTGAAATTCGAAAAATCAATAAAATAACTAATAAATGCCATTATTTTTTTTGAACAAATGTTTTCAACAATAATATATATATATATATATATATATATATATATATATAATAGAGTTAATAAATTTCTTTATTAGTAATATAATTTATTTATGATAGTCATTAAAAGAAAATAAATATACTTCAATTAATATAAATTATTTTAAATCCAAAAACAAACATTTTAAATATATTAAAGTTACAGTATTTCAAAAAACAGTATATCACAAAGATCATAAATATTTTGTATGTATATATTTTTCCATTTTCAAAATATCGTATTCAACAGATTTCCAGCTATTTTTTAATAAAAAAAATCTTTGATATTATTTTATTTTCAATGCTGCTTTATGTGCTATTCTAGCTCTCCGCCTGCTGTTTTATTCATGTTTTCACAATTTTTTTTTAAACATAAAATGAATTCAGATCTCATATACATATATATTTATATATATATATATATATATATATATATATATATATATATATATATATATATCAGAAATGTTCATTTTGAATTATATTCCTGCTACAAAAAAAAATCGATGTTTATTGTTATATATTAATTTTTGTAAATATTGTACAAATGATCTGTCTTAATAGCTTTAAATATTGCTTTTCTATTAGGTAAATACATTTATTTTATTTTTTTGAAAAAAAAATAATACTCCTCTACCGGCTGTGTCGATACGTGAACACAGAACGCAGGTACGTTTTTTTGCTCGAAGCACAGGTGAGCAGTGTGTATGTGTGTTGCAGCTGTGTCTACATCTGTCGGCGTCAACGCGCAACGGCCAATCTGGAGTGGTGCAGGCAACGACCGACAGGCGGCAGTGCGGGCGGCAGACATGAGCCATGGCCGCGCAGTACCCGCGCCTGCGCCGCCACAGGTTCTACCAACCTACAAACTACACATTAAACTAGCTCTCTGCACAAGGCAACGCGCGCGTTGATGCACATCAGGTCATGATGATGATGATGATGATGGATGGCCACGCAAAACAAATCGCTATTTCCATATATACATCTCTATAATTCATCTACATTTAATACATATAAATATATTTCAATATATAAACGCTGCTGCGTTGCTGCTGCTGACACGTTGCTGCACGACACAAAATATTTGCGCTGACAATTGTGCTGGACTTTAAACGCTCGTTGCATTATTCTCAGTTATTATTATTATTATTGCTAATGTGCATTTGTCCGAAATGAATATAGATCGAAATTTGATTAGGCTAATACGTTATGCGAGTTCTGTGTATACATATAATTTATAAAATCAGGATTACATTACGAAGAAAAATATAACGACAATCACAAAGTAAAACTGAAATTATGTATAAATTACAACAGTTAATTTGTAAATAACAACAATATGTACGACTTTTCAACGATGGAAAAGTATAAAATTATTTAATTCACATTATTTT
The DNA here is from genome assembly GCA_029203775.1 of Neoneuromus ignobilis. Taxonomy (NCBI): domain Eukaryota; kingdom Metazoa; phylum Arthropoda; class Insecta; order Megaloptera; family Corydalidae; genus Neoneuromus; species Neoneuromus ignobilis. The sequence continues at coordinate 3,737,768 of CP092087.1, read as the reverse complement.
TGTATCATAAATAAAATTGGAATTTATAGATATAGTTTTAACCCTTGAATGAATGTTTTTGTTTCAAATGTTCTATTTCGAAAAAAGAGACCACGATGTTTGAAAAGATGACACAATCAATTGATAACAAGTTAGATGAATGTGGAGGATGCTGTAAAATTTCATAACCCAACTTTGTTAATTTCTTAAAGGGGTACTATGCAATCCATTCAATATTAGTCCATCTCTGTTGATTAGACTAGGTTGTTGGGATCTTATTTTTTCATGCAATTGAGATTTTATTATTGCAATTTCTTGACAGTTAGATACAAGAGTAATGGATTGTCCTTAGAGCTAAAACGAATAATGTATGATTTACTTGGTAGACTACCACACGACTTTGACTTACCAAATGACTTCATCGATTTATTTAAATTTTGGCAGGTTTATTATAATTACAAAAAATTAGACCTTAAAAGAAAAACTTCTCCATTGCATAGTTTCTCTTTTTTGACTAAAAACGAACAAATTTTTCATTAAAAATTTAAATTTTAAATTAGAATATCCATCATTTTGTTCCAAGTTAATATTTAGAAAAACTGATCGTTCGAGGAGTACATAATTTAATGTATAAAACAAATCTTATTCATTGTTGGATTTCATACAATCTAAATCTGAACAACTGTGGTCACAACAAACGTTTTTTTTTCAAAGACCTACGAGAGAAAAACCATATTTCTTTTATTTTTAAATATTTTCATTAGAAAAAATATATAAACTTCTTTTAAATATATGTTTTTAGATATCTAAACATTTATTGAGAAACGTGTTATAAATCTTGAAAAAAACCCGGCACTTTTTTTCGATCTCTTGACTGAACATGACTCCTTAAGTAAAAATATATCATTGATGTTGTAAATTATTTATTTATATATATACAGCGGATCAAAGTAAAACTCATACAGAGTTATGTTTCCAATAATTTTACACATATATTTTAATATAACAACAATTTTCTTTATTTTTTTTTTTGATTAATTTCTTTATTAAAATTATTTTTATTATATTTGAAAATTTCAATCGTAAATTAATACTTTTACTCTAGAAAAAGTAACAATTTCTGAAAAATTAACAAAAAATATATCAAAATGAAACTCATACAACGAACAAATTATTTATTAAATTAAAATTTACAATGGATTGAATTATTTTAGTACTTAGTAGAGTAGCATTTATTAATTTTTATAGCCTTTAAACGATTCGAGATGGGTTTAACTAATTTTTCACAATAAGTTAGATCAATTTTTCCCCATTCTTCTAATAACGCTTTTTCTGAAGTAAAAGTATTAATTTTCGATTGAAATTTTCAAATATAATAAAAATAACCTTAATAAAGAAATTAAGCAAAAAAAAATAAAGAAAATTATTATTATATTAAAATATATGTGTAAAATTATTGGAAACATAATTCTGTATGAGTTTCACTTTGACCCACTTGTATAATAATTAGGGTTTTCTAGATTTTATAAGCTAATTTCTGTTTACAAAAATTTCTTCAGGTTTCTTAATTACCAAAGCCTTTTAACCCTTTAACCGTAATGTATCTTTTATTCATCTCTTTTTTCTTGTTTTATTTAATTTTTGTTGATAGTACAGAAAAAAATAAAAAAAAACTGATTTTCTTCTTAATGTTGCATACATTTGTTTCCCTTCCAATCACTCCTCTATCTATTTTTACATATATTGATGATAATTGAATTATAAAAATATTTTCATGAATATTTAAACCAGCATAGGAAATTTTAAAATAAGTTGTACAATTCATTAAATAAACATTTAAATATTAAATTTTAGAAAATCAACTTAAAGTTTTTATATAAAGTGTTGACAAAAATTTCAGTTTTACTTAATAACCTTTTGTACTTGACAGAAAATATGTACTTATATATATATATATATATATATATATATATATATATATATATAAGTACATGATATATTCCAAGTATGTTCTTATACAAAACGATACCTAACAAATACTCATAAACAGTTTCTAAGCTTTGATGTCGCTGATCGTTTTTCATAGTACACTGGTTTTGTACAACAAATCCGCATGATTCTTTTGAAGAATAAACATTATTCATAACACAGAACAAATCCGTTTGCTTTAGGCGTTTGTGGTTTGATATTATGTTAGTTATAAGCTGTTTGTAGTTGCATTACATTTATATTCTTATTATGATCATATATCATAGTTAAATCTGTTTATTTCAGATAATACAAACTTTCGACTACAGAAAATATGTATTTCTCTTGTCGATAGTTATTTTCGAATTATTTACCTACGACGCAATTGAGATTTTGGATTTGAAATAAATTTCTGATCGAAAGAAAATACTTTTTTTATTATAAATGAAACATTTCTTTGTGTCATGGAATATTATATTAAATTTAAATATTTTATCAGGTGCAATTTTTTTTGTATTAATGTTTTATTATTTTTTTAGGATTTTTTTTAAAAAACTTATTTTTCTAACTTTTATTTTCTATTATTGTATCAGTTGCTACAGTTTAAGTTTTAAGTTAAATTGAGATTATTTGAACATTTCTTTTTGTTAGTAGTGGAAAATTTTATTTTATGGGGGCTTGAAAAAAAGGTGTCTCCTAGTTGACGTGGTTCCAACCCTTCCGGTGATTTGAAACAAAAATTTTTTTGAAATTATTGAAAAAGAAGGTTGTAGTAGTATCCGTGCCTAGGTAAATAAAAAAAAATATTTTTCGCAAAATGGTGGCAATGTGAAAAAACAGTTATTTTTTTGCCCTATTTTTTTCAACTTTCGGAATTTTTTAAAAATAGTAAAAAACAAAATTTTCAAAAAATCCTAGGCGGAGGTAATAATTCTTATATTGAGAAGCTCTGTACCAAATTTCAAGTAAATCGCTATTAGAACTTGAGATATCACGTCAACCGTGTCGAAAAAAGTAGTTTCGAGAAAAACGCGTTTAAAGTTGATTCGTTCCGGCCAGACCGGATTGGTTGGCGCGTCACAAAAATAGCTATAACTCCGAAAATAATTCGAATTTCAAAAAATCCTCTTAAGGACATATTCTTAAAGGTCTAAACTTTGAAAATATGTCAAAAAATCGATTTAAAATTTTTTTGACTAGAATACCCCCTTAACCTCATTTCAACATCACTTTCATAAAACTTTATAATTTTATTCTTATCTCTTTGATAATGACTTTTTGTTTCTAGGTCCAAACTCTATAATGATTTTCATCAATTTTCTTCTTTTCTTGTTATATGTCCTGCCCATTCTCATTTCATCGATTTATCAATGATCCTTATCTGTTTTCATAGCCATTTATATTTTTGTGTTTACATTTAAAATAACATTCTACATTTTATAATTTTATTATTAATTAGTATAACTGGTATTTTATTCTCGTGTTTTTAAAATTTTAACATTTGAAAAAAAAATAATAAAAGAATATTTATCATTCTTGTTTTTTTGTTTTTTTTTTGAAAATGAATTTAACGGACAATGTCCGATAAAAAAGAAATATGTGACGTATTTCCATTAAAATGGAACACGTTTGATAAGTATATCAATAAAAATATAAACAAATATCAAACCACAACACACGAAAAAAATGTTATAGAGAATTTCAGCACGTTTTTCATTTATGGTTTTGTTACGAATGCTCGAGAGAATAAAACAGCATGAACATTTTAATATTCATACAATGTTCGTCAAAGTGTGACAATAATGCCTTTGACAAAACCAGCTTTTTTTCAAACTATTGATTGTTAGCGATTTGTTTTTAGCTAATGTTTATAGATACTGGACGAGTTTTGCTGATCGATGATACGGAGTGACTCTTCCGATCTGATCGTCTGCTAATTGTTTCATGAGCCTGTTGTCAATAATGCGTACAGGACGATTTCGTTCAGAGTTAATACACTTAATTGAATCCATTGATGCTGGATTTCAATAGCTTTCTCGAGAACTTTGTTCGTGTTCAATGTACTGAACGAATTGATGTGATGAGAAATTTGTTAAGAAAAGAAACTTGTGTTTTCGATATGACCGAGAATGGAATCGTTCTGAACATATGACTATTTTTTTTAGATGAACAATTTATATTAGTTGCACTTTTAGACGGGCACATGCTTTGTTTATAGGTGACTTAGAGTGGAAAGTTTTTTATTTTTATTTATTTTTTGTCACTGATTTAGACTTTATTGAAAGGTGTTTCAATCAAGTACATTTTTGATTTTTTTTCTATTTTATAGGAATTAGTAATTCGTTAAAGCATGATTTTTTTAGTTTAAGAAAATTGTCTCTTAAAATTTTGTATTTTTTTGTTTATTTTAAAAATATTAGCAATTTGGGTAGCTTATATATATATTTATTTCTAAATAACTGAATTATTTAATAATAACTAATTTCAGTTTTTCTAAATTGCATTATATTATTTCAGATTAATTTATATTTTATTATACACATAGATGCTAATATAAAAAAAATATTTTTTATATTAGAAATTTGAAAATAAGGTATTTTTTGAAATACACATTGAAGTTAAAAGTAGAAATTATATATATTTTAAAATTAAAAGTTTACATAATTTTCAAATTCTCTCTCTCTCTCTTTCTCTCTCTCTCTCTCTCTCTCTCTCTCTCTCTACATACATATATACATACAGTACTTAGTCAAATTATTAGACTTATACATGGAAAAATATTTCCCTTCTGTTTTGAATGACTAAACATTAGTTTTTGAGATTTCTATAATTTATCTTTAATTTTTTATTTTCTCTGTATCTTAAATCATAAAATACTGTTATTTTTTATATAAGAAATAAATTGTACAAAAAAGTGTTGTCAATCTAAAAAATAATAAAGATCAGTTGACAAATCTAGTAATTCATTGGTATTATTCGAAATAAAATATCTTATTATCATAAAATAACATTTTTAAGCAAAAGGTCTAATAATTTGAATAGATAATGTATATATAGGGTCATCCAAATGTGACGTCTAGATTTGTGTTTAATTAAAAAGAAATATATGTATAGGAAAACATGTGTTTGGTTTCTTTTCAATAAAACACAACTCTAGGCGTCACATTTGGATGACCCTATATATAAAATAACTGAACTATTTTATCATAACAACTAATTTTCAGTTTAACACAAATTAATTTTCACTCCCAATACCACAATATGTTATTATGATTTTTTCACTAAAGATAAAACAAATTTTGGTGTTGGGAGTGAAAATTCATTTGTGTTGAAATGAATTTTCCACAATTCCAAAAATAACTCATTTCAGTTTTCTTAAAATGCATTATTTCTATTCATTAAATCTATCTATTATTATTTTTTCAATTATATTCACATTTTAAATATTACACAATTTAGTTATCAAAATAGAAAATGCAAGATTCATGAATATTTGAATGCGTTTTTGAGTATTTTGATAACAGTGACGTCATTCACAAGAAAAATTATTTCCAAACTTTCATTTAAAATAATTTTTAATTTAGTTATTTGTGTGAAAACATATATATATATATATATATATATATATATATATATATATATATATTTGTGTGTATTTTCATTTCACTTGATTACGTTGGAATTTTATTTAATTATCAATAATTTTTTGATATTAGAAAAGAATGATTTTCAAAAACGATATAAATGTCAATAAATGTAGTAGTTAATGACTTTAATAGATATGTTATTTATTAATTATTTTAATATAAGTATCATTGAATTTAGTGTTTTTTTAAAAAAAAATCTTGATGAATTTTTTTATTGGTAATATTTAGATTAATTAATATTTTAGTGTGTTTTATGGTAAATAAATTTCTTGTAAAAACTACATTTATAAAAAAAATATCAAAATAAAGACACATATTACAAATAATTAAACAAAAATTGAAACACCTTTCATACACAATTTCAGCAAAATACTAAACCAACAAAGTACACGACGTTATTTAGCCACCACACGCATTTTCTTTTTTAAAAAAAACCGCACATGATTATTTTGCATATCTAAATAGATACACACCAATGTATCGCTATTAATTCATTTGTAATCATCTCTTATGATGTCTGATTACAGAACGATGACGGCCATTTGTTTCGTGTGCAACTTGCCGATCCTATCGCACCAGGTGGGGCTGGTGTGGCAGGGCGGCAACGGGTGGGACGACCTGATGCGCGAGCAGGTCGAAGAGTCCACCATCAGACAACGCCTTGGTGGTCGACGAGATTCCGCTGCACAGATCAACTCCATGTCGCCACCGATCGAGATACAGGGCATGTCACCCCCTAATACCACAGGTCCTTATATTGCACATTATCCTAATTTTACAATGCACAGTTTTCATTTTGTTTGTAGATAGATAGGAAAATTTAATAGATTTTTTATTTTTTAGTAAAATATGGTTGTATAGAAAATAAATTTCATATTTAATTAGAATAGATTTCCAAAATACCTTTATATAGAGATAGATTGATTACAAATTTTTGTACTTACTGATCATTGTTATTAATTGAGAAAAAATGTTTTTAAAACAAATTTGAAATTAATTTCGAAATAAAATAGGTTTATAATATGAAAAATTAATAACATTTTATTTTTTACTATTTAAAAAAATATTAAGCAACAATTTTTTAAATATTATAATATATATATAATTATTTTAAATTTAATTTATTTATCTACATATATCTATTTAAAGCTTCATTTCAATCAACAATAATAATTTTCAGTTACTATGTAATTAATATAAATAAACCTAAAATTTATTCATACATATATTATTGTTGAAAATGCATACACAAATAAATACTTATAAACATTTTACAAAATTTCAATGCATTAAAAGTATGTACACAAATTTTAATTTTCGATGTGAACAAACATCAGTTGAAAATAAATTTGATTTATACTACAAACAAAACATTTCAAACATCTAATTAATGGGTTTCTCTTTGTTATTGTATTGTATATTCAAACATATTTACACACATACACATACACACACATACATTTATATATATGGCCTTAATGAGAGTAAAAGATTTAAACATACATTTATTTGTTTATTATCATTTACTATTCTTCAATGTTGTTTGTGCAACCCTATATTTACACTAATGGTAAATAATAATGTTAAATTTATATTTTTAATAATTGATATTAGTAAAATAGACAGTACTACTTAAATGAAAATTAAATAACCTTATTTTGAGAAAGATTTCACGTTTAATAGTAACACAACTATCATAACTCTAATTGTATTAGTTTTGAGTGTAGAGTAGTAAAACAAATTTCAAAGAGAAAAATGCAGATTATGTAGGTGGTCTAACTAAAACTGACGAATAGTAAAAAATAATAAATGTATAAAGTATATAAATAAAAATAAAAAGTATATAAATTAGATATAATTTGTATATTAAAAAATAGTCGTTTCATAAAAAGTAAATTACTAGAATGTAGTTTTATATATTTTTTTAAAAAATTAATATCTTATTATTATTTTAATAAAAAGATATTATTTTGTTTTAGTAATAAATCAATTATGAAAAATATTTGATGCTATTATTTAGTTTTTCGAATATTTCAGGTCCAACAAGACGTCGACGCAGCTCATTAGCGCAGTTAACCGACATACTACGCGAATGGGGTGGGTCGTCAACAAAACGTGGCAACAAAGGGTTGTTGTGCCGTCGCGAAACCCTTGCCGACCTCGCTCGAAGTTTACCATGGGGTCGACAATCAACTGTCGACGCCGGCGGAGGTGGTGTTGGCAGCGGAAGTTCATCGTCAAGCAAGCGTCGAGAGTCGATCGCCGATTCCGGTATAAAAAGCGGCAGCAGTTCGAAATCGAATCGACGCGAATCGTCAACGGTATCGTCAGATATCCGATCGGAACTGATAAAACATTGGTCTCGTAAAGAGTCAATCACTGTGATAACGCCGAGGACCGCCGACCAACGTCGCGGTTCCGGCGAATCGAGTCGTAGCGGTCGTCGAGATTCGACCACGAAGAGTATTTCGAGACGTGGATCTGGCGAGAGCAGTCGTAGTGGTAGACGTGACTCGACGACGGTCGTTTCTACGACACCGCCGACGAAGAAACTCACTAGCAGTAGCTCTGTTCAGCATACGCATCATCAACACCACAGCCATAAGAAACGGCGCGACTCGAAAATTGTTACAGAAGCCACAAATTCAACATCGCCATCTACGTATTATAGACAAGAGCAGAGACCGTCTACGTCTTCGACGGCTTCAGATTCCGCTCCAATAAATACGCTTAGCACGAACGTACCTTCCACGAGTGGTATCTCGCCAGGTGAGATGATTGTCAAAAAGATATTTTTATTACTGATAAAATCGACTTCATTTAACCGATTATTCAAATCCACCGTTCATTTTTAGTATTTTATTTAATTTACAATATAAAATTAAATAGTAGAGAAAAATGGAATGTAATATCATTATTATTTTTCTTGATATTCGTTTATCAAACAAACTAATTCAGATTTCACTCTAGATAACAATTTAAATTTCATTTCAATAACGAATTAGATAAAATAAATAATAAATATTATTGTCATTCAAATTTATCGAAATAATTAAATCAATAAGTGAAATTATCTTTATTTAAATATTTATGTATATAAAAAAAAGTAAATACTAAAATCAGTTTAAAAACAGAAATTTTCATTTATTACATTTTTTAATTAAAAAGATTTTTATTATCTCGTGTAACAGTGGAAAACTGCTTTTTATTAATTAATTAATTTTATATTCCATCTAATATAAGTGGCTCAGATGTATATAATATGTATGCATGTAAAAGTACACTAGGCAAATTTGTGCATTTGGAAAGTCATAAACTTAAAAGCAGTTCATTTAAATACATACCCTGTTACCATTTGCAACGCATTAACAGTAAACTTAAGAGTTTTCCCTTATCTGCGTCGTTGGAACGAAATGTGCTTTCAAATTAAATTTGTACATAAAAACTAAAAAAACTGACTTTTAATTTTTTAAATTTTCATTAAAAATTGTATATATATAGAGAGAGGGAGAGAGAGAGAGAATATTTAAGATAGAAAAATATATCGATTTATTTTTATAATATGAAAATAAAAATTGTCGATAAGTGAAAGTAAATAAAAATTAATATTTTTATTCTTCCCAGATAAAATTTTAATAATTTATATATTTCTAATAGATTTATTTCTTTAAAATTAATTTAAAATTTGAAATTAAAAGTTTTCAATAAATACAAGTAAATATACAATTATATTATAGATAAGATATATACGAGTATCTATATAATTATATAGATAAGAGAAAATATGTAAAGAATTGAAATAATTTTTTAATTATAAAAAAACTGAAATAAAAATGTATAAAATATTATTTCTATATAAAAATGTTTGATTTAAAGAAAAATTAGACTTGTATTACTTGTAAATGCGACAAGGAGATGTTCTATTTTTTCTCTCTTTGTCTTTCTCTCTCTGTATCGTTTTCTCTCTCTCTCTCTCTCTCTCTTTATATATATATATATATATATATATATATATATATATATACATATCATTCTCAATACACTGTTGAATGAAAACCTATTTTAAAATGTTATACTTCAACCGATTCAATGATTTTCTCTTTTAATCCATTCCAACGAATTTTCTTATATCTCTATTTCGTTTATCCATAGATCTTTTTTTGAATCTTATTATATATTTAGGTTCCTAATCAATTATATATATATTTATATATATATATATATATATATATATATATATATATATATATATATATGTTATATGTAAACATGTAACTTTCTCAACGCTAGTCACACGGGAACAGCATACATTGTCTATACATTGTGTTGGATTGTTGAATAATAATTCCCTTAAAAAATAAATAGAATTATAAAAAACGCGACAATCAATTTTTGAAGTAAATAAAATATCGTAATAGTGAGAACTAGAGGTTTCTTTGTTACTTATTACACTTGGTAACATCAGTTCTACACTGGACGTTGCAACGACAACATCACTTCTAAAATAGAGGATGCAACCAAGAAGAACTCCTCAAGTCACTGTTGTTGATAGATAATTGAAGAACCTGATTTTAAACGTTGTAATTGATTGATTGATAAATAAAAATATGTTTTATTAATTATCGTACTTTCGATTATTTAAAAATAAAACTTATATATATATATATATATATATATATATATATATAATATTAAATTTGATTTGAAATTCTTAAAAAATGAATTATTTGTTTTAATTTTTAATAATTAAAAAAATATTTATTATTTTGTTGCACGAACAATATATAAAATGAGATTGTATTTCAGGTCCAACGACCGAGAATAAAATATTCGCAGACAGTAGCACCCAAGCCTTACCACCACCGACAATCATAACTTCAAGCGTTACACCGCCCGCCACATCACCGACAGCTCCTTCGACATCGCAAACAGCCACGACGCCGACGCATCCTCTTCTATCGACGCGAAGAGATTCGACGACGCAATGTGGCTTACGATTAAATCGTCGAGATTCCCGTTCGCACGCGAGCCCCGAAAGAACACCGAACCGACTGATGCGACTTCAGAGACAAGCAACAGCGATCGACGAGTCGTGTTTACCGCCTGGTGTATGGGGCCGACGTGGTTCACAGCCGATGTTAAGTCCGGATGTCGACGGTGATACCGGACGAAAAGCAAGACGGGACTCACTCAGTCCTGATTCGGCATCGACGAGCCGAAGAGAATCGAGAACACATCTGAGTCCTGATCGATCGACTGAAAGGGACGTGAGTCCTGTTGGGAGAAATCGGCGTGGAAGGTTACGGAGACAATCCACTTCGATTGCTGGCGGTCATCGACAAAGCATCAGCCATTCACCGAGATCTCCGGACTCGAGCACCTGCTCTTCGAGAGATCCTAGTCCATGTAATCGGCAGGTATACTTTATATTTACTAACTGCTTTAATTAAAACATAAAATCACAAACACACACACAGATATTATATATATATAAATATATATATATATATATATATATCTCATTCATAAAGATTATATAAATTAAATAAAAAATTAATTCAAAAAATATTTAAATAATAGACAATATAATGCTGATATTTTTTTATATCAAGAAAAATATTTTACAAAATAATACAATTTTATAAAAATGATAAAATTTCAAGATAATACTCTTATATATAATGAATTTTTCAATAAGAGCGATTGATCTTCAAAATTGAATAAAAAGAGTTGTATGTCAGGTATGAAGAAAATATTTATTGCAAATTAAAGTACATTTCATGCCATTATGTTTAAAAAATAAAACCGTTCAATGGTCTTTACGGTTTCGTTTGCAAGAATCGATCCGAGAGACACAATTTTGGATGACTTTTCCACATAAATCGGGTTTGATTTCAGCAATGGCTTAAATGATGTTATTCTCCAGGTCGTCAATTGTTGCTAGTTTATTAGAATAGACCATGGTCTTAACATAGCTCTCCCAAAAAAAGTCTAAGGGCGTTAAAATGTGTCACCCACTGTGTAGCTCGTAGGACCGTCTTGCTGGAACTACATATTGTTTTTGTCCATATCAATCAATTCGGGCCAAAAAAAAATATTTTCATCTCTCGATACCTTTTACCGTTAACAGCTACTGCCTCGTCCTTTTTAATTCGGAAGATGTATGGCCCGATGACGCCGCCCGACCAAAATCCACACAAATAGTCAGTTTTTCAGGATGCAACAGTAGTTCCTAGAACTATTATGGATAGGCATCGCCTCAGATTTTACAATTTTGCTTTTTTACGAGGCCATTCAGCCAAAAATTCGTTTTGTTACTGAAGATGTTTTTCGCTAAAATTGGAATCTGTTTATAACTTTTCAAGGCTAATCAGTGAACGTCCCTTGAATGCTGTGATCTTGTGGCTTTAGTTTTTGAGTCGATTTAATCTTGCATGGATGAAGACCCAAGTCTTCCTGTAGAATTCGCCAAATTTAGGTCGCGGAAAGGACAGAAAAACACACATATACACATATATACTCAATTATTTATATAATCTTTATCGACATTTTTCAGTCCACTGTTAGATAAAAAACTCCTTTTAAAACTTCTACTCTCAACTTCAAAACTTCTTTCTTTCTACTTTATATATTACTTTTATTTTATTATGGTTTATCATTGCTCATTGCTTTGTATGATTTTTTTATCCAAATTTATCTAAATTTTTCAGAAAATTGAATAATCAATAAATCGTAGGTGAATGACAATTTTGCTTTTTACTAAAATTTCTTTCGACTTCAAATGATTTAGAATTTTTTGATTAAATAGATTCTTAATTATTAAAAAAATGTACTAAATGTAATATATTGGTAATAAAAATATTTTTTAAAAAGATATTGAGTTTAAATTCTAATTTTTTGAATTGTTTGCTAGTCTCATGTTTTTTTATTTAAAAAAATCGTTCAAAATAATTAACACAAATTTTATAGGTGTCGAAAGAACCTGAATACCATCGACCAGCAATCCGAAGACAATCGACAACAGAAGAAATTCTAATCGCACGTGGATTTCGACGCCAAAGTACGACTGAGGAAATGATCCGGTGTCGCAACTTCCGTCGTCAGAGTTCACAGAGCGACGACACATCTCGATACCGTGGCCGACGAGACTCTTGCGCACAAATCACCGACGGAACCATTGCATCCATGACGGTCGAAACAACTAGTACGTTCTTTGACTCTAGTACACAAACAGGTTAGTGATGGAGAAGAGTTGAATGTTTGCACTGATTTCAGTGTAAATAATAAATGTGTTTGATGTATGAATTTTTATATTTTATCAGGATTTCAAACGTGCTTTATTTGATTTTTTCGTTCTTTTTTTTCCAAGAAATTGCTTTTCTATACTCACCGTTTTAAATTTTACGATAGGACAACATTTTCATGTTATTTGGTAAAGTTATTATTTTATATCATATAAAAATATTACCTATACGTTTATATTTTGCAATAAATATATTGCTAAATTTTTATTTTCAAAATATTTTTTTAATGAATAATTATATATATATATATATATATATATATATATAATATATATATATATATATATATATATATATATGTTTTTTAAACGTAATAAAACTTTAAATTGAATCCCTATCGAAAGTTCTATCTAAACTAAAAAACACCTTTATATATACATACACACACACATACACATACATATATAAAAATATGATTTTTTAGGTTGGATAGAACTTTTGATAGGGATTCAGCTTAAAGTTCTATCATTCTTAAAAAACACTTATATATTTATGTATATATATATATATATATATATATATATATATATATATATATATATATATATACTAATTAACCTATTCCATAAAATCTACAATAACTGAAGCAAATATATCTTAAACTTTTTTTCTTTTATTGAATTCGTCTTTCTGTTAAATTTTTTCTTGAAAAATTCAAGATTATTACTTTTTACCAATTATTTTCTTGTTACTAATTCTAATTTATATATATATATATATATATATATATATATATATATATATATATATATATATATATATATATATGACTATAATATAATAATAAATAATTTATTTTCGAATTTCAAATTATCATGTGACAAAATAATTTGTGTGATCTATACATTAAACTGTTAAAAGTATATTAAATAAATTTTTGAATTATTTACATATTAAAAATCTTAATATAATAATTATATGAACAATAACAGTTTTAAAAATATATTTACTCATAATATAGAGTCATCCAAATGTGATACCTAGATTTGTGTTTTATTAAAAAGAGACAAAAGAAATTATAACATGTTTTTTAATGAAACAAAAATCTAGGCGTCACATTTGGATGACCCTTTAACATATATATGAATACAATAAAATATTAAATCATTGATTTTCAAATTATCATGCGACACAATAATTAATCTAAACATTAAATTGTTAAAAGGATATTCAATTAATTTTTGAATTATTTACATATTAAAGATCATAATATATTAATTATATGAATTATAAAATCTTAAAAAAATATTTATCAATAATAGAATGAAATAGATATAAAAAATATTTATTCTTCAATATTAATACTTGTTATAATAATCATAGTATAACATGTATTAAGTTGTAATTCGTAAATATATAAAAATACTACAAAATGTAAATATTTAAGACTAAGTAAAAGTATATACGTTTCAAATATATTTTCAATGGAAAAAAATCACAAAATATAATTATTTATACGATAGAAAACATCATAATGGTATCTAATGATTATCATGAACAATTTCATCAAATATCTGAATTATTGTATTTTATTGTATACTCAGGTCATATTTTTTATAATTAATATGATGGATAATTTATAGCAGTTGATATCTTATCTCTATATATATATATATATATATATATATATATATATATATATATTATATGGGTGTGGGTATGTATAAGTGTATAAAGCAATTTTTGCTTTAAACTATTTGATAAGAATTGTTATATTCAGTATATAAATAAATAATCCTGGAGTGACTTGTTATGAATAGTTATGTTAAAAGAGTTTAATATGAATGTCTGTTTAAAGAATCAAACAAAAATTATAATCTCTTCTATATATGATGAAAAAGGTAATATATATTTTTTTAGTACACATTTATTTATAAAAATAGATAGAATGTTTTTAATACACATTTGGAAAAATGTTTTCATTACAAACATTTTTCCTATATAATAATTTTTATTAATATAAATTTAATATATATATATATATATATATATATATATATATATATATATATATATATATATATATATATACACATATATTTAATACAAATTTATTTATGAAAATAGCTAGAATGCATTTAATACACACATTTATAATAGAAAAAAATTATTGTAAATATAAATTCTTTCCACACATTTTTTTCTTACTTTACATTTAATTGTTTTTGTGTATATATATATATATATATATATATATATATATATATATATATATATATATATTTAAAAAACGAACTATTTCCACCTAAAATTATTTCAATTATTAAAATTTTTTCGTTATAAATAAATTTAATTTCTTGGCAAAAATTTATAAAAATAAAACCAAGCTTTATATATTACATATAGTTTTAAATATTGTAAATTGAATCAAAATACATATAAAATTCTACACAATAATTAAATTATAAGTTGTCATACATTTAATAATCAGTTATTGTCGATTTTGTTTAATTAAATGTACGATAATTTATGAGGCTGAAATTGTATAGTTTTCATAACTAGAACGACTAGATAATAGGGCGAATTTAATTACATATAAAATTATGTATTAATTCTCTATATACCAGGAATAATTATATAGGAAACTAATATGACTGAATATATATATATATATATATATATATATATATATATAGAGAGAGAGAGAGAGAGAGAGAGACATGCATGTGCATCTGTAATAAAGTACAATATAATTAAAAACGACATAAATTTCACAAAATGAATAAAATTAAAATAATTATTCATTTTAATTATACATTTATCGTCAGTACAATTTGAAAAATGTAACAAATTAACCTTTCATAAAAAAATCATTAATTTATACTAAAATTTGGAATAAAGTATTTAATAATTATTTTTTGTTTGTGTCTGTTTTGAAGTTTTCATCAAAATATACATATAATTTTTAGACTTTGTGATATTAAATGTTTGATTTTTATTTTATTTCCAATATAATAATCTGACATTTCATAATACATGAACTAATAACAAGTAATTATTGAAAATTTGATTCAAATATTCTAACAGGAAAAAATACAGATTCCTTTTATGAAAATCGATTCAACAGCAATATCGAACTGTATTGTTTTCAACTTTATACAATTTATTTTGAAATTTATTATTATATTTTTTATTTTAAAATCACTAATAAAATATCAATATTCTCATTTTGGTATCATTACATTTTTTGTTGTACAAATTTAAATTTAAATTTTATATATATATATATATATATATATATATATATATATATATATATGAACACAAAAATTTGATTTACTATGTTATAAATAACTAATTTCTCATTTTTACTTTACGTCAGCTATACCATTAAATCGTTGCAAGGTTTACAATGTAAAAGTAAAACTATATTAATTTTTCGTCATAATACACGCTGAAGAAAATATTTAGGAGAAAGAATTTTCATCCGCTGTAGATAATAAAAAAGAGCAGCTTGAACATTAATAACAGTACATATTAAAAACATTATTATATCCACGTGTAATAATCTCTTCATTAATAACATATTTAGCACCGAACTGGATCCATAAATATGTATACCTTCATTTTATGAACTTATATTAAAACCCCTCTGTTAATGTTCAGTTGCATTTTGAGTGAAGGGGGAATAATGTTGATGCTATTTGAATTAGAGTAACAAATCAAATAATATTTACACACATCTATGAATTACATTATATTAATATTCATATATATATATATATATATATATATATATATATAGAGAGAGAGAGAGAGAGAGAAATAGATATCTTTACTTTATAACTTAGTGAATTTCAAGTCATTTGGTTTAATGATGAAAAATATTTATTTCATTAGACTGAAATGTCTAGCGTACTATTATCCTTACCGTACTAACCTCTAGTTCGAGATCATACACGTATACTTAAAAATTTCTAGAAAAATTAAACACTATTAAAATGTAAATGTTCTAAATGCTAAGAGTAAAAACGTGTTTAGATCAGAATTTATTTTTACCCAAACTTGGTATCTTTATATATATATATATATATATATATATATATATATATATATATATATATATATATATATATGGGAAGTAGTTTGAATTAATTACATAAGACTAATTAATTAAACAACGTGAACTATTTATGTCTAAGAGCTGTATAAAACTTTAATATATTTTTATAATTCAACATATTGTCTTTTAATGAAATTTTATTATCATATTTTCACACAACTGCAAATGTGTTAAAAATTATATATATTTTTAATGAATTTAAAAGAAATCTTATTAGTAAAAAGGTTGTACTATAATTGGAATGTAAACACTTATTTTTTTAAAAAAAAACACTTGTTTTATTTTAAAAAATGTATATCATTAAAAAATAAAAAATTAAAAAATGACATATTGGTGGAAAATTGACAGAAAAAATATTTCTATAAAATATAGAAATAATGTTTTTATATTGCCATATTTATTTTATTAAATTTTAAATTCAGGAAGAAAAATAGTACTCAAAATTATATTTTATATATATTATATATATAAATATATACAAAATTTCCCAAGTCACCAAGGGATTTAGAAATATCATAATATATCAGATTTCTAGGTGATTTTTGGGACATTCTGTATATATATATATATATATATATATATATATATATATATATATATATATATGTTTGTGTGTGTATGTGTGTATGTAATAAAAAACAGACATGATTTACAAAAATGTTTAAATTGTCATAAAACATATAAATTAGTCATTTATATTGAAATCTTTTCTATTTAATTGTATACATCAGTATGTATAAGGTCCTCTAAATGTGACTCCTACATTTTTGTTTTATTAAAAGAAACTATACACATGTTTCCCTATAC